>OX403625.1:14425957-15625957 GCA_948107755.1 Campoletis raptor | reverse complement strand
AGCCGCCGAGTCATTACTTCCGGATCATAGACGACCCGGCCTCGAATCCTTCGAGGCCCAGACCGTTTCTCCAAGGATTCTCTTCCCGTTTGAACATCTCGACTGATCAAATGTGCTACTGCGACCTAAGCCCTGTTTCTCCAGTTATATCCAGCCGGATTAATGGACTCGTGTACCTTTTTTTCTCTCTAAATCCATTTTTAAACTCGCTCGATCGGACAAACTGTAGTTTTGGCAAACTTTTTCGAACAAAACAAATTTTTAATAAATAAAAATAAAATACCAGCCAAATGACACACGATAACGACGTTAATCAAAATTGATCGACGACACGCAACGCATACAATTTACGTCCGAAAGATATTTTACGATCGCGAACATTATAAAACCCCATTTTTAAGAAACTAGAAAAATATTCATCGCGTCGCAAAAGAAAAATGTTGCGTGCCCAAATGAGCGCGAGACAATACGAAGAAATAAGATTATGAAAGTTTTTTTTTTCACGAGCACAAAATGAAAGCATTTAAAAATAAAAATGACCTGAAAACTTAATTAACACAAAATTGCACGTTTTTTTGAAAAAAAATGACAGAGCAAGGTTTTTTCCTCGTTACGAAATGTTCGAAACATCAACCGCGAGTTTTTTTTTTTAATTCTTTACCGATAATTACTAGTTTTTTTTTAAATGCCAAGAAAATAACGAATGAGGATTTCACTTGAAAATCTAAGGATCGTCAGGTGATCAGGGAAAGTTGATGATTATTGAAAAATCATATTACAGCTGGAGGCTTTTAAACAGATAATGGAATTCTTCGAGTGGCATGGAATTCCACGGGCATAGGGAATTTCCGAGATAAAGCGTCTCAATGACCTGCGGCGTTTGCCGCTACGTTAGTTATCGAGGACTTCAATAAATGAGAGCGAGAGAGAGAGACAAAGAGATTAACGACGATACGGATTCATTCGAAATATTCCGCGACATGAATACACCATCGTATCAATGACTCATGCAATTTCAACAGGTTTACCAATCATTAAATCAATCATTAATGTTTCTTGTGTATACTTTTTAATTTTTTCATTCATCATACTTAATTTAACTAGTTTTTTAATTAACCAGAGAAAAAAAATTTCTCGAAATCAATGGACAACACAATCATCAATTTTTATAAATTAAGGATACTTTTAATTAAAGATTGATTCAAATCTTCGTGTGCAAAAATTATGATAATTTTGCAGTTTGGTTACTTTACCATTTTTCGTTATCTTTCATTTCTTGGAAAAGTCATCAAACTCAAGAATTACGAAAATGATGTCTACAAATGTGTTTTTTGTAATTATTAAATTAATCATTAATATTTCTTGTGTATACTTTTTAATTTTTTTATTCGTGATACTTAATTCAACTAGTTTTTTAATAAACCAGACCAGATAAAAAAAATCTCTCGAAATCATTGGACAACACAATCATCAATTTTTATAAATTAAGAATACTTTTAATTAAAGATTGATTCAAATCTTCGTGTGCAAAAATTATGATAATTTTGCAGTTTGGTTACTTTACCATTTTTCGTTATTTTTCATTTCTTGGAAAAGTCATCAAACTCAAGAATTACGAAAATTATGTCTGCAAATGTGTTTTTTGTAATTATTAAATTAATCATTAATATTTCTTGTGTATACTTTTTAATTTTTTCATTCATCATACTTAATTTAACTAGTTTTTTAATTAACCAGATAAAAAAAATTTCTCGAAATCAATTGACAACACAATCATCAATTTTTATAAATTAAGGATACTTTTAATTAAAGATTGATTCAAATCTTCGTGTGCAAAATTTATGATAATTTTGCAGTTTCATTACTTTACCATTTTTCGTTATTTTTCATTTCTTGGAAAAGTCATCAAACTCACGAATTACGAAAATTATGTCTACAAATGTGTTTTTTGTAATTATTAAATTAATCATTAATATTTCTTGTGTATACTTTTTAATTTTTTTATTCGTGATGCTTAATTCAAATAGTTTTTTTATTAACCAGATAAAAAAAAATCTCTCGAAATCAATTGACAACACAATCATCAATTTTTATAAATTAAGAATACTTTTAATTAAAGATTGATTCAAATCTTCGTGTGCAAAATTTATGATAATTCTGCAGTTTGGTTACTTTACCATTTTTCGTTATTTTTTATTTCTTGGAAAAGTCATCAAACTCAAGAATTACGAAAATGATGTCTACAAATGTGTTTTTTGTTATGAAGAATGGAGGAAAATAATGATCCGGGGATACCCGCGAGTGTGTCATTGAGAGTCTATGACACCGCGATGTCCTCGTTCACGTATTATCGCGAACGAAAATGTCGCGAGTTTGAACACAGAGAAACGTTATGTTGCAGTCGGTGAAACGATGACTGTGGATTCGCGCAACCGTAACCGTAGCTACTCGCGCACTGGTACGCGTGGGCGTTACGTAAACATTACATAAACAATAATAAGCTACGAACTACCTTGCGCTACTCTTCTGCCATTGAAACATTTACATTTTTATCGACTTTGACATTTTTCTTAAACCGCCAACAAAATTTCACAAAATCAATGATTTTTCAACAGTCATTCAAATTCTTTATTCAATTATAAATATTAATCGAAAAATACATCGACGATAATAATTTGAATAAAACAAATTTATATATATTTTTTTGCTTTTTTTTTTAATTTTAATTCGATCGATTTTTATTGAAAAAAATCAGGATAGAACTTTTAACATTCCTAAATATGTGTGCATCATAAAAATCCAAAAAATATTAAATTTCACAGTTCAAATAAATAATTGAAAATTTTTACTCATGGAAAAAAGACATTTTATCGAAAAAGTCATCATTTTATGAATTTTTAGCATTTTTGAGGTTCAAAACCGAGTATTTTCGGGACAGAAGTGTTCTATAACGAGATTCTCAAAAAAAAAAAACTATTTCTTGAACCCGGAACTTGGCTTTTTCTATAAAAGATGAAAAGTCGTTGTACTTCCGATGAAAGAGAGCTGGCAATCGTCTTGAAGAATAATTCTGAGTAAGGTCAATAATTATCGCCATTAAATGGGTTTGGGTCAAAATGACCCAGTGCGTGAATGAAAGATTAAAATGTAATGAAATTGATGTAGAATCGTGTGCGAAGATAATCCATAAATTTTATTGGCCAATGAAAGGTCTCACAAATATGGGAAGCCCTTTAAGAGAAACAGAGAGCTTAGTAGAGTAACGCGAATGTAAAGAGGAGTCGGTGGTGGATGGAGAAAAGCTCTTGTGAGCTTACAACGATCGCGACTAAGCGAAATCTGCATACGACGATGAAATGCGATTTATTTCTCTGTCTTTATCTGCCTATTTTTTCTTCCTTAATCCATTTCTGTCTCGCTTATATTCCTTGAACAGAGGCTGCATGAGGGCAAAGAGGTGAGGAAATAAAAGCGCGAGCAGAGCTCGAAGAATTACGAGACCGAGGTCGTACCAACTGTGTCCGATCTCTCTTTTCCTCTTGAACAACTTAGTTTTCATCAGAACATCGGGATTACGCAAAATACGCCCTCGTCCTTCGACGCCGGATCTTTTCCATCTCTGTCACGCGTTTCGTCCCTTGATTCACGTTTCTCTCTTTAACTTCGCGAGTTTCATTAATTCTGTACTTATTTTGTAAGCAAAAGACAGTGAGACGAAGAAAAAAAAAACTGCGAGTAGGTCAAGTCGGAAAATTTGGTAATTAACCTACAAATTTGTTTTCCAACATTTCTATTTCAATTTAAAAAAAAAACAAATTTACGATCGATCAAAAATTATAGAAATTATTAAACGATTACAGTTCATTCGTCGAATTAACGTTTTCGATTAAACTGTTTTTTGATATAATTCGCAATTTTTCGTACTTGTTGACACAAATTTGAAAAATTGATTGACCGAGAAAGAGAGAAAGAGACGCGAGGGTGATAAAGTAACTAATCCGTGACAGGTTGGCGGGAGCGGTTTCTCGGCTACGAAACCGACCAGCTGCAGCCACGAGTACTAAACTTAAGCAAAGAAAAAAAAGGGAAATCTCGAATTTTCTTAGCGTTTGTTTGTTTTTTTTTTCTTTTTTTATTTTTCTTTCTTTTTTGTAAGATTCTTTGCAAAGTTTACTCTTCCGTAAGATTTTTCTTCCTCTCTTCTTTCGCTCGAACTTCGTCGGGTCGACGAACACAAACACGAATTTGCATTCTTCGTGCGGCTAAGTTTGACTCGGAAATAAACCCTTGAGTAACCAGGCTACACGGAGCAACGAATACAAACGTGAAATTGAGAAAATTTTCAACAAATACCGCTGATGCAAGTCGATGTATAGACTTTATGTTTTTAACTATTCGATTCCATGGCCTAGATACAAATTTTTGAAAAAAAAACTATTGTTTTCTGATCTAAAAAAGTGGTTTAAGGGCTGAGGTCCAATTAGAATTTTGAAAAAAACTGTCTTTTCGTTTTTTTTTCTATCAAAACGACAGTTTCATGTGTAAAAATTGATTACAGATTTTATAAAATATATTTTAAAGAATATAAATAAAAAAAATTTGATAAAATATCTTGAAATGACAGAAAAAAAATAATTTTGCGATCAAGGAGATTTTTGACAGTTGGCTTGGACTCTAACTGGACCCCTGAATGTCTAGTAGCCTCGGCAAAGCGATTTTTTTATTTATTATTAAATAAAGCTACGAAGCTATTTTTTTCTCAATTACAAAGGAACATACGACGACATTTGTATTAAAAAAAAAAAAATCAAAAATTTTGACGTTTAGTTTCGGTGATAAAATGATTTTAAAGCAAAAGTTCTGTGTATTAGCCATGAAAAAATTTGTTTTTTTTTCTTCTCAAATTCTAAACTTTATATAAATAAAAAAAAATTTCTGTAAGAGATGACAACATTATTGGATTATTCCGAAAGTGATATTAAAGTTTTTGAAAATGACTTAAAAAGTTCAATTTTGATGAAAACTGTGGCGAGACTGGAATAAACTTAAATCAATATGAAACCGATAGGGAACGTGTACTCGTCGGGTTGAACGTTGAAAAAGTGTAATTTGCGTGTCGTTATCGTCGTCCTTTTTCTTAGGATGACGTGTACATCGTACATATTTGCATTGTCAAGATTCGTTAAGCCCACGCAGTGATAAGTTTCGAGATAAATGATGAGATTTGTTGAATAGGACAAAAGAGCGTTCAACTCGTGAAATGATGTAAAGAATCTGATGTAATAATTTTCGACAATATTATTCCAGACTGGGAATCGCACTCGAGTGAATATCCAGTCCATGAAATGTTTTTATTGCTCTGTTATTCCTTCCAAATTTAAAAAAAAAAAAAAAATGGAAAAAATCAGTTTTATCAAAAATTTGACGAGAAACAATAGAAAACAAATATGAATATGTAACTAGTGTGTCCGGCGAGGTTTTATACCGGATGGATAGGAAGCAATTGCATTTGTAATTGCACGATACGAATGGTCCATCTAATTGCATACAATCAAGTACCGCAAGCGCAGAAAATAATGTGAGAGAGGAACATGGACGAGACTTTAATTAATTACACCAGTTACGAGACATCCGGCGTTTCTTGGCCGTTTTATCTCCGATACTCGGTACACCTACACTCTTGGTTGGAGATGTACTGAGAATGTACAAAATATTTGAGAAGAACAACGGAGAATGAATTTAGAATTGATGATTGAGTACGTGATGTGATTTTTTGGTTTCCGGGGGAAAAAAAAACGAAGCCAATCATTTCCCGCTTCAAAAACGCTGCAGCGAAGCGATAGGGAGTAGAAGTGTCTTATAGGTTTGGAGGCAGTGGGTCGCTCGCGCGAACGGCGCGACGAAAAGCCATCTAGCGGCGTTCTGAAGTACTTGCAAGCTTCCTAGCTCGCCTAGAGGGTTCTGGGACTAAATAAATCTGTAGAAACGTAAGAGAAGTGTAAACGAAGAGACGTACATCGTACATCCGGCAAAGTTTTGAATTGAAGTAAAGATTAATATGTCTAGTGGATTAAAATATCTGGGGCACATGTAACATGTGGCTGTAATGTTCAAATACATATAAACGTTGACATAATCTAAGGAGAGAAACAGGAAGAGAGGAGAAGATAAGATAACAGTTGTGCATTTAGACGTTTATGTTTTTTTTTCTTTTTTTTTTTTTCAAACGGCTTTAATTTACGAGTTATTTGAGATCCGAATGACACAATGATATGTAATGGTTTCTGCATGAGATACTCTCGCAGCTAATGCGTCTGCGTGTAACGTTCTCTATGCTCGGATGAGACACATTTGTTTTTGTATGTATCTAAACTAATGCTGCTTTCGCTTCTGGCGTTGACAATTACGACGACGAGGTTGTGAGTATAGAAAATTATTTCGAAATGTGCTTCGTTGCTGAAACGTATATATATTTAATCATACAAAGACATAACAATATATATATATATATATTTACAAGAGATCCACGGTGTATTGTATATTTGCTGCTGACTCCAACTCCCACTATGTGCGTGGCGCTCGTATATACTCATCTCACAAAATTGAATGTCTGTCGCGCCAAATGATATTATGCTAATTTCCCTCACTTCGTACTCCCAACAGTACAATGTGTACATGTACATGTGTAATTTTTAATTTAAAAAGTCTTCCCCCCCCCCCCTGCACGGTCAACGTCAGAGATCGCGCCACGATTATTAACAGGTGTCATGCATGCAAGAACGAACCCCATATTGCATCGGCATCAACGACGACGACGACGACGACATCGAGTTATGTATTAACGACGAATACGATCAAATATTTATATATATATATATGTGTTCTATAATTATCGCCAGAAAACAAAACAGGGCGTAATTCATGTCATATACGAAACTTGTAAAGTAATGTGGGTTACGCCCTGCGTATAGCTTATTAAAAATCGATGTGAGTGCATGCACGACCTTTTTTCTCCCTTTTCTCTTTTCCCTCGTCACGTCTGTTACCTCCTCAAAGAGACCGTGTAATTTAACTCTCATCAGATCCAAACACGTCGTTTGCGTAGAATTCAATACATGTGAGTTTTGTTTATGTATTCGAATGATATTAAAGTGTTATGGTATCATACAGAAACTATTAAATTTATAAGCTTGACGAAGTTTCTAATCGCTATTCGAATACGTAAGCAACGGAAATTTATTAAATGTACAATGTGGGTGGGGCTAAACAATGTAAAGGGACTTTTTATATGAAAATGTTAGTAATAGACACACTGGGTCATTTTGACCCAAAACTTTTTTTTTGGCGTTGGTTAACGCTGTCTCGAAATTATTGTGTCGAGGACTACGTTTTCATCACATTGACGATTTTTACACTTTTTTTCAAATAAATCACTTTTGTTGACATGAATACTTTTTTTTTTTTTTTTGCAAAACTCGTCAGGGAACTATGGTTTTTGGAAAATGTTTGTTTTCATGGGTATATTTCGGTTTATTAATCTCGTAAATATTAAAAGTTGAAAAAATTATGAATTTTTTATAAAAAATTGACACTTTTCTAAATGTTAAAATTTTCTATAATATTTTTTCTCTTTTTTTTTAACAGAATCTGGAATGGACTTCAGGATTTTTTGAGGTGCTGATGAACTACGCTTTGGGTCAAATTGACCCAGTGCTTCAATGCAGTGGCAAAATTAAATAAAATTAATTCAATTAATTCATGAAAATCATATTGAAAAAATTGAATTATTAAATTATAGAAAATTATTTAACACTCCGAGCGATTTTTTGTTCGTAGGAAAATAAATTTGCATGTGCGTAAACATTTTTTTCTTCGTTACACATCTCAAGATCATGGAGCGAAAAAAAAATTTCTCCTCCTTCTAAGAGCCCTCTAATTTCTCGTTGACATAGAAGCAAAAAAAGCTGGTAATCTGATACAAGTTCTTAGAAATAAAGATCTCATTTTTCACGCGTCAAAAATTTGTGCTAAATTGCGATAAAGAAAATACGAGTAATTTGATCTTGAAAAATGAATTGTTAATGAAAATAAATGAATAATAAATAAATTGAGTTTAACTGATAAAATAATAATTTAATGGGACAAATAAATATATAATAATGAATAAAAAACGAGATTAATTTGTGATAATTTGAAAAAATTTAATGAGATGGTAGAATCGAATTAAAAAATCGTGTTTAATCGATAAATCGTCAGTCTATTTGCACAAATGGATAGACACACGCATCACACTCAATATATATTTAAAATAAATATATATTTATCACTAAGTTTCGTGATGTTGGACGAGACAATAATCGCGCGTACCTGACATTGAGGCGTTGCCGAGTATATTATAGTGACGTGCAATATACGCGGTTTTGTGTGTATAAAATACACACCTCATTAATTCGATGGACTCACGCGACGACCGTTCACTATACACTTGCGATCCATTCACTTTTTTTTTCTTCCATGTAACGTTACCTTTTAGTTTCTTTTTTTTTTTTTTGCGATTTCACTATCGCACAATTATTCACAAGTCAGCAAAAAAAAAAAAAAAAAAGAACAAGGAGACGAAAAAAAAAAAATTACCGTGTCATTTATATCGAAGCAGTCTTTCGAGACGCGTTGAAAGTAATTCGGAAAAATTCCTCCAACTCTCATTATTTTTATTTTTTTCTCCATGATTTCCTATATTTATATTTGCAAAATCGTTAGAATCCTTTGATTATTTTTTTTTAATTCGATTCAATCGATATATTTTGTCATGATTGCGAATTTTTTCATTTTTGTTTTTTTGTTTTTTTTTTTTTTTTTTTTTTTTCCTTATAAATTCCCCAACTATCTATTATCCAATGATTCCGATCGAACTATCGTGATCACGAGATAACGGAAAAACATTTTTATACACAAGTCATTGTACTTTTTCGCGGAATGTCAATTTTGAGAAAATCATTGATTACTTCGGATAAGACAATTTGTAGAGTATGTGATTATCTTTACGATGGCGAATTTAGGTCGAGGATCTGGCCATTTTCTGTGTCAAATGTAGTCAGGTAGAAAAATACATGTGTATTGCTAACGATTGAAGAATTCAATTGTTTTATTTTCTTAAGATTTTTATGACGCGTGTTGTGCCCAATAATTATATATTTAATTCAATAAGAAATAATTTCACAATCTAGAAATTTCGATCTAAGGATTTTATCTGCGTTATCAACCGGGATTTACATTTTTATAAAACTTTTCAAATTCTTATCTTATCTTTTTTGTCATTTATCGACAAATTACGTTTCGAGTAGAGATCTTATAAAAAAAAAAAAGAAAAAAACAACAATAAAAAATCTAGAGCTCTCCTTAACTTCGAATAATTAATTTAAAAATAAAAAATAATTTTTTTATTTTATTTTCGATCGACTTCTCATTCCAAGGCATAGTCAGCAGTCAGTCAAAATAATGAATGTATTTTGTTTCCTACAATTTATACACATCCAGAGCACAATTCGTAAATGATAAAGTGGTCGAGAGGAGAGACTTTAATTGAGTATTCAAATGACAGCATTTATCTAATTTCAACATTTAAATCTTTTTAATTAAAACGAATGGAAATTTTGTTAATTCAATTTAAAAAACGAGAAAAAAAAATCGAATAAACGAATAATAGATGAAATTAAATATTTTGTTTGATTGTGAATGTTACGAATTGATATGAAGAACGGAATACTTTTTTTTTTAACTTAAAGAAACTCCAAAAAATATTCTACTCATAAAAATCGTAGATAAGACAAAAAAAATGCTTTTAATGCAGCATTAAAAAGAAGAAATATGAATTATTAGACTAATTACGATGATTTGGAAACTTAATGACGTCGTTGCTGTGTATGACGACAGTATCGAATCGAGAAAATTTTTAGAGGAGAATGTACAGCCAGAAGGCAAATTGCGAAGTGATGTCAGTGAGAAAGAAAAGAAAAAAAAATATTTATATGGAGTAGGTACAACACGAATGGTCGTGTATACTGAATACGTGTACCTCGAAGTTCGATATTTTTCTGTCATCGCCTCGTTTCACCATTATTGGCTCGGCTCGTTTATACCCTCTCGCAAATTGGAATGAACGAATTAAAATGAATTTGCACCATCGAGTGTTTTCCAGCTGTTGGTAAACGTCTCGTCAATAAGAAAACGTGCAGTTTTTTTTTTGTTGTTGTTTTTTTTTGTTTCTCTTATTATTCTTTTTCGTTCGTTGCTCATTTATTTTTATGACGGAAATGTAATATTCGTCTCGCGACGAAAGTCGTGACGTCTTTTGACGATAAATTCTTTGTTCATAGCTCACGAACGACCATTTTCAAAAATGTCCTTTATTTATAGATCGAAAAAAAAAATAGAGACAAAACTTTTGCGCATAATTAAAACAATAAAAAGACACACAATCTTTGAGACAAACAGCTGCGATCGATAATACGATCGACCCTCTTTGCTCTACGTCATTTTAACCGTAATAATGTTTTCCTCAAAACATCATTACTGCACAAGCTTTCAAAGAAAGTGCGCAATAAAACCCGGGAAACGTAACAATGAAATTGATTGCTCTGTAATTAGTTTCGAAATTTCATTAAATTTCCATTTAGCATCGTTAAATCATGTCAAGTCTTCGTATTAAAGTTCAAACGAGTTTAAAAAATGATCAATTATCGAAATTGTTTTACGTCAAGTATTATAATGAAGTTATTTAACGATTTGTATCAGAATTTTTCTCATTAACATAGAAATTTATTGATAATAATAAATTTGAGGCAAATCATCAATTGACAGATGTAAATTTACATAGTTATGCATTTTCGTGATAAAAACATTGTGAAAATCCAGAACTCATGCAATTTATTTATTTATTTATTTATTTATTTATTTATTTATTTATTTATTTATTTATTTATTTATTTATAAAAATGAAACAGTAATGAAAGTATTCCAAAAAAATTCTGCAGTGAATTAAATAGTAACGAAAAAAGCTGTTGGAATTATTTTTTTGTTTTTTTTTTTTTACGTAAATGTGTTTTCCATGATTACGATTACATTTTTTTTTTTTGAAGACATAAAAAATGTTCTTCGCTCTGTGTACGGTTAATAATTCTTATCAGAGAAGAAGGAAAATGAAAACCAACAAATAACAGGAGGAAAAAAGAGTGAAAAAAGAAGGAAAAAAAAAAAAAAACAACAGCAACGAAATGTAGCAAATTGAATAGATATAGAAACAAAAGGCAAAGCAGGTAGAAGCTCAGTCCGCAATGCACGGTAAATCATCGTTTTATCTCGGTACACGTATCTTTACGTAACGAAGCTGGTCGCTTCGTTGTTGAACGCAAAAGATCGCACACGTTTATTCAACGATTCCACATACACTGAGATATATGCGTCGTTTGAAAATACTCATAAAAAAAAAGAAAAAAAAAATACTCGAGTTCACCAGTTGGAACCAATGGCAAAGTGGGTGTGAGAAAATGTCATCGCTTTATCAGCGAGGTTAGAATTATTCAATTGTTTTAATTACTACTTCGCTTTTTCACTTTCCGTTTCACATTATTTTTCATCGTTAGTCGTATATATTATGAAAAATCAAAGATTTACGAACACCTTAAATTCGTAGTTTCGCTAAAATCACGCTCAAAATTTCACCCTTTCGTTTTTTTTTTTTTTTCTTCAAATCTTGACGATGAATTCTTTCGAATTTTTGCACCTGATTTCATAATAATGCTCTAAATGTATTCTCAATATTGAAAAAAAAAAAAAAATTCTCTAAAAAACCCCAAAAAATTAAAATTCGTTTGAAAATCAAATTTCATTATTCGTTTAAATTATTATTTTATGGAGTTTTTTTTTTAATTTTTAAATTTTTAATGTTTTTAATTAAAGTTAAAAAATTTTTTCAATATTTTTAATATTTAATATTCATATCAATTAATAAATTGAGATAAGGAAATAATATTTTAAAATGTTCTTAAAGAATTTTAATAAAAATTACATTCGATGTAATTGAATAATATTTCGTTGCACTTTCGAATAAAAGTGAATTTCAAGAATAAATCGATATCTTACGGTATTGAAATCTATTTTTTGTTTTAAAATCGTTTTAAATTTCTAATAAATATTTTTCTTGTTTATTCATCAAAATTGCATCTTTTTCGTCGATATAAAGTGAACTATGAAGATCAAATAGTTCCGGAGAGACTGATGCATAATTATACTATGGCAGCAAACTATGTTGCAAACTTCCTTCAGTTACGTTTTGTTTTTTTTTTTTTTTTTTCTTTGGATTACATCAGGAAGTTAGCTAACGAGAGTGGATGGATGTCACAAATTGACGTTAACCCTGGATCGAAAGATGCGTCAGTTTTATATTCACTGTTGCGGAAGACAGTGGTCTACGAACATTATGATTAGAGGGTCGCATTGTTTTAACGATTTTCTTATAAATGGCTTCGGATTGTGCCGAAACAATGCTATCTTTTCGACGATCGCAAACCTTCTTCCGGATGAGTTTGAGATAAGTGCGAGGAGGGACGATTAAGAAGCACTTAAAAATGTATTAAAATGAGTTTCATTCATGAGTATGACGAAGGTCTTTAAGTAAACATGAAGGATTTAAATGAGAAGCTCGTTTAGTCAATCTTTCGGATGTCGATTTAAAGATACGAAGAAGAATAAAGAGAGGGAGAGGAGAAGGAAGGACGGAGGTCTGAGAGAAACGCACGATTATTCCGGACGTTAAGGAGGTTCTTGCGTTGGGCATGCGTTAGACGAATTGCAAGTTTAATTGTTTAAAATTCGTACGAACCTTCTCAACAATAATACTCAACTGTGGGTTAAATTTGAGAAAGTTTAACCGTCTAGAAATCGAGTTATTTGTTGTGAAAAATCGTCTTTTTTCGTAACTTCCCACAAGACCTCGTGTTAAAGTTGCCATTTTAAACACTGAATATCTCGATTACTAGACGGTGAAATATTCTCAAATTTTTAACACATTATAATACGATGCTCAAGAAGATTGACGCAAAATTTCAAAAAATAATCTTGGAAAAAATGGTATCTGATGATTTTTCCGTTACTTTGTAATTATAATTATGACGCGTGAACCTCGTTCAACATAAAAATATAAAATATAAAAAATATAAAATCGAGATGAAGCAACAAATATTTAGACAATTTCTAAAATTTTTTCAATGAAACAAAACAATCGTTACGATTAAACAGATCGGAAAGAATCGTTCGATCGTGTCAAAAACAACGACGGTATATAGTGATCGCGTCACTGAGTTGAATTTCTTTTTCGGGCCTTGTGGTTCTTGAGAAAATTTAATAATCGTAACCATTGTGAATTTTTTGTTGGTTTGTTTTTTTTTTGTTCAAAATTGCGTAAATCTATAGTCATTTTCGAAATATATCGAAAAAAAAAAAAAAAACATCTAATGATCTTTCGACAGAAATTGTCTGCGTATTATAAGTTTCGAGTGGGGAACAGCGGAGAGAAACACGCTGCGATATACTCTTTCACTGTCTGATAAGACAACGGTAGAAAATAAATATATAGAAGAAAAAACAATATTACAGGAAAAAAAAAAGAAAAGTACTGCATGTGGAAGATTGGAGCAAGCTTCCAGAATCGTGATAAGGAATCAGCAGCGTATCTTTTATCAGCAACGTGCGTTTCATATCTCTCGATTTAAACACTTCGTCAAGTCTCGCTTTTGGTCGTCATCGCAATCACAGTCATATATACATCGTCCACAGGCAAACAAAAGGGCTGCTATCACTTTTCAGTTGAATATAGTTGATTAAAGGGGTCTTGGAATTTTTTTTTTTTTCTTTTTTTTTTCCAGCATCAAGTTTTTTTAAGCATTATACTTTTTTATGTGAAATAAATCTTTCGTGGTTCAAAAAACGAGTCTAAAAATAAAACTCGAAAAATGTTGTTGACTACTGTCACGTCGTTTGGAAAGATTGCTGCTTAGCAGAACGATTTTAAGTTAAAAAAAAAAAATTGAAGGATCTTCTCATTATTAAATAATTTTTTTTCCTTTTTTTTTTATATTTGGTTGAGTTTTGGTCACGGAATTCAAATATTCTGCGAGTCCCTCCAACGTTCGTTATAAAAAAATAAAAAAACAAAAAACATCTAACCGGCTACTGAGACCTTTGAAACTTTAAATGCGTTTTTCTCAAAACGTCAGTTCCTAAAACGATCAACGATATTCAACGAACAGTTCTCAAACTATAGTTGTCAAATTTTGACAGATCATTCTCCAAGTCATTGCTTAGGAGGCTGAGAAATATTTTGTTTTTTATTTTCAAAATTTCATAGTTTTTTAAATAAAAAACTGATGATAAAACGAAAAAAAACGCATATTTTGACATTTAATATTGAACCATTCCCAAAGGACTGTACAGGCCTCGTGTAAAAAATTGAAAAAAAATCGTCATGCACGTCATTTATTTGAAAAATCGAACCCTGGACTGTCATATTTGTCATTGTATTCCATAAATTAATTTTTAAAATATCAGTGATTTGAATTATTTTTTTAAATTTCCAAATATTTGGAGGACAGAGTGCTTGTGCATTCCGTAATTTTTGACGCAAAAATGACAACTCACCTTGCATCGTCTGGCAATAATGTTGAATACGGGCATCTTTACGGAACTTAGTGATTGTCTTGTTTTTTTTTTTTTTTTTTTTTTCGTTTCAGTCTATCCCTCTCCCAACTCCAAGATATTTTTCTTTCTTATTTTTCTGTCTCTCTTGCTCTCCTGGTAATTCCAGGTCGCAAATATATCCACGTGCGCGAACAAGAGAGTTAGTTTCTCGATTACACAATCGTCGAGTCGCGACTTCACAAAACTTGGCGAATTATAGCGAGCTCAAAAGAGCCGAGAAGATCGCGCGCGGTGAGGTTATCCTTCGCGAGCACATGCACAAAACACCCACATAAACACTAACCGGCGGTAAGCCAAATGCACCAACAGGCAGGAAACGTGCGAACACGCTCTTCTTCTCATACATATAAACATATAAATGTATCTTTATCTATAAAGAGAGAGAAAGAGAGAGAAGGAGAGAGAGAGAGAGAGAGAGAGAGAGATTTTGTATGTGGTGTTGAAGAAACACTGTTAAAGAGAATAGGAGAATAAGAGAAGCCTCGAAGAAGTTCTCTGGCGGTCGCGTATTCACTCAGCCGTTTAATTTTCCTCCACCGCCACCAAGTTTCCACGCTTCATATAGTTTCGTTTCATTACGTTTCGCAGTCTTTACACACGTACAAAGATATTCCAATATTCCACGTTTAAATCAAATTTAAACCAATTATCAATGGATCATCAATCTTCTTGATTTTTCAATAATGTTCTAAAAGTTATTCTCAAACGATGAATAATCTTCAATCACTTAATCACTTGTCGAACGTAATGTCGCCTTCCTTTATATCGAATCGCACATTTTTTTCTATTTTATCATCCTTCCACGTTCTCCTTCTCTTTCATCGGCTGTAATTCATTGGTAAAAAAAAATCTTTTTAATATTTTCGCTACTGCTTTTTTTTTTATCATCATTTAATTATATTTGAATTTTTATTTCAATCAAATCTTGCGGACGAAGTGACGAACAGAAATAACGAGAAAGACGCGGAGAAGGAAAAGCCGATTAAAAAAATGGGGATTTCCTCTGCTTGTGGCTCTTGTTAATAATCGGAAAGGGTTTTTTTTTATTGTTAAAATACTATTTTAACAAAAAATACCGGATTTTTTGGTTCTACGTGATTCCTCGGACATGTAAATGTAAAAAAAAGTCACTTATTATTTTCCAACTGAATAAATACTGCACATAAATAAATAGTCGAATTTCGTGGTATTTTATTTAAAATGAAAAAAAAAATCTCAAACTTTGAAAGGATTTTACAGAATTTTATTAAAATTTTCCGAACAGTGGTTTTTGTAATAAAAAAAAAAAAAAAATAGAAATATTTGATTTTAAATTTCGGAATTTCGAGTCCAGATTCTCGAGTAGCGTTGAGTGATGAATCTTTTTATTTATTTTTCACCAAAGTGTGTATTTGAAAAATTTACTTTTTTTTTCTGGTTTTTACTAAAAAATTTCGTATTTTTAGACTAAATTTTTTTTCCCCGATAGAATGAACAAAAAAAGCGACAATTTTGTTGATAAATTTCAAGGAAAAATTATTAGCATGTGCAACGAAAATTGCATAACGTTAGTATTTATTCATAATTTTTTTATGTCTCCGTGTGTGTGAATGAAATGGTGAAAGTATAGAGAAAATATGGTAGTGTGTGGCACACGGTGTAACTGTAGGTTGAATGGTTTGTCGGATCGGATAGGAGGCAGCTTTAAATTCGTGGCACGTTTTGGTTTAGTGGATCGAAGTTGCGTTTCACGGCTGTGACCGCGCTTCACCGTTATTCCTTTTTTTTCGTCGCTCTCTCTTTTTCTTCCTCTGTATACGCAAGAGCAATATATATAAATATAAATTTTTTGTTCAACTTGCATTTGTGTTTGCACCCTTTTTCATCGACGCCCACTTTTGACTTTTTTCACAAGGTTTTATTTTCGTTTTTCTACGCTCAAACGCGTGTTTCCCGTTCGTCACTTTTTCTATTCGTTTTTTCTTCTTTTTAGTCGATCCAATAGCTCGACACTTTTTTTTTTCTTTTTCCTGCGCATTTCGAATATCCGTTTCGACCCCAAACTTCCGCTGTAGAAATGTTCTTCTCATCCTATATATTTTTATCTCCATCTCGATCGAACCCCATCCAAGTTTCGAACTCGACGTCATCGCTTATATAAATGTGTACGTATTTATCTGTGTTATTTTTTTTATATTTTATTTTATTTTATTTTTTTATTTTTTTTTTCGCGTCAGCGTGGATTCCAAAGCGATAACTGTCACGTCAATCTGCAAGGTGCCGCGACAACTTCGATGCCTCGTGGCTCGAATCCAGGTCGAACAATCGCACTTGTACTTCGATCTCACTCTCTTTTTATCTTTTTTTCTTTCTTTTCTTTTCCCTCGATTCGTTAGTTCTGTATACACACTAAGCCATTAACTTCGTTTCGTAGCTTTATTTTATTTTTTTCATTATTATTTTTTTAACTTTTTTTTTTCTTTTTTCATTCTCTTTCTCTTCTTTTACACCGAGCTCAACGTCAATCTTTGAGTTTACGAGAGAAGCAACGACTCTCCAAGACACCCATTCGCCGAGCTAACGAATTCATTTTTGCTCAAACCCTCCAGGCTCTTTTTTTTCTTACGAATTTTTCAAGACGACGTTGTTATACAAATGTTACATATATATATAAATATATATATAAATATAGAAAGAATAAGAATAAGAAGAAGAGAGAAAGAGAGTCATAAACGATTCTCAAGGTTCGTCTAAATCACCAGCCACGAAGAACCAAGTAGTAATAACCAAGGTTCGAGGAAACGCTAGTAAGAAAATGTCAGTTATGACAGTATTCATAATAAACGGCAAAAAAAAAAAAAAAAAAATTAGACATCAAAATTCGATCCTCGTTGCATTAAATCAACGAGCCTTCATTTTTCGTCTTGTTTTGTTTTTTTTTTAAACGTCAACAATTCTCGGGTCTTAATCCTCATCTGACAGTAGTGCGATGAAAATTTGTAGTGTGACGTGAAAAGAATAAAAACGTCGGAAAGACTTTGACATCTTGCTGTAAATTGAGAAATGAAAAAAAAAGAAAAAAAAATTAAAAATTAAAAGTCATGACACCGATTTGAAAAATTTGACAATTTGATGGAAAATCCAAGTGTAAAAAAAAAATAATAAATAAATGAAATAATAGAAGATTGCTTGATGATTATTCGTACGAGTGAATTTAATGGAACAATATTGTTTTATCGTTGAAAAATAATTGATTGAATTTCAGTGATTCCATAACAGCCTCGAGGATTCTCGAGAGTTTGTACTCTCGAGTACGATCTCGTGTGCGAGAGTAAAACTGTGCACACATGTAGACGAATGTGTATTAGCAATGGAGTATGCTCGTTCAAGGTTCAATCGTGGTCAGCCAATGACGAGACTGTTTCTGTCAAACTCAGTAGTGGAATTAAACTCTCTGACAATTCAACTGGATATTGTGTGTACGTATATTTCTGTAATTTTTACGAATCGATCGATGGATGATCGACGATTGAGGATCGAATTTTCGAGTTCATTCAAGAATTAATGTTTGTTTATTTGTTAATTAGTTTTTCCCAGAGTAAATCCAATGGAAATTCATTGGGAGAGCAATTTCTTCAAGTCTCTGTTTGTCTCTTTTTTTTTTTCATTATTTTTATACCGATCTCGTTGCCTGACATCGAAGCAGATTCGACTCGCTGATTAACGTGTGTTTCCTCCATCGTTCTTGAGAGTCTTCGTGACAGGAATTCGATATGAGAGAGAACGACGAATCAGAATTTAACATATATAGAGATAGCTCGAGAGGAAAGTACCTCCGAGAGACTTTGTGCGGTAACGATTGCTCCTTTTCCTTATCACTCTTGATCTACTAGTGTCAATAACTCGTTCGTGTATACATAACGCATATATATATAGACGTGGATACATAAATATATATATATATATATATATTTACATTGCTGTATTTACGTATGTACATATGTAGCCGTAAAAGCCACCGAGATTGATAATAGGGACGTAGAAACGTCGAGATCCTCTTAACCAGGCCACGGAGGAGTGCAAATTGTACAAACACACTCTTTCGTCAAACTTCGTACATGTCAAACACCATATATCACAAACAAACGTATATATAGTGAAATAAAATATGAGTGTTTTATTTTTAAACCGTAAAACTGGAGAAAACAAAAAACTCTTTGAACAACGAGACGATTGTTTGTTTTTTTGTTTTTTTTTTTTTTAATTATTTATTTTTTATTTCGAACTAAAGGTGATTTTAAAAATCGTTGGAAATTCTTATTGATTGGGATTTCCGTCTTTTTCGTTTGCAAAATAAATCGTTTAATTAATGTGATTTCGAGGATAATCGAAGA
Source organism: Campoletis raptor (assembly GCA_948107755.1). Taxonomy (NCBI): domain Eukaryota; kingdom Metazoa; phylum Arthropoda; class Insecta; order Hymenoptera; family Ichneumonidae; genus Campoletis; species Campoletis raptor. The sequence continues at coordinate 15,606,830 of OX403625.1, read as the reverse complement.
GCGATCGAAGTTTGGAAAAGACGAGAAAAGTCGTGTTTTTGTGTAGTTTTTCTGTACGAAATTTTTTTTTTAAAAACACTGCACGAAGTTTTAATGTTAGTGACTGTGTACATTGTGTGGAGAGACGAAAAAAAAAAAAAAAAAAATTCTTTAAATAAAAATAATGGAAATGTGAATTTGTGGAATTTAAAGATCGCGTTTAATGTGAAAAAGTATTGCGAAGATAATTATCACATAATAAACATTGTATCTCTTCGTCAACTTCGTCCGCGAATAATATAAATAATGATAATAAATAATTGATGATAATTAATTTCGTACAAGGCACTTGTCCGTCGATGTATTCCTTCGTTAAACGATCGCGCGATTGTTAATCGATCGATGCAGTTTAAACGCGTCCGCGTATCGTAAGAGAGAGAAAACGATAACGCGCAGCGCGCGCGTTCGAATCAAAACTGACGAAGTGGTTGCCGCACACGCGGCCTGCGGGGAACGAACACGCGGACGGCGACACTAGAGTAGGAGAAGCTTTGCGATGAGTTTGATATTGCTCGTGAGATCCTTAGTACTTCGCTCTCTCTCTCTCTCTCTCTCTCTCTCTCTCTCTCTCTCTCTCTCTCTCTCTCGCTCGTTCTTTCTTTTTATCTGTCTCTCTTTCTCTCTCTCGCTCTTTCTCACTTTCTCTCTTTCTCTCTCTCTTTATTTTTCAATTTATAAAACATCTTTGATCATGATCTCAATAATTGAAACACGCAATTAGTTCCCTTTGATCGTTTCATTGTCTGATATCACTATTTTTTTTCCCTTTCAAGGTGTACAATTCGTATCTACGATAAAAGTAAAGAAAGAACGGACAGAGAAGGAAAGATCCACTTAAAATTTACTATAGAGTCGATCATTCGATTAGGAGATCGATGAAGGAGAAGAAGGAGAAGAAGAAGAAGAAGAAGAAAAAAAATGAAAATGGTGATTCAAATTGTCACAATTTTTGGTACCTAATCGGTTAAGTTACAACTAAAAAAAAAAAAAAGTAAAATAAATTTGATCAACAAACTAGTGGATTGTCACGACGACCTGAAAACATCGAGACAAGTATAAAAATTGTGTTAATTATCATAATTTTAATATTTTCAAGACGCGTTATGATCGAAATACAAAAAAAATGCAATCCGTATAATTTATAGGGACATTGTTAAAAATTCGAACGATATATATTTTTTTTTTTCACTCGGGCAAACTAAAAATAATAAACGAAATGTAAAAATGCTATTGAGCAAGCAATTTTAAAATTCGTGTAACAATTTCGAAGTGAAGAAAAATTTGAAGAATTCTGTTATTCGTTTTCATTCTCGATAATAATATTAACATTTGTATAATGGAAGTTTTTCAGTATTCAATTTAATTGCAGTTACAATAGATTTGTTTATCGTCGTTGCAACCTTTGAAAGGAGAACGAGAGGAAGAGAGAAAACGTCACTAGCTAGTGATAACTGGTTGGTAGAAATGTTTAAACGTCTTTACGACAGTTCGAGACAGTTGTACGTTGTTGTGGATGGTCGAGCCTTAGAGATAGACCGAAGAAGGGAGAGAAAGAAAAGAGAGAGAGAAAGAAAGAGAAAGAGAGAGAGAGAGAGAGAGAGAGAGAGAAAGAAAGAGAGAGAGAGAAAAGCTGAACGAAGAAGAATAGTTCGAGAGAGTAACAGTAATTTAGTGTAGTTGATTGTCACTAGGGACTGATAGCTCATAAACAATTTATCAGAAAATTGCTCATGCTGTATAACTTTCTTTTTTCTTGTGATTTTTTTTTTTCATTTTTTTTTTTTTTTACGTTAAGCCATCGTGTCCCCGGTTGAACCTTACGAATTATCGCATTTTATCTCCATCGTTAGATATTTCACACCGCTGTGTAACTCTATATTCACGGGGAACACATACACAGACTACATGATCGCGTCAACAGCTTGCACGAGGATTTCGGTCATTTTTGCACTGTTCAACAATGAATATTCGCATTTATATATATATATATATATATATATATATATATATATATATATATACGATAGAAGTTGCAGTGTGCAAGCAGTTTGTCACTCGTTGGGTTGGTACAGTGCAAAATAAACACTTTGCCATTATGTGTATGGGACGTTCGACGAAAAATTTCATTTTTTTAAGTCCAGAAAAATTTGGAGACGAAGTTAAAAGAAAAAAATTGGTTTTAAATGCTTCGTTCAGGCATCAAACTTGAAGCTGATTCATTTATTTTTATTTTTTTATTTATTTTTTTTCAAAATTTGAAGCTCGACCGAAAAACTAAAAATTCAGACGAATTTTCCTAGCGATCCAAATTGTCGAGCCTCGATCTTTTTACACATCGAATTTTCTCGTTCCAATCAACTGACATCGATGAATCGACGGTAGAGAACAAAAATAGGCGTCTCCCACATAGATTGAAGTTTTAAAGGATGGTGAACGCCCCTATAAATTGTCGCCAACTGATATCTATCAATTTTAGCCACGGGGCGTTTCATGTAAAAACGGTTCCAGGCAATTAATCTGTTTTTTTTTTTTTTTTTTTTGGAAATCTTTGCTTTCGATTTTCGAAGACACTTCGAAGAATCGTCAAACTGAGAAAAAATTTCGTTGATCGAATAAAATCATTTTTTTGGACGAAAAAATTGTCAATTAAACTATTTTTTTTTTTTTTTTAAATCACGGTTCTCTATCGTTTGATTAACAAAACGAAATATTTTTCTCAGTGCAATCTTCAGCCTAAAATTCATACGCAATTTTTTCTTTTTTTTTTTTTTTTAAGCCCCCAAACAACGTTATTTAAATGACTAGAGAATTAATTGGCGTAGAGCGACCGATAGACTGTTCGTATATGAAGTGTACAAACATATAGAATCCACGTGGCCCTGATAACCGTTGGTTGATAGCTTCGAAGTCGTGCATCACTCGTTATTCCAGTTTCCAGTTGAGTTTTCACACCCTTCCTAACCTTTCCATTCCCAGACACGATACAGACATATCAAAAATAAATAAACAAAAAATAATCCAAAGTAAATATATATATCTATACTCGAAGGTTTATAAATTTATCGCAACTCTCGGGGCAAGCGATTTTTCTTTTTCACGAAACATGCAACATTATCTCGCGTCCACTTTTCAATCAGCACCGAACAACACGCGTTTGACAGTCTGTTAATAATCATCAGAAGAGCGACGAGGCTTATCGTGAATTTTTCTTCATCGCATTTATCAAATAATCGTCTCATCGATTCTCATCGTCTACTAAAACGGTCAATATGGAGAAAGAAATGAAACAAAAGTAAAAAAAAAAAAAAAAAGAACTAAAAAAAAAATAAATAAAAAAAACTATGAAATATGCAACATTTGTTAGAACGTATCGCGATCAAAAAGAGCACCGCAGGTAGTTGAATCGAACGAAAAAAAAAAAAAAACATAAAAAAAAAAAAATAACAAAAGAAGAACGAAAAATTGAACGACGTGGAAAACGGGAATGAAACAAAACAAACAAAAAAAGAAAGAAAAGAAATATTCAAAAAATAGGCACAACTGGTGTGTGCAACGACGCAACGTTGCGGGCACTCGCGCAATTGGATGGAGCACCAGTCGTTGACTATCTGGCTTAAGCGGGTTGCCAAAGTGCGCTCGTACGTTTCTCTACGTTTTACTTCATTCTATGCACCATCGTTCCTTTCTCTATCTCTTTCTATGTATTTACATATATATATATATATACACACTAAAAAACTGCATATATATATATTTCTTTGTATATCAAATGAAAAGTCTGCATTTGTTATGTCCATGAAACTCTGATATATCTGATCCGATTCCGATTGCAGTTTTTTTTTTTTGCAATATTCTTCCTTCGTATCGTTTTTTGTTATAAATGATTCGGAAATTCGTATTTTATGTAAAAAAAAAAAAATGAAAAATTTAATAGTGAATGTATTTATTGATTTGAAAAATTGTTTAAATCTTGAACGACAGACCGTTTTTTTTGTTATAAATTATTTCAACTTTCGCATTATGTAAAAAAAAAAAAAGAAAAATTTAATGGTGAATGTATTTATTGATTAAAAAAGTTATTAAAATCTTGAACGGCAGACGTGCGAAAACTTTTAATTACAAAGTATACAAATTGATTATTGTTTTTTTGTTCTTTTTTTTTTTTAAGAAAACTTTCTCGGATATGAAATTAGAAATTAAAGTGTCCCTGGTAAATATTGACAAACGTAATGCAAATTTTTTCTATGTTGATTTCTATTTTTATTTTTTTATTTTTTATTGTAAACTGTAATTTCTCACAATACGTAAGCCAGAAAATGACAGTTTGAGGAGTATTTGGGAACTGTTATTAAATTTGTTAGTTAGTTAGAAAACAGTGGATAGAATGAAAACGGTTGAAGATAGAGTAAAAATGCATAGAACCAATATTGTACAGCATTAAATTTCCCAGAAAAAAGTCTTTAGCGACATTACTGTATAATGAGTAATTCAGTCTCGAAAGTGGCTCGAAAGACTACCTGATTTTCGAATATTCCAATTCGACTGTTTTCGAAACATTTTTCAGTTCTCTTTCAATACGACGCTACAAAAATTACAAAAAAAAAAAAAAAAAAACAATCTTAATGACTTTTTGGTACGAAATTTAATGTTCTCGAAGATGACGGTAAAAGGTCGCTTATTCTTCAACTTGTGTACTTAATGACTCATTATCTCGAACATATCGATCTAAGGAACTAAATCCTAAGTTTAACTATACCTAGGGTCAATTTGACCGAAGCCTAATGTGTGTATTATCGCGAAAACTAAAGTAAGGTCGTTTACTAGAAAAAGGTTTTAAAAATGAAGGGTTTTCTCATCATTATGAGTCTGGAGATATCAGATTAAATGAATGTCGTTGATCATATGGATCGTCACTTTTGGGACACCCTGTAGATTGTAAAAGTGATGTGGCTTCGGTGGTTGCGTATTTGGAAGGTAGAGGAGAGCTCTCCTCGTCAAACCAAAGACGACAAAACAGCAGGGAGGCGATGAAAGGGAAAATCGAGCTGATGCTGATGTCAGAGGGAGAGTTTGGTATACGGAGGTTTTGGTTTGTATGAAAAGGAGAGAGGCAATAGTACCCGCGGCAAAAGCGACGCTAAGAGCTTCCCCTCGTCGCCGTTGACGTCGCTCAAACTCGCTCGTTCATCAAGCAATTCATGCACTAAAGACAAAACTCAACACCGAGTAGTGTCTCATTCAGTATTCGTCTTCGTGTTACGTAACACCCCGAAGAACGAACATAAAGTGAGAACGAGAATCCAAAGACTAGAGTTGGACGAACATTATGCTTGACGAATCGTCTCCTTAACTTGCTCGAGGAACCATCATTCCGGTACACTGTTTGAAATGCATCAGTGCATTGACAATAGATGAATAATTATAATAGTAGAAACCAGAATTAAAAAAAAAAAAAAAAAAAAAAAAATTTATAACTTTACATTCTATTATTAATTTGTGAATTATTGTTTATTAAATGTTAATATCAATTGTTATGAAGTAATAATTAGTATAATAACTATGTATTAATTATTTATTTATATTTTCACAAACTCAACATATTTTCGAGAATTTTAACGAATTAAATAGAAAACATTCTCACGGTGGTATTTGTTTAAATAATTATATAACAATCAATGGATTTCTTCGATTTTTCCAATTTTTAATTCAGATTCGTAATTGATGGCGAACCCGAAAACTCTCGAGTGATAAATTTCAATTAAATTGCACGTAAAAATAGATTTATGACTGAAAGGATCAAACGCTCAAAACTTTACATTAAAAAAAAATCTTTTCTTACACAAACCAAGACGTGTTTTAAAAAGAATTAAAAGAAAAAAAAAATTCCCCCCTTAGCTAAAATTTCGAATGACTTAAAAAAAATGGTAAAAATAACAAAAAAATCGAAATCAAAGAAAAATAAGTAACAGTGATCAGTAATTTTATTATATATTTTTTTATCTAAACATGTTTTTATTCCATTTAAGCTTTTGATGGATTTTTTTCAACCATTTATTAATAAACCATTTCTTTTTATTTACGACCAATAATCAAATAATTATTGAATGACGAATTCATTGTCTGTGTGAATTTTTGTATTTTGTACATATCGTCATGTATGACTGCAACGATAAAATGCCTGCGACGCTTTTTCAAATCAATTTTTTTTTTTTTTTTTTTTTTTTTTTTTTTAATTCCACCACGAGGCAAGTATATTTTTCCCAAGACGGTAGATCGTAAGGGAACACGAGAAGAGCTCGTCTGGCACAGGACGTGTGCCCACAGCTATGGTCTCGTCATGATATCTTATCTGTTTTATATTTTTTTATTTCTTTTCTCTTTTTATTATTATTTTTATTTTATATTCACTGGCATTTAACTGACTCGTATACGCCGTGTATTATTACCGACCGAGAGACAAGCTCTCGTTTATGATTTTGCGTCGTGTTAAACGACAACTATTAACGAGATTGTGTGGTTCGTATGTATAGAACATAAGTATAGGGCGTTCCAAGAGTTAAATCGTCGAAATTTACAATTTTTATCTCTTTAGGCTCGACGAGCAGATAAAAATGGGTGAAAAATTGAAGATTTTTTTTTCGAGTCTTTCTTTCGATTCTTCGGATTGATACCGGGAGATAAAAAATTGATGTTTTTTTTTTTTTTAATTTTATTTTTTTCATAAATCGTAATAAAAATATTTGATTTTTCGACATTAAAGTGATTTGAAAAGCGACGATCGAGCGAGCAATATCTCGGTATAAATTCGTCGAGAAAAAAAATGCAGACGACGAAGCTTTTTCTTTCTTGTCGACTCAGAGAAAATTAGACTCGAAAGGAATATTTGGCGAGCGAGTTCGAGGAAAATCTCGAAACGATGGGATGATGGTCGATTCGATTAAAAATTATTTGCTAACGAGAGTAGAAAAAAAAATTCCGATGGAGCAGGAAATTATTGATAATTTATTAACATTAAGTTTAATGTTTAATCCGCGATTGACGTTTCTCGAAAAAAATAAAAATAAAAAAACAAAAAAACAAAAAATATCGATCACAATTTAAAAAATAACTCAATCTCGTTGCAGGAGAATTTAACGAAGTTTCAATTGCACGTAAAGTGACTTTGATTACAAAAATAAAATTAAAAAAAAATAAAAATAATAAAAAACAAACAAAAAACCAAAAAAAAATGGTCGGTCGGATGAAACGAGCTTCTGGATATTTGGGTCATGCACAAGAGGCACGAAGAACGAGAGGAGAGCACAAACTGTTTGGGGAAGGATTAACGAGTCCTCGTCAACGAGAAACTTGGTATTTTATATGGATATTACACATTAGACTACACGAAATTGTATTACGTACACTCCCGAAGCCGAGAAACCGAAGAGATATTTTAAGATTAATATATGACGTGCTTGAGAGTTTATGTGTACTCGGGTCGAGTCAATTTGAAGGAAAACCTTCGACAGCCTCTGTCTGTGTGTATTTTGTTATAATATATAGACGTACATCACTCAAAACCAACTTGTATATAATTTTGTATATATATTTTTCTTTAAACGTCTATATAATGGTATGAGACTTTATTGTGTTTCGTCATAGTTAGCGAGCTATTCAAGTGTGTAATAATGATAGAAGATGATGGTAAAGGAGAGAAGAAAGAGAGAGAGAGAGAGAGAGAGAGATAGAGAGAGAGAGAGAGAGAGAGAGAGAGAGAGAGAGAGAGAGAGAGAGAGAGAGAGAGAGAGAGAGAGAGAGAGAGAGATGAAAATGAAGAGATGGAAACTTACTTCTCCGAAATAAAACTACGGTTTTGATGCTTACCGCGCACATTTAACGAGTTTCGAAGAAAAAAATTAACACTTTATAAACGAGTGCAAATTAATTGCAATTGGTACTTTGTTTCGTATCCCTTCATTTTATTTGAGATAAAAATGAAACAAATTATGTAACGTGTATTTATTATTTTATTTTTTTTATTTTTATTTTTTATTTTTTTACGTCGCTTTGGTACGAGTGTGGGAATGCATGGTAATTTGATAATTAATCACAAAATACTGCTATTCCATTATTTTCTTAATCCCATACGAATTTTTAATCATTATTTTTAATTATTTTGAATTTTATTGCGAATAATCGAGCCGTGAAGGTTTTTTGATATATTTTCACATTCGAATTATTTATTTGGCACATAATTAACGAAAATTTGTAGTGATAAATTTGCTGTTTATGGGAAATAATGTTGTGAAGATTGAAGAAAAAATTAATAAGTTGAATAAAAGAATTTTGAAGAGAGAATCGAATAAAATTGAGAAAATCGACGAAATTTTGACAGAAATCTTGAAATAATTGTTTAAATTACCGTGCAAAATATAAACTCGAATAAAATATGTTTTTTTTTCTTCTTCAAAGCAGTTATCGATACTTTCCTAAGTGGAATGTCGACAGCGAAGAAAGCGCAGCAGTGACGCACTTTAGCGCCAATGTGACTGCCCAGGGTCTAAGGTCCGATAATTTTTTAAGCATTCCTAACAACTCTGTCCACTGGACGTGTAAAGAGAACAAAAAAAAAAAGAAAAAAAAATATTACAATTTGAAAAAAAAAAAAAAAAAAAGAAAAGTCAGATCTCTTCTCTGAACAAAATGAATTGCTATCCCAACACTTTTGCACTTTTTTATACTTTTCTTTATCTCTCCCTTTCCTTTTGATCCAACTTTTATTTCTTTTTAAATCTCGATGGATTAAACCTTCTGAGGCATAAATTCTAAAAATAAAAAAAAAAATAAAAAAAAAAAAACAGTTTATACCACAATCTTGGAACGAGTTATCATTAATGCAATTTTTTTTATTTTTCAATTGAGTAAAGGGGACCTGACAAAAGTTGAGGCAAAAAAAAATGGCAAATAATGGCACAATGACGAAGGAAATTGGCCTCGAATGTATTTTTTTTTGTTTTTTTTTTTTTTCGTGCTCGACGATGCTCTACTTTACCATAATGAACTGACGTATTTTCGCAATAAAAAATTTCATCATAAAAGTCTCAATAAAAAACGAAGGGTTTTTGGTGCTTCATATTTTTCTAATTCCAGTTACAAAAAAGATCGTTCAACGAGTCTATTCAAGCGGGAAAACCTGGTCCACGTTTATTGACACGTGCCGATTACTCGTTTTTTTTTGTTTTTTTATTTTTTATATTTTTTTTTTCTTTTGACCTGGACGGAGGATGAGAGTCGAAAAACAAAAAATTGGAGCACGATAAATTGCCCGCATGGTTGAAACAATGCACTCGGATTCTCCGTCCATCCGCATCATACTCGTGTTCGTCCCAATCTCTCATAACTTTTTTATACATGACCTCGTAATATTAAAATCCCACATTAATAAAAACGTCTTTTCATTCAAAAGACCAAGAGACGCCGCACGTTCAAATAATGTGTCACTTGGAAAAATAAGAATTAAATAACAAGATGTTTTGGAACCACAACACGAAGGATATTAACGAAGATAGAAAGAGAGAGAGAGAGAGAGAGAAAAGAAGAAGAAAAAGCAGAAGGGGAGGAGGAGGAGGAGGAGGAGAAGAGTTTATAATATGATTGAAAGGCGCGGATTTCCCACGCTTGGCGACAAGCGCGAGTCACGACATACAATTACAATTAATCATCGTTACGTCCGATTATCTGGATTAATTTTACCACGAGTAAAAAAAAATAAACTTTCCTCCATTCTCTCTCGAGTCTTTGTTGGTCAAAAGTTTGAAAAACAAAAAAAAAAAACAAAAATTCCTTTTTTCAAACGAACTAATGAAAATAAAAAGCGAATAAAATGGAAAAAAGTGCGGGGAAAACTGAGTCGAGGAAAAATGTGGAATAGTCGAGGGAATTTAGATGGTCATTTGAATGGGTCCTTCGCCTTTCTGTACGTGTGTGCGTTCCCACGAAAATGGATGCTGCGCCTCGTTCTCATCGCAATTCGCTCCCGGAGAAAGTAGACCGCGTTTTATATACATTTATGTAATAACCAAGGAAAAAAAAAAGAAAAAAAAAAAACACGTCCCTTTGGTGCAGTGTTTAACGAAAAAGTGAATGAAGGATTTTTCCTGGTCCAGCGAACCGGTTCAACGCTTTGACCAAAAGTTTATCGTGGTAATCGTTCCCCAATTCATCGTTTTGTTCGATCGTTTCATGCAAACATATACGCGGAATTCCATCCAAAATCAGTCGAAAATAGTTCAATGTGTTTAAGAAATTTTTATTTCTTTTTTTGACATCTAAACGTCAAAATTTCCATTATTTTCACCCAAAAAACTGCAAAATTACGAAAGAATTTTCCTCTGGGAATAAAAATAAGGATTTTTGTTTTCAAAATCCTCAACCGATTTCTTGAGTTCCAACACTCGATTTCGAGGCTCTAGTGTGTACAAAACTTTCAGCATGTTATCAATAATAATAAAAAAAAAAGAAAAAAAAAACCCGATTAATTGATGTGTTACGTGATAAGAAAACGTAATACGCGAGATAGGCTATCTTTTCATTTGTTTGTTTCACGCATTTGACGCGTGCTTTTTTTGGTACCAAGAGCGCGAAAATTGCATCACACAACCGAGCAGATTGAAGGACGATTTCAATAAATACAAAAATCAACAATAAAAAAAAAAAAAAAAAATACAAAAACGACTGTAGTGTTAAAAATTTACAACGTCCCTGTATGTACAAGCGAATTTATCGAGTACTCGATATAATTCAAGCTCCAAATCCACTATAGAAGATCCGATTAGCACATGAATTTCGATTGTAATGTTTGTGTTAAAATAAACGTTATAAAAACATAAATAGATACGAAGCGAAAGGCTGATAAAGTCGAGGGATGAATTTCCGAGTATACTCAAATTTTTTCGACACTTTTTTTATCCGGTTTGCATGCGAGAGAGCTTTTGGCATATAAGCGAGGATGAAGAGGCTTCGTTCTGGTCTCTCTGGCTCAAGAATTGGCTTCCTCTATACCTTCTTTTATGCATTTATATATATAAGGGGGTACAAGAGCGTTTTCGTGGTGAAATACGGGGTCGTGTAAAACCGGAGAATTGTGAGACCTCAGAATGGGAGGGGGGGAGGAGATGGAAGATGAGGGTTCTCCGATAGCCCATGAGCATATATAGAGTCAGCCGAAACCACGGATATTGCGGAGCTCGCGAACATCATCACTTTTCTCAACCTCCAAACGTCTCTTCAATTATACTTATATGTCTATAAAATATTTATATATATGTCTATAATATCCAACTATAATTATAAGTTTTTTTTACGATTTGAGGAGGTTCACGCGTTAGGCATGCGTCAGAAGAATTCCAAGTTTAATTGTTTAAAATTCGTAGAAACCTTCTCAACAAATAACTCGATTTCTAGACGCTAAAAATTTCTCAAATTTAACCCACAGTTGAGTATTATTGTTGAGAAGGTTCGTACGAATTTTAAAGAATTAAACTTGGAATTCGTCTAATTCATGCCTAACGCTTTAAAGTTCCATTTTCTATCTAATTCCGCACGAGTAGAACTCTGGATTTGCTGTTGACGAGAAGATTGATGAAAAGAAAAGTAATAAAACTCGGGCGAGCTACAAGGATTGAAGGATATAATATATAAGAAAGGGTGAAGCGATAAAAATATTGTCGATGGTAGAAAAAAAAAAAAGAAAAAAAAAAAACAAGTTATGAGCTCCAAGTTCGTACGAGCTACGATCAACTTGTTGGAACAACACACATTCAAATATATATACACGATATATTGAACGAGATGATAAAAAGGATCCACGGAGTAGCCGGGGGATCTTCTTAATTGAAAAACTCGATGGAATTGTTCGACATTCGACGAGAGTATGTGAAACATGATAAAAGAGCTCACATTCGATCGAGTAGAATGAACCGCAGAAAATTCCATTCAACTTTTATTGCTTTCTCTCTCTCTCTCACTATTTCTTTGCGTTTTCATTGAGTTTAAGAATATACACGCACCTGATACTTGACGAAGAAGAAAAAATCGATTTTTCAAACGTATTTTTATTCGATACTAAATTTCCTTATAATTGTTATTTATAAAAACAATTTAGGAATCGATTGGAAGTTACGAGTTTGAGAAAAAACGTTTCATCTTATCGAAAAACATTTTTTAATTAAGAAAAAAAAAAATTAAAAAAAAAAAAACATCGAAAACTTTTCAATGTAGAAAAGTTTTGTTTTTTTTTTCCTCGGACTTGGTGGCATATTTAAACAACGGCAGCACATTTTCGCCGAGTTTGAATAAAAGCAGAAAATGTTATATGCGACGAGAAGAAGAACAAAAAATCGAGCCGACATATTTCCCTTTCTTTTTGCTTTGTTCTACGATTCGTCACGAGAGTGCCATTTTTTTGGTTCCATTATAAATAACGCGTTGAAGCTGCAGACGGCAAAAAACTGCACCCGTGGAGTCGATAATAAAGTGTAATAATTAACGTTGTCAGATCGATAGGACAGAAAAAAGAGAAGAGACAGAGAGAAAGAGGGAAATAAAATAAAAAAATTAAAAAAAAAAAAAAAGGACGAGAGGGACGTACTTCGTGAGATAAACAAGGGCCGACTGCATTCCCGGCTCTCGTTCTACAGTCTGCGATATGAAACGCGCGAGAAGCGTAACAAACAAGTAAAATGAACGTTTCAAAAAAAAGGTACGGCCGCGGGTGCAGGGGGAGGCAGCGGGGGGGGGGGGGGAGCGTTGTGCTAAAATCCGTCACTGACGGTCCGCGTTCGTCCGACAACAAACGAAAAAAATCATGCCGCATTTATATACAAAAAAAAAAAGAAAAAAGAAAAAACACGAGAAAAAAACAAAAGAAGGAAATTAAAAAAAAAAGACGAGATTTATGAGTGGCCGTACGGCACAGCACGCGGGGCCGACGGATGCGACATACGGACCGTTGGATTTTACGAACAGGAAATCGCAGCCCGAGAGTTTCAACCCACGCGCGCTATACGAAACACACGCGAAAATCGCGTTTCCGCGAGTTCAAACGCCCCTTTGTCACCAAGTTATACACATTGAATCATACGCACTCGTTAGAAACGAAGCGACATCTGGTTACGTCAAAAAAAAAAAAAAAAAAAAAAAAAAAAAAAAAAAAAAAAACAAAAACAGTACATAATGTGAAAAAAATGGCGGGGATGACGAGTTTTGAGAGACTGGGAATTCAACAGATTTTTTTTTTCGAAAATTTCCCATCGTTTCCTTCCACTGAGAAAATTCTAAAAAAATCACCTCTCTTAAGATGTGTTTCAAAAAATAACATGAAAAGTTCTTTGTCATCAATCAGTGATAATTCCTCGAAAATTCAACTCCAAAAAAAAATCAAAATGAAATTTTGTAAAGCAAAAATCTTAAAAACTGTACAAAACATTTAATTTAGAAAACATCGTTCAAAAATGTGATAAAAACTTCAAAATATTATCTCTCATGATCGAATACGAATTTTTGAGAAACTCAGTTTTCGATTCTCTTCAAATTTTTTTTGAAGAAGAGTTAAGAGGACGAAGAAACTTGCAAAGTGCAAGAAAAACCAGAAAAATAACGTTTCAGTGTAAATTCATTTTTTTTTTTTTTTTTTTTGTGATAAACTTTGATCATTATTTGATTTTTTTATTGTTGTTGTTGTTGTTTGATCGAAATATACTGAAGAAAAGAAAAATAGTAATTGGGAAAACTTATTTAATGGGATATTAATGATTGAGTTAAAGAGCTGAAAAGGTTGGAGTGTGATGTCAAACTACGGATGACGTTTGTGTTTAGTCCACTTCGATAGTACAGCAGCAAAGGCAGGGATTAACATGAGCGTTAAATGAGCGGGCCATTATCGCCTCTGAAACACGAACCGAGTTATCGTGGCTGTCGGTTTGGAGCATGTAAATTCGAAACGTTAACAATATCCCATTTTGGTGGAGCCTTTTTCCTCTATACACGCAGCAGGAAATTGCTCATACACCAAATTGTTTCGTCAAACACTTCTGGTTAACATTCGGCTTGAATTTCGTATGGACACAAATTAAGGAACAAAAAAAAAATAAATAAAAAAGCTAAAACACGAAATAACTAACCGTACACTCTGACGCACTAATTACAAACCAACATCACTCTTGCGTCCCAAATGGATCGGACCAACATTTACTCTCTCGTGCTAATAACTTGTTCCTCCGATAGATCATTTTCTAAAAGTTCATTTCTACTTTTTTTTTTTTTAACGAAATTTATTGTATTTTTTGTATATATTTTGTTTTCTTTGGTTTTAAAGAGAAAGTTAAGTTTTTTTTTTTTTAACTTTTTAAACAGTTTATTTATTTTGAAATGTTTTCGAAGTGTTGATTTTTAAAATATCATTTTTTCTTGCGATTTGTTTCGGCTCCAGTTTATATTCGAATTGATAGCAATATTTTTCAAGTTCGGTGCATTTTTTAATTGAAGAATTGATGCGTTAAACTGTACGGAAAATATGAACTAAAAAAAAATCGAGAAGTGTCAAAATAATTCATTATTAAAGAGAAAAAAAACGATTAAGAATTTTTTTGAGCGGAAAAAAAAATTTGTCACTCGAAGAGACGGTAACAAATGTGAGCGCAAAGAAAAAGTAAATTTTAACGAATTTTATAACAATTCGTTTTATTTTGTATCCGTTTTTCTCCGGAGAGATGCTAAAACGACCAAAACAAACAATCAAAAAAAAAAAAAGAAGATTACATTAAAAATGTAAACAAGCCGGTGATGAGGCCCTTTTTGTGTGTTCTAAGAAATCTTATTGTTTGACAAGTCGGTGCGATTGGAAACTTGAAAAATGAGCGTTTCATTTTTCGACTCTGTTTATTTTCATCATTACGAGTATTATTTTTTTTCCCCCTTTTTTTTCATAATACGTCAATAAATATAATTTAAAAAATGAAAATATTACTTGTAGTCGTAATTATTATTATTTTTTCTGTACATGACCAGTCGATCGAACAAATGTCTCAAAAGTCGAATGTTTTTCACAAAAATGACATACGTCAAAAATTCCTGAATTGTCATATGCTTTTCCAAAGTTTCTATTTTTTTGTTAAATTCATTAATTTTTTTCAACACAAATGTCAATAATGGAACACTAATATTGAAAAATCGCGAAATTTGGTGAATGTTTAAAATCTTTCGAATCATCGCTGCCACGAATTTTGATAAAAAATGATGTTTTTGGGTGTAAAACTTTGTGTGAAACAGATTTAATCGAAAATGAATGAAATTTTCGGTACTTTTTATGTGTCAGACTGAAAAATAACATGAAAAGTAACAGAATAATAAATAATAACGAGTAACTTACCTCAGAATTGCTGGTAGCGACGCTCGAAAGTCCTGGTGACATGGCGCCACTGATGGGATCAGGGCTGGCCGAAGCAACGCCTGTGACACGTCCAAGTAACGAGGGGGCACGAGGGTAAGATTCGAGATGAGGATGCTGCGGTTTTGGTTGATGAACCACCGGCCCGGGTGGTGCACTCTGCACAACCATCGGTTGCACCTGTGACGTTGGTCCTGTATCGAGGTTCGTATTACCACTGATTCCACTAGCAATATTTCTCTCAAGGACTCCGTTCGTTCCATCGCTCTCGGAGCCACGAAAAGATTCGTGCAGATATTGCCGCACTTGATTTTTTTGTTTTTGCACTACGTGATAACGCGTCGGATTTTCCAGAAGAGTTCTCACCTGATACGATAAAAACAACAAAATTCAAAATGTGGATTAAAAACAAAAAAAAACAAAAAAAAAAGAAAATGTCAATTTTGTGTAACTCGTCAAAGTGATCAAACTTTTGAATCCGGAGCTACTGTACTTTTTGGTACGAGAGAACTTTGCGACCTCGTAACTCTTAGCAGAATTAACATTTTTCGAGATATTTTTTTTCGAAATAATCGTACGACGCCCGACTAAGCAAGTGGTACAAAACTCAATGTCAATAAACCATTAGTTTCGGTCTGTTTGATGTTTAAGAAAGTAGTTAAATTGAATTTTTGCTAATGAAGATCGAATATGGCTTTTGGGTCAAATTGACCCTAAGTAGAGATCAAAATTACTCAATTTTACTTAACAATACAATTCTCCAACGAAACTATCAAAAATTCGTAAATTCAATTCATTTTTTTGACTTTATTCGAAAAACTTTTTTTCCAAGTTTCTAAAAACACTGTAGCCCTGAAATTCTATAAAAATCACGAATACAAATAATATATTTAAATATAGAATGCAATTCATATTTTAAAATGACACAAAATTTGTCCTCAGTCCGATCGAGAAAATCAAAGTTCAAAATTTGAAAAAAAAATATAAAAAAAATAAAATAAAATAAGTCTCGTCGAATATACGGCTCATGATTTTTCTGAAGATATGACGTTCGACCGTAATACGTATGGCAATCGTGTTTGTGTGTGTACAGTAATATTCACGGTTGAAGATATGTGACACGTGCCAGATGGAACGGAATTGGACGAATTCCACGTTTACTGCCATAAAAGAAAAGAGAAAAAGAGGAAGAAAAGAGAAAAATCGAGAGAGAAGAAACAAAAACACATATATATATATATATATTTATAGAGAAAGAGATGAAGAGAGAGAGAGAGAGAGAAAGAGAGAGAAAGAGGAAAAATGAGAGCATTTCGACGTACCTCCTCCCCTTATCTCTTTACGAGCAGTGGCGAGTGTACGAAGAAAGACCCTTTTCCCCTCATTCTATCTCGTATATTCTCATCCTCAATAAACCGAGTGAACGTTTGCCACCCGATGTCTTCACGAGATATGTCATCGAGCAATCTCTTTTTTCTTCTCCCTCCGCCCCTTTTTCTCTCTTTTTCTCATTATTCCTCTTCTCTGTTTTTTTTACGAGATGAGCGAGTAATAACAGCTACTTTGCTGCACGCGGAGACAATTAGACTCGCTGGACATTGGCGAACGATTTTTTTCGCTACATTTCGCTTTATATCATCTAATAAAATATAAAAATAAAAATAATTGCCGACCTGATGTTATTTTATTCTGAGAAAATTCATTGTTCATTTATTCGTTATTGCTCGATCAATGGAGACAAAAAATAACAAAATATTTACACACCATAAGAACCCATTTTATTTATACTTTTTATTCGATTTTTTTTTTCAACAGATAAATCGATATTGTTCTAATTTTTATTTTTCCACACACACAATCTTTGTGTGTGTGTGTGTGGATGTGAATGAAAAAAGCTCGAACAGCCTCCTTAACGCACTTTTACGCGTTTTCTCGTTACCGTAATCCCGGATAAAATGTCCGTTGCACGCAACGCGAGTAATCCAAAGCAAACTATATAAAAAGCTTCTTATCACAATCCTAACCATTTATAATGTATGATATACATTTTTATACATATATATAAAAGAAAAAAATAGTAAACACAGTAAAACGTGCGAAACTATTAGCGATAAAACAAGTCTTTGGTTGCCTTTATATACCTTAAGGAAGCCATCTTTGTTATTTTTACGATTTCATCTATTCGATGGTCAGAACATACGGGATGGTGATTAAAAAAAAATGTTTATATTTTTTTCAATCACCATTTTTATTTTTTATTTCATTTTTATCATTTTTTTATTCATTTTAATAAAAAAAACCCAAATGAGCAAAAAAAATCGTAAAAAAAAAATTGTACGAACTAAATCAATGTCTTCGAAGTTTTGTCATTTTATTTCGATATAATTTTCGAGCCCATTTCATGGGTACAAGAAAAAATGAAAGTTTTAGTTAATTTCGAAAAAAAGACTTCATTTCTTCGTTAATATAATTATTATAAGTATTTTAAGTGATTTTTTAAAACAAAAAATCTTAAAAATGATTTAATGAATTTTTCCTGCACATTTTTGAGCTTCGAATTTTGTAATTCTCGGGATTTATTGTTTTGTTTAAATTTGAAATAAAAATATTGATGAAAAAAAATGTTTTTAATGATATTTTATAAAGAGACGGTAAGGAGGTGATAAGGATTCGAAAAAAAAAAATGAAAATCCTTTTGGGAGTGTAAGAAGATTTGGTCGACGTACTTGCAACACTTGGGGTGGTACATCGACGCCAATTGTGGGCAAAGGCGCGGGTGGCACTGGCCTCGGTGGCGCAGCCGCTGGTCTGTGTTGTTGTAAACTTTGTCTAAACTCGGCTTCTCTTCTCTCTTGCTCTTGCAATTGTTCGCGCATCAGTTGTAGCTTCAATTGTGTCCGGGACGTTGGTGTCGCCGTTTTGAATGTCGGTGGGCTAAAAAAAAGGGTACAATATTTTTTCAAAGTTCATTTTCATTTTTACAATACTATTTTTTCGTAAAAATTGCTCAATTCTTTATTTATATATTAAATTATTATAATATTTTTATTTTTATTGGTCAAAATAAGAATTTTTTAGAATTTTTTATGCAAAAATAAAATCAATTTCGAACGATCGAATTTTTTTTCAAATTATTACAAATCTTCATTATCTTATTTAATTGCTTCGAGAAATAGTAAAACTTGAGATGTTTGAAAAAAACAAATAAACATTTAATTTCAGAAAAATCTTCGACTGTCAAATTTTGAGGGAATTAGGGAAGAGGCGGGAAAAATCATTTTTTTGACGGGTGTCCCACTTTGCCTCACTGTCCCACTGTCCCACTGTCCCACTTTGTCCCACTTTCATTTTTTTCCATCTTCTGTTTCTTCCATTAAATGAATAATGGTTAAACCGATCGTTTCAATTTTTGCAATTATAGATAATAACTGTCTAATTAATAAAATAAAATAAACTCAATAAGAGTTTTTTTTTCGAGGTTGTGGATCTATTTTCCAATTAATCACGAATCCGAGAGCTATAATCGGTAATACAGTGAACATTATTGTCATCCGAGTGAATGGTACGATGTGAGATATCGCCACGAGATAGCAGTGTGTGCTTATAAAATTTATGTTATTCCAAGAGCCATAACAATTGTTCAACTTGTGAAACAATAAAATGGATAAATATTGTACAGATAATGATTTCTTTATGAGAAAAAAAAATATTTTCTCAAAATCATTATTCATCTCGACACCAGAATTTATTTTTCTTTATTTTTTTTTAATTTTTTTTTTTTTTATTGTGTCATACTATTTCATGGTTTTTCTACATTTTTCACGAAGCATTTAAAACGAGGTACGATTCGCTCGCGCATACAAACACTAGTGACGAGTTTAGACGGTTCGGACAATAATAGAATTCGCAGCTTTTCGCCAGGTTGCCTTGAGCTTGACTTCGGTACGTGGACACGTATACTACTTTGTTTAATAATAAAAATATCTGTCTAAATCTCCTAGAGCAAAAAACCAAGTAAAAAAAAAAAAAAAAAAAAAAAAAATTCATACAGTCCTCATTGATTTTCGACTAACGAACAATATGATAAAGATTCAAAAAAAACAAAAAAAAAATAGGAAAGTCATCAATTTTATTTATCATATAGAACTAACCATTAAAAAGGAACGTCAAAATTACGTTAAATCTCAGTATGTAAGATTTTTTTTGAAGAATTAAATAAAGAATCAATAAATGTGAAAGAAAGATTGATAGAATGTGAAAAAAAAAGAAACAAGAAATTTACAATTGCGGGGTAATTACACGTTAAAAAGTAGTATCTGGCTGCTTTAATTACCTGCTGTTTATTACCAAGAGTTAGTACTTTAGTGAGACGAAGTAGTAAACTATTTGACTCTACGAGTGAGATATATAGATGAACGAAATATGTTGAAGGTCGAGAAGAGCTATCGAAACTCATAGCCAAAGGCAAAAAGACAGTCGTTCAAAAGTGTAGGGATGTCTTGTAAAGCATTTCTAATTAAAGAATTCAATGTCATAGACGAAAGAAAGAGAAAGAAAGAGAAAGAAAGAGAGAAAGAGAGAGAGAAATACAGAAGTAAATACTGGTGAGAAACAGCAGAGGTCGAAGAGAAGAGTGAGAGAGAAAAATAGAGGTTGAGCCTTTGGCAAATTTGTGGTCCGGTTCGAGCCAGTTAGTTCAGATATGATGAGGATCAAGAGATAATTAATAAGAGCGAGAGATGCGAAATAGGATAGAAGTTAAGGTTTTGATACGTCGAGGAATAAGCTCGTGGCGTAAGTAAAAAAAAAAGAAAAAAAAAGGAGAATTATCCGAATTAATCGAATCTTGGAGAGTCTCTTTCGTGATTGTTCAATGACAGGGAGATCGAGACTGCAGCAAAAAGTAGCCTTGTCAAAGCCGCGCACAGTCCAGATGATTCTGTGTGGGTGATAAAGAGAGAAGATTTGGGAGTAAAACGGAAACAAAGAGGATCAGGGGTTGCTGGGAAGAGATGAAGACACTTGGAAGCTGGAGAAAAAGAGGGAGAGAAAGAGATCGAGTTTGGAGAGTAACCAGACGACAGAAGTTTTAATACTCCAGGGATGTTTCCGTTCGTGCAGAAAGTCGATAGAATATTTTCATAACGAGGTCTCAGGTTGGAAAAAGAAGGATATCGTCGTCTCTCGCACTCTCGAAGTCTACCAACCTCGTTTCCATTCCCTCTACAGTTATTTTCAACCCCTCAACGCACATCCTCGCACCCTAGCTCGGACTTGCCATCACCCTAGAATTCCACTAGTCCTTTTCAGACTTCTTCTCGTCTCTTCTATTCCATGTACGCCCTTATTTCTTTCTACCTTTTTCTTTTTTTTTCCATTCGCTCCTTTCCCTCTCTCTCTCTCTCTCTCTCTCTTGCTCTGTCAGAGAAGAATCTTCACCACGAGCTTCTGTGCAATTAAACGTCGTTAGAAATTAAAAATTCCTCCCGCCACACGATACGACGTCCAGCACCGGACAAGTTGGAAACTGCCCCATAAAGAGAAAAAGAAACGAAAGAAAGAGACAAACTCTACATAATAAAAGTGTTAAACTTTCTAGAAAAAAAAAAAAAAAAAAAAAAAAAACTAACACCCTTCTCCAGACTCTCTTCGGCCACTGGAAATCTTCTCTCTTCTCTCATTTTCTTCTTTCCTCTTCTTCCATATCTTTATCTTTCACTTCTTTTTTAACCCTCTCCATCTTTCTGGCTAAACCTCCCAAACTACTATATACACTTTTAAGAATATCTTTAACCCTCTTATATCCCCTGCTCACCCTAATTATGGTTTTACAACTTAAAAAAATACAATACGAGACCAAAGTGTATAAATCCTCTTCTGTACGCATTTTCTCCTGGGACCTCTGCTCAAAATTTACTTTTGGATGAGCTTCAACTTGGTTTATTGAACCATTCAATATTTTGTTAATTAAACATTCGTTACACGATGAAAAACAAAAAAAAAACAAAAACAAAAAAACTTTTTTCTCTTAAATAATTATTGTTTACTATTAAAAATTGCCAACACATGGTAAATCGTAAAAACGATCATCTACTTGATGTTTGTGTACGAAATTAGTAAAAATTGTACGACGACAACAATAAATAAAACTTTTTTTCGCTTATTGATGACGAAAAATGAGGCAAATGCAGTTCAAACATTGCGTTGATAACCAATCGGTTATCCTGCGTTCTATCGCATCCTCTCTAAAAAACGTGAACAATTTACCGACGAATTGTAAACGAACTCGCACATTAATGGAGTCCCTGGTGTTTACAAACATGGATGATTATTGTAAGGGTTGAAATAAACGTATAAACATCCGATCGGAAGAAATAAATGGATAGGATGACTGTCTGTGTACAATATGGCGGCCAAGTTTACCGTTGATGACGGTAAAGTGATGTGGTCTATCGAGTTTTCCGCAATACCGAATTTAATGCTTACACAAAGGTCCGAGGTTGCTTGCTCGTGGCAGCCTCTCTGCTCTCAGTGGAATTGTGGCCTCGAGGCAAAGAGGCAAAGAGAGAGAGAGAGAAAGAGAGAGAGAGAGAGAGATAGAAAGGGAGAAGGTCGAAACGACAAGTGAACCAGGAGGCTGAACAAGGAAACCACACATCGGTACTATTCTCTCGCAGTTTAGTTCCCGACCATGGTTTTCGGTCCGATGGGACTGAAAGTTAAACCAGACCCGCTGGCTAGGAGCCCTGGCAGTTTCCATAGAGGAAAAGCGTGGTCCATATTGCGAAAGACGATGCGTGACCTCGGTGAAAATCTCCTTTCGAGTCTTTGTCACGAGATAACAGACGCGAGACGAGAGAGAGAGATATTTGTTTGAACGAAAAGGAGAGATCGTGACGTTGAGAAAATGCGGTTAAATAAAAGGAGAAATAAGATGATAAAATAAAAATAAAAAAAATAAACTATGTGAATTGGGGTGAAGGAGAGAGGAGCGGAAAACGAAGAGCCGGAATCTTTACGACTAAACTTCTACCGTTTATAGACTCGAGTTTGTATGGAAGGAAACACATCTCGGATTCTCTCGTTGTCGTACCGGAAGTTCACGTGTTGGCACTCAATTTCCTCTCATCGTACCATCTTTTTTTCTTTTCCCTTTTTTTTCTACCTTCTCCTTCTCGAGGTGTTCTGAACGACATTTTTCTTACCTCGATAAACTACCTCGTCTAATGTTCTCCCGTTTCCAACGGATTATTGACGCATATCATTTTTGAGGGTTCGACAACCTTAAGTCGTAACTCAACAAAGAGAACGATATTCCTAAAAAATCGTTATAAAATTCATTTTTTATTCACATCGCTTTAGGTCCAAATGAAATCGAACGTCAAATGTATCAGAAGAGTTGGTCAGTACTTTATTTTTTATTTTTTTTATTTTTTTTATGAGACGTATAAAAAGAAAGAACGTACAGCCGCAAACATTCGAAGAGCAACGGTTGGCTTTTCAGTTCTCCATTAACATTTATATCAATGTTTTTTTTTTTTTTTTTTTTTCAGGAATATACGATGTAATCATGAAATAAATGACACTTTGAACCATCAGAAGTAACGACAGTCTTGACCTTATGGCATGGATTCGAAGGGCAATTGGTTTACAAAAAACTTTTCGTTTTTCTCTGACGTGTACGATAGAATTCAGTTGTCCGAATAGTTGGCATAATAGAGCGTGAAGACTCGATAACTCGATGGGCCAAAGCCAAAACAGGGGAAAGAGTAAATGTTTCGTCTCAAGAATGAAAAAAAAACGAAAAAAAAAAAAAAAACAAAGTATCAGAGAGTCTGACCTCTGCAAACATGTTTGAAACTTAATCCAGCAAAGTTCAGAAATATTGCTGGGATTTCGGGCCACAGTATAACAATGATTATGTCCATGGCGGTAATAATAATGATAATAACAATCGTAATGATAATAATTGTGATGAGCTCTGGGGAATGGAAAAACCTTCGCTTCACCATTTTCCTTGGGGAGGGAAGGGCAGGGGGGGGAGGAGGAAAAGAAATGAAAGACATATACAAAGTGCGAAATGGGTACGATCGGTAAAAGGAAACAACGAGAGAAAATATAGCGAAAAAGAGAGACAGAGAGAGAGAAAGAGAGAAGAGTAGAAAACTTTGGCAAAAGTTTGACCCGTCCATACATTGGACATGTTGGCAAAAGAAAAATAAGAATAAAAAAGGGGGTGCGGGGAGGAGGGGTTGGGGGGGTTAAGAAGAGCGCGAATTCCGGTAGAAGAGCAAGTGTGCTCCACGAGAATCACCGAGGATTGGAAAGACGCGTTACCCGGAAGGAAAAGAAGAGCAAGAGGGGAAAAGTTCGTTCTCCTCCGTAGAGTCGAGTCGTTGATTTTTTTTTCCAAGCCTTGTGCGAGGTTGAGACGCCGGAGATTTGGTCAAAAGCGAACCAGCCAATCTCTCCCTCTCTTCCACCCACAATTTTATTCTCTCGTCGCGAACATTGCGGGGAATGGAAAAAAACCTAGTCGGGCGAAGCAATCCTGCCCCGATTGTGAGATCGAAGGCACCAGGACTCAACGACGACGACTTGTACCGAGATTGCTTCGACGAAATGATTTTTCACTCGTATATATATTTCTCTATATACACAAGTAAATATACGACATAGAGTTTGAAAAAACTGCTACCCAGACAGCATAAACATCGGAAAAAACTCTGCAAAAAGTCTTTCTCATCCCTTGCAGACAAAAATCATTAGAAAGATGTCTTTAGAACTTCTTTCTGATGACTTCCTGTTCTCTTTACTGTCTGGGACGAGGTTTGGGATGTGGAGCTCGCCAAAAAATCGACATTCCCTACGAGATACGTCTCCATTTTCTTCTTTATCTCTTATTGTTCAACTTCGACGTGCTCTCAATACACCAATTGGCCTAAATAACGTGCCTGGGTATCTGTTTTAACATTTTACTCTACATCCGGAAAAAAAGACAATTTGATTGGTTCGAGATTACGTGGTCCAACTTTTTGGACGCATGAGGTGGACTCGGTACAGTAATTCGTCAGTAATTCCACTTTATCTTGAAAAAAAAACAAAACTTTTTACAACCAATTGTGATTTATGGTGAATGGTGGTAAAAATTGGGACATCATTCGAATGGAAAATGCGCCAGAAGTACTTGATAAGCGAATAAATATCTGAAACTATTTGAAAATGAGCCACTACCAAGTGGTTTTCTGTTTGTTAATAAAAAAGAGACTGAGAGAGAGAAAATTTAAGAAAGGAGAGCGAAAGAAAGAAAGAGAAAGAAAGGGAAAGAGAGAGAGAGAGAGAGAGAGAGAGAGAGAGAGAGAGAGAGAGAGAGAGAGAGAGAGAGATAGAAAGGTTATAAATAGTGATGAATCTGGTAGAGACGGCTTGGGACGCTTCACTGTCGAGGCAAACGTTGGATAAGGTCGCGTCAAGTATGTGGCTGTTGAACGAGGCTGCGGGGAGATCCAGAAATAGAGCTTTTGCGAGAATATGTTTGCCGCAACAGGTTATTCAGATTTGCCGCCGGAAGAAAAGCGACAATTTCAAATTGAGATTTCAAATCTCAACAATTATCTCTGGACCGGGATGAATTTCCGTCGTTAAATTTTTTCGCTTTGAAATTTTAACGAAACCGAAAAAACTTATTTAATCTTTTGAGCCATGCCTTTCCCGTCGCGTGTGCAATTAATTCGAAATTAATTCACCGCGTGATAGTATTTTTGAAAATCTCACTTCCTGGTTATTCCCATAGAGTTTTTACGCGATTCATCAACGCGTGTCACATAATTTCCGGTTAAATTGTACCCACAGGCTAAATTGTAGCGTCTCGCGAAGACAAATGTCGATTTGTCAATTTGATTGGCACGACGAAAGTGAGAGTGTTTCAATAAATATTCAATGATTTATATTGAAAAGCGCCTTGAATGGCTCGTCAGTTATACATTTTCCTCAATCGTTATCATAAAATTTCGTTATTCCCTCGATATTACGGCCTTAAGGATAAAACAACGAAAAAAAAAAAAAAAAACGCTAAGCAGGTCAGTTACGAGCGACACATTTTTTAACAGGGCTCTTAAAATTTGTAATGATTTTATAAATATTTTTATTTAAGAATATTAATAGTAAATACAGATTTTTTAAACTCACCGAATTGAAACTTTTTTTTGCTATTGTTTTTTCCTTTTTAAACATTTATTTATTGAAATTTTGATCCATCAATAACGATTTTTTTATGTTTTCTTAATACGTTATTATAAAAAATATTCATAAAACAAGTGTTATCAGTTTTTTGTTTAAAATTTTTGACGATGAATAGTGGGACAGAGAAACGCGAGAACGTCGGCGAACGACAAGCCAATTTTCCATTTGGTGAGATGAGATCTTACAGAGGAGGGGTTGGTCGGACAAACTAGCGGTTGTCGGTCAAGTGCTTTTATCCCATCACGTCGACGAGAGAGCTGGACCAACCGTTTTCATAGTTGTATCGCCGTATGGCGTCTCTGTTCGTTCGTGTTCTCATCGCGCTCTCGTATATACTTCACTCTTACTATTGATTAAACTATACTCGTTTATCTCTCTGCGTATATATACAGAGTCTCCCATTTTAGACAAATCCACGTAAATATCTTCGAAATTCAAGAATTTGTGAAAAAGTTAACTTTCAGGTCAATTTCAAGCTCAATTTTGGAGTAGCCATCAGATTTTTAACTTCTAAAGTCTGACAAATCTTTTCTGGAACACTCTTTTCTTTTTTTTTTTCAGAAAATGTCAAATTTCGAAGATTTTTCAACGTGGATTGCCTAAAATGAGACATCCTGTATATATATATGTAGAACACACAAAACCATAAATAAAATCCATAAATATATATATATATAGCGATAATTGCTTCGTATTTCTCTCATCTCTCTTGTTCCCCTTCCCTCATCCTTTCTGTCTTGCTCCCTCATCTGTATCTCTCCCTTTTTGCTGATACATCACATACACTTTAATAGCCACAATAGCGGAGAACTTATGTTGCGCGTCAGCTCGTATTCCCAACGGAAAATGGAGAATGGACCACATTAGTCGACGCCAATCGATCCCTGCGAAAGTTCGTCGGGGTGTGTGGAGCTTTGCTCTCGTTTCGCAGCATGCAAAACCATTCGTTTCACTCGTTTTTCCAAAAGTCTTGGTCAATTTTTATTTAAAGCTACAGATCAGTCACTCATACTCCTCGATTATCTGACAGTTTGAATTTCTAGACTGCGCAGAAAACTAGAAAAAAAAAAAAAAAAACAAGTCGAGACTTTTTTTTGCTCCGATCGGACGAACCCTGGGAAAAATTTCCTTTTAAATTTGCAACTATTTCTCTCGAACTCGTGAAATCTTCGTCGCTGTGAAACTTGGCCTTTCAATCTGAGTCACAAAGTTTGCACAAAGTTTTGTATAACTTTAATTTGTGCTCTTTAAAGTTCTACTTAATTTCCTACGCCGCATTAAAAAATCTTTGGTGCTAAAGCCTCGAATTTATTAATTAACGTGGAATTAGAAAATTTTGTAATTTCTACGTGAACGAAAAATGCAATTTTTTTTTACTTGTTTAATTTTGAAGTTTCGTGTTAAAATATAGTTTTTTAAATTGATTTTTAAGAACTCGAAGTTTTGTTTTAATCGAGAATACCTTTTGCCATGTCTTTCCACTCGGTATCATTGGCTAATGGATTTTCTGATAATAGTTAACGTTTCAGAAAGAATAAAAAATCATTTGAAGTAAAAAAAAAAAAAAAAAAAAATAAAACGACTTTACAAAGCTTTTATTTATAAAACAGTTTTAACAGTATTTCAAAAAGAGAATAAAAATGTTGGAAGACAAAGAATAATTCTGTGACGAGGGCATATCACTTTTGCATGAAAAACACTTGAGAATTATTCATTTGGCAAAGTAACCTGCAGTGTTGGAGTCTCTTTTCTCTGCTCGTACTCTCTTATACTCTCTTTTTAGTGGCGTACTCGAGTGGGTACTTTAGGGATGCTACGATGGAGAAAGCCCAACGAACTAAAAGACGCTCCTTCAATACTTTCCACCTTTCCTTTTAGGCTATCATTACGTAATTGTAAATTGGAGCGAAAAATAAATAAAAAATAAAAATTAAACGAAATATTGGAAAAAATGTCGATACGTCATTGGAAAATAATGACTCACAAGGGGAAATGGACGTGTTCCAATTTCCTATCAGATATAAGACCAACTCTCGACCTCAACCAAATCACCTTCTCCAATTAGTAACATATAACCCTTTTCTATTGAAGAGAGAGAGAGAGAGAGAGAGAGAGAGAGAAAGAAAGAGAAAGAGAGAAAGAGAGAAAGAGAGAGAAAGAAAAATATTTATGACGCGAAAAGAATTTTTAGCGAATAAAAAGGTGTGAGAAAATGACTTGGAACGTATATATAAAATTGGAGGAAAACAACGACGAATTCATGGACAAGAGGGTGATTATCGCCTTAATTGCGTACATCAAAAAGCAACAGTTTTAAAAGCGCGTAGCTTTGACGCTGTTCCACGTGCAAATGTGATTAAAGGCGAAAAGCTAACGTAAAACGATTCTCGCGTCATGGGAGAAATTACTCGTTTCCCTGGGGATGAAAAAAAGAAAGAAAAAAAAAAAAAAAAAATAGGAACGAGCGAGATATGAATGCGAGGGAAAAGAAAAACGAAAATGGGGGTCAGGTGAGTCGAGCTCCGGCAACTCGTGCGTTAAATCATTTTCGACATTAATTTAAGGCTTCTACGGAAGGGTAACTGGAAGGAAAAAATCGTTGGAGGAACTCAGGGGATGTGAGGTTCGAAAGGAAGCTGGAGCACGACTACCGCAAGGAAAAAAAGTGGCAAAACAGAAAAAGCCTTGACGCTCGTCTCGTAGTATTAATTCAACCGGGACCGTTTTAATTACTGGACGAAAGACGTGGCGATTTAATCGCCACGTCATTATACTCAACATTTCAGTGCAATGTTAATATATTTTTCTATGCGTGAGTGCATCTCTGAATTGGAGAGAAAAAAAAAAAAAAACTACAAAAAAACTCTTATGCAAATGCTCAAAAAAGCTGAATATGAAAAAATAAAAAGTTACGAATGAACGTATGAAAAAACCAAAGAAGTTGTGAACCTCGAGAGCTCTCCTAAAGATTCAACGCCTACAGGCAAATTTCATTCAATTAGAATTCAAAAAAATAAAAAAAATTTAAAAAAAACCAATCGACATTCATCAGCTCCACATTTAGTCAAAAGTTTCTCTCGATCTGTATCATTTTTTCAAAATGTTTTTCAGTTTCTAGTTAATTTTGACTCATTTACTATTTTTCCCCAAAAAATCCCCAAAAAATCACGGAAAAAGTTGACTGGTAATCAAAAGGATCAAAATTTCAAGTTTGGATTTGAAAAAAATCCATCAACGTTTTTGGTCAAAAGTTATTTGAAAAAAGTAAAAAAAAAAAAAAATTGGCAGTCAACTCATGAATCGCAACTATGAATCGCACAACGATTTGTGCTGCGTCGTGCGAATTTCCTCGTCCATAGATTCACAGATCTGTAGACCTCTCGTTACGATACTTGGACAATATTAAGTGTTGGTCATTAAAAGAAAAAAGCTTGTTTCAATGTAAATATATAGATATGAAAATCTAGGCTTCAGAGTTGAGTGAGAAGATGAAAACAAAACTAGAACGATTAGCGACGTGAAAGAATTTGCCACTGATTCATCTCTCGATTGAAAGAGTCTGGTTGACGTAATTCATAAAAGAAAAAATAAATAAATGCCGACATCACGTACAGAACCGAGCATCACACAAACGTTTACACACATTCACTCTATTACTTGATTCGTACGGAGCTTATCTGCTCAATAAAATCGACTCTGACATCAATTAAATTGACACAAAAAAAGTGAATTGTTGATTATTAAAACTTCGGTCAGCATCCCACCTCGTTAATTTTATTGCATTTAATAATACGAATGAGCAAACGCATTTTCTTTGACCCAAAATCATTTTAATTCTACAATCATTTAAATTAAAAAAAAAAATCGAAAGTACATAAAATCATCACAATCAATCATTTTACAATCGAAAAAATATAGAGCGTCTGCAATCAAAAAAAAAAAAAAAAAAAAAATGAATTTGAACGAAAGATCATGAAAATGTGTTTATTAAATTTATTTCCAAACCGTTGGATTATTTGATCATTTGCTCGCTAAACAATTTAGTGTGGAGATTAAAGAGAAAAATTATTGCCTCGAGAAAAAGTTTTCCACTGAGTCACTGCGTGAAATAGTTTGTTCGATTTTTCTAGACATTCGTGAAATTGCGCTCCGTTTTCAAAAATAACTTTGAATTTTTTGAAGTGCAGTTGGAGGAAATAGTCATTTGGGTCTCGAAAGATTGGGGAGAACGTTTTAATGAAAAACAATGTTTCCAGACTATTTGCCGAAAGTATGATCGCGAGGAAAAAACGAAACTAGCGAATAGTTCAGGTCACTCATATAAGTGATTGTTAATGTGAATAAGTGTAAGACGTTTGTTTAGGACGAACATTAAAACGCAGGTCTATATTGTAGTGATTAGTTCTCGAGATGTCCAGTACCAGCCTTGAGGTCGAGTAGCACGTGGTGGGCGTCCAACGAGAGCGGTGTGCGATGTGTTAGTGGCAGAGGTCGTTGAGTTTGTCGTTGTGGTGGATGTGATTGATCCAGAAAGTCCATCAGATTGAGTTGGTCGATCAAGATTTTGATTGGGCGATGAATTGAGGTTGGAATTGAGAAGAGAATTTTTGGAGGTGTTGGATGGTGAGGTGGAGGAATTCATGAGGGAAGATTGTTGAGTAGGAAGTGGTGGCGGTGGTGGTGGTGGTCGTCGGGGTGGCATGGGAGGTGGTGTGGGTGGTTGTCGATCAACGATCGACGGATCCATCTCAAGAATCATTCGCAAGTCCTCGTCAATGCCGATATTAACGCGAACCCGTTTTTCCCGTGGATTATCGAACAACAACGGATGTTCTTGATGTTGTTGAAGAGATCGAGGTGTTTGAAGGTCGTAGTAGGAGGTCGAGTAGTTGGTGCTGTTGGTAGGAAAGCTGGAAGACCTTTCGTTAGCTCGGCTCAAGATCGGTGGATAATAGGAAGAGAGAGAGGACGTTCCTGAGGAATTAGTGGAGAAGGAAGAGGCTCGAGTCTGGGTGTTTGATGATTTATTAGGTTCGTAGATTTCACTAGGACAAGCGCGGAAATCCTGATTCAAAGATCCACTGTTATCTGATGGCTTTAAATCAGAGATAGATCGTCGATGACAAGTTTGACGGGTGCCACGTGAGTTTTGAGGATTTGAAGTGGACGCGTCCTCTGCGTAGTTCCGTAACGGATTTCCTGAGGCTGTAGCCGTTCTCGTCGTGGACGTTGTCAACCTCGTGGTCGACCGATCAATGTTCCTCGTGTCTGAATCCGTCTCGTAACATTCACCAGTTACGATGGGACAAGAATCGACAGATTCTGTCGTCACTGATTGCTGATTATTAAATTCTTTATCTGCCAATGAGGAAGACTGGAACCGAGACAATTGGGAGGACAGCGAAGATGATGACAACGTGTTGCTGGTAGCGATCGTATTGCGATGATCGTTTATACGATCTAGACGCGATACCAACTCCTCGAATTCGACGATTTGGCGAGTTGCCTCCGAGACGGCACGCATGTCCGTGGCCCGCTGCAGGGCTTTTCTTTGTTTTTTTTTCTTTTTCTTCTTCTTTTTTTTACGTTTAATTATCAATTCTCAAGCCAAATTAACCTGCCACCCACTATCACGATTGACGCGGTTTTCCCAACGAAAAAAAAAAAAAAACACGCACACACGAACCCACTCTCGATCTACCGAACGATATGATCATCAGCACATCCGAGATCAAACGTCTCGGGACGTCGCGATGATACTGAAACGGATGGACCATTGCCCGAAAGACGTGGCGTGATCAGCATATACAATTATATTCGCTATAGAAATCATTTACTCGACCAAATACACGCACAGATGAGCTTTTCGACTCTGGTCCAACCTAGCCTTAACTTTAAAGAGACGTCTAAGCCAAAAGAAAAAACGAACGAAGAAGAAGAAGGAGAGAAGAGAGAGAGAGAGAGAGAGAGAGAGAGAGAGAGAGAGAGAGAGAGAGAGAGAGAGAGAGAGAGAGAGAGAGAGAGAGAGAGAGAGAGAGAGAGAGAGGATCCGAAATACCTATTTCGATGTTTATGCATCTGTATGTGTTTTGGTTATAACATCAGATTTCTCAGCATCTTTAAAACATATACTTTGGAATTTAAACGTCAAAAGCACATTAGGTTAACACGAAATCGACCGAAGTTACTTCGCGCACCACACTATTAAAAAATGTGCATTTCGATGCGACATGTTCATCTGACGAACCAGCCAAAAAAACAATTGATCCAAAAAATCAACTGTCAGAACGCGAGAGTGATTTAAAATGGATCGTAAAATGGTTTAAACTGCGTTTAAAAAGTTATTACACGTAATTCGCGAGAGTTTTAAGGAATTCTCAATGAATATCAAACCCATATATATATATATTTTTTTTTTCTTTGTTGATGCATGAACACGTCCATGTTTATGTTTCGGTAGAATGAAGTTCCGAGTTTTGTGCGTAGCTATACGCCCACGTCAGTCTGTTGATTTTAAAAAGTCCGTCGACTCTGGTATATTTAGAATTCAGAAAGACGCAGAAGGCAAAATGTTTTTTGCCTTTATGTTTGCAAACGGTGTTTCATAACGAGACGAAATCCCTTGGTTCTTTTTACAAATAACAAATAACAAAAAAAAAAAAAAGTCAAGACTGCTACGCAATAAAGAACAGACGAAAATTGAATCAACTTTTAATCGCATATTCAAATCAATTATTGATTTCAAGATTAAAAACTACTGAGAATACTTCGGGACGAAACGATGTTAGTGGAGAGTTGATTTATTATTTTAAAGCCTTTCTTTACGTAAGAGTATCAACCTCGCTAATTAAGATCATTAAATTTCTCGTGCTCAGAGTGAAAATAGAGCAGTAGAGAAGCCAGTATGGAGGAAGCTTTATCCCAGGGGCTGAGAATATACACGAGAGAGAGCTAGCCAGTCTTATTTATGATCTCTGCATCAGTAAATATATATATGTGTTATAATAATATTACATAAATATATATATATATGACGTGTGCATTATGAGATGCTTTTTACTTTTCACATACAACGTATATATGTATAGTTTCACGGCTAAGCAGACGATAAATCTGGTGCCTTTTGTTCAACAAAGAAGAGCAATGGTACAATACACACAGTGGATGCTGAAAGCACGCTCAAGTTTCTCTCGAGTACTGGTACACACACGGAAAAACATTTCAAGTCTATACCCACGAGTGTCAGGTTTTCTATAGATTTTTTACTCCTTGACCTTTAGGTCGTAGTTTTATTTATTTATTTATTTATTTTATTTTATTTTATTTTATTTTATTTTATTTCTTTATTTGGTTGAAACTATTGCAATTTTTTTTTTTTTCGAACTGTCGTCCGGAGATAACTTGAGAGTGATGAATTATTGATTAATAAATTAAAGACAATTTGTAAAATTAATAAAAATTCCCAAATGCGTGCAATCGTTCTATTAAAACTTCTTTGACACACACTGCGTTTTTCTCATTCGAGGTTTCTGACAACGCAAACGATTGTTAATTATAAAAACTACGTTTTTATGTAAAAAAAACCTCATTTTTTAAATCTATTTTTGTTCCAACTGGACATGACTTCTTGATTATTCTTATTTGAAAGAACGAATTTTTGGGAATTTCGTATTTTTTGGAAAAATGAATAAATAAAATGATGGATTAGATGAAGAAATTACGAAGATTTTATTTCCATTTATTTGTCAAAGTATTTTCTGTCTCTTTCGCAAGATTTTATTAGCTGGAGGCATTTTTTTCTCCAGTGCAATTTGAAGAAATATTCAATGGTTGTAAAGTTAGTGAACGTACGTGTGTGCGGAATCATCATGTGTTTCATTATCTTGTAACGCAGAACAACGAAACGAGAGGCACTTGCAAGATAAGAAGCCTTGGACAAATGGGTTAAAGGTCACAATGTGGAGTGAATCATTGCACGTTAATTTTGTACGTGGATGTTTAATGCGAATCTTTTTATCTCGAGAGCACATGTAGTTTCCGGCATGCAGCATATAGAGTTGTCCGAGAAAAGGACATTTATGGTATTTTTATACATTGTGTAACGTTCGTTCAACTTTTTGTTTAACTTTTCAACGAATGATATTTTCCTCTTGAACAATCTGTAATCGTGTGAAAAGTAATGAAATGTCATGGAATGTTTAATCCACTGTTTATCCCTCCAAAAAAAAAAAAAAAAAAAGAAAAAAGAAAAAAAAACTGTCAGAAAAGTTGTTAAAAAGTTTCTTTACATTGTGCAATAGACTCGAACGACAATAAGAGTGGAAATATTAGAGTGAGACATTGTTCGTACGTTGTACAGTTGTGTAAGAGAAGAAAGAATTATTCATGGTTAAGTGAAATACATCTGGAGTAGAATAGGGGAGAGAATACAAGAGAGAGAGGTACTTCCGGTTTATGGGTTCACCGAGAGTATTTTTTAAATTATGACACGAGGTTTTTGTGGGTCGAATAAACGTCTGCAAGAATACTTGTAAGTACGTGTTATTGTTCTTTTTTTTTTTTCTTTTTAACCTTTTTTTTTACTTTATTTTTTCTTTGCGGTGTTTACGTTGGCAACGAAATGTCTCGGTAGCAAAACATAACTGTAACGATAATGCGAAAAAGGAAACATTTCCGGCAGCTATTATTTGCTCTGGAAGCTTCGCTTGGGCTGCTCCAAGAGAGCATCCAAAATGATCTCTTCATCTTTTTTCTCTACCTCTCTCTCTCTCTCTCTCGTTCCCTTTTCACGGGACAGGAGAGTTAAGGGTAGTGCCGTCGGGTTGTTGCCTCTTGTGGTATTCGAACCTCAGAAAAAAAGAGAGTAAGAAAATGAGAGAGAGAGAGAGAGGAAATGAGGGAGAACGGAGTAGAAAGTCTTTTACGTTCTTCCGCCACGACAATAACCCTTTGCTGTATAACTTTTGTGCTCCTTATACCAAAGAGAAGAAAGCTCCAAGTTCTCTGCAGAGAATATACTCGAGAAAGAATCACTGGGACGTTTACTCCAATCAAAACACAATTGATTCCCCATAAGAGACTCTCTGTTACTTCGTGGATGAAAAACACACGTTTTTATCATTTCATGCAAAACATTACGTGGGGGCAACGACGACTGTCCTCTCATTTGGTCACTGCGATTATTTTAACGAACTTTCAATTTTTTTATATTTTAATATTTTATTTAATTATTTAGAATTTTTTAAAATACGAAACTAAAGAATCGAAAAATATTGTTCGTTGTATTCCAACGACGAAATCTTCACGAACCGTCACATAAATTTGACAACGTTGAAAAAAAGTTTTTAAAATCTGTTTTTCATCCTCGATTTATAAATCAGGGTTTGTCCTTTTATTTTCGTATGCATTAAACTCGAGCACAGGAATCTTCGGTGAAAAATCTGTTCTTGAGACGATATCGCGACCTGATAACACCATTATTTTGTCTGCGGTATCTCTCGGGGAGCTCGTAACAAAAAAAAAAGATAAACGTTGTTTGCTGTCACAATTTCAGATCCATGTGGTTATTGAAGTAATAAAAACATTATTATGCTGATGAGAAAAAATTATTTCACACGAAAACGACAGCGGGACAAAATTTTTTTCAATTTCATTTCTAATCAGAGTTTCGAAACTCGATTAAAAATAAATTCACACATCAGGCAATTAGAAAATCATGGAAAATGCAAAAACTATCGAAAAATTAACTAAAAATTCCATCGCATTGATATTCTTCGAATTTCTCGTATCTCAACGAACGTTCGCACGTATTCGAGAACAAATGTTAATGATCCGAGGCACACAACATTTTCTTAACACATACGAAGATTTTTCCAAGTGTTGATAAATTCGTGAGTTTGTTATTGTGAAAAATGATAATTCGTCCTTAACACTATACTCTTGACGTTTTGTTGAAAAAGGAAAAAAAAAAAGAAAAAACAAGAAAAAAAAAAAGAAAAAAACAATCAAGGATGAATATTAGCGCGACACACACCTTGTGCGCACGATATTTGCCTAATGTTCTCGAAGTAATTAACGGTTCAGCTCGGAAACGCAAGAAACACTTGTTTACTGTGGCAGAGATACGTACAACGTTGTGCAACTTAGAATTGTGTCTGCATGAACTGGAAAACTGATAATAAACCATTTATCGCAGTCGTTTAAAATGCATTTAAAAAAACACCACTAATGTCTCAAAAAATGTTTTTTTTTTTTTTTTTTTTTTTTTTTTCATTAAATAACATTGAAATTAATAGAAATAGAAATAATCCTCAAGTTCATGAAATTAAATGTTGAAAAAAATAATATAATTAGGATAATAATTTATTAAGAAAAAAAAATAAAAATTCTTTTGCTGTTGGTGATTATAAAAATTCATCCTCATCGGATTTGTGTTTTTTTTTTTCATTTGAATTTATTGGAAATATTGGAAATATTCCTGGAATTGCCCTTTCAATTTATTGCCAACTATAAATTCATTAAAATAAATTTTAAAAATTCATTTCAATGACAAAAATTTTGAAAATATAAAAAAAAAAAAATTTCAAATCGCATTAGCATAAATATATGTATGTTTGGGTTTAATTGTTTCGGTTTTTGATTTATTGCCAACTTTTGTTTCAATAATAAAAAAAAATTTTGACATTAAAAAAAAAAAATAATTCTTTAAATCGCATTAACATGAATATATGTATGTTCGTCTGATTCCTTGCGAGTAATAACGCGGGTGCCTGAGTACGTATTCATACGAGAAGCCACCTCTCCATGAGGTCGGCGGGCTCTTATCCCTTTCACTCAAAGTATGTGTTCGCGATCTCGCTTTCGAATGCGAAACTCGACGTTTGTAGAAGAGCTCTCGATAGAGTTGAATTTTCTCGTGCACATGAAAAGTTGGTACAAATCATTATAATATCCGCAAACATCGAAGCTACAGATTTGTTCGGTGTTAAAATCGAGGTTTTTCCACAAAACAAAACAAAACAAAAAAAAGAATATTAAAAAAATTATCCGACCGGATTGAAAAAAGCTTTGATTCGAAGATCAAAAAACACATCGGAGTTTGGATGTTTAACGAAAAATGTAAAAATAAATAAAAGATTTAAAAAGGAAAAAAAAAAACAAAAACGCACCTGCCAGTATCCGGTGCACGGCTCTTGAGCTCATAATACATAAAGTCCTGAGAGCTTGATAGCATTGAAAGTGCTTGATCAAAGTCATTGTTGTACTCGAGATCAAAATCATCGCCATGAGTGAGTGCAGCGAGATCAAATCCCATATCAATGCCGGATTCGTCCATGTCGTAATCCGAAAACGTCACTTAGCCGCGTCAGGAAGAACCAAAATTCAAAATGAAATGGCAAAGGTGTCGATGGAACAATTAGATCCGAAGGCACATTAATAATCCGATAAACACTGGATCACGGACGTTGCACTGGCTGTCACAATGAGGAAGGAAGGTAAAAAGAAATCATTTGAAGAATAAACACTGTGACGATTGATTGTCGTGAACCGTTCGATGATTGCAATTATGAAGAGCGAAAATTGTAGGTTTTTGAAGAAGAAAAAATAAAAAAGACAAAACCCGAGATGAGGCTGAAGAAGAACGTCGTTGCTCGGTGTGTGCCAATTATCAACTGAGCAAAGGAGGATCACGAGACCGAGCAATGAATACACTGATTCGATGTAAATTAAACAAGTATAAAGAAGAAGAAGCAAGAGAAGAAGAGAAAGATGACAAATGTATTGAGGAGCAGAAGTGAAAGAACGAAGAAAATAAAAGGAAGAAACAAAACAATTCAACATTTAAATGAACTCCCAGTCCCGAGGGAATGATCACGTCGCAGAGACGAGGACATGGCGCTCGCGCGCGTGTGCGCTTAGCAGCTGTGACGGATCACGTAGTTATAACTACCTCGTGTCTGTATGTTTCGATAGTACCCGCGCAAACACACTATAACGCTTCTCTTGATACGTCAGCAAATGCGAAGCGTTTACGTCAACTTGTATATGCGAACGAAAGAGTAAGAAAGAGATGAAAAGAAAGAAAGAACGAGAGAGAGAGAGAAAAAGAGGTTCCTCGCAATGCCTGGAGAGCGAAGGAGATAGCAGCGCCCCTTCCACGACCTGCATCGTCTGCGCAGCATGGACCAACGTGAAAGATCTACCGCGACGTACGAGCTGGTGCGCAGCCGCGTTCCACTGCCTGCCACCGTCGGTCATCGATGTTCTAATCAACGCCGGTAAAGACAACGTTTATCAACATTATTCGCGACAGCTGCCATCTAGTTATTTTCCAAGCAACCCAACAATACGATCAGCACGAATTTCTTTAACTTCTACTGGCATTTTTTTTTCTTCTTATCAATTTTCCTCGTTTTGGAACTCAAGAATTGTCACATCAACGATAACGACCCGATATATTGGTTTTTTCTGAACGGCTCACTGCCAGGATAAAAATCAATGAAAAATTGTTGTTTCCAATTATTTCGAAGATTCCGATATAATGGAAAAAAAATTTCGATGTATTTTGTTGACTCTGTATATTAAAAAAAAAAAAAAAAAAAATCATTTCTTTCGAATTTATAAATGTTTCCATTGAAAATCTACTAAAAATTGAAAAAGCTTTCGTTTTAAATCCATTATTATTGAATTAATCAATTACACAAGAAGTTAAAAGCATTTTTTCAATATTCAGTAAAAAAACGAGACGCAGCGATAAACCCAAATCGTTAGGGAATAAAAATTGACTGCGATTACGCGATCGAATGGTCTGGTTGCAAAAAATTACGTGGATGCAATTGGGAATGGAAAATGTGAAGAATGCATATACTGCAGTGCATAAAACTGGCACATGGCTCCAGTGCGAAGGTCGAGAATGTGAGAAGCGAGGCCACATGGAAAACGGGCCTGGTTTACATATGAAATAATTAGTCGATTAATATGACAGAGAGGAAATTCGAACGAGTCTCCTAAATGCATCGATGCACTTTTTATGTGCACGTGCACGGAGGAGTTTGTTGTTCTCTCGAAATACCGTGAATAGCAGTCGTTATTGAAGATTTTGAACAAAGCGTTATTATTCCAAGATTTCAATAGTTATCGCTCGACAATCGACGAAAAATCTTCTCCAATGTTGAAGAAAAATCATAACAAAATAAAACAAAAAATTGCAAACGTCAAAATTAAGATTTTCAACAAATAACAATGTTACATCTAAAATTTTAAATAAATAAAATAAAAAAAATGCATCAGCGATTATTTTCTTGTGTATAAACATTTCGAACAGTCGTTGCTTGTTGTTAATGTTTATTTAATTTTTTGTTTTTTTTTTTTTCATTATGACGAAAGTTTCGAATGTGCTGAGAAAGTAAATTTCAATTTTTTACAGCAACGTAATGCGAGGCATGAAAATTTCATTAGTAATAATGGGAGCACGAGTCTCATCGCGAAATTAATGTTGTGCCGTTGCAAAAACGTTGCAGTGTAAAAATTGTAAAATAAAAAAGTGCGAAATGGATTTTTGGGGAATTTTAGTGACGATTTTTTTTCTTGCTCCAACGATCCCAATTGTCAAGGGGTTTTCAGAAGACTTGACGGGAAAAATTGGACGCTTACCTTCCGAAATTTCTGAACATTTGAACGACTATTGGCATTTTTACAAGGTATTAACTTTTTTTTTTTTTTTCTACTATTTTGAACTTTTTTGACGTGCTCTGGAACTTGAAATCAATATTTTTTTTTTTTCGTATTTACGGTGAACAGGCTAATCATAATAAAACTTATACTGGAAAATGTGAACTTCGAAGACGAATGGCTTGGGAGGAAAATATAGTGAAAATTTATCGACACAATTTACTCGCAGCTGCGGGACATCACACTTATACTTTGCGTGATAATCATATTTCGGATCTTAGTACGAAGCAGTACATAAAACAATTGGTACGTATACAGTTTGGTCACAAAAAAAAAAAAAAAAAAAAAAAAGAAAAAACAATTGATTGATTAATCGAAAAACGATTGATCGATTTTGTGAAAAAATCGAAAAACATTCGATTTTGTGAAAAAATCGAAAAACATTCGATTTTGTGAAAAAATCGAAAAACATTCGATTTTGTGAAAAAATCGAAAAACATTCGATTTTGTGAAAAAATCGAAAAACATTCGATTTTTTCAATTAAAGTGAACGTATTTATTGTATTTTTGTGATTCTAAATTAGTTTTCAATTGTTTCAATGTTGTTATTGTGGGTAAAATAAGGTGAAACTGACCCCAAGTCGTCGACGTCGTATAAGCGATGATCCAATGGTAGCAGCTGTGCTCCACGATCCGCGATCAATTCCAACTCGCCTGGACTGGCGTGAAAAAGGTTTCGTGACCGAACCCGTAAATCAGAGGGATTGTGGTAGCTGTTACGCTCATTCGATCATTGGAAGTATAGAAGGTCAGATATTCAAACAAACTGGTGAAATAATGCCACTAAGTGCGCAACAGCTCGTTGACTGTAGTACGAGCACCGGAAATGTTGGATGTGCGGGAGGTTCTCTTAGAAATACATTGAGATATCTTGAAAAATCTCGTGGAATAATGGCACGAAATGCTTATCCTTACAAAGCGAAGGTTTGAATATTCATTTATTTTTATTAATTCTTAACGAAATAAAAATAACACGTCAAGTGCATAAATTTCATAGAAATTATAAATTATTTGTCATTTTGACATTTGTCATTTTGTAATTTTGACCTTTTGGGTCAAGGAAAACTATGGAAACCCACGGCCATTCAAAATATTTATTTATTTAAAAAATTTGATGACGTCACACACTGTCCGAATTGCACGAAGCAAATATGATTTTTAATGAATCGTAAGATCGATTGATTGACAGGAAGGTCGATGCAGATTTCAAGAAGACATGAGTGTTGCGAATGTTACGTCATGGGCTATTTTGCCAGCCCGAGACGAAAGGGCGCTCGAAGCTGCGGTTGCAACCATCGGACCAATCGCCATTTCCGTAAACGCCAGTCCGAAGACTTTTCAATTATACCAGTAAGTTCAAAAAGGTTCGAATCTCGAGTTTAAGGAGGTTCACGGGTTAGGCATGCGTCAGACGAACTCCAAGTTTAATTGTTTAAAATTCGTACGAACCTCCTCAACAATAATACTCAACTGTGAGTAAAATTTGAGAAACTTTAACCGTCAAGAAATCGAGTTATTTGTTGTGAAAAATCGTCTTTTTTCGTAACTTCCCACGAGACCTCGAGTTAAAGTTGCGATTTTAAACACTGAATATCTCGATTACTAGACGGTGAAACGTTCTCAAATTTTTTCCACATTATAATACGATGCTCAAGAAGATTTGGGCAAAATTTCAAAAAATTGTCTTGGAAAAAATTGTATCTGATGATTTTTTCATTATTTTTCATAAACTTTTATAATTATTGGGCTTGAACCTCGTTAAACTTGTTCTTTTTGTACTTGGCGTGTCAAGACGCTGCCCAGATACTCAAGAAAGTATAGTCCCTTAAAAAATAATAATAAAAAAATCATAAAAATCATAAATTCTTTTCTTCCTTCAGCGAAGGAGTTTACGACGATCCGAACTGCAGTTCCGATGTCGTTAATCACGCGATGCTGATAGTGGGCTATACGTCAAACGAATGGATTTTGAAAAATTGGTGGGGATCTAATTGGGGCGAAGGTGGTTACATGAGACTCCGAAAGAACAAAAATCGCTGCGGGGTCGCAAATTACGCATCGTACGCGAAGGTTTAAAAAAACAAAATTTTTTTTTTTTTAATCCATCCAACGAGGAATCTTCACGAGGCATAAAAAAAAAGACAGCAAGTTAAATTGCAAAAATAGCAAAATACTTTCAACAAAACTGTAAATAATTTCAACGCGAAAGACTAACATCGAAATCTACATTTTGTAATATTTTTATACGAAAAATAAACCAAAAACCTATATTAAAAAAAAAAAAAAAAGAATAAACATTTCAAAAAAAAAAAGCTTCGAGAGCAAAAAACGTTGTCAATGATTTTTTTTTCCAATGATTTATCAAATAAAAATAATATTTTCGATTTTTTTACTCATTATTAAAATGTCTTTTTTGTTATGGGGTTTCCTATAATAATAACAATAATAATAATAATAATAAATAATCCCATAGCAGAGTCTCGAAAATACATTGCCACGAAACGTATATCCATCAACGAATCGTCGTCGTTATCGTTGCGGTACGAAAACAGTGACTATTTCGAATTGACAACAGCTAGGGAATGCTCACTCCGACGTTTAGACGCGTTAGAGGAAAATGAGACATATATTTTCGGTGTAAGCACTGCGTAAGCGTAAAGTTACGACATGGCATTATGTCAACGTGTGGAACATTATTTATGTATATATTTCTACAGTTTCATTTAAAATGAATCGATTGTTTTTCTTTAATTACAATTCCTTACAAAACTCTCAAATTTTTTATCGCAGGTTTGAGTGACGGGATGGAGGAGCAAAAACTGCAGGATAATAATTTAGTTTTCAGTGTAAAAATTAGTATCGAATTTGAATCGTAAACAATAAAAATTTACAACGGTTTTAAAAAATTAAAAAAAATTAATAAAAATCGTTGAAGACCATTTTCGAGGCAAATTGTTGATCGAATTATGGGAAATTTCTGGCCCACACTTTACATTGAATTCGAGTTTACGTACATGAGTGTAAACGAACCAAAACGTCATAATACTCGACGTAATATGCAGTTTGCTGTTGTAGCGAAGCAGAAAGAGAATAAAAGGGAGAGACGGAGAACGCAGATTTTGACGACATATAGACATCGAGCAGTCTCTGTAACAACATTGCTTATTTATATTCAGAGTTATAAACAATAAGTACGTGATATACGTAATTTATTGTCCGTAAACAGGCAAATGTGCAAGGATGAAAACACTTCCTGTCTGTATTTATATCTACATATTTTCCGAATGGGCAAAT
Organism: Campoletis raptor; assembly: GCA_948107755.1. NCBI lineage: Eukaryota > Metazoa > Arthropoda > Insecta > Hymenoptera > Ichneumonidae > Campoletis > Campoletis raptor. The sequence goes on along the minus strand of OX403625.1, from coordinate 15,564,100 downwards.
TCATAGAAAATTAAATGCATTTCAGCAATGAAGGCTCTCGTTTTAAGATAGAGTTGTTTCTCTTTTATGATTTTGCAATTTACATTCTTACGAACATAACTATTCGTTGTTGCATCTGTTGCTTAAGTTTTATCCCTTCAATGATAACCTTTTTTTGCATTTTAACAAAATAAATGCAATTGAGAATGCATTTTAGAAAAATGAATGAAATTTAATGCATTTTAGCAAAATGAATGAAATTGAGAATGCATTTTAGAAAAATGAATGAAAAATTTAGAATGCATTTTAGAAAAATGAATGAAATTTAGAATGCATTTTAGAAAAATGAATGAAATTAAGAATGCATTTTAGTTTTTTGTTTTGTTTTTTTTTTTTTTATAGAATTTTTTTCATTTTCATTGCCTCCCTTTATCTTTTCATTAGAAGTTGAGAATTCGCGTCAAGTTAATGAAATTTGCAACAAAAAAATTGTTCCATTTGACAGCAAACGCTACATATATGAATACTGTGGAAAATTTAACGATATTCAACAGACGGGGGGACAAACTATTCTCCGCGGCAATGGAGAACTGTACGTTGAAGATTTCAGCCCTTATGATCGTACGCAAACAGAGAGAGAAAGAGAGAGAGAGAGAGAGAGAGGAAGAGGATCCTGAGGATCTCTTATGTATGTCTGCGCTTCAGACGCTTCAAATTCTATACCTGCCTGTCGTTTCTACTTCATCGTTTCCACATTCGTGACGTCACTTATTGTTTTCCGTACGAGACACGTTGCACAGCTGGTAACGGCACATAATTTCAGACAAACGTCAATTATTATATTCTCCCTTTCTTGTACCCATAGAACACGAAGAAGAAATTTTGCAAATTTATCGTCCGGAACCCTCACAGAAAATACGAACTCATGAATATATTTTTCACTTCAATTTTCACGAACTTTAAAAAATATATACATAAAAATATATTAACGTTAATTATGGACTCATGAATTTTCGAAAGGACAGAAAAAAGTTTCATGAATAAGTTCTGCTCAAAAAAATGTCGACAAAAAATGTAACAGGCTCCAAAAAAAAAAAAAAAAAAAAGTCTCGTTCGTATAAAATTTAGATTCTGATTAACGGGTGAAAATAATTTCGAAAAAAAAAAAAAAAGAAGTGACATTTGCAAAAAAATGTTAATTTCTAAAAATCGAATAAGTATAAGAAATTTTAGTGGAAAACTCCTTGATTTTGAATTTAAATCGCGAAGAAGGAAAAATTGTAATTAAATGATAATTAGTCGAGGGATTTAGTGAACCCTGGACGGGAGTTGATGAAAAGAGCGGAAAAACGTGAGACCTGTTTGAGTCAGTGAGAATTTTAATTACGCCAAGAGATAATAGAAATGAAAAAAAAATAAAAAAATAAAAAAAAATAAAAAAAATTGTCAAGATTAGCGCGTAAGGGATCTGTCGAAACAAGAGAAAATGTATAATATGACGATTTAGCGAGAGCTCTTATGGGCTGATAGAAACGAAAGAAAGGAAGGGGTTGAAACGTGTAGTTGGTGTAGTAATCCAGTCCACTCGAAAACCACAGTCGGTCTTCTATCTCATAATCGGATCATGCCAAATCCTGATTTACAAACTTCCTCTCTGTGAATTCCACCATTTTTAATTCTACTCCAAATTTGTCTGTTACGAGTGTCCACCAATGTCTGAATTGACGACTGCATATTTTTTTATTTTTACGTCTTTTTTTTCTCCCTAATATTTTATTTTAATGAATAAACGCGAGCCTCAAAAACTTTATAAACGGGGTTTCATTTTTTTTTCGTTACAATAATTTATTGAAATTTTTTTTTCATCGAATAGAAATTTTTGTAAAACGAAGTCGGATATCAATTTGCTCGTGATGTCATGATGCTCTCCATCAAAGAAATGATTTTTTTCATTTTTTTTCATTGTTCTCTCTATTTTGGAAGAGGGTTGGCCCCGGATCAGAAATTGAGAAAAAGTGTTGCCCATTTAGGGAATGATGCTCAAGGCAGTGCTTGCATTTCTGCAAGCGATCACCCATCCGAGTATTGATCTAATCCGAGGCTGCTCAGCTCGGGAAATCATCGGAATCATGAATCATCGGAGCTAACTGTGCTGCTGATATATCGCGGTGTAGAGAACGTTATATATATATCAGTAAAATCATCAAAAATGAACCATTTTTTTTTCGGCACCTCCATTTAACCCAGTCACCTCTTTATATATCATCGGCGGCTTGTCACACTTTTAATATATGATCTTTCGCCTCAAGAGAAGGTAACGCTTTCATCATCCACTTCGTCCTAATCCGGAAAATGTGTACGCGCAATATACTCTTCTGTAGACACGACTTTAGTAAAAAGAGACAGATAGAAAGAGAGATAGAGAGAGAGAGAGAGAAAGAAAGAGAGAGGGAGAGAGAGAGAGAGAGAGAGAGAGAGAGAGAGAGAGAGAGAGAGAGAGAGAAAGAGCGAGATAGAGAGAAAGAGAGAAAGAGAGAAAGAGAGAAAGAGAGAGAGAGATAGAGAGAAAGAGAGAAAGAGAGAGAGAGAGAGATAGAGAGAAAGAGAGAAAGAGAGAGAAAGAGAGAGAGAGAGAAAAAGAGAGAAATAGAATTTATTGTAGTTTGGGACACAGTCCCTTAGAAGCACCGGAGATCTATACATATTCAACCACGTTTTTGTGAGTTGCACGTGAATATAAGTACACACGATTCTCTCGAGGGTGAGTCTCTTACACATATTTCCTGAGTGTACAGTCCGCCACGAGAACAAACGACCAAAAAAGCCTTTTCGTGTATTTATACGAATGTGTGTGTGTGTGTGTGGCAAAAAAAAAAACGAGTAACGATTTAATTTCTGCATCCGCGAAGCGGTTGCTATTAATTTCAAACAACATTTGTTCCAATGATTCAACTATGCGTCTTGGAAAAGGACATGCGAGTAGAAAACTTTAGTTTCCTTCATTGGCACATTTTGCTTCCACGGGAGAGAGAAAAAAAACTGTAAATTTTACTGAAAATTTCATGGAAACTTTCTGCAGTTTCATCCATCAGTAAACATCGAAATTTTTCATGCATTTGTAAACCAAAAAGTAACAAATTCTTGTGGTGAAATAAACAAATACTTTAAATGACATTTCACTTGCCCGCTAAAGGACACTTTTACAGACTGATCCGTAAAATTCACAAAACCCTACATTTGTTCCGTTTTTATAACGTCAAACCGTAAAAAGTAAATGACGCGATTCGCTCATTTTATTTTTAACAGAATTACTCAAACTTAAGCACCAAATTGTTGAAATTAAAATTTTTTTTTAAATACTCTTGTAGCATTATTCAACTTTTTATCATCGTGAACCGTACACGATTTAAAAATCATGATTCGGGACATAAATTCCTGCAGAAAAATTTCCCCATTTACGTAATTTTTTAAACCCATAATTTTTTTACAATTTAAATCCGCCTTTGAATCCATTGTAAAACGAAAAATTTACGGTTCCGAACGATACATTTTTTGTTTTAATTTTAGTTATTTTCAATTATCGCCCATCGATTTTTACGGATTATTATTTTTTTTTTCTTTCGTGTCCAACTATCGTCACTGTCAAACAATTGAATTCCATTATAAATTCGACCCTCCAATCTCATTTTAATGCGAATCAAATGCTGCTTCATTCGTATCGACATTTCAATGTTGAAAAAAGTATTGAATTTCATTTCGTACGAAACCCCTTGGAAATCCTACAATTTCTCATTATTATTATAATAATCAGGAAAATTCAATTACACAGAAAAGCATATTTTCGCAGAAAAGGATTCACGCACATTGATATTATTACATCGTATTCAGTTACTCGTTGTCCAATCGTACAATTCTGTAGCTTTTCATAAACAATTGAAAATTGCCTCTCGATTTGATATTAAATGTTACTCAATGTTTTCACCAGAAACCATCGGAAACACAATGTGATAATTAATTAGTTAATAATAGTGATCTGCGATTAAATTTTTCCTTTCGAATTAAAATGGCACAGTATTTATCCCGATTTATGAATTAAACATTACTGTTCGAATAGTCGATTCGAAAGTATGGCAAAGCAAGAAAGTTGATACGAGAAATTGATCATATTTTATAGCTCGTTCAAAATTGATAACAAGAGGATAAAAAATGTCACTTTGGAAAAGGATTTTTAAGGAGGTTCACGCGTTAGGCATGCGTTGGACGAATTCCAAGTTTAATTGTTTAAAATTCGTACGAACCTTCTCAACAATAATACTCGACTGTGGGTAAAATTTGAGAAAGTTTAACCGTTTAGAAATCGAGTTATTTGTTGTAAAAAATCGTCTTTTTTCGTAACTTCCCACAAGACCTCGTGTTAAAGTTGCCATTTTAAACACTCAATATCTCGATTGCTAGACGGTGAAAGCTTCTCAAATTTTTTACACATTATAATACGATGCTCAAGAAGATTGACGCAAAATTTCAAAAAATGATCGTGGAAAAAATTGTATGTGATGATTTTTCCGTTACTTTGTACGTATTTAATTCGAAAAAAAGTGATTTTTAATTTTTCATATATTTTCATTAGTAAATCGTAGACATAAGAAATTGATAATGAATTTTGACTGACACTTAGAAACTGTAAATAAAAAAATCCCAAAAAATTTATTTTTCTAATTATTTTTGTAACTCAATCTGCTCTTTTGAGAAATAAATAAAATGAGTACGGATGAAATTTTGATAGAAAGAGAATTATTCTGAATAATTCTGAATTATTGAGAAATAGAAAGTTTTTGAAATTTGCGTCAGATTTTCGATAGAGTAGAAGAGAACAAGTGGAAGAAGAGAGAAATACACGAATGTATAAATCCCACGAGGGTGAATCGAGAGGGTAAAACGCGATAGAGAAAAGAGAGAAAGAGAGGGAAAGATAAAGCATCAGATATAGACCGCTCGTTGGGATTTATTTCATGGTATATACGGGTCAGAAGTGGACGAGATGGAAAAATGTGCGAACGTGAGATTCAAACGAAATGGAAGAAAGAGAAAGAGAGAGAGAGAGAGAGAGAGAAAGAGTGAGAGAGACAGAAATTGAAACTGGTGAAACGGTCTAGTCGCACGAGGCTCGTTCGGCTGTGCATATCCGACATGATAAGGGCTTCGCGGGCACGACGAAAGCCCCGGATTTTCCTGTCGTGTTCCACCGACAGGATTTCAGTCTCTGCCAAAGAAAGCTTTTTCATCCGAAATCTTGCAAAATAAAAAAAAAATTAAAAAAAAGAAAACAAATAATCAAAATACATCGATATCTGTATCTGATGGAAAACGTCAATTGTTCGAATCTCGAGTCGATTATTTCGCATCAAAAGACATGACTTTTTGGAAGTACTTTTATCTCATAATCTCAATAATTTAAAAACTTATTTTCCTTCGAATTCTAAAAAAGGAAAAAAAAAAAAACATTTGTATCTCGAAAAATCTGACGAGAAATTAAATTTTTAACAACATTTTACGAAATAGCATAATTTTTTTATTTATTATAATTTATATATCGTTTAGAATAATTGAATATTTTCGAAACTTTTCATTTTATTGTTTTAAAGACAAATGAAATAGTGAGGCGGGAAAGGGGAAAAGAGTTCCGCGATAATTTGACGCTGGAGTGTAAAAATGTACACTCGTTGACGTCGGACTTTTCGTAAGCGAATAATTCGAGGTTTAGCGTGATTTTTTAAGGATTCGTACATCTACATATATTAAAACGTTTACACCCGAACATACACGTACAACACACACTCGTGGGCTCGTTCGCACGCGAGTTGAGCGTGATTGCTGCGGAGTTTCGCTCTCAGGGCGAAGATTCGCCCACTCCCAGCAATTTATCGTCGGATTGCCCCGGAGGTGTTCTCTCGGGGAATTTGCTTCGAGCAAATACAGCGACAAAATGGGAACGAACAAGAGAGGGCGAGGATAGGAAAGAGCTAACCCCAAAGTGGCAAAGAAAAATATAATCGTTAAGTCGAAAAGGAGACAACGTTGGACGAAAACTCACATCGAGTTTTCTCAGCCAAAAAGTATCGTGCACTGGAGTATAAACTCAACATTTATAACTTTTTTTCTCTCCAACCAACGAATTTTTAGTTACAACTTAAAAATCAAACCTGAAAATCTCACATTAAACGTTCGACGAATGTACTGAAAATTTCACGATTTTTCCATTTTTTTTATTTTATTTTCTTTAATTTTCAGAATGTGAACAAATCACAAAAATTTATCAAACGAAAATTTTATCGTTCGTAGAAAAATTTCGTAACTTAATAAAAATTTGAAAAGTTTCAGCCATTTTTTGAAACTCTACAAAATTTGGGTTTCGATGAACTCTCAAAAAAATCGAGAATGTCAGTTCATTTAAAAAAAAAAATGAGTTTGTTAAATACCAAATGCCTATACGAAGGTTTTTTAGAAAATAATCCAGAAATTTCGTAAAAAAAATTGCTCTAATTAAAAAATCATCCACTTTGCACATCAACATCATTTTTTAAATAATTTCTGCGCCGTTTAACAAAAAAAAAAAAAAAAACATAAAAAATATTGAACAAAATCAAACAATAATTTGCTTAATTGAACAATTGTTAAGTCGAATTTTAAAGCAATTGCAAAGTGTAAAAATTCTGATTGAATTCTTCTTTCGTTCCATGAATATAAACAATTATGTCAAAAAAAAAAATGGAATTACATAAAAGTATATTTTCTCCATAAAAATATCAGTATTTTTTCGAACAATTGAACGAGTCAACAAATGTCATATTTGCAACCACGTCGAATAGTATATTTGAATCCGACCAAAGACATTACGAAAGAACGTGAAAAAAATTCATTGTCCATGAAAAATAAAAAAAAAGCACAGATTATCAAAGAGTCGAAAGTATCAGATGTGTATTTATAATTTGAGGCTTACGTGCGAAGCGCGTGCTTTCGTCCTAACATTAAACGCGGCCACTTTATTCAGAGGTCTCTTTCTCTCTCGTTCTACTAATGAGCCGCCAGCTGCTCTTGCATCCATCAACTGATAAATAATAAATAATTAATATTGCCTTCGTTTCATTGCGGATAAATCATGATTTTCTTGTATTACAGACTATACACATGACCCAACAAAATATGTGTTCACATAGATGCATAAAAGCACATAATAATATTGAAATATAATTAACGTAATAAATGTGATCGAAATTTCGCCTCATCTGACATTGTATGCCACTGACAACTAAAACGGAAACTAAACGAAAAACTAATTCGTTAATTGTTATAAATATTAATAATATAATTTACAATATTCCTAAAATATTTAAACAAATAAATCAAAAGAATTGATGAAAAATGGTTAAAAATAATGATCGACCATAATTACGCCACGGGCTGAAACTATAAGAAGAAAAAAATATTGCGTCAGGGTACAACGACTAATTACTGATGAAATTTTTCAAACAGTTAACGATGTTTTTGTCGACGCTAATTAATTAAAAAGATGAATATCCAAAATATCAATTTTTTTTGATAATTAAGAGATACTTTTACTGGAATGACGTTTTTTTTTATTTTCATTAAATATTTAATAATATTTATTATTTATTGTTAGATTGTAGTGCATAAAAATGATTTTGGTAAAATCCCATCAGGCTGGATCGTAAATTTTGAATAAAAAGTAAAAATTGTCATGTCAGTATAGCGACGAGAGAAATAGCGAAAGAGAATGAGAGAAATATGGAGAGGGAGAGAGAAAGAGCGATGCTGCAACATGTCCGTGGAGCGTGTTACTCTCGGCGAGCTGAGGCGATAACAGTCAGAGTTCTTGGGATCTCGTCCAATGAGCTTTCGTCCCCATCGTCAACGGGGCAAAGGTCCACTCGTGCCGAGTTCACTACATGACTGATCCATCGTCAAGAATCACCTTCAGTCTTCATCAACGTTTGGGTCCAGTGACAAGTGGTTAGTGTGCGGCTAGTTCTCGCTTCGAAAGTGTCTTGAGGGGAAAAGCTGGGGGGGAAAGAAAAAGAAACGCCGAAAAAGAAAATAGGCTGGGAATCGGCGGATTCAAGCGAAGAGACAGGGGTTCAAAGTTGGGGATAAAAAGTATTTATGGATCATCAAAAGTCACGATTAATCGTGCGGAATAGTCGAAATTATTCGATTGGAACTAGCCCGAAATCCTGAATCGTTTTTGGATCAGTTTTCAAGTGTTTTTCCGGCAGAATTCATTGATCAAGAATCAATAAAAATTGAATTAGAAATAAGGAAAAAATGCGGTGGGATCTGGCATTATTATTGTTATTGTTGGGTTATGGCAGCGTCGGGGGATCTTGGCCGATAATCGGCAATCCTCTCAACACCGTTTGGTCCACTTTCTATCCGTCCAAGGTGGAATCACCACCGGAAATTGATGCGAACAGCGACGAAAAATGCTCCGATTGCACGCGCAATCGTCTTGTCGCAACTTCCAGCATCGATCGCGATCCGATAATGACGGAATTACGGGTCGAGTATGTCAAGCAACAGATATTGAAGAAACTCAGACTCGAGAAACCTCCCGAGGTCTCGATCTCCTTGTCGACCCTACCAAAGCCATTGATAAACGGCCACGTGCTCGAACTGCGACCCGGCACTCCTCTCGAACCGGAAAAACAAGCAGAAAGCTTTTACGGAAAAACTGATCAGATTGTTGTTTTTCCTAACGAAGGTAAGCTACAAATATATGCAATCAATTTCTGCTCTCATTCATTTCATTTCTCATTATTTCAACAGTTCTTTAGAATTTCTGACGAAACTAGCTTTTGAGTCGGTCAAAAATTTAAAAATAACTGGCAGATCATTGTCCGGAATTAGCAAAACTCAAATGTATCGTCAGAAAATATTGTTGAACGAACGATAATTTTTTGCTCAATTCTTTGAACCGTTTATAATACGTTGGAACTTTCTATTCAAAGTTCATAAATGTCAGTGAAGAATTCTCACTGCTCGAAAACAAATTTCATGCAATTCCCACACATGTCAAGTAGCAAAAGGTCGACTAGTGCTTCAGGATTGGGGACTGGGGTGTTTTCCTTTATTCGTTTTCTCAAAATATGTCTCATTTTTCCGGTTGGGTTATTACGTCATCAATGGAGCTTCGACTGATAATAAAAACAATTAAAATTTGGCAAAAATTCGTTGTTAAATTATAAATTATACGAAAATCAACCAGAAATTGTTTTTTTCGTGAAACAAATGACAAAATTATTCATTTTTGATAAAAATGATGAGTTTTTGTTGGGTTTTGATGAAGCTTTGATTCAATTTGGAATCGTGATATTTCGCAAAAAAAAAAAAAAAAAAAAAAAAAATATTGGGTTAGAATGTTCAAAATCGAAAGCAATGTCCGGGAGGCATTTATGAGCAATATTCGCCGAAAAATATCACCGAGAGGATATTGTTTTCGGTGAAAGAAAAATATAGTAATAAAAAAAAAATGGGAGGAAAATGAAATATGAAAAGGATTTTAGTCGCATGAATATGCAACGAAGTGACAAACGTGTGAATTCGTTTTAGTTGACGCGAATGACTGTGTAGATAAAAGAATGTATAGGATCCAACAGGTAAATCTAACAAGTTGAAGAACTGTAAACGATCAAAGCGAGTAGAAAGGCGAGAACGTTGGAAAGAGGATAAGAGGAACAGCCAGGGAGGAAGAGAAGTAGAAGAGAAGTGTGGACAATGTAGGGAAGTTTTAGTGGAGCTCCTTAATTGGTCTTGGCTGAATATACAGATATGTACACTTCTTAATGGCACGAAATAGTAGCAACACTTCCATTTCTTGTGTATTTATACTTGAACGAATAATGCTACGGTCTTAATTGCCACCATCTCTTATTTCATCCTGTCTTTGTGTTCCTATGCATATTAAAATATAAATAGACCATTATTTTCTCAAATTCCACATTAAATTACGACTTTATTGAAGTTTCTTTATCAAAGCCTATAATTCATCGTAATTTCTAGCCGAAAATATTGTACCCACTTTTTTCGACTCAAAAACTAAATTTTAAAGAAAAATTGAACGAATTCAAGAAATTTATTTGTAGAAACTAATTTATTTATATTTATATTTATATGAAGGTCCAATATTCCATCTAAATAGACGATTCGCAGGAGACAGAAAATAGGTGACGGTAGCGCAGTGGTTAGCGTTCGCGACTCACAATCCGAGGATCCCTGGATCGAATCCTACTCAGGACAGTTCAATTTTCTCTCATCGTAACTGGACAATTTCTCACGTTCTCTGCTGTACCGACAGCTCGATCACGATTACCGTTTAGTTATATTTCTTCGTGGTCTTTGGTTTCACGTATCAGCAAATGTGCCAACTTCAGTAACAAAAATATACCCACCGGGTCACCTTTCTCATCGGAACCTCTGTTAACGTAATTTCTCTCACTTCGCGCCGCCGAATATCGTCGGTCTGCTCAGGGTGGGGGAAGCCCCCAGCCCAATCCGGTCTCTCGTCAGATGCGCAGAGACGGAAAAACGACGTGTGCGCAACGTTCTATATTTACAAGTTCGATGTGGAGCGAGCCTCGCCGCATCATCATTTTTCCCCATCAAATATTTTTTCGCTCTCCCTTTGTATTTGTCCTTTGAGAAAAAATTCATAGAGTGACCGTGAAGCCACATTCATTCTTCCTGGTTTCGTATTGTGTTGATATTTTTTTCTTCTGAATGAAAACTATCCAGGGTTCCACAAAAAAAGAAACATTTATTTATTGTTTTTGGATAACAAATATTTGGAAAATGCTCTCGGGATGTGTATCAATGAAAAAGTTGATTCGAGTCAGCTCGGAATTGACAATTCTATTTACGAAAAAACGTTTTTATTATTCCTCAATATTTCCTCGAGGAAAATAAACCGTAAAAACAATAAATTCGAAATAAGCAAACGAGAAAAAACTCGTTATGGATACGAGGGAAAACTTGGGTACGACTATTTTTATTGATCAATTTTTTTTTTTGTTTTTTTTTCTGACAGCATAGGGCAAAAAAATGACGATCCCAAAATTTCATTTCACAATGTAGTATATCAATTTTTACGGTCGGAAATTTTAACCGAAACATTTCGTCGAATATACGAAATGTCAAAAAACTAATGCCAACAGATTTATTTTGATTTTCACTAACTTCAAAGCCACGCGAAATATTAGCAGTTGAGTAAAATAAGCGAAAGTGAATTTTCCTGGCCTAATTGCATGCGTCGGACGCGAAAAACCGCAACAACGGAGCAGATATTAATGGGACTTTTCTCCAACCGCTCTCATTCGAATCTCACACCCTATTTATTCACCACGAAATTCATTTAATCAAAGAGCCATTTTTCTCTTCCCAAACACGAGACAATATATATCGATGAAATATTGTTATCCATTTGAAACAATTAACCGGATATTTCAACGGATTTCAAAAATATAAATGCAAGGAAAAATAAAAAATATTATTCATGTCGAAAAGCATTAATTTCCTCGTCGTTTTACTAGCATCCGTTCATAATATTTCATATTTAACAAAAATTCTTCCAATTTTATTCTCTTTATTTATTATTATTATTATTTTTATTTTATTCTTTATAATTTCGAGCAACCAGAATGAAAAATAGGAAAAAAAAAGTTTTTTTTTTTTCGTAAATAGATAGATAGGAATTCATTGAGATATAAATTAGTAATAAACGATTTGTTTTTCACTTTATATGGAAATTCCGGCGGATTATAACGAGAATCGTACGAACGTCATATTTTCTGAGTAAAAAAGTGATATCGGCGCAATGTTGTATTTCGCGATAATTTATTCGCGAGATTCTCGAAGTTGACTGTAGGTTGAAATGTGAAATATTCTCGTTACAACATTATATTCTTGTTGGATGACGAAATATATTAGTCGAGGCTTTCGCGTAACAGTATTAGAAAGTTGAAATTAGCTCGACTAAGAAAAATACTTCGAGGGCGAATGGGGAACACGATGGGAGAATGAAATTTGGAATTGATGCGATTTACAGTGCAAGATGAAACGTCGAAATAAGTGAATGGAGGAGAAAAAGGGTCGTGAATCGAGGGGTAAATGTAACGATTCCTATAAAATTATGCACAAGGTTTTCCAAGTGAAAATACAAATAGGAAAAAATATAAATAAAAAAATATACAAATCAGGAAAAAAAACAATTTTTTACTCGCCAAATCGAACATTAATTGAAACTTAAAAATTAACTTGAATTAAGTGAAAAATTGAAGAAAATCCTCCTCGAATACATCGATAAAAAATTCTCTCAAAAAAATGTCTCCACCGGGAAATTCTACGAGAAAGATTTTATTCGCAATTATTAATAAAAAAAATAAAAAAATAATGAAAAAATTCTTACGAGAAAGATTTTGGATGAAAAAACAAAAACTTAGTAACTATTTTGACATGAAATGTCTCATATATTTTTGTCTATATATATACGAAAGTAGAAGTCAAATTGGCAATCACGTTTTCGCGACAGCTTTTATTAGCTTATTTTGCTCTTATACGATTGTTAAGTGGGAGACGAGGGTGGAAAAGAAATTATTTCGCAACATCGATGAGAAGATTTTCTGCCTTCTTTCCTACTGGCACGTCATTACTTTTGGAGCTAAAGAAGAGTTCGAAAAATCGAGGAGAAAGAACTCGAAATATCTCGCCCTTATGGCGCTAGTAGTACAGTTCCATACAGGTCAGACAAGCTATATATATATATAGTTAATCTATTAGTACTTGGAGTGAGAAAGATGGAACGAGATATTGGCACAGGATGATCGAATAAACTTGGAAATTCTCGTTATGACTGATTGACCATAAAAGGTCACGAATTACAGAATAAAAAATATTTTTTCATCTAAAGAAGTCAAAATTGTAAAATAACTATAAAATAACTGTAAATTATTAAAATGACTTTTCAAACAATTTCAAATAAATTCATCATCATTTCTCATAGTAATCTGTCATTTTGTTCATTTATTAAAATTACTAATTAAATTTTCAATAAAATTTTAATAAACGTAATAACTTTTAAACTATTCTAAACTTTTGTTTTTTTTTTTTTTTTTTTTTTTTTTTTAGGAGTTGCTGACTTGAAACATTGTCGTCAAAGCTCGAATCATCTGACAGGTTTCAATCCAGCAGCTTGTTTCACCTTTAATTTACCAAACGAAATACTTTTCGTTGACGTAACTTCGGCTGAATTATGGTTCTACAAAGAATCTGACGAAAATGATATTTTCAATCAAACTTTCGTACTTTCCGAACTAGATCATTGGGACAAGGGTGAGAGCTTCGAGAAAAACGCCATTATGGGAATTTTCGAAACTTCTATTGGAGGTAAATGTCATTTTAATGTCACTCTGTCATTTTGGATTTCGCTAATTTGTTTTTTTTTTTTTAATTTTTATTGTTTTGTGTTAAAAATTTAATAAAAATGTCAAATTTGTTGATTTTCTTGTATTTTTTTTGTTTGTTTTTTGTGTTAAGAGGGTTGGGTAAAATCGGACGTGCGTTTTACATTAAGAAAATGGGTGGAACGACGTAGTTTGAATCATGCGATTCAAATATCGTGTAGCACGTGTTCGATCGACCGTGACACCGCTCCAGTCTCAATCGAAATGACCCTAAAACCTTTTTTGGTTATTCACACGTCACCGTTGCCTCAAAAAAATCGGCCAAAAAGAAACTCAAACTGTTTGCCGGAAATGAAAGAATGCTGTCGCGACGATTTGTACATAAGCTTTGAGGACATCGGTTGGAGCGATTGGATATTACATCCGAGTGGATACCACGCTCATTTCTGTCGTGGCTCGTGTTCTTCGGCTGCTTCTTTAACGATGAGTGGCTCACCGTACAACAATGTTATAAGGGTACGTTTTTAAATGATATTTTTTCATTCTCGATTATTACCATTGGGTCAATCTGACCCCTGTCAAAATTCAAGATTTATAAACGTCGTGCATTTTTTTTTTATTGGTAAACTGTCATTTAACGAGGTTCACGCGCAAAGTATCGGAAAAATTATGAGATACAATTTTTTCCAAGTTAATTTTACGAAATTTTGCGTCAATATTCTTGAGCATCGTATTATAATGTGAAAAAAATTTGAGAAACTTTCACCGTCTAGTAATCGAGATATTCAGTGTTTAAAATGGCAACTTTAAAACGACGTCTTGTGAGAAGTTATGAAAAAAGACGATTTTTCACAACAAATTACTCGAATTCCATCCTTTTTATGAGCAAATTCACGTCCGAACGTAATATAGCAAAAAATTATTATAAAAATGGAATGTTTTGACGTACATTGACTGCAATTCTTAAAAAAAAAAAAAAAATCATGTATTACGAATGAATTGATAATAAAATAAAAAAATAAAAAAAGCGAAGAATATAGTTTGGAAATGAAACATTAGGATTAAAAGATTTGATGGATAAATTTTTGCAGAGGTTGTTAACGAAAAAGGGAAGCGTTCATCAGCGAAGAAGTGAAATAGTGCCGTGCTGTTCACCAACGCAATTATCGCCGATTCAATTGCTCTACGTCGATTCAAACAATACGATAACCCAAAAAACATTGCCAAACATGGTAGTGGAGGCTTGTGGCTGCATGTGAGCCTTAATAATCAATTAATTTTATTTTTGGCTCGCGTACACCGCCCGAAATGAACAACTTTCGACTATCCGATTTTGCCGAATTTATTCGGATGCAATCGGTGGCAACTCAATGGCAATTAATTCAAATTTCAATCAAAGGAATTAACGAGCGATGAGCGTGGGACACAAAACTTGGCGTATATTTTATTTACGTCAATATAAATATGAGAGACGAAAAAACATAAATACTCACATCCGAATTTTGTCAGTTTTTCAATTGACATTACGATGTTAACTATCAAATTTCATTACGAAAACGAGAATAAAAAATTATAGTAAAAATAATCATAATAATAGTTATAATTATCAATTATGTGTCAAGCATAAAAGGGTGAAATGAGGTATGACCGAAACAGTATTTCTCCCCACCCCTATTTCGCATATTAATACTCGATCGAATCATTAACTTAAAAATACCTTAACATCGTTGCAAATAAACGAAAATATTTTTATTCTTGTGTTACGAATATTTCAGGTTAATCAACTGCTTCGCACTATTCAAATCAGAGCTTTATTTTTTTTCAATAAATTTAACTGAATTTGAAAAAAATAATTTACAAATAGAAAAAAAAATAATACCAGATTTCAAAATGTCATTATTTTATCAAAATCAAAAAAAAATTATATTCAAAATGTCATTATGAAATTTTTTAGAAAATGAATTCTTTTTTTTAAGCAATTTTCAATGCACCAAAACTTTCGTTGTTTCTCAAAATATTCTCCAGGGATTATAATTTTAAAAAAATTTCTAAGTTTGTCGATTTAAGGATTTAAAGGAACCAATTTTAAATTCGGTTGGTTTCAGGATTTCTTTAGAAAAAAAATGAGCAGTGGTGCATAAAAATTCCTTAAAAAATTAAAAATAATCATTTGACTATTAAAAATCAGTGATTTTATTCAAATTTCTAGAAAAAAATGAAATTTCAAGTGATCCTGAAAAAAATAGGAATTTGAATGAAAAGGTAATCGATATTTTCGACGAATCTTTCGACCAAGAGATTCAACAGCTCGAAAAATGTTCAATTGTTAAAATGCGATTTAAAAAAATGTTCAAAAACCAGTTTTTTTATAAGAAATTTCAACAGAAAGAATCTTTTAATAATATTAATTAAAAAAAAAAAATTCTTTCGGCTAAATTTAGAATTTAGATAATTTTTTTTGCCTTACATCGAACGGACACGTAGTTTGTTGCGACAACGATGTCGAGAGTTCACGGGTAGTTAAAAGAAGGTTATGTGTGAGTCGACACAAAACGAAGAAACATTGTCGAGCATCACTGATAATCTTAGAACCTCGATAATCTTACAATTGGAAATCTGTTGTAAAACATCAGGTTAGAATTTTTTATTATTCATTTCGAATAAGAAGCCTGTAGGCCGAGGACAAATGATAAAATGTGCTGATCGCGAAACAGCTGCATTTTACATTTTTATTACGACCTTTGTAAACTTCCATGTTAACATGAATCGTTGATCTTTTCATTGCATTATTTTAATCGTACTTTTATATCCGATTAAAAAAAAAAAAAAAAAAACAAAAAGTTTATTCCTAGTGTATATATTTATATTTTAATAATTCTTTTATGTTTTTAAAGTTATTATATCGTCGTATTTATTATTTTCATTAAATGTTGATTTGAAATGTTAATTAAAAGCATTGAATCGTTTGTTTTAATCCATTTTTATCATTCCTTCCACATCAAAATTACGACCTTTCCCTTTTTTGTTTATCTCGTCAGGAAAAGTTTTCAATCTCTTTTCTTTCGTCCGCGTAAAGACAAAATATTATTTAACTTGAACATATATATATTTTTTTTTGTAAAAAGAAAATTTTTAAAAATAATAAAAAAATTAACGTGAAAAATTTTCCATTAGAATCGAATTCAAAGAAATGAAGGAGATTCATTAAAATCAATAATAATACGATGTTCCGTTGGGTAACCCGCTTTGCCCCTATTTCTCATGTTTCTTTACTCACTGTTTCTTTTGATGAAACGCGTCCCAAAACATTGTGTCTACACACGATCCTCGACCTCGTCATTTTTACCCGTTCCACCAACACAAACTCATTTACGTTTGATGCACACTCCCCCACACGTTGACAAACACGCGCACGCATACACAAGCACGTGCTCACTTTCAACACCATAAAGTATTAAAGTCGAACGTACACTGTCCGTGGCCAAACCCCTCGATACTGTACACTCCAAAGTCCGAGACAGAGATTACTTTAATTAAGCATGTGATTGCCTCGAGGAAAAATCAAAATATATAATGACCATCTGTCACTCGGTAAGCGAGAAAAAAAATAGAAAAAAAACAAATATATTACGATACACAGAATTCGCGAAGCACCAACGAAGCCGCTACATCGCTTCCAATGTGACCTTTAACGCTGAGCGACTCACCGATATTTATTCAATTATCTTGCGACGAGATTTCGTCCACCACTTTTGTAAACAAGCGCTCAAATTTACCCACGAATACTAAAATCACAAGAATCTTCAAAAAATAATTCGAAAAGTTTATTTCTTGTTCTCTCTCTCTAGATCGAGAGCGAGAAAATAGCTCTTCTAGAGCTATAAAATGTTTTTTTTTCTACGAATCTCTTGGACTCTTGGGAGTCCGCGTCGATTAGACCCCTGGTAAATCTTTCTAGCATAAAAATTGAATTTTTTGGTGCTAACTTTTTGGCGCAATTGAAGGATGATTAGCAGTGGCTTTACTAGTTGAAAACACGGTAAATTACTGAACGATTAAATCGCGCCGCGGTACGACCCCCAAAAAATTCGTAGAAAAAAAAATCAACTTATTTGCATTGAGAGGGTTAACTCGGGGACTACATTTTGAAATTCTGTTTTTGAAAAAACATCGCGGAACGTTCTAATTGCCCCACCGGGAATCACTGTACGACGACTAAGAGATTTATATTTCGAAAAATCAATTTAGAATTCGACTTGAGGAGGCTAGCTCAGGGAAGGTCGAAATTGGTAAACAAAACTGCGGCATAACAAGACTCGAAGTGCGAGATACTTCGAGTGGCGTCATCTGTTAGTAACCATGCGGTAAATAACTTTGTTATCAACTGTAAATAACCAAATATTTCGTGCTTCGGTTCGTTTTCAACAGGAAAATTCCGTGAATCTTAATTTTGAAAACTTGAAATGTACCAAATGGTAATAATATCGACGCTCTAAAATCACACATAAAAATAATCAATACAATCATAATAAAAACGAAATTTTTGATTATATCTGTTCGTAACGGCGCACCGGCAACCGGTTGGCGAGTGTTCTAAAACGCCGGTTGGCGTTGGCAAATGCCCAGAAAATTTTCCCTGCGCGAATACCGTCTCGTTATAACCTCGAACCGTACAAAGTATTGGATTATTTGTTCTCTTGGCTCCTGCGAATGTATTATTTTTGTTTTGCATCATCCCCGCGTGTTCGAAGCATTTAATTGTTTTTTTTTTTTTTCGGCGCAATTACGAACGCGTAGAAGCACTCAGGAGTTTTCTCTTTCAGTATTCAATCAATTTGTTTCACAAAAAAAAAATCCTTGCACCCTACATATGTTTATGGGGTTCGCGGGGACGAAGTAGAGTCTGTTGAAATCGAACAAGTTTCGTGTTTATTGTCGAAAAAAAGTGAAAATAAAAGAAAACAAGAAACCGATCGTTTGCTCAGGCTCGATCCAAATAAAATAAGTAACTCTTGATTGAGATAATCTTAAGAGCTGTCATTCGGCAATTCTTGACTTTCTGACGTCTTGAAATTATCCCGTAAGTGACACTTTCTTATTCCATGACAAAATTACATCGAAAATTCTCATTTTCATCGTCTTTTTCACTCAAATTTTGCTCAACTTTTCAGGTTGACTAAAAAAATAAACAACATGGTTGTGCTCAGTAATTTCGTCGCACCTCAGGAAGGTATCAGGCACGAAGAACCCAACACAACCGTTTTCGTCGATGAGAGAGAAATGGGTAAAGGCACTCTGTACATAACCGAAAGGTAACAAAAACATAACCAAACATTTAATGCACATAACGAATTAAAGAATCAATCGAATCGATACAAACCTTTTTTTTTTTGTTTTTTTTTTTTTTTTTTTTTAGTATTGTATCGTGGGTGAACAACAGTACGCAGCAAGGCTTTTCTCTCATGTATCCTCACATATCGCTTCACGCAATCTCACGAGACCAAGTAGTTCATCCCAGGCCGTGTCTTTACATTCTCGTTGACGCCAACCTTGACTTACCCGGTAAGTAAATAAATTTAAAAAAAACAGTTCAATATTGGTTGTCAAGCATGAAGGAAACTTGGAATAATTCATCGAATCTTTCAGACGGTCAAATGACACAAAATGATTACATCAGCGTCGGAGATGACGAAGAATCCGAAGTCCCACCAATGACGGACATTATGTTCACTCCTGACGACACTAACAATTTAGAGGCCATGTTTCAAGCCATGAGCCAATGTCAAGCCCTGCATCCAGATCCGCAAGACAGCTTTTCAGATGGTAGATTTTTTTTATCATTAAAAAATTATTATTTAATGATTAGTTATTGATATTTATGAAATATCGAATAAATTGGTAACAGAAAATTTTTAATATAAATATAAATATTATCATTTATTTATAAATAATTATTAATCTATAAATTTATAAATAAATAATAATTCGTAATCGAACAAAAATTATAAAGGAATTCGTTGAAAATAGAAGTTTGATTGCACTTTGTGCTTTTTTTGTTGAACAATTCGTTCAAGTTTTCGTATTTTTAATTTTTGTCGAAATATTTTTTTCGTAGCTGAAGAGGATATTTACGAAGACGCAGAGGACGACGATTTCGAGTATTATGAAGTTGGTGCAGGCGATGCACCGTACATTATTCCTGCAGGTGAAGTTGACTCTCAAAAATTTTTTTTTTCATAATCACGTCAAAGAAGTTTCCGAAACTATAAAATTTCGAAAAAATTTAAATGTGTTTACAAAAATCACCAAATTTCACTCAAATCACTTAAAGAAGAAAGAAGATTTCTCTCTAAAAACTTTCGAAAAAACTATCTTTCGAACTAAAAAATTGTCCCACGATTATTGCTTTTTAGTTAATTTCATTTTTGTTCCTTTTTTTCTGCAGAACAAAATGCAAATCACAATGGAACCGAAGTAGAGGAGAGTATGGACGTTGAAGCTGGACAATTCGAAGACGCGGAGGAAGATCCATAAATAATGTTAAACAGGATGGAGAGAGCTTTTGAAAGGGCTTATGGCACTTGCGCTTTTAATTTCAATTATTTCCAACATTGATTCGCCTTCGTAAGTCACACGACGAGCGAAAACATTACCAGGTGCAAGAAATCTCGCGAAAGTTTTGTTTTCCCTCCTCCTCCCCATCTTCGCTCGAAAATATTCCTCCAAGCACTTAATTTATATTCATTTTGTACTTGATAATTATTTCTTAGGATCAAATAAATAGTACACTAAATACCACCAAGTGGAAAAGAATTTTCTCGGAGTTTTAAACTTGTTTTTGCGATTTTTCTGATTAAATAAAATGTTTACACGAGGAAAATTTGAAGGAAGGTTTCGATAAAAAGTAGAGCCGAGTATTAACCAAAGTCATCGACATTTTATTAAATAAAATTCGAGTTTTGTTAGTTTTCCTTTGTTTGAAATCGACACAAGAATGCAAACATTCGAGAGGGTGTATCGTAACTAAGAAAAAAATAATGAAAGAGAGTTATAAAACAAAGGATAGAACTGTATGTCGAGGAATCCATAGAATGGAGTACAACTTATCACAATTTCTCTCGTTAACAATTCAGCACGAGAGTGAAAAACTAATTACAATGTTTCTCGTGATTCGAAAGTTTATTTCGTGTCTCGTAAGCCTCAAACTGAGGGAAAAATATCGTTGAACGAAGAAAATTCAAAAAAATGGTAAATTGAACAATTTTTTTGTTGAATCGAATGATTAAGATCCGCAATTGAACAAAAAAATATTTAAATTGACAATATTTTCGTTTAACGAAATGAATTTTGTTCGTTTAACGACGTTTTTTTCTTAAAATTAATGAGAACAGTGGGAACGACCGGAGCCGAATGATGTTCGAAGAAAAAACTCGAACTTGGTTCGATTGTTCATCGTATTTTTTTGGGTCCAAAAATGAGGTCAGCGTCAGGTGCGCCTTTGGGATGATTGTACTTTTGTCTTCGTTCTCTGTTCAAATTAACGGTAACGGGTCGGGTGCCTTGATTAATAGTTTCTTGATAGTCTTCCTCTTCCTGTCTCTCGGTGATGTTCAAAGTGAGTCTTTTAACTCGTTCTTTTTCTTCTTTTTGTTCTTGTTCTCGGTTGCGAAGATTAAGAGCAAGTTCGGAGGAGACTGGAACGGCGAGATTTTTGTATTGTTGTTTGTTGCCTTTTCTGAGCATGAGAACGAAGTCTACGGTTTTAGTGTCGGCTGGCACCTCGTGTAATTGTTCGTAAGTTTTTTTCGTGCTCTTCACATGAAGAGGTACACTGATGTCGACCTGTTGTGGTTTGACCGAATCCCTCATACGATCCTGAATATTATCGGAAACGATTTTATCGAAAGCCGAAAGAAAATCATCGTCTTCGGGACAATTGACTCTTTTGGGACCAGAGGGCAAAGCTGCATCGAGTTCCGAAGCGTCCATAACAACTCCCGTAGCTTCGTTACAACCCTGCGAAAGACTCTGATCGCCCTGAGTGTTGTCCTGGGTGCCTTGGTTCTCATCGCGGTCCCCGAACCAATCCTCGTCCGATTGGGCCTCGGAAAGATCCTCCGCTTCCTCGAAATGCAAGTCTCCGACGGCCTTAGCGTCACCACCGCCGTTGCCACCGGCGCCACTTACGTTGCCAGACTCTTCTTCGACTTCCGGTATAACTCCCATTTCTCCATCTTGATCAGTGGCTCCATCTTCGCTCATATTTCCCAAGCTCGGATATAAATTTGCTCTTAATTCTTCAATGGCGTTCTGGGAGTCTTTGTAACTCTGGAAAATCTGCATTTTCGGTCTTAACATCGCTAACGTGTCTCTGTACATGTAATCGATCCCTATTGGAAATGGATTATCGCTCGTCCACACAGGATCCGTGTATTTGAAGAGATAATAATTTTGGAAAAATATTATAAAGTAATCGAGCTTTTTCTTACTCGAACCACCGCTAAAATATTGACCACAAGTTTCCAGCAACGTGCATACGAGTCTTATACGAAATAAGTGTTCCGGTGGATCCAGAGGACTCGGAACTGCGTGGTCCGTGCTCACACCAAACGTTATCAGGAGATAGAGCGTTCGAAATATGTCGCCACTTTCCACCATACGATAATTGTATAATTCTCCAAGATATTTAACCATCGCGACTCTACGTTGATTGTATTTTGGTAAATTCATCTCCATGCAGAGTCTTATGTCTTCGAGGACTCCGTCAACGACATAAGGCCCAACAAATTCGTAATGAGCCACTAAACCAGCTAACAAACTTCCAACGCAACGTATATTCAAATATTTCACATTGTAAGCCGCTGTCAAACATTTTATTGCGTAACTCGCTGTCGCATCGTCGTCCCAATCCAATTTTCTCATCCATTTTAAAACTTTGTCAGTATTGGTTTTGGACAAATCTTGATAAAGCAATTTTCTTATAAACTCGTGAATCGGTGGTCTTATTTTTCGCGACATTCCTACCGTCGATTCTGGTGGATTTACGAAATAATAAGCGTTTTCTATTATCGTTACGTAACGAGAATCCAACGCTGTTACTGCTTTTTTACGCATCATTTGCTCCAGATATACTTTCGTTCGTTGATGAGAATCTGGCGAACAGAAGAGATATCTACCGCATATTTCTAACAGATTACACGTCATTTCTATGTGATGATGAGTGAAATCGTGGAGCAATACTTTGAGGCAGTAAAGTGCTTCGATCTTTGAGTAAAGCTTGAATTTCACTAATTCGCCGATATAACGAACTACTTTGACTTTAGACTCGATGTTTATCTGGTCCTTTTTGCGCACGTGATACTTGAAGTCGTGTTTAAGCATCGAGCACAAATCGTTACCCACATCCGGCATAACCGGATAAAGAATGGCTGCCAATCGCGAATAAAAAGGTAAAAGATCGAGGCGTATTCTCGATACTCCGAACAGCGCTTTTATCAGTTTTTTCTTGTTGTGCTTCGTGTTGAGATTCATTAGGAAATCGACAGCAGCGTTGTCGATCATTTCGCGATTGACACAATTTGGTAAATGGGTTAAAAACGCATCGAGCATTATTTTATTGCTGATATTCGCAACCTGCGGCTCTTCGTACTCGGGCTCTACTTCTTCAACAACTTTTTCTATTTCTTCCAACTCGTCAAAAACAATTTCTTCGTCGAGGCTCTCTTCTGTGATGACCGGAGTCGCCGGTGGCTCGTTTTTTAGAGCATTCGATTCTTTCGGGTAGGAACCAGGCATGAAAACCGTCAGGTCTGGCATCACTTCGTAAAATCTTCGAGTTTCTTCGTCCCCCCACATGTCTTCCATTATTCCATTGTCCTCGCCCTCGCTGATCATCTTTAAACTCTCCTCCGCTTCCGCCTTCACCTCCGCATCCACAGGCAATTCTGGCATTTTCTCGTCAAGGGTATCAGCAAAATTCTGCACGCTCGTAACCAACCTTTCGTAAGACAATTGCAGAGACTCGAGCTTTTCTTTTCTTTCCGTGCTGAGCTCTCCTCGCGTTTGTAAGATTTTTCGATTTTGTTTCTCAAACGCTTGCAACTCTTTGTGCTCTTTTAACAAATGTTTGCACAACGAGTTGTAATAATCTCGTAATAACGTTCTAACGTTTTGTTGTTTGTCCGGAGACAGAAGCTTGCTTCGCGGCACCGCTATTTCTAACTTTTCTGACAACTCTCGCACTCGCCTCGGTACCAAACCCGCGTAATCCTCTCCGCAGTGGCGACAAAAACTCAATATTATACTCGCGTTGTTATGCTCTTCTTTGTCCATGTTTATAAGAACCGTCAACACCGAACCCAACAAAGACAGACCTTGTTTGTGCGTAAATATTCCGGCATTTACGAGCTCCGCGTAAAACCTCAAATCTACTCGGAGCTTGCTCGGATTAGCAATTTTTTCACCCACCTTAAGACTCAACGCTCGCTGCCAGTTTTCGAAAAAGTGACTCGAAAATTCTGCGTAATTTTGGTGCATAAAGCTACAAGCTCTCACCGCCGGATTGACATCTGTCATTTTGAGCTTTGCGTCAACCAACGCTATGGCTATTTCGCTTACGTATTTCGTCAAATTCAAATTTGCCATGTCTTTCAAAAATGTCTCCAATTGCGTTGCGCTAAAGTTTTTTAACTTTTTAACCAATGTTGTGTTTTTTTTCAAATTTGAGTCGAGCTTACTGAAATGAGAATCTGGCGGCCGTGTCACGTTCACATTCGACAAACGAATCTCTTCCTTCGACGCTAATCTCTGCTCTGTTTCTTTGATGTAATCTAACAAATATCGACGGTCCTCCTCCGATTGAGCTTCCACGCTATCACCAGCTTCGCCTTCACCCTCGACGGCCATCTCGCCATCCGTCATTCTTCACTTTTCGTCACTATTGTCACTCACTTTTCACCTTCGGACAAGAATTTTCGTCTTTTTAGGTTATGTTCACCTTATCACACCGCAGTCTCAGATATTTGGAAATTCACTATTGGTACATTGTTCATCGTTCACTGCTCTCGATTTCGCGAAATCTTGACACGATTTCTAATTGAGTTTTGGTGCTTTTATCAAACGGTTTATTCTCATCGAACCCTCAAATGTTGTTTTTACGAACAGGCCTTCTACTAACTTTTATTGTTGTTATTGTTATTGTGCGACATGTATTTATTAATTTTCTGACCCTCGATGACGTTTTTTTTTATTTTTATTATTTCTCAATGGCATTTTAAAAGTTGTAGATGGCGCTGAGCTCTTATGTACGAGGCTCTTCTGATAGCTTTATTTGTACGAGGCCAGTCGATAATACAGATCGACGTTCTAAATGCTTCACTTCGCCGCTTTTTTTTTTCGGTTTTTACCATATTTCAAAGTCCGAAATAACCGCATATATTTTTAGTTCTGGTAGAGTTTTAAAGATAAAAAATTATGATTAAATATTTTGTTTGATTGTTCATGAATTATTTTCGTTACTCATACGAATAAAGAATGGACCGAATCAAATAATAATTCCAATTTGGTTGACTTACCATCAGTCGAGTTTGATCGAACAGTTACAAAAAGCGTCGCAGTATACACCGAGGACGTTAGTGTTACAAAGAGAAATCTTGACGACAAAACCAGTTAATAGTTCCGTTGATTTCAATTTCACAACGAAAACACTCAATTAGTTTTTCTAGTTTTTAAATAATTTGCCAACGTCTCAGAAATATTTGCATACCAATGAAAATACCGTATTGGCTTTCGAACTATTGATTTTTTATCTTTTACTATTTTGTGTTCGAAATTGACGTTTTTCAAGGTTATTTATACATTTATTCGTCCACGAACCAAGACAAAACATCGTTTAATTGTTCAGTGAATAAACACTGTTCATTAAAAGGTGTTTTTGATATTCCAAAATTACTCCACCCGTTCTCTGAGTCGAAGCCTTTTCTTATCTCATTTATAATAGAGACTCGCATACAATGCGAAACTTTTGTTCGGTGGGACAAAAAAATTCGCGCGTGCCGTGTTTTTTCTCATGAAAAATCCATTGAGACACGAAAGGATCGGTCCTTTTTCGCGATTAATAAAAGTTGCGCAGTTTTTCCGAATCTTTACAAATTTTAGTCGCCCCTCGATAATTTCGGTATTTATAGGATCAGAAATTTGCTGGTGTATTACCGATACAGATGGGTTTTGGATAGATCGGATCCAGCTGTTCTTCGACATGAGACTCGTGCTCGATAATCCGCTTATGCTAATGCATGAGATTTCTGCTCTTTTTTGGAAAGACTATAATCTGAGGGGCATTACGAAGAGAGAAAGAGAGGGGAGAATAATTTAGGTGCCATATATATCAATACATTATTCGTATCGCTTTAATACGATCGATATAAAAACGGCTATTATATGAGAATATACGATTTATCCGCGGTTTCGTATTTCGAGGTTAATAACCTTCATTATTCAAATTCGATCATAATGCGAACAAGATTAATAGAAAATTCTTATTACACTCATCAATCAAGATCATTACACCAAAGTATTAACCCCAGAACCCATTCTTTCTACCTTTAAACAACAAACCAGGGTAAATATTTACTTCACGGGTTTCTTGTTCGTAAAATCCTTTTGGACGCAGTAATGAGACTCGTTAGCAGACGAATCTCTTGGTTTTTTCATTCGGAAGAGACTGGTGAAAAACAAATTCAATTCAATCTAAGTTTAGTCGTTGATAAATCGATCTTAATACTTGAAAGTGATAAGAAATTTAAAAAAAAAAAAAAAAGTAATACTAATAACCTAATAACAGCCTAAAATAAATAATAATAACCTAAAAATCGTAAGTTGAACTTTACGATTATTTGACGTGTCTCCCATCAGCCAAATTTTAGGCCTAAATTTGAATGCCTTATTTTTTGACGTTTAATGATATTTCTCGTAATACGTTAATATCTTGTTTCCTTTTATCTTTCATAAAAATCTTTTTTCATTTTTTTCTTTTTAATATTCATTATTTTGGACTTGGCGATGGGATACTCGAGGTCTTTGCAGTCTTGATGTTACTTCATAGGAAAGTGTGGATTAAGGATTAACTTTTAGTTTTTGATGTTCGAAAACGAAAGAAATAAATTGCAAAGCAGGTAAAAAAATGAGTAAAAAACTGTATCAACGTTTTTTCCCATAGCTACTTACGGTTGAATTTTCAAAACGAGAATAAATGGCACACAAAAAAAGCTCAACTGTTGTTCGTTCGAATCGTATGTGACGACACTTAGCAGCATTCGATTTTATCGCTCTCTCGCTCTTTTTCATAATATCCCAATATTCTTGTGTTCAAACCCATAATTCTACGAGTTATTCGATAAAATGGTGTTTTGCGGAGAGATTACAAGTTACAAATTAGACTCATATATCGAGGGATTAAGATCTCCGGGTCGTACGAGTCTCCAAGCGGGAAAATAAAATCGGAGCCTGTGCAAATAGAGTCCAGGTTGAATGCTCGAATTTCGTTTTGTCTGTTCTTCCGATTCTTTCCTTGTGTGTACATATATTTAACACGTTTAATCTTTTGAATTATTACGATATTTTTATTGCCTACAATCTGCATTTTATTGGAACACGCAATATGATGTAACGACTATATTCAATGAATAGAAATAATAATAATAATCAGCATGAATAATAAGAATCATACAAATACCTAAATTCGTAGCGAGTCCCTTGTTTTTTTTTTTTTTAAATAATGTAAAAAATAATAATAATGTAAATTAAATAATAATAATAATAATAATAATAATAAATAAAAAATAAAAAAATAAAACTAAAAAATAAAAAAAAAAAAAAAATAAAAAACTTTGAATTGAATGGAAAAATGTCGTTTTTTTATTTCTCACGAATGTTTCCATCAACAATTGACAATCAAACACAAAAGACTTTAATTTAGTTTCAACTTTCGTAAAAAAAAAACTCTTTTCACATAATATTTAACTTGTATTCATACTGTGATTATATACATCGAAATAAGTGAGTTACGATTTAACGTCGAGATGACATACGCCACTCGTTTATGAAGACAGAATTTCGACGGTGGCACGCGTCCACACTATGCACGAGGACGTATACCAAATCGAGTTTTACTGTAGAATCAAATTGAGTACATACGTCTGATAATTCGCTATGGTCGTGATTTTCTTTTTTTTTTTTATCTTTCTCACACGTTCTTCTTAGATTTTGTTGTATTGCAACTTTGCTTTTTGTGTTTACAGTTCGCAATTTTGTGTGTTTATTAATTTTTTTTTTAATTGTTTTCATCGAATCAAGATTCATAACTCCTCGTTGTTGCAACT
The DNA here is from genome assembly GCA_948107755.1 of Campoletis raptor. Taxonomy (NCBI): domain Eukaryota; kingdom Metazoa; phylum Arthropoda; class Insecta; order Hymenoptera; family Ichneumonidae; genus Campoletis; species Campoletis raptor. The sequence goes on along the minus strand of OX403625.1, from coordinate 15,536,274 downwards.
TTTCATTTTTCGATCAAATTTAACGAACAAACGCACTGCAAAATTTCATTTTCAATGGAATTCACAATTTTTTTTCAAATACAAAACTCTCGTTTCCGGTTCAAAATTCATAATTAATTTTGCTTTGAATTTCATCCTCTGTTTACTTTGTGTTGCTTTTTTTTTTTTTTTTTAACTACGCGGTGCAAAGTTATTTGGCCCAGTTTTTCAACAACTTTATTATTAGAAAAAAAAAAGAAAAATAAAAAAAAACAATTTTACGAATACATTTTCAATTTAGTTCGATAAATTGGTTTTTAAATTTGTTATTTTCTGACGATATTTACTTTCAATTGAACGAATAAATAATTCAGACGTGGAAACAAAGATTGATGGTGAATAAATAATTAGCAATTTCACAGCGAATTGATAAGTGAGTTCGTTCTGAAAATCAGCGAAAATTATTTGCAATAATCGATCAAGCATTTTTTAAAATCCCAAAGGAGTGAAGAAAAGAAAAAAAAAATTGGAGTCAAACTGCAAATCAATTAAAAATGAACTTTGGACCGAGAGGGTCGGTCATTATTTCTTCACAATGACATTTTACTGAGCGAAAAAGGGTGGCATTAAAATCGAAAGAAGACTCATGACGAAAGGAAGGGTTGCGACCCCCCGATTTCATTATTTTCCATATTATTTCACAGAGTGTGTGCGTTTGGTCATTTTTTCCTGATATCTCTCTGTCTCCCTCTCTCTCTCTCGAACGGGTTTTTTGTCTCGATGTTTTACCGAAGATTTGACATTGTCGAAGTATTCGTTCGCCCCGAAAAGAAACATAAAAAAAAAGACTTCGGCACATATCCACCCGTCGTCCGGTAATTTATCGCGAACTAAGCTTTCCGTGACTAAGTTGGCGTGTCCAAATGAGAAATGTCCCCTTGCTACCAACTCGAATATACAATAACCGAGTACCACTCGAAATAACATTATATGCACGTTTTATGGTGGAAAGAGAAAGAGAGAAATAGATTCTCTGTGTCATTCGAGTTTACATTTGCGACGGGGGCTTGGAGCAATATTGTCAGCTCTTCTGACGATTTGATACGCGTTTAACTGACTGAAACGTCGTTGCTCAAGCGTTTGCTTGAAAATATTTTTCACCTCTCCTTGTATCCGAACATTCGAACGCCATGTTAAGTATAAATAGTTATGCCTTATTTTTTGTTATTTTCGACTTTCATTTTCGGTTTTTTTAAATAAAATTTATAAACACTGCAAAATGGACTGAGGAAAAAATTTAATCAAACGAACAAAAGTCATTTTGTTGGAGAAAAAAATGGTGAAAATATTTTTTGTTGTTGAATCAAATGATGCAAATTCGCAATTTGACAAAGTTCAAAAGAAATTATGATTTTGGGAAATGCAAAGAGTCAATTATAGGGAAAAACAGAAAGAATTTGAAAAAAAATGATTAAAAAAAAAAACGATTATGAGATTTGACCACAAATTTATAGGGCGGGGGGTAAAATGGAACGTTTATCGAGAAAAATAGTTGGAACTTTATAATATCGTAAAGAATGTATAGTTAAATGATTCGTAAAGTCGAATAAAGTGTATAAAAGCGGATAATGAATTGTCAATAAATGATGCGAACTGGTAAAACGTAATGGACCACACGGAGCGATGAGGAGAGGTAAAAATGTGTTAAAGCACGAGATACGACGGGCAAGAAATAAAAATGAACAATGGCGGGAAAAGTAAAATGAATATAGCCACAAGCCAATCCATAATAATAGCCACGCGGCTCGTAATTCTCGAATGAATATCACGGTCCATTGAGCAATTATATATTTTTCCTCGATTTCATGTTTTTTGTTGTTAGCGAATGAATGAAAATTTGGTCGTTTTTCGAAATTCGGTGTCACGAACGTGTCGCGCTTTAGTTGAGTGCTCGATGGACCTTTATTTTCTCGGTGCTCCACCCAAAAAGTGAGAGAGAAAGAGAAAAAAGTTTTCATACGTTTATACGAGTGAGAGGAGCCAGGGGTTTGTATATGGGGATGAAAAAAAAAAGAATATCATGCTTTAGGACACGAAAAACTCGCACCTGGTTATTTCTGTGTATAATAAATGTGTGTGGAGACATATATGTATATAATTTTTGTAGCAAGACCACATTCGTCTCTACTCGAGATCTTTCGCTTGGAAAATTGCCGTAAAATTGATTCCAGAACTATATTTTATATTCTTTTCAAGGGAGGCTTTCTGTCGCACGCGAGAAAAAAAAATCCACCTCGTACGATATATGTTTATGGGGCTATTTTTATAGACTCGAGATCGATACGTATGTAATAAATAAATACAAATCTTGTCAGTTGACTTTCTCATTCATCCAGTCACTCAAATCATCATTGACTCTTCAATTATTGCTATTAAAATCAATAATTATTTACAAATACTTTCAACCCCTCAATCGTAGAGTTATTATTTTTATTGTTTTTTGTATAACTTTATGAATACATAACAGAATTTTCTTGATGATTTTTCATCGAAATTTAATCTCTTGTCATTTTTTTTGTTATTATTTATTTAATTATTTATTTTCAGAATTTTCTTGATGATTTTTCATCGAAATTTAATCTTTTGGCATTTTTTTTATCATTTATTTAGTTATTTATTTTATTGTTTTTTGTATAATTTTATCGATAAATAATACAATTTTCTTGATGATTTTTCATCGAAATTGAATCTCTTTCTATTTATTTTTTGTATAATACTCATTCAGTCCAAATACTTTGAGAGAAATTTGATAAATAATGAGACGATGATTGTGTTTTGTGTTAGAGTTAGGAACATTTTTATAAAAAAATCAGAAAAATTCGATATAAATATATATTTTTTTCTACTCAATTTAACGAAATTCTTTAATCCTTTTTTTCGTTCATTTTATTGAGGTTCTTAAAAAGAAAAAAAAAAGCCTTAAGAGACCTCCTTGAATAAGTTCCTTTAAGAGGTTGAAATAATTTGGAGGGTGCATAACAAAGTTACAGATTAAGAATCGAGATAGAAATAAGATGAAAAGGATGAGGAAGTTGGTAGTAGCGAGCGAACGAAGAACGAAGAGTGTATATTAAGGACCTTGTTACTCGAGGGTGCCATTAATAAGTAGGCGTTGCGGTATTTATTATCCGGCACGCGACCCTTTTTCCTCACTGGGTCGTTTATTGTCCAATTCACTACGTTTATTCACGATATATTTCATTGTAACTTAGAAAAAATTGAGTTAGTAAAAATTAAGTTTCGTCATTCGTGTCCATTGTTGCTTGAATCAAAAAATTGAGATTTGAAGCTTTTACCAATTTTTCTGTTCCTTTCATTGAGTGTTTTGTATAAAAAATAATTTATAATTTAATAAAATCTTCTGTGTTTTATGTGGAGATAAAATTCTCCTGAAAAATCGAGACGAAAAAAAAAAAAGCTCCGTATTTTGTGAACCGGCGACGGAAATTCAACGAAATTTCCATCAACGAGAAAGTTTCCCATGGACCACGAGCGAGTGAATGAATGACTGAATGAATGAATGAAAAAAAACGTTGTTTAGAGGCACCGGAGTTTTTCTCAAACAAAAACGAGGCAACGAGCAGGATTTTTGTGCGTCACGGTTGCTTCATTTTTCGTCTTGCTCTTTACCTCCCTGTCCATCGTCATATTCAAAGGAGAAAAAAGGAGGATAAATAAACTAACGAGACATTCGCATGATGTTTGAAAAAAGTACAGCTTTTTACTATACTTTTGTATAGTAAAAAGTAAAAAATCGTCAGAGTAACATGAAATAAACTTCTAATTAGAGTCGTCAAAATAAAAACAAAGAAATGACAATGGCTGCGAGGATGAACACGAGATTTAAAGGATTTAAATAATTCACATAATTTCCTTACAATATAAAAATTTCTCAAATTATATTTTCACCAGATTTTTTTCTTCCTTCGTCATCAAATTGGAAACAAAAGACGATTATTTATGGATTTTCCAATAACTCGTAATAAAAGGACCAAAATTAATAAATTTAGGTTTGCGTTTAAGAAAAAATTTCTTCAAGAAAAAATCTAAATCTGTTTAAAAAAATGGCTGAGAAAAAAAAAACGACATCGTCATTCCGCGGTGTAAGAAAAAGGAAAGAAAAAAAGAGAAATCCGCGAAAAATCATAAGCGAAGAATCGGAGGAGCAAAATCGTAAAAATTTCTCAAGCCAAAGAGCATTATAAAGAGTGTACATTGTTCAAGGTTATGACGTAGTAAATGCGCTTACATTCTTATGCTCTTATATTCTTATGGGGAGATTTCTCGTTGCCGAGTGACTGGACATTGAAATTTTTCAATGGCACGTATTATTATTATTATTTTTTAAAATATTTTTTTCTTTCTCTGAGGTATCATTACCGGTATTATGATATTCTCACGGCTGAGATGCATCTTAAATTGTGGATATTGGGTTGAGAAACAAAAAGGCGTAATTTTAATGAGTTTTAAGGTTTTTTCAACGCTTTTATGGTTCTAGGTCGTTGAAATATCTTCATACATATATATATATCGACTGTAGATCATAGAAAAAGTGGCCGAGAGAGGCGCAGAATCCGGGCGTCTGATTCACTGTGGTTAACAAACCGTGGGGTATCCATAGACCAGGCAAACACACCGCCATGTCTAAATATATATATATGTATATAATCTCCTTCAGCGCGTGTCAAAACACAAAATAGCTCTCTCTTTCGGTTGCCTCGAGCGTGCAACGATCCCGGATAAATCGAAGGGTAAAGTGGCAAGGGGAAGAAAAAAAAAAAAGAAATGCTACAACGATGCTTTATATACATGTGAAACGGTCCAATAGCGGGTGAACAACTGCGAAATTACCGAATGATCTACGCTACGATGATCCTCATGTCGTGTGCCTACATTTTCGATGCTCTCTTCTCGTTATTGTTGCAAACAATACGTCCTAAAAGAAAGAAAAAGAGAAAGAGAGAGAGAGAGAAAAGTTCGCAAAACATCAAAACTTCGAGTACCATTATATCTTGACAATGGACCATTTATAATTTGGAAGCATTATTATTTTATTTTCGACTCTAGTCCTCTTGAGCTCGTAAATGGTACACTCGCTTGAGAGCGGATCATTCCAATCGTTTTTTATTTATTTATTTTTTTTTTTTTCAATATTTAATCATTTTTTACAAACGGCGATAAAAATTATTGAGTGGAAGTGACAGCGTGATTGCTGGTTGAAATTTTGTTGAAATTTTTTATTTGTTGTTGAAATTTGACGTCTTTGGCACATTTTCCTAATCGCTGGGTTTTTTCGTCCTGGCAAAATAAAAATCAAATCGTTCGTGTATCGTCGGATCCGTCGGGCAGGACAGAAGCTGATGCTTACGTTTGAAAATTGCCAACACACAAGCCGGACGAAAAAAAACTCCAAATTTTACGAAAAACATGCACGAAATTTGAAGGAAAATGAAAATCGATGTTCATTCATGGATTTCCATGGGTCCATGAATGACTGGGCTCCCATTGATTTGTTTACGAACCGAAGAGAAGAGCTCCATGGATTTCCAATCGTTCTTCAAATTCAAAATGTTAATCATGCCCAAAAATCATTAATTTATTGTTCAAAAAAGAAATTATTCAACTTTTGTGCATTTTTTTGACTTTTCTATCTCAAATTTCATCGTAAAATGAAAATAAAAATAAACAGATGTACTTAAGTTTTGATGTATAGATTATTGATCACTTTGGAATCGAATTATTTGGATGAAGTGATGCAGAAGTGGAGGAAAAAGAGTTCGAAAAAGTATTTACCATTCCCATGATTATCTGCTGGCTTTTTTCTTCTGGTTCTTTTTCCTTTTTTTTTTTTTTTTTATTCTTTTATAGCTGACCGATGGCGTATGTGGCTGATGTGGACTGAATGAAACGAACACTCCATCTCACTCTATCGCTTTCTTCATTTTTCTCTTTGCTCTTTCATTGTCCTACGAGGAAGAGCAAAAGAAAAAAAAGTCTTAGGTCGGTTTTTTTCTTAAAGAATGCACTTTTCCCGGAGCGGTGAAATGAGCCGAGCTAATTTTTTGTAATAGGGAATCGTTTGGTAGTGCAGAAGGCGAGTAAACTACAAGGAAAAGGAGTAAAAACGAGATTTTTCTTTCTCATCGCGATCCCACAATCGCAACTTATCGATGTGACGAGATTCACGAGTTTTTTTTTTATTTCGTTTTTTTTTTTTTTTTTTTTTTTATCGGAGTGGAAAATCTCGACAATTTTATTGTGATATTGATTCAATCTTGGCTTCCTTTTTTCTACAAATATAACACGTGAATCGAGGATCCTTAAGAAAAAGAAGAAAAAAAAAGGGGTCGACGAGTGCACGTCTTTTTTATCGATGTTTGCTCATGGATTTTTTTATCGATCAATAAACATGTGGATTTGGATTCAATTTGTTTGATGGTATATTGTCGTTTTTATTTACGATTTTTTGCACGATATTTTTTTTTTTGCGTCTATATTTCGTGAATATTTTTTCAAATATTTCAACCTCTTCGTTTCCACGCGCGATCAAAACTTTAAGGACTTCTTCATCCTCGAAACTTTTCCATCCTCTCGCACGACATCTTCTCAGTTACCTTTTTCCATTTACTCAAATCTTTCGCTTGGAATTTTCCTGGTAAATTCGAGTTATCTAACATCCGGTTGAGTGGTTGGTACTCGGAAGCACTTTTCATCTATTTTTCCATAAGTGTACAGAGACGAAACTTTAAGATAACCTTTTACTTGGCTGCATATATTTGCAAAAAAACGTACAGCAGGAAATACGATTTTATTTTCATTGTCAACGATATACTCAGTGTTTGGAAAACTTGCCAACCTTTTCTGCCTTTTCTTTTCCCTCTCTACGCGCCTCTTGCTCTCAGGGGATGATTTATCTGACGCATTTCTCTCGTGACATTGGGATTTTCATTAAAATGCTGTCTGGAAATATAACTTTCGTTGAATATTGAACAAAATTGTTTCAAAACCCCATAACAATCCACGAAATCGAAAAAAATCATTCCCTGACGACGAAAATTTAATGTACTGTGAGGAGGCTTTTATTTCACAGATTTTCAAAGGTTATCCCTCGCCTAAGTCATTAAAAAAAACGTTCATTACCATTGAGCGTGCACTGAGAAAAAAAAAATCGTTGAATCTACAAAATTAATTTTGTTGCACAAAAATATGGTTTTTTGTATGTTTTTGTTGAATGAAATGATGTAAATCCGCGATTGAAGAAAAAAATAGTAGAATCGACCATTTTTTCGTCCAACAAAATGAATTTTGTTCGTTCAACGAGATTCGGTTCTCAGTGTGAGTTAATAACATTAAGACGAGAAATAATAAAAAGGGAGCTTCACTTTTGTTTCCCAATTTCACGATTACGACGCCTTGGAAAATATTCATATGAGAATTGCTCATATTATATTTATATATGCTAAAAGTTTGAAGAAAGAGAAAAGAGAAGGCCATAAAAGTGTGGAAAGAGTGAACGGAGGGGAGCCGTAGAAATGTATGGATACATTTCAACCTCCTGAAAATATCGTAAAGAAAACCACGCCCCCTGCACGAGATGAAACATCCAATGAGATTGCTATTCCGCTAGAATGAGTATCGCAACGAAAATTGAAATAGTAACCCCCTTAAACGGGCCTCGATGTATTAGGTACGTCGAAATTTTATGACTGTACCAATAACACGATGGATGCATCTTTGTGTGTGTGAATTTGATGCAAAAATGAAGGAGGAGGGTTAATGGGAAGGGGAAAACATCAGGCCCAGGGGTTAAGGTCCTTATTCGTTCGAAACATCCCTTCATTCAAACCCCTCTTTCATCGTTTTTTCTATCTCTTTCTTTCTTTCTCTTCTTCCTTCTTTCTCAATCGTCACCCTCAAGGGTTCCTATTTATTATCTCACTATCCTTTTCTCTCCCTCTCTCTCTTTCTTTCTCTTTTTCTTTCTCTCTTCACATCTCCACCCTTAAGAGCTCGTATTTATTATGTCCGACAGGCATATGTTCTCTCCCTGCATTATTTCGAGACCCACCAAAGGAGATAATATTACCCATGATTTTGTGATGCATCGACGCCACCACCGTTCTGCCCATTCACGTACGTAGTCTCGCCACGAAAAAAGGGTTTTCATATCCTTCGATAATGCCATTAATTTTGTTTTATTTCAAAACTCATATCAACTCGACTTACATTTCGTTGAGTCGATACTTTTAGAATAATTATCATCGCACAATATTCTCATATTTCGTTTTACGAAAAAAAAAAAAAAAAAAAAAAAAATGCAGAACTGGAAACTCATCTCGTGTTCAGGAAAACAATTTTCCAACGAATTTTACGCTTTTTTTACAGTAAAATTTTTTGCCATAAACCAATAGGGAAAAAAACTGGATTTAAATGGATTTATAAAAACTTTTAGTTCAGGAAATCGAAAAATTCAACTGCCGAAAGAATTTTTCCATTGGCCTGTTAATAATTGCTCGTATATTTTTATATTGACTTCAGGTAAAGACTGAAATGCACATTTGAATTCATATTAAGATCTCGAATCTGTTTAAAATTTTTTTTATTAATAGAAAATTGAGAACCACTCGGGGCAACATTAACGCTTAATACCGAATATATCGATTTTGTAAAAATTCATTCCACATTTAAATTTCTTAGTCTGCCGCGGAGCAGCTCTCGTATATATTCGACGAAAAAAAAAAAAAAAAAAAAATGTCATCATCGATAAAATTGGAATTCAATTGAATAATTATTCTCTCGATTTCGTACTGCTCGTATTGAAATTCTTTAATTTGCATAATAATTCATCGGATTTCGTGAAAATTTGAATTTTCAAGACAATGAATAAAAAAAAAACACACGGATATTTAAAAAATTGTACGTGAGTTCTGCCCCAGTCCGAAATTTCAATATGCACTTTCTGTATAAATGCAATGTTGCAATTCATAAACGTTGCATGAGCAGGTGCGAGCTATATGAAACTTTTGCTACAGTAGCCAATGCGGATGACTTTTTGTTCATTATAAATGTCAATTTTCCGCTTCGTGAATACGAAGGGTTGAATCGAGACCCAACCAATTGGCAAATCGATTTTATATTACGGGAGAATTAATTTCGAAAAAGACAACGGCGGAGCTCGTTTTCGGTCGCCGGAACCTCAACACCTGTGCAAATTATACGCACTGAGGAAAACATTTTGTTGAACAAACAAAATTCATTTTCGTGGACGAAAATATGGTCAATTGAACTTTGTTTTTTTTTTTTTTGTTAAATCAAATGATGTAGATCGGCAATTCAACCAAAAAATGGTTAAATCGACAATATTTTCGTCCATCAAAATAAATTTTGTTCGTTTAACGAAATTTTTCCAACAATACGAAAGATAAAAATTTATTTTATTTTTCCCTGGTTCGTATACACTGTTTATATTTAGTACAAAGTCATCAACGAGCTCATTTTTTATGACGTAACAAATACCAATTGTCTCACGAACTCCAATGGCTACGTTTTTATTTTTGTTTTTTTTTTTTTTTCAATTTTATAGAATTTTTAATGTCAAAGAAGAATGTTGATGCGGTTTCGAGATTCTTCCGACCGATTTCCGGAATCCCGGAAATCCGGGGATTTCGAATGGTCATAACTCAGCGATAAATCGAGATACGGAGATCAATTGGGAGGATTTCGGAAAGGATTTTCGACGATTTAGAGAACGCCGTAGATTTTGTCTCTATATTGAGATTGAGCCTATATGTGGAGAAATCTCATGAAAAATGGCAAAAAAAGAAAATGACGAAGGAGAAAAAATGGAGTGATGGAGGATTGCCGGAAAATGGATCGTGGGCCTTAATGAAGTTAAAATACAAATCGAACGGGCGTTGGTTGGAATTTTGACTCTTTTTTCGATCACCATATTCTTGATCGTTATCAGAGTGTCGTGAGAGCAATAGTACCAGAATTTTTGTTCCACAAAATGGCAGCATATAGAATTTTGATTATCGATTTTTTACATTTTTTTTCCTCTTCTATGAGTCACAAAACTCAATATAACGATTATTTCTACTCACTTCCGGTACCGTTGTCAAAAAACAGTCTGTAACGAAGATTCGTAACGAATTTCAACTCAAATGTTCAAATGGTTATCGAGATATCGTGCTGACGAATTTAAAAAACTCTAAAAAAAAAACCTTTCGCAGTTCATCGTATTTTCTGTCACTCGAAAAAAAACTTCTATATTTTTTTAAACGATCAATAAATTCGTTAACAAAATTTCCCAAAAAAAAAACCTACGAGATCAGAATTCTAAGCAACGGAATACGGCTTTAAGAAATTCTAACAATGATTGAAAATCTCAATAAAACAGTTTTTTTATCCACTGCTAAAGTCACTCCAAAATTCTGACGTTTATTTTGTTTATTTATTTTTCCACGTGTCCGTGGTTCGGAACTTGGTTGAATAATTGAGGCAAAAGTCAGGCGAACTAATGTGCTTTGATGGAAGAAACTAATACGCGAGATCGCCACCCGATGAATTAGCCCCCTCTTAAGGGGCTTTCAAGAGATCGAGAGGCTGGTTTTCGTCCCTCGGGAAAGCGAAGGGTACGCGTTCGGGGGCACCCTCTTGAAAAAGGGCGGTTCTCCGTGGACAAAAGGGAACCCCATAGAACTTCAGTTCCAACCCCTGGGTGGAGTTACCATCCCCTTATATATTAAGGGTACCGGGGAACCGTTGATCCCATAACTCGGTACGAATCCGAGCAGTGAACATCTTTCGATTTTTCTCCTGACTCGAGCAGCAGATAAATCGTCGGGTCAACATAATTTTTTATTTATTTTTTTTACATCGTCAACAGAAAAAAGTTGTTCGCGAAAACAGTGACAATTATCGTGGGATTACTGTGAAAATAGTGGAAGTTTAAAGAAAGTTGAAAACGTTGAAAAAAAAATTGTTTTTTTTTTGTTTAATATCCAAATAACTAAAATGTCCAGAAGCTTTCTCGTCGATTCTCTCATTGGGAACAACAACTCACCACCCAATTATCCGCTGCCATATTATGGCAATCAACTGCCTAATTACATGTTCAATCTCTTCAATCTTGGACTTGGATATCAACCAGTCAGACCTGTCCCCAGGCCTCCGACAATTACACTTCCAAATGTACCCATCAGCCCACCTGCCATCGGAGGATTACCGCTTCCGCGTGGCCATAGTCCACCCTCGCCACTTAATAATTCCTCTGGAAGACTTTCAGGTAAATATTCGAATATTATGTTCGATTTTTCCTTTTTTTTTCACTTTCTTCAAACTAAACCTTTCTTTTCTCGATTTCGACATAAACTTCTGTCAATTTTCGGGTTTTTTGTGTTCATGTTTCAAAGACAAAATTGAATGATTGAATGGCAAATTTTTGTTGCTTAAAAACGTTCGAATCGTTTCTCGTAAATTGGTAAAAAAAAAAAAATTAAAAAATTTGAATTGTGTTTACAAATCGCCAACGTTCGATCTTTTCACATTTGTTTTTAAAATTTTGGAACTATTTTTATTCTTTGCATGGTCAATATTTATCTCTAGCCAACCGTTTTGAAAACCATTTTTTTTTTCACCATTTTGGTGGCTCATGATTTTTTGAATTGACGTTTATAAAACTGTGGTTTTTGGGCTGGAAGATGAGAAACCAATTGGATAAAAATCTTGAGTGCAAAACCATGATTTTCTGTTTTTTTTTCTTCCGTCGTACAAATATTTTGAGTTTACCGGCGGTTTGTGATTTCTGTTACTTCGATAATCACGTCCCAATCGATCTCAATTGTGTCTTTTTCTTTTTTGATCGTTCGTATATTTAAATTTGTTAAAATCGCTGTATTCGGTGATGAATTTAATGAAAAAGAAAATAAAAATAAAAGATAATTGTTTTTTAAAAATGTTACAGAAGTTTCAACGACGAACGGTTCAATATCACGGAACAGTACGCCAACTCCACCGCCAAAATCGCCGAATCAATATCCAAATTTGATCAATAGTTCGAAACGAATACGAACGGCATTTACGAGCACGCAATTATTGGAGCTGGAGCGTGAATTTTCAGCGAATATGTATTTGTCGCGTTTGCGTAGAATTGAAATAGCGACGAATCTCGAGCTGTCAGAGAAGCAGGTTAAAATATGGTTTCAAAATCGTCGGGTCAAGTACAAGAAGGAAGATTTGCCGAGCGGTCAGAGTCCAAAATGTTGTTGTCTTCGTACGTGCGGTAAAAGACGTGAGAGTTGTGACGAGGAATCGCAGAAGTGTGAGGCTGAAAAATCGGATCACCATGGAGATGGAGAATCGATTGAAAAAATCGATCGTGAAGATCGTTTCGTCGACATCAAAGATGCAGATTCTCGGGAAAATGGCAAAAAGGCAACGGAGGACGAGATCGAAGCTTCGAAAATCGGCTTTAAATCCGAAATCGATCTTTCAACCGGTCAATCAAATTTTTACGACTACACGAAATGTCTCGGGGATTCAAGACAAACGACGGGACGTGGGTGCAAAAGAAGTTTGGACAGTCACGACGATCGAGAGGAAACAAAACGACAAATTTTAATGATCGATCCTTACGCCACGAATCTATCGGAAAAGCCGATCTTAAGAGTCACCAATTGCACCAAACACACCGTCGAACATATCGTTAACTCGTAGGGAACAAAATTCTACTCAAATGTCATTTATTTCCTATTAAAAACAACCGACCAGTGAGTTAGACTAAAATATCGAACTACATATGCCTTGATGCCATTTTTATTGTAAATAAAATGTATATAAAATATTTTTTTTTTTTTTTGTAACAACAACGTTCATAAAGAACTGACAGAATTTATCTTTTAGATAATTTATTCTAGGCTTAAGGATTATGAGATAATAAATGAATTATTGAAAGATATTTTTTTAAAAGCTTCTTTTTTTTATAATCAATTCCTCATTCTCTTACCGAACATTGTCAAAAAAATTAAATTGCAAGACAAAAAAAAGGAATAAACTTCGCGAACACTGACGATAAAAATCAAAGCATTGCAACGTGGCTTTTTTGTGTTTTTCGTTTATGGAAAAAATTTGGTGAACAACATTTAAAAGTTTATACTCAGGAATGTTATTTTTTTTTCATCTTTAAAAACTTCAGCAATTCAAAAGGTTAACATACTTCGAGTAATCATTTCGAGTTTTAATCTGAAAAAAATATTTATTGAAACAATTTGTTGGCAAAAAAAATCCGAAAACTTTTAGTTCGCACAATTATTTAAAGTTGTAGTTGAAAAAAAAGGATGTAAAATAAAAATAAGAATTGAGGTCAAATTTGTACTTTTTTCTAATGGATTAGAGCACTAATGATTTCACTCCTGTAATTAATCACATTCATAATTCAACTTCGGAGCTTAAAAAGTTTGACGCGGTTATTCTACTCACAGCACAAATTTTTGCGATCAATTTTCTATGGATGAGTTGTCAGTATGGAAGACGATGGAATATGGAGCAAAACGAAGTTTCTAAAAGACAAACTTTTACGAAATATCGCTTCGAATATTAAATATTTGAGTTTGCAATTGATCGTCTTAAGGACGAAAGTATATACTGATTTTTTTTTTTTAATATTGAAACATTTAGTCAAAACTTTTATATTATTTTGAAGTAAAGTTTATAAAAATTATTACGAGTCAACTTTTTTTTAGTAACTGAACAGCGAAAATAATTTGATGGCAAATAATTTGAGAACAAAATACTAAAAATAAGTACAAAAAATATTAATTCTTTAATCCTTCGCGAGAATTTATTTATTAGATCCTTCGAGATTTCCAAAAATTCGATAGAAATGAAATTTACTTTTTAATATATCGAGAGAAATGTCCGATAGATTGTCCAGTAATTTTAAGATTGAGAAACAAGTTTCAATTTTTTCTATTTGACTCGATAGCACGAGTTTAAATTTCGATCGTTATTAATGGAAAAATAAATTGTTTAGAAAAATCCAGGTTTTAAAACCATTTTTTATTTTTTCATTATTTTCGTGACATTAATAATAGACAAAAAATCACTTAAAATTTTATTCAACAAATAATCTGCCAGAATTTCCCTTCGAAATTTGTTTTTTTTTTTTCAAGAATGTACGAAAAGGTATTCATAATAATGACAAATACTTGAAATATCTTCGAGCAATATGCGATGGTAGTATCGAAATTGACCACCAACGTCAACATGGAATAAATTGACCATTGAAAAGAACAACTTCTTGCAATATGGTGGTGATGAAATTTATCGGCTGTTTTCTTCGAAATTCTAGAGATTGGTGTACGGAAATATTTGGTGCAGTCAATCCCACGACATTTATATAGAAGGATGGATGGAGGACGGGGAATTTTTTTTTCTTTCTCTTGTGCGGGGGTGTTTACGGACAAATTTTCCGCTACCGGAGGCCTGGCGGCTGCACGAGCGGCCTTTTAAAAGAAAATCTGTCACGTTAAACGCACCTCTATGGCACGTACGTATATACATTGTATATACTATATGAATGTCCTACGATATATATATATATATAAATATATAAATGTATGAGAGAGTGTAGAAATCGTTCAAGAGTTCGGCATTATGGGCAACGAAGCGTACGAGAATGATGGTCCCCTGTAAATTTTCGTAAAATTTGTCAAGAGGGCCCCCACTTTGAGCCAAATTTAAGGTAAAACGTAGTTAATGGTGTTAAGGAGCAGGGCGTCGACAATGGGGTGTGGGGGAGAGAATAGCTCTCGAAGAGCCACAATGGCACACTTGTGACGCGAAAGACCCAGCGGGTGAAGCAGGGCCTCTGTGTGGTACCTTTTTTTCTTCTTCTTCTTCTTTTTCTCACCTTTGCTCTCTTTTCTTCAGCCTGGAACGACTTTTCGTGCGCTGAGGTTGACTTCCATTCACACACACAAGTTTGTCCATCAGAATGAGCAAAAGAGGGAAAGAAAGAGAAGATGAGAAGGGAGGAGAGAGCGAGAGAGAGAGAAAGAGAATTAAAAAGCCCACAGAGAGTCCTTTGGCTCAGGAAAAACTCTCCATTCACTCACGATTTTAGGGATGAATGAAAGGCCACTCGTTCTTCTCCCATGAACCAAACGAAAAATTGTCACCTTCCCAAAAAGCCAACTTTTTCCGTGTCTCCTTTTTTTTTTTCTTCATGCGACTCGAAGTGAACGAGCCCTTGAAGAGTAACGTGCGCGCGAGCGGTACTTTTGATACGCCAACTCGCTTTTCTTTCCACCCCTCAATTGTACACTTAAAGGACGTTTAGCGAGAGAGATTTTCGTGTCACGCGGTTACAATATATACATATATATATACGAAGCAGTCATGAGAGAATTTCTTGTGCTCCATCATCGTTCTGGTTTCCCTACATCCCTGCAACAAACTTCTCAGAATTTTTTGCTTCTCCTCAAAACATATTGTAACACGTTCTTCACGATTGTTGTCGACAAACGTCATGTTCTTCGTTTATTTCCTCAAAATCGATCAGTTTTTCATCAATGAAAACGTGTTTTTCTTCTTTTTACTATTTTCAATCATACCTTTCAAATTCATCGTTTTAATAACTGTTACAAAACTCTGTCACTCGAGATTTATCTTCGTGTTGTCTGGGGGATTCGCCCTGCAATGAATTTCAATCAGTCTCCAATCAACTGCCTTTCTATAGAAACCATTTATCCCCTATCCTCGATTTTTTTTAACTCACTTTTAACGAACCTCTGAGTAATCTCATTTCTATTACCAAAAAGTACTCAAATTTTACGGACCCTCAACCAATTCATTAACGGAGATTGAACTACTCTGAAAAACTCTCTCTGTCCCTCGGATGCAAACGTTTGTTCAGTCTGGCATGAAATATATTTGTACAAAGTTCAAATCAAACTTTAGTTTCAGAGTGCAATTTTGCAGAGTGCATTTTTCCCCACAGACCTGCATCACTGCACACAAAACATGTTCGTGTTTTCATATATATGTATTTTTTAATACTAACTTCAACCACTGAGGCTTCTGTCATTCAAATATTTCTGGTTTTTTTCAAATTTTTCGTGCACATTCAATGGAACTTTCGGTCTCTCGTCTTTATTATTCATCCTAGTGCATGTAAAAATGAATCGCGTTAAAGAATTTCGAAAAAAGTTGACAATTTATGTCGTTGGACGTTACTTTGTTTAATATTTTTATAATTTATTAATATTTCATGTTGAACCCTTACAGAAGTCAGAAGAATAAACATTTTCATTGTTTTTATTGATCTTTCTGTCAATGGGGATCATCGCATGGAAAAAGAGATTAAAAACCCCGAAAATTCAGGATCTGCACGTCTGTAAACATACAATTCGCTGAATAAATACCTCGTTGATTTTTTTTACGTCGTCTGAAGGAGTAAAAACTATAGTGACGTAAAAAAATGCTAGTAAAAATTTGTGAATGAAAAAAAAAAAATGTCTCGCTTCTAATTGCTATGAAAGGTCATAATTTGTGTGTAATTTTGTTCTTTTATTGACTGGTGTTCCCTTAAATTGACAGTTTATCCTAATTATTATTATTTTTTTAACGATTACGTAGTAGTTCGTTATTGTTGATCTATAAAAATGTTGGTATAACATGATTTTTGTAGTTCTTGACTAATTATTGAGAGGCATATAAATAGAAAAAGTTCTGGTACCTTCAACAGTAGGAAATATTTCTACATTTTCTTAAGACCACAAGGATCCTCCTGACTGACAACAAGCGTAATTAAACTTTATGGAAAGCCACACACGCGAGTGTAGGATGATGGATGATATTGGATTGAGACAAATATTCGAGAAATTTGTATCCGAAGGTTTAGCTGATCCGCCTCGACCGGAATTAGTCAGTCAAGACTCGTTCCCTTCAGGGATGCTCTCCCCTTCTGTTCCTAGTTTACCGGAGTTTCGTGTCCTGACACAACCTACAGCTCAAGTCTAACGAACCGAGCCAACTGAATTGCAATCTGTACGAAGCTCCGCTAACTTTGAATCTCCAATTAATCAAACCCACCGAAGAGATTTCTCGATGTTACGCAGTCGGCAAAATATCTCCTCGGGAAATTTACTTCTCTGTTATTTATCTTCTAATTTAGGCCAAAATATCGTAATAAAACATAGCAAATAGGCTTCCAACGCTTTTCTTAACAATTTCGTTGTATTTCAAGCTTACATTTCATCATTCATCAATGCCTGACTGATGTCAAATCATTTTTTAGTGATATATTTAAGAAATATTCAGAAATGAGCCTTTACTTAAAATGGAGCCTAACTTTTTTTTTCTTACATTCTTTATGAAAAAAAAAAAATAATAGGAAGCAATATAATGATGTCGCATGACCTTTTTAATTTAATTTTTAACTTTATTATCTGGATTCCAACACGTCTTTCTATATTCGGTTTCGTCTCTCAACTACTTATTTATCTCCCAACCTCGTTGTCAAGGAGACGCACATTTTTTATATCTAAGTCGTGCCTAACGTCATGTCTGCCATAATCGTAACAGAATTATTATATTGGAACTTAAATAACTTTTTCAAATTAAATTAAGTTTATAAATGGAATCGGTAACACCAAAAACCCCATAAAATGGACTTTCGTATATTCTACTTAAGCTTCGACCAGTTTTAGTAGGAAAACTCGAAAAAAACCTTCTACTCAACCGGTTAAATGAAAAAAAACTAATTGAGGATATCACTAATTTTAGGTTTAAATGTTAAAAAGTTCTTAATGTGTGTTTGCTATTGAAGGGGGAGCTCAACTTCCAAATAATTGACATCCATGGTAGTCCATGCTCCATATCCAATCTCGTCAATCCATAGCAACGTGACATGAAGTAGTTTTTGAGTGTTTTATATATATTGTCATAATAAATGATCGATTAATGGAAAGCATTTATGTAAAATAGTTTCACAAACTCTTTTTTAATTAATAAATATATTAAGAAGTCCTTGATTCTCATGAATATTCGAAAATCTTTCGTTCTTAACTTGTTTTAAGGGAATAGTAAGAAAAAAAAATACCGGGTGTTTGTACGGAAGGAAAAAGTGTTGAAAATCTTGCGAACGAGTGCAGTTTCTTCTGTTTGTATACCGCAGAAACGATTTGTCACTCATGGAAGAAGAAATCACACGATGGAGTGTTCCTCGACCAGCTCAACGGTCGGTCTGGTCGAAAAATATGAAAAGCGCAAGGACGTAGGGAAGTGTATAGTAAGTGAGAAAAGGGGTGGGGGGTTTGAAAAGTGGAAAGAGATATATACAAAAGTATATATATCCATCAACAAGCCTCTCCTGTCTCTCCGTTCAACATTTTTTTCTTTCACTTCCATTTTCTCTCCTTTATTACTCTAGCCGCATTAATTCATGTTCCTCTTGTGCACTCTGAAGAGGCGCTCCATCAAAACTGGTAAAAAGCTACCTCGACAGCCAGCTCGGGGTGCGTTGCCACGTTTTTTTTTTTTTTTTTTTTTTTTTTCGACAAGTGGTCCCGGTGTCCCGGGTGCGGGCACTCGAAAGTCGAAACCGTTTTCTCTCTTATTTACAATTGCCAGGTTGGCAAAATTCTCTGCCATTTGGGTCTATCGTCTAACATTTTTGGATTTTTTTTTTTTTTTTTTTCGAAATTTCATTCAAATAATGTTTTCGAGGATGTTTATTGGAGTGAAAGGAATGAATAAACTTAGGGAATTTTTGCAAACAATTTATTTCATATTATAACAATACATAACAAAAGTTATAATAGAAACATTATAAAGGAACGATCTTCTTTGAGGTACAAGAACAAAGCTCCTCGTCACAGGAGTTTTAAGTTGGTGAGAATCGTCGAGTCCATTATTCTTGATGGAAATTTAAAAAAGTATTTAAAAGTTTCCATTCAGACACGTTTTTATAGTCGGTGAAGTAAGAACAATGAAAGGAACAGTGTTAAGCAATAAAAATGTACGAGTTGGAAGGTCTAGGGACGATTTCGAGACGAAATTTCATCATTAAAAATTTTTTTTTTTTATTGTAATGAATATTGATGAAATTAAAGTTTTTAACAATCTTCTGGGTTCCTTCAAAATGTGTGGAAATACTCCAAAAAATAAGTCTTTTTTTTTACATGTGTTTTATGAATAATTTAATAATTGATAAAAAAACTTATGCTAAACTAATAGAAATTAGGTTAGAATTATGATTATGAACTCAGTGAATTCTTTAAAGAATTTAGAACACTCGGAATAACTTCTGCACAACACGAACAGTGTATAAACTATGGGAAAATCATTTTCAGTCTTATGCCAAGTGTTTACGGGAAAGTTTAAGAAAAGAATAATCGAAACAAGAAAGTTTAGATTTTTAGGCCTAGTTTTCATATCGGATCAAAGGCACGCCATGTTATGTCACGTTTTTGCGGTCAACAAGCTCATGCACTTTGCTACACGCGATAATTCAACACGCGAGTACAGCCAACGAACTACCGTGTTTACTTTTATTTACCTCATTTGCAACGACACCCCTATTTTATTTAAATTCCAATTTGTGTAATTATCAAAGGAATTTGTGATAATTTTCGGTTCTACGAACCCATAATGGAAAATATATTTTTTAAATATCTCTTTTTCTCGCCTTCTCAAATTTTCAATCTTAGTTTTAAACATTTTTCTTTTGTTTTTTTTTTTTTACTTTTTTTTTATCAATTTCTTCGTTTTAAATGTATTTTTTATTCTTGTAAATTGAGGTAAGGCGTGAAAGAAAATAGCAAAAGCTTCGCAAGTTTTGCCCTTCGCAGTGCAACGTTTCTCATTTTGTTGGTATTTGTGTTTTCCTACGTGTCATCGTTTTTTTTTTTTTTTTACTTGTGGCCTTTTGGGAATTCTGGCTTTCGTCTAGTGTCAAAGCTAACAGCCTTTGTGGAGGTTAACCACGAGGACAAACCTCATTAAAGGACCCGGACGTGTTGAGGCACTTGTGTGTACATGGTGCATATTATCGTGTAGTAGACTCTCGCTTCGCTGAACCCTCGAAGGAATTTTACATAAATTTCAATAAATCACTCTCTGCTGTATATAAACACACTCACGAGAATACGAAACGCCTTTCTAATTCGTCGGTAATAATCAAGACTTTCACTAAATTATACACGAGAGCTCCATCGAACTTCGTTACTTTGACGTAAAATTACGAAAAATCGATTAGATTGCCATAAATAATTGGAAAAATACATTTTTGGAGTTTTTCTTTAAAAATTCATCTTTTTACGACGAAAAAAAATAAAAAATTGGGCTCAGCCGGGATTTGAACCCGGGACCTCTCGCACCCAAAGCGAGAATCATACCCCTAGACCACTGAGCCACACATTTATTAAATTATTAAAGGAATTTTTTCAACAGCTGTCGTCGCATCGAATTGAGTTCATTGTTTATATTGTTCTAATTTTTCTATTAATTTTATTACGTTTCCGAAAAATGCTGTCAACATTGTAAAATAATATTTTTCCCAAATTATAACAACGTTTGTTTCAATAATACAGTGTTTTTAAAAAATTTATTCTAGCGTTTTTATGAATCGTTGATTGTCGAGTGCTCATAACGTGGATGAATTCGTTCTGTAATTTTGCAACATTTCCATTAACACCCAACGGTTGTTTCAATCTGAAACTTGACCTTGTATTGACTCCAGTGGACTTTGATACAAATTTGTAATCTCAGCGCGTTTGGACCACAATTTACAGAGTTGTATTCGTGCCGTCCATAGAAATACGTGCTGATTACTTTGGACTTTGGGTTCCGATGACAGCGTCTGTGGGAGTTCGATCAACAGTTTTTTCTGCGACTTATTGTCCTTGTTAAACTGCAGAATATTTAGAATACCATGTTTAATTGGAAGAAATATACAATTTACATCACAAAATCATTGCTCCATTTTCCTAAATCGACGAACCGTTTTTAAGACGAAAAAAAATGGGTTGTGGTTAATAAAATGGATAATAGCTATTTCTCATGGTTTCTGGTTGATGGTGTTGACGATAGAGGGGAAAATAAATGGTGCCTTCTTCCATTAGATGCTGGCTTGGCAAATTGGGCTTTTTACTTTGCTCTAATTCTCGAAGACGTAGCACATCGGATCTTATTAGCGATAAGGATTAGCTGGGAATCTCAGAAATATCACTTGGAACGATGGAACGTGACATAAAATGTCGTAAATTATGTCACAGACTCAATTCTTTCTTATCGAAGTTTCTTTTTATTGTTATTATTATTTTTTTTTATTGATTTCTTTCTTTGACCCTGAGGAATTGTTTCTTTTTGCCGCAACTCACGCGTTGAACGTCAAAAAGCATTTGTCCAATATCTTCTCACGAATCTTTCGCGCCGAAAATGACCGCTGTCAACTCTGCTATTAGCTAAACTCTCTTTCGAGAGAACTTAAATGATTTAGATGCGATCATTATGATTCTTTGTGAAGGGTGGTTCGAGAGGGGAGGGACAAGATTTTTGACAGGTTTTTAGTGGCCCACGGGCGGTTACCAACTTTTAACGGCAGGTTAACTCTCGCCACGATATCGATCTTGCTCGCCTCTGACGATGACAAAAGCCCCTGGTCAGGTGAGTTGCTCTCGGTTTGCAGGAAATTAAGACGAATCTGAGAAGGTCCAGGGGGAAAAGTGTTTTATTTTTTAAATTTGTGCTTTTGCCTTCACGCGTCACTGGGAGTTTGCAGTTTCTAACTCTGAAAAATTCCACTTTCCACTCTTGCTGATCGCTCGGGAATGAAGAAATTCATGATGGAGAATTCTTCTTCTACATTTTTCTCACATTCATCGTCTCTGCTCTCTTTCTTTTTTATGTTTTTTTTCGATATATCTATATAACTGTTGAACTGCGACAGTTTTCAAGATCCCAACCAAGCAGTTTACCTTTTTTTCATCTTCTTTCTTTCCCAAAGTACTGCCAAGTCATCCTCGCAGCTAATCCTTATTTAACCCGTGAGTTTATCTGCGATCGGTGACCGGGATTAACTTGCACCGTTCGACGATTCTCTCTTTCTCATTTGGTTTTTCAGTGGAGGCAAAACTCCTTCGAAAATGGGAAGAATATTAGAGAGACATCACTCAGTCTTTCGTCTATGATATCGTGACGATCTTTTCAACATCTCGACTCGTCAATCGCGTAAAAAGTCTCGCCTACCTCTTCATCTTGACCTCTTCACTCTCGTCTTTTTCCTTCAATCTTATTTTCAGCTTTTACCGCACTTTCTCTCTTTCTCAGAAACAATCCTTTTCTTATGGAAAACGAGTGAGAAAAAAAATTAAAACATCAACTCCTCTTCTTCTTCTTCTTCTTCTTCTTCTTCTTCTTCAATGCCAACGCTCCAATTTTCTACTCTCATTCAACATTTCTTTCTTGTTTTCTTTTCTTATGACATTCATTTTTCTATCATCAGCACTTGTGCCATTCCTATACCAAAAAATATCAGGAACATCTGCTGGCCCTGTTCCCTCTCTTCTTCCTCGCAAATATTCTTTCTGCGTGATGCAATAACTCAACTTTTCTGTCAGCTGTCATTGGTTTTCGTGCTCGTGGCACTCATTTTCTTCACGTGTCACTTTCACGTTTGATCTTATTCCATTTTCATTTTTTTTTTCATTGAATATAGTCAAGAAAACTGAAAAATCAATCATTAGAAAATGTCTTCAAAGAAATTGTTGATTAGATATTTTTGAAAACGTATCGTAAACTTTTTCATGGAATGGTCCGCGTGAATATCCAGTGAATAAATATTTTTCTAAACAACTTCGATCAGTGATCAATTATGAAAAAGATTTGAGCACTCGGTGGAAATTTAGAAAATAATTCAGAAATTTGTTGAAATTTTTTTTTCGTTTTTCACATTTTCTGATAATGCGATACCTCGAGATTATTTCGTAGAAATTTCAACTTTATTCACAATGTTTCTTTGAATACGTTTTTCTCAATAAAATGTTTTTCAAAGTCGGTTTTTAAAGTGTTTTGTTTTTTTTTAACAATTAAATCGATTCGAATGAGCCTTCGATCGAATTATTTCAATTTTCAACCCAAACATTTGGGTTTTTTTATTAAATAAAGAAACGTTTTTTCTTTTGCGAATAAAAAATCGTTAATTGAACTTTCCCAAGCCGTTACTTTGTCGATTTCTTTTTTTTTTTTTTTTTCAAAAACCTTCTTTTTGTAATACACAATTCAATTTCGGATGAACCAGTAAACACTGTGAGTTGAAACAATGAAACAATTAATTGAAAAAAAAAAAAATTTCACACCAATGCGGATAGGTCAATAAAAAAATAATATTTACCAATAAAATTTTCACCAAGTATTGGTCAAACGGTAAATAAAAAATGGATACTCAACCTTCCTTGACCTTCCGTCTGTCTCTGGAACGCTTCAAATTGAATAAATAAATAAAAAAATAAAAAATAAAAATAGAAAGTCAATAAAATTCCATGAATACATAGGAACTACGTTGTTTTTCCTGAATTTCTGCTCAAACCTTATTTTCACGTCGATAGGTTTAGTTTGATAGGCTTCTTGAAGGGGATTGACTAGGGGGTCGAAGAAAAAAGCCATAAATCGAGGAAGGAGCGGCTGTTACGGGTCCGGAATAACGTTTATATGGGGGTACGTGTGTGTTGTTTTGTGCACAGTTCCTCGTCTGTCGAGTATCTCTCGCGTCGATGGTAATTTGCGGTAAAGAAACGAGTGGGGAGGAGGATGGAGGGAGAGATGGATATTTTGGTTAGGGATTGTTATTGCTGCTCTCACCGATGATGGGACGCCACCCCAACCGACATAAAACCTCGTTCGGGTGCTAGGATCGTTAATGAGATATTTGCATAACTTTAATTCTTTTCTCTGTCCAATTTCTCTGGATGGGGAGAAGGAAGAATGTCGCACGAGAGAGGGTACAACAAAACGTAGCATTAAAACGGCAATAAGTCGCATACGTTTTAAAATCAAGCCCTGCTGTTAGAATTCTACATGAAAAAAAAAATAAAAAATAAAAAATAAAAAAAAACAAATCCTTACCTCTCGTTCCTTTATGCTAATTTAATCTCGCAGGCGAGACAAATTTCGAATCAGAGACTCTTACGAAGAAACTTAATTTCAATTAACTTCCATTATTGTGTGCCTGACGATAGCGTCCAACAGCTTTTCATTCGTCGATAAATTAACGTGTCGAGCTACGTATGTTCATTTTTATCAATCGCTTTATATTTTTTACTGCAATTATTTACGAGTTGGCAGACGAAAAATGTCAACAGTAAATTTGTCGATAAAAAAAAAAAAAAACACCAATTACATCAATTTTTGTTCAAAAATATCTCCGTCTAAATGGAATACCAAAAAAAAAAACCAATAAATTCTGTCGCATTTTTGTTTCTCCTTTCTCGTGAATCAGAATAGCCGATAAATGATTTGTTACGTGAAAACCTATCAAAATATCAAATTATTCATGCTGTGTCGAATTTTCAAAATTCACCAGAAACTAAGAAATGCAAATGAACGAAAAGACCAATAAAAAATTTGGAAACAATTCGAAATCGAATATAATGAGCTCGAATTCTGAATAGAAAAAAAGTTACAGCTGTTTTCGTGAAAGTTGATTTGAAAAAAAATTAATTCGATCGATTTTAATCACCAAAGTTTGGTAAATTGTTTACAAAATTTCATAATTGTTGTTAATTTCACAGCTGCGATTGACAATGATATTTTTGTAAGTTACGGGCAAAATCATTGGCACAACTAGTTCGATTATAAATTTGACACGTAGCCATGAGTTATTTCGATGTATTTTGCCTTAAATGATTAAAAACTTTGGTATTTGCCCGAAATATTAAATTTTATATATATGTGTTTGTATTCGTGTGTATATTGAGCTTCCGTTTGTAACGAGACTGCAGCAAAATAAAGTGCACTTTTCCGTGACGTTATTCACGAGGTGAATGGGGGTAACGACCAGCCCCTTTGCCTGGCCTACATTTGCATGTATATCTCTCGTCACGGGACACGAAAACGACTGTCTCGCGGCTTTTGCGAATATGTCCATAAAAGAGAAAAAGAGAGAGAGAGAGAGAGAGAGAGAGAAAAGTCGTACGAACAGCCCGGGCAATGGCACTTCATCGATCGTAATTCAATTCAATACACGAGAGTCATGACGTTTCGTATATTTCAACTACGTCGTTCGCCGGACGTTGCTCGTTTTTTATTTCTGAAAACATATTCATCTGTCTAATTAGCCGTTATTTTCTACCGATTAATTTCATGGCCTCGAAGTAGACGATGATGCGAACCATTTGATTTTAATTTGAAGAAAAAAAATAAAAATAAAAAATAATATATCCGCGTTACACGACGAATTAATAATTCGTTGGTTTTTAAATTTATTTTTTATCGTCATTTTGTCAATTTATTAAAAAAAGTTTTTGTCTCTCACGTTTTTTGATGAATTTGAATGAATTTTTGAACGAATTTTCGTTAAACACATCGATGCAATCACAGTTTAGACTTTGTAGATATTAATGATGTGAGAAACAATAAAAAGATCGAGAGCTTAAAAGTTTAACTCCACCATCGACCGATTATGAACCAGTGTTCAACGAAAACTCCTTCAAAACTCTAGCATATTGTTGTTGAACAAGTGAAGCGTTAAGGATTCGAGTACCACACACTCGAAGTGTACTCTCGAGGTTCTGTACGTACACACAAACCAGTCGATTGTTACGATCGATGAGAAAACGGCAACGATTAAAAGAGAGCAAACTTAAGAGTTCAATATCGTTGACATCCGAAATTTTTCAAACGAAAAAAAAAAAAAAAAAAAAACGAAAAATAGTAAAAAGAAGAAAAAAAAAGGACAATAAATAAATTTGACATTTTTCATTCCGAGGAAAAATGTTGGCAGTCAATTTAAATCCATGACACAATGACCTAATTTCACATTAAAAAAAAAAAAATCATGAAAATCCGAGCAAAACATTTGAAGAATTTCTAAAAAAATGTTCGACAGAACGAAAAAGTTTAAAGAAATTTTGTATTAAAAAATAAAAATAGGAAATGATTGAAATTTGGTAGTGAATTCGTTTGCAGGATTAAATGTTTTAACGAACAATAAATGTTTTATCGGTTAACCGCGTGTATGCGGCGAAAATCCGAAGCTTTATTGACGCATGTAACGAAAATCTTTAATCTCTGTTTCCATAGTGGTTTTTGGTGTATTTTTTTTTTTTTTTTTAATTGCTTTGAATGTTGGAACTGTCGCGCCCGGAGGATATTTGTCACGGAGATTGTGGGGGTTTGCCATGGCTTTGAACTTTTGTCACTGCGTGCATTGTCCACCAAAAATATATTTTTCTCCCTTTCGCTTAGAAAACGGTGTCCAAAGGATTACATGTGTATATCTTTGCACACAAAACCAATCTTGCTTCTTGATCTTTTGTATTTTCATATATATAGATATATATAGATATATAGATATATATAGAGATAAATAAGAGATTGAAAAGGTTGGTATCGCTTGACTCTATCGAATCGAACAGCAGAATACCCCGAGGTCACGAAAATAATACTTCAAACATATACATATATAAATGTTGGAGTTTTGATCCAACAATATGAAAAGAAAACCCCTTCGTTTCTTTATTTTTCTCTTTTTCACCAATTCTTTTTTCCCGGACGTATCGACAAATCGGAAAGATCGGCACCTGTGATATTGTTCATCGATTTTAACATTCTTTTTATTTCAATCCTCGATATACACTCGTCCAAATGGATAAAAAAACGAAGAAAATAAAAGCATCCTCATGCTTTTCTGCTAGTCGATCAACTTTTTTTATTTTTTCCTTTTTTTTTTACGACATATATTCGCCTTTGGAAAAAAATAAACTTCAATAATTCACTCGAGGCTTTTCAAACTGAATATACATTCTCCGAAGAAAAAATTCAAAGTTTTGATTTTATTTTTCTATTTTTTTATCTACCAGCTACGAATATGCCAGGAAAATGCAGTCATCCGCGTCTTTGAAATTTCAGATGAAAACTTTTTTTTTTTTTTTTTTTTTTTTTTTTTTTTTTTTTTTTTTACTTCACTACAAACCCTCCTGTGGGGGTGAAAAATGATTTTTTATAGAATGATGTACAGAGAGATTGGTATATAGTCGAATTATTAAAGCCGAAGGCAAAAGAAATACGGTTATAATATTTCGCGTATGAAAATGTACACAAAGGGGAGTTTGGAAAAAGAAAAGGGCTCTCTGTACATATTATAGAGATCAAATGCAACACAATATGTAACGATATCCCTACGGGTACTCCCATAAATATCTATAGATAGATGTAATCATATATACACATAAAAATGTGTACGTTGTTGCAGAGACGTTAGCAATGTATGAATATAATAATAATAATAATAATAATAATAATAAATTGAAGCAAAATCCAGAATATGTATATCCAGGTATATATGGCATTGGGTTTCGGCGATAGTGACCGAGAATAAGCGACCTAAGCAAACTTCACCTCCAGATATACTTCGGATGAAAAGCTCCAACTTTCGTAGCCAAATGAAAGCCTCAAACCGTTTTGCCCACTGGAGCAACCTTCCCCGGATATATCCTGTTTCAAATAAACGAGTGAAGGGCCCAGGCCCTCGGGATTATATCCACACGATGTCTAAGACGTTCGAGAACGAGCTCCGAAACCTGCAGATTTTTTTTTTTTTTTTTTGCTCTGGCATCAGCCTCGTAGTGTCATTTTGATTTATTGCAAACGTTGCTTATATTTTATGACCTAAATTATAGTTTATCGAGCACAGAGGGATTAAAAATAAGACAAAAATAATTGGAGACCATTAAGAATTGTTTGTTATTATTTATTTTATTTTTAGTTTTTGAATATTTTTTTCATTATCATAGAAGAATAATTCCTTTAGGAATGACTCGTTATTTTGTGTTTAATTGGAAATTCTTGTTTATTTGTTAATTATTAAAATTGGCTTCGTTAAAAAAAAAAAAAAAAAAAAAAAAAATTGTAACGTGTTATGAAAATTTTGTTTCACATTTTATTTCCTTGGACTAGAATCGTTCACTGGGAAAAAAAATTTCGTCAAACGAACAAAATTCATTTTTTTGGACGAAATTTTTGTTTCGTTTTCGTTTTGAAAATTTTGTTCAACGAAACTTTTTCCTCAGTCTCGGTTTTAATTTGTTTAATTCATAATTTTTATGAAAAAAAAAACGTATAAAAGACAAAAATGTCAAAAATCTTATAATAAATTTTTAAATGTTCATTGAATTATTGTGTCGAATTTTGTGGAGTGGCCCATATGCACAAGAGATCATGAGAATAGACAACCATAAGCAGGGCTGCTGCGATATATTATGAAAAAAAAAAAAAAAAAAAATGGGGATGGAAGTCGACCAATTGCTGTCTGTTTAAGCAAAGTGTGTGCACAAGTACTTAGAGCCAATAACACAATATAAAGATACCATCGGGAAATTCATGGGTTACTAGCCCGAGGCGATACTAAATACATATATACAGCACGCACCTCTAGACACGTGCATTATAAACTCGTGTTCTCGTTCCGGTAACACGAACAGTTATTATATTGCAGTTGAGTAAATAAATAAATGCACGAGTGTATATTTTACAGGCTATCACATTTCTCACTTCTTCTTATTATCCACTGACGTTTCTCCAGAAAACAAAAGAAGATTAATTAATTGATTTTCGTGCTTAGGTTTCCTTTTGTATAAATTAAAAAAAAATAATAATAATAATAAAAAAAAGTACGAGTCGAAGCCATTTTTTCAATATTTTTTACAATAATAATAACAGTAATAATGAAATTCAAAGACGTACAAGACTTTTTAATTTATGTTCGGAATTTTGATATGAACTACACATAAATAATCTCAAATCAACTGACCCTTAAATGTATAAAGCTTGAATTCAGAAACCTTTAAATAATAAACATTTTGGTTTTGAGGCTGTTTTGTTGTTTAATATTCTGTTTTCCGGGAAAAAGTTTCAGGGTCGAAAAAATCATGATATTTTTGAGGTTTAAAAATTTTTTTTTAAATTTTGTACACGTATTTATTGATCCTTCGAGAAGTGCTAATCATTCTGACGATTTTATAACAGAAAAAAAAGAAAAAAAAATTAATAACATTCACTGATTGCCTAATTGACAATATTTCGATAAAGAAATAAAAATCAAACTGTACAAAACGTTAGAAAAATGTGAATTAAAAAAGAAGTGATAGGTTTGAACAAAAATTTGATTGTGCTAAACATTCTTCCCGAAGGAGGAATGCACACCCAGAAAATTACGTCACGCCCCGACCAGGTATATGTGCCAGGTGTGTTGGCCTGCCCATCGCCCATTCATACACGTATATGCGAAAGTGGCAGGTATATTATATACATCATTTGGTTTCCGATGGAATGAGAAGAAGAGAGAAAGAAGTTCCAACAGCGCAAGCCCAAACGAGCGTGACCGTCCTCACCATTACGATTTTCTCAATTCCTTTTTTTTTTCTTCTTCTTTTTTTTTTCTTTCCTGATCGTGACCCCACGCTGCATGCAGTGTGACAGTGCTTCGCTGCGCTTCTTCACGCTGTCAATGTTATACGAACTGTATATATATCCACCACCAAGAGTTTCCCCTCTTACGAGTTGGCTTTGTCGGTCGGTGACTATTTGCCAGACTCTGACAAATTAGGAGACGATGGGACAATGCTCGATACGCTATGTCCATATTTATTCTTTGCTCATATACATATAAAAAAAATATATATATATATAACTGTGTGTTTGTGTGAATATTCTTATAGTTATAATAGTGTATAGTGCTCAAACAGAAATTGCTATTTCTCGCCCTCTCGAAACTCCAAAAGGTTCTCGAGAGGCACACAAGCCACCACCACCACCTTCCAGGTGGTCTCTCATTCATGATCTTCCTTTTCTTTTTCCCACCTCTTCATGTTTGTACTCTCGAATCTATATTACTCGCTACCATTTTTTTTTCTCACCTCTCCCCACTCCCACCCCTTTCACTGCACCGAGTGTTAAACATATTGAAAGAGAAAAAATAAATACCAGCAGACGACAGAGCTGTCAAATGTACTTGTTCCGAGACTCTACCGAGTCTCTTGATAAGGAAAATTTAATTCAGCTTCGGAAATAATCATCGGTGCGGATTGATTGATGAGAAAATTTTGGATCAACCAAATGTTGGATCTTATCATTGCAACTTTGAAAATTATCAACTGATTAATACACACGTGTTATTATTCGAAAGATCGATTTAATGGTTTCTATTAAATTTGTTTCGTCTTTCAACGTCTCGTTTATTCAATTATTATTTAATTGTGTTACGTAAGTTGAAATAATTTTTTAGTTATGTTTGTAAATTCCTCGATATTGCATTCAAATAATCAAACAATAATATTCCGTTTATTCTTGAACGAAAACAAGATAATCATTTATTGTATTTTTTATTTCGCTGATCGGGACTTTATTGATCTTTTGAACGAAAAATAATCAACTTCGGATTTGTTTTTTTTTTTTTCCGTAAATAAACACAAGAAATATTTCAAACGAACTCGTATCAACTCTCTTTAACTGGACATTGAAGAATGAATCTTTTTTGTACACGATAAACTGCATTGTCATTTATTTACTTTAACGAGAAAACATAAAATGAAATGTTTTTTTTTTTTTTTTAATTTTTTTTTCTGTCCCATGCCTCGTATACTTGTGTAAAGTTCAATGAAACTGCAAAGAAATTTTGACATGAAATACAATGTCGGTTAAGAGATACTTGAGTGTAAAAAGAAAGAAAAAAAAAAAAAAAAAAAAATTTCGGTGAACCACAAGACTCGATCGTCGAAACGATTTATCGCGATGGTTCTCTCTGCAGCTGGAACGTTTCTTCATTTCTATAAAAATTGATAGTGAATCGGTATGTGTCTGTAGAATAAAGAATAATCGTGTTCCTCAACTCTCTCATTTTCGCATCTCGATCTTATACGCTCGTCGATATATATATATATATAGAAAAAAGACTCAACATTTTTCACGTACTTCAATCGCAAAGTCTGAGCCCCTCGATATAAATTCGACACACGATTCGCTCGAGTAGACCAAAAGTATACCCGAAACCATTTTCACGCTTCTCGAAACATTTTTAAGGCCTCGTATACTCGCACATATATATATATATATGTACAATGGCATAGGATTTAGAAGATTCTGTAAAAACGCGTGAACGCGACAAAAATTGCTTATACGAAAAGAAAAGTCACACAAGTGTGGCCCTCTCGGCAAAGAAAAAGTTTTCGAATCGTCGTGAAATTTACGCCAAAGCAGATGCTCACATAGTTATACACTAACTGGCCACGATTTAACGTTATATTGAACTTCATAAAATCACTTCATGCATCTCATCATGAAAAATCGTTTTTTTCTACGTCAAAGCGACGAGACGTATGATTATTGAGAACAAATCGAAAAAAAGGTGAATGTGTCTGGTTGGTGATCGTTTTTTCGAGGTGATATTTTTGATAGAATAAATTTTTATAAACTTTTTTTTATAAACGAATAAACTTTTGTTTATTTTGTTTTGGAAATTTTGTACGCGTAAAAACATAGAAATTTTTGTCGGATAGTTTTAATGATTATGGAATTAAATATAAAAATAATTTTAAAACAATGATTTATTGAGCCATTTAATTAAAAAAAAACATATTTTAGAAAAATCGTCTGTAAAGTTATTTCTAATTTCTTTTTTCTTGAAAATTTTTCTCTCATCAAAGAATCGGTGAATTTTTTTTATTTTTTATTTTACTAAAGACATTCGAATCGTTTAAAATTCCATAATTTTTTAAATAAATACTTTTCATATATAGGCGAAATTTATACGGAAATATTTGACAGCTTTGTATTTCACTGAATCGGCATTTGATGTAAAAGATTTGATTAGATTTATTCGCAAGTTTCTATTGGTGAGTAACACGAATGCGATAAAACAAGTTAATTACTGAATTGCGTTCACACGATTTATTTGAAACACATCCGTGACGAAATTGTGCGATTGTCTCGTTGTTTTGCACTATTTCGTTTAAATATTGATGTACGTGCAGTTGGGGTAAAATGGACTCGTGAATACCACGTGGAAGCTTTACGATTTCAATGGTTTATCCTGCAATATCCTGTAGTGAAACTGTGAGAAATAAAAGAGAGAGAGAGAGAGAGAGAAAGAGAGAGATGTGCATGCACGCGTAATGGAAAATCGATAAATGCAAACGGACAGAGAGTGCACTGCTCTCGTTTCGTTTCGCGGGTGACCCAGAAATCAGCGACCCCGTATCTTTCTCCTTTATTCTCGCAAAATGTCAAACAGGGTTGTCGCGCGACATTTAAACTGAAAAAATAAATAAGGATGGTCAGCCACAAAATTTATTTTTCTTTTTATTCAATCCTCGTTACTTTTTCAACCTCATAAAGTCAATTTCTCATATAAAAAAAAAAAAGAAAAAACAAAACGTTTAAACAAACATTCGAAATGTAAGAAAAATTGGCTCGTGCCACTGAAAAGCAATTTTTCAAATTACTTTTTCAATAAGTAAAATCACTGTCACGGTCATATCAATTGAAAAAAAAAAAAAATTCCAGAACAAAACTCTAAGTGGATGGAAAAAAAAATTGCGAAAAATATCGGCAGAGTAAATCTTTCAATGTGTTTAAAAAAAAAAAGACACTTCGAGTCAAATAAATAAATGTAAGGGTCAGAGAGACCCAGTTGTAATCGATATGGAAAGTGTCATGGGCCGTAAAAACAATTGAGCACGAAACTATAAAAGCAGGAAGTTGGACGAAAAAAAAAAAAAAAGAAAATGTTGTTTACAAAATAAGTTTGGTCAGAGAGAGTTCAGAGAGAGGGTCTTAAAAATTCAACGTTATTGAGTATGGCGAGGCGAAGAGCAAGTGAGATTTTCATGAACCAGGTAAACCATAAAGAGACGAAGCAAGACTAAAATATAAAGGAATTCCCGTGCGGAGAAAGATCGTTTCCAAGGAGAATGTATTCGGGATCGCCATTCAAGTTGTAGTAAAGTGAGCTGACCAGATGTCACTGATGAAAAAGGTGAGGGGGAGGGGATTCTACAAATATATATTTCATGTATCTGTATAGATATACATTTGGAGAAAAAAAAAAAAAATACAAGAGTGGGAGTGAATGCAGAGCCACGTAGTATGAATTTCATTCACAAAGTCCGGCACTTCAAGAAGTCACATTGTCACTGGAGTACCTGTAACTTAGGAGAGTCCCTATGGTGTTAAACTTCTTCTATTTCATATATATATATATATATATATATATATGAAAATAGTATGTAGGAGTGTATTACTATCCCATAGTATCGTTTCATAGTATTCTAACCTTAGTTGCAATGTATCCTTGGGTATAAGTAGCCCTATGGTCACTTTTTCATTCTTTCTTAAGGGTGAGCGTAAACGTAAAATTCAAATTTCTCGGGAGTACCACTCGAAGATAATATATATATGTATATAATAATGTAGAAATAGTGAAAAACGTGAAGAACCTCTGAAAATCCGTCATTGAGAAAGAGTGCATAGTGTCGAGAGTTCGAGTGGACAATTACCCACGTACAACACAATGACTTAAATGGCCGTGACACTGCCCCTCTCTGGTGACAAGTTTTACCTTCCTTTGCGTTTTTTGTTTGTCTGCCTAAACTTACCTTCTTCCTTATTCTTGGGGCCCATTGAGGCTTTTCGGACACACCAGAGAGCCACCAGTCTTCTTCTCCTCGATATACCTTTACGTTTTTCCTTTTCTCTTATGTGCATCGAACATATACGAGACGAGAATTTCATTCAGGTCTCTACGGACAAGTGAATGGTTTCTTGAAGACTTTTTATATATCTTCCCTTGTCTTGTTTGTGTCTCGATATTCATTTTCGTACAAATGTAAGTACATAACTCCAGGCATTTTTCGCACCAAGTAATGGTCCATTCCTCTCAGCTGGATATCCGTCTCGCCATGGGTGTTTTTACAAGAACGAGAACATGCCTAGTCGCCATATTGTATTTGGATACGAGAGTTTTCTGACTTAGAGAGAAAGAGAGAGAAAGAGAGAGAGAGATAAACTTTAAGCAGACAAATTCCAAAGACAGAGACAGTTTCTCGAGAGAACTTTCAGAGACAGAGACACAAGGACAAAATAGCTGTAGAGGTTGAGGGAGATCAAGAGAAACAGGGGAAAGATCGATGAGGAAATAAAGGGAAATAGCGTTTGGGGAGAAACTTGGATATATGTGAACTCGACAGCTCTTTGCTACGATGCTGTGGTGACACGTGTACCCTCTAAACGGAACACTTTGACATCCTTGCTCCAATATCTTTAGAACTGTTTACGTGGCTCCAGTATTACGAACTTTGAATCCAGTCGGTCATCATTTAAGGTAATAGTCTGAATAAAGCTTTTTTTCTACAAATTTTTTATATATTTTTTTTTATTCCGAAGACACACTCGAGGCATTATTCTAAAAATACATCGAAAATTTTAAAAGGATTCAGGATCCTGTGTTGAGATATTAAGAATCAAAGATTTCGCTGGATTACACGTGTTCTCAGGTGTTTTTAACTTTTTTGTTTCGATTTTTTTTTTTTTCATTTATTTGTTGTTTTAATTAGAATAATTCGTTTCTTTTGTCAAGTTTTTGATTGTTTGGTTCTTTATTTTATTATTTTTCGTTATTTCAACTAGTTATTCAAGAGATTTCTCTATTATTTCACTTGCTCGTGACAATTAATGGCAAACTTATATACAACAAGGAATTTGTGAATTGCTAGAGTTTAATCGTGCAATATCGTAGGACGATTTGGTTTGAAGCATTTTACATTGTATTATCTTCTCGGAGCTCGAGTTGGACCACAGTACTGACCTCGTGCTGCAAGCAAATATTATCTTGGGCATATGTTTATTCAGGTATTTCAATATTCGCTTTTTGATTATACGAGAAACAACGTTGTTCGAAATTGACGTGATGTATCGTTCGTACATTTCGGTTAACGAATTTATAAATAACTCAGCACAGCATCATAGTGAAAAAATACAGAAAATAATTTTATGACGTAATAAAAAAATATTAAAAAAAAAAAAAACATAAATTATCAGATACAATTTTTTCCAAGATAATTTTTAAAAATTTTGCTTTAATCTTCTCGAGCATCGTATTATAATGTGTCAAAAATTTGAGAAGCTTTCACCGTCAAGTAATCGAGATTCCATAATTTGGAAGAGAAGAAAAAGAAATCTCTGAGATGAAAATTTGTATGAATTGAAGTGAATTTTCGTGGTGACGAGCGCGACCTGTCACAAACCTCGATTATCCTCTTGATTGACGCGAAAATTGCGTGTTCGAAGGACTATTATTGAATACCGTCGATCACGTGTGCCAACGTGAATGCGATTTTTCATTGGTTAAAAGAGAAGGGGTAAACTGATTGCAATTTGAAGGGGTTGCGGGGAAGAAAGTTCGGGGTCGAAACTGTCGCCATTTCTATCCTGACAGATCCATGATTGCGCGTAACTAATTTGACTCGTTCTAATCGTACTCACTCTCCGCAATCCTAGAAACATATGCTCGCAAATTGATCATGCAATTTCCAAGTTTCTACCCCCCATCGTTTTCCTCACAATTTATAGAAACCCTGCATGCGAATCAATGAAATTGAAAAGCAAGAATTAACCAAGAACTAGTGGCTTAAAAAAAAAAACAAAAATTCTTTTTATTCGCGAACTGGAACATTAAAAAAACACATTTTCCAAAAATTCATCATCGTTTTATTAAGACTTTGATTGTTTTTTAGAATCTTTTCGTCCGGACAGAATAAATTTCAAACTTTTCGAGTTTGTTCTGCTTTTAAACGTTGTCAGCACGTGTTTTTATTATTTTTTATTCATTTTTTTATATTTAAAACCACAAACTAATTGGAGATCGAAAGTTTGATCATTTGATTTCGAAGTTTTGTGTGATTTCGTCAAATTAGAAGTGGAAACAAATTTACTTTATTGGCAACTAGAGTTCCGGACGTTCTATGGTTCTATGGATCGAAACTTAAAAAAAAAAAAATTAAAAAATTCAATATGTACAAGTGTTGTGACCGAACGTACCATAATGAGACACGAAAGTTTTCTTTTCCCAAAATGGTGACATCGTGAATTTTGATTTTCGATTTTTTGTACTCTTTTCTCCCATTCAACAGATTATAAAATTGAACATAACAATTATTTCCACTCCATTTTGGTATCATCGCTAAAAAACAGTGTAATAAGAAAAGGCACTGAATTTTAATTTAATTGTCGTTAAAGCATATTTCAGTCTCTTTGAAGAGTCGTTGTTGATTTTTTCTTTGCTTCAAAAATTTTCCAACAGGTTTAAAAAGAACGTCAAACAGTTTGAAATGTCTTTCATCCTGAAAATCTTGTCGAAAAATAGAATTGCGAAGAATATTTAAGCTCGAAGAGCATTTTCTTGTTTAAATTTTTAAATGATGGCAATATGTTGTATATATTTATATATATATATATATATATATTTACATGTAGATTGCATCTCATAAATTGTCGTTCGCCTTGCAAGCCTGGAATTTATGTCCTGAAGAAATGGCATTCCAGTTTTCACCAGACTATAAATATATAGGTATACAAACGTGAGCACCTGCATTTTATCAATTATTTAATATTGCCCCCGTGGGTGGCGAAGAAATACCGCACTGCGTCTACTGAAAATTAAAAAATAGTTTTACTGGAATCCTTATAAATAAATGCACCCACGAGATATCGTTAAATCGAGTGAAACTTCATTTTCCTACACCATAATTGTTATTACGTCTGATTAATCAAATAAATACATGAAAAAAATAGACAACAAAAAAAAATGAATGAAAATCGTCATTTTTGATTAATTTTTTTCCTTTTTTCGAGTAAAATTTTTGAGAAATAAAATTTTCAATATTTTATTGCAAATACGATTTTTTATTTTTTTAAAGCGTCAGTTTGAAACTGGACATCAAAGAAAAATCTTTGGAGCAAAAACATAACGAACAAAAGAGTCGTGTTCTCTCGTTCTCTGTTCTTTTCAGCCCTCCGAACACTCTTGGGGGTTCATTTCAACGTCGACAAATCGAGATTTATGAACGAGAAAGCAGGCCATTTTGTCCTCGTCGGGATTCTTTAGCTGGTAGTACTGAAAATAAATACAAGGAGACACCACATCGAGAAGGAAAATAGACGATGTTGTCCCACGATCTAACTCTCAATTAAATTATCGTGTGTATATTAAAATTCAATGACAGAAGCCACAAACCCAACGATTGCTGCGTTTTATTCCCTTTTTATTTATTTTTATGACGTCAGGTAAAAGTGGGACGATAATTTGGACGATTTACGAGATACCCAAAATGGGATTTATGGTTACGATCGTTGGTTGGGATCATAATTAAATTTTTTTATTGCGGTCACTAAAATTATTATCATTGTGGTAATTAAAATAATCCTCTCAATTAATCAACCAATTAGCCATGAAAAATTGAATAATAAAATATGACAATCTTCCAATATTTTAAATTCTATAAATTTCCACAACGATCCTTTAATTTGATATCGATAAAAACTTCGATTAATCACAACACACAGGGTGAAAATTCAATAAAAATTGTCGAATAATTTTGTTTGATGAAAAATGAGAGCAATGGTAAGGAAAAAAAATGGAAGATCATTCCCTTTTGCTCCATATAATTGTTATCGAATTTAACATTCGACACCACGCAGTGCCGCACAGCTATTGTGATAATAAAAATAAATAAAAATTGCACAGTCATCGTAATGCGCTCATTAAGCAATGCACACCTTTCGTACATTCAGAATAATTATAATGCAAACACGTTCATGGGCCAGAAGTTGCGATCCCATAATGACCGAGAGCATTAATCTTTCGTCCCCTCCCCCTTTTCGAGCATTTTCATCCCCGGGGCTAATATCCCAAGGCACATGCAACGTCGACACCGTGATCCTCCATTTCACTCGTCGTTACGTAGCAAAACTTCATTGTTCTGCGGCAAGACAACTTTGAGTGCAACGCTCGTTAGCATTTCTCACCCTCGAGACATCGCGTTATGGGGTGAGAATATCCTGTCGAATATCCTCTGCGACCCTTTCAAATCTTGTAAGAAAATAATTCGCTAAAATTAATAAACACGAAACTTTGCTTTATTCGTAAAAATAATTATTTTTATTGTTTTTTTCATTCGTTAAGGGGCTGCTCTGAGAACAGTTTGAATCTTTGACGCAACATCAATCTTTTCGTTTCTGATTTTCTCTGCAAAGTAGCCTAACTCATCGATCGTTTGTTCAACGATTTTGTTGACACTTTTATTTTTTTATAGTTTTATTGTCCATTGATAGAAAAAGGATCAATTTTATGGGATGACCGCGATCGTAATTGAGTAGGCAAATAAAAAAGACGAGGCATGCTTTACAACATCTGCGAAGAGTTCAACAGTTTCGATACATCATAATTTTAACAACGATCTGAGGTCGTTTTTTTTTTTTTTTTGCGTATATATATTTATACTCTCGAGTATTCATGAGCTCCAACAATGGAACTCGAACCTTGCTCTTGTTGGAAGTACGACCGAGTGAGAGGGACTGGGTGGAGATGTCGTTGTCGAGGTGCGACACCTCTCGTCGTTTCATCCTCGAGAACACCCCTTTCTTACGTTATTGATGACCCAGACCCGACAAATGCGAAGAGAAGATTGCCCCGAATACGCTTTTGGTGTTCTATTCTCTCGCTCTTTGGAGAGTCGTCGAAAAATCCATTGATAAGATGAGACTTTCATCTTCAAAATACTTCCAACGAAAAAAAAACATTGATCAGGTTTTAAGGGAAGGAAATCAATTATTTTGGACAACAATGACGAGTGCAAATTCACTTAAAATTCATTATTTTTAACTAATTCTATGAATACATTGAATTTTTACACAAAAAACATTGCAAAAATCTAAATAGCGATATGAAGTACAAGCTCCGTGCGTTTAATGTCAAAAAAGTCATTATTTCTTAAACTCTACACTGATAAACGACCCCCTTAAGGGACAATAAGTTTTTAGACACTTTTAGAATAAATAAGAATCCAAAAGGAAAATTGTTATAAATAATTAAACGATAAGGCACGATATTTATCAAAACATTACGATTCGGCACCAAATTTTTAATTATCGAATCAACAAATCGTTCGATCGTAACTTTGATAAACGACGAGACAATGACGAAATGTAAA
This sequence comes from Campoletis raptor, assembly GCA_948107755.1. Lineage (NCBI taxonomy): Eukaryota > Metazoa > Arthropoda > Insecta > Hymenoptera > Ichneumonidae > Campoletis > Campoletis raptor. The sequence goes on along the minus strand of OX403625.1, from coordinate 15,496,756 downwards.
ATTTGTCACCAGGCACGAAAGAAAAAAAGAAGAGAAAAAAAAAAGAAAATAGGAATTTTTAATCAAACGTCCAACTACATTTCAATTCGTTTCAGGAACAATTGATTCGTGTTCGCGTTTCGAGATGGCTTCGGAGAACACCTGCGTGTCATTATTTTATAGCCGAGAAACTCGCTCGTCCGTTTTGCTCGCCCTATACGAAAATCTTTGGCTCATTGATGTCGGCAACTCGCGTTTGGGGAGGCAAAACAAATATATGTGTTATATGTTAGGGAGAGGGGGTGTTTTTCACCCCCTTGGAACTCGTACGAGAGACACACACGTCCTCGACCCCCTGACTATCGAATTAAAAAGCGAGAGTGTACGACATCGAGAATTCATAGCGCAACGATGAGCCAATGGCGTGGCAATTTCTAATTTCAAACAACCATTTATAAATCAACATATTAATTGATTTTTATACACCCATCAAATTATAAATCACAAATTAAATATCCAAGAAAATCATTCAACCTTCGCGTTATGGTGTACGATAAAAAATATTTATTCTTGTCCAAGGCTTGATCGAAGGTGATGCAAAAATAAATTTTCCATCCAAGGTAAACCATTGATTCGAATAAAAAATTACTTTGACAAAAACAAATAGAATTTCACTATTATTAAAAATATGAAAATCAACAAAATAATAAAAGAAATTCATACTTTTCGGAATGATGGAAAGTGAAAAGTCGCAGATAAAAAATAAAAAAATTTAAAAAAAAATACATATCCATGAAATAAATTGATTTTTTTACGACTCAGGATCCGAAATTCTTTGAATATTTGCACATTTTTTATCCAACCACCCTTCGAATAATTTGGAGAAACTTGATTTTATTGTTTGACAAAATTGCATGAAAATTCTTTCCTGAAGAGGGAAAAACCGATAAAATATTTCAAACATGTTTGTTTGTTTGTTTTTATTCGTTGTAAGTGGCTACGCCAATGAATCTGGAGCAGGGTAGAATCTCACCCTCTTTATAAGAGAGATAACGTTATGTACTTGTGTTGCAGAGAACACGTGCGTTACTGGACGTTTCGTCACGGGTTCCTGGACCCAGTTACACGCTATGTTGGCACAAACGTTAACCCGCGTCACATATACATTCTTAAGTAGTATATATACATATATATATGTATATAGAGTAACATGGGGCAAAATGGACCCCTGGGGCAAAGCGGGCAATCCAGAATTTTTTATCTTTAGGGCAAAGTAGGCTCTCCCAAAAATGAAGGAAGATCAAAATCGAAGAAAAATTTGACTTTCCTTCATTTTTGCGAGAGCCCACCTTGCCCCAAAAATAAAAATTTCTCGATTGCCCGCTTTGCCCCAGGGGTCCATTTTGCCCCATGTTCCCACTATACATATATATACATATATATATGGATGAGGTTATTAGATACCGCTAACTATTATGCCCCACTTGAACCAGCAGAGTTTCTACACCCTCAACAACATATATTCTTGCCCTTTGAAATAATTATCGCCATCAACCGTATCATAATTTATCAGCAAACACGAATAATGTTCAGTCTTCTGCGAAGAACTCTAACGTGATTAACACTTGGTATCCTAATCCAAATTGCAGATTAAAATGAGTGTATTTTCAATATTCACAAGTTAATAATCCAGAATTAATCCAGAATAAAAATCCAATAATCCAAATTAAAAATCCAATTGGATCCAATTAATCCAGAATAAAATTCACTTGTTCGTAAGAAACAAAATCTTTTAGCCTGGGATTTTATTATTCGATATTTGTACAACATTGAAAATGAAACACGTGACATTTTCAATGAAAATTCAATCCTTTTACGTGAGCATCACAATTAAAAAATAAGTTTAAATAAAAATTGTTTATTTTATCAAAAAAATTGAAACTCTTGACGTTTTTTTTGTTTATTCAAGTTCCAGTCTGTCATTTTCATATTTACCCCAAATATGAACGTCAAAGTCATTGATTTGAAGTGTTTTTTCGTACTCGTTAATCAACAATTGTAAAATAAAATAAAACTCAATGTTTTTACTGTCCCGAACTTTTCTTTGAATGTAGAAACATCGAAAAAAAAGAATAAGTACTAAGTGTGTGACAGTACAAAAAGAAAGTGGAGCATTATTTAGTCGTGAGTGTGTAAGAGCGATGTTTTGGAAGGTTGACTGGAATGACAAGAATCTGGAAACTCTTTGGCAAAGTGAGGAAAAAAATTGAAGGTGAATATCGGGTTTTGAAGGTGGTAGGATTTTCTATGGGACTGGAAGGTGATCAGGTCTGGAGACAACGCGAAGGCTTTGTTATCGGATCGAAGCGAAGGGTGAAAGAAAAAAGAGTAGCGAAGTATCGTAACGAGGATGAATGAGGAAAAGTGAAAAAGACAGAGAAAAAGTAGAAAGGAAGGTCGAAGAGATCGATCTATATCCAAATGGTTGAAGAAAGTAACGCGAACTGAATTCTCGTTCTCAATGCACAAAGCCACTCGAGAAGAAGAGAAGAAAAAAGAAAGAAAGAAAAAAAGAAAGAAAAAAAAGCGTACCCCTGCATTTCTATTTGGATGCATCGATGGTGCATCGAAAAAGAACAAATTTGTTTACATGGAACTCGCGCGGCAAAGGTCTTTGGATATCATTAGAAAAAAAGGAACAAGATCAATCTTTACAATCATCGATGACTCTCGTCGAATTTCTACGTTATACAAACGTGGATCCGTATTTGTATGCATTACGGAATCCATAATAAAAAAAAAATGAAAAAAAAAAAGCCATCACCAAGAGGCGATATGGTTTTATATAATGGATGCAAAGCAAAAGGTTGCTTCACCGGAAATGAAATGGTCATCAATAACGTTGGACAAATTCGTATTAATGACCACGCAACTTTTTCACGTTTTTTTTTTTCGCGGACTCATGCAACGGGGATGCGGCACATTAACTTATACAGAAAAACCATACGTAACAGTTGGCATGATAGATTTTCTTTTATTTCGACCACTTTCTCATATTGTCAAAGCGAAGAATAAGCAATATGTTTGTCTATTTTAATTTGACGATGAATTTGGGATTTCTAGGATATTTTGTAAGCTCTTCACATCGTTGTGGTCACGTCAAAAGTAATCCTGACGAAATAGTTAACAAATATATCTATAACCACAAATTTGTTGACTTTAAAACATCAGCAAATGATTTTTATGACGTTTATATATGTTTTGGATTATTAAAAGTTGATATCAACGTTGTTACGAGTACAGAGATTAAGAAAATCTTGGAATTGACGTTTTGTTGATTTTGAAATGGTTTTTGAATAAATTGATGGCTTATGATATTCCACGATATAAAAATCGTCAGTAGTCAAGTCCTTAGAAGATAAATTGCAGTATTTCACACACAGAGGCTTATTTCCGGTTAAATGATCAACGGGAATAGGTCGATGGTCCATTGTTATCACGACGAGGTTCATTATGATAATGCATTCGCGTGACGTTTCAAGTGGCTTGTCCCGTGGGATGATTCGTGGTTGGGTAGCACAAAAATCTTTCTCTCTTTCTCTCTGTCGCTTTTCCCCCTCGTTGCATCATCGAGCATTCATCTCGTTATATTTCGAATGGCTATTTACCCGGTTTAGTCGACGAGGGAGGACCGTTTGGGTAAACAAGTAGCATATTGTCGACGTTGGATCGTCGATGCGTATGATTCGATATTGCGATGTACACTAACCGTATAAACTGGCCAGTGTGTGAGCCACGCGAGCAAAAGCATCCAAATATTCGAGCAGTGCTTTCCAATGAATAGAAATACATATATATTCATATATTTATATATTTATATACGTCCATTGGGAATTAAATAATCTGAATGTGACGAAACACTTCTGTTGACATTTCTAACCAATCGCGAGCGTTTTTTACGCTCTGGAGAAATATTTTCAACAAACTAATAAAATGCAAAGAATTAAATCGTTTGTCAAAATGAATTCAAGCTCAAAAAGATCGTAATAATTAGCAAAGTTTTGTTGCAAGAGTTTTAATTCTGGCGAAAGAGTCCACACGCCCATCATTTCGAGTCACAGTAAAACCTACAGATGTCATCAGTTGCAGGTGTTGATTTTATAGTCGTTTTATAAACGTCACATAACAAGATTTTCCTTTCATTTATCCATATATGACCTTCGCAGAATCTTTATTGAGGGGATGAGAGGATTGAGAGTAAAAAAGAAAGAAGAGAAAAGATTTCAGGTGATGGGATGACCGAAAAGCGAAGCCCTTGTCGGATAAGTATCCTGGTAATTTTCCAAGACATCAATTCTCAATGAGAGAAGAAAAAAGAGAGAAAGACAAGTTCGACTTGAGAATTTAAGGAAGTTGGGCTGGCTTAACTTGGCCACGTGAGTCTACTTTTCTTTTTTCTCTGCTATATGGCGACCCTCCATTATGTATGGCTACTGGAGTTTACTTTTTTTTAAAAGTATTATTATGCTTCGACTACTGGTATGACCGAGGGTCAAGAATAACAAATTCTTTCGTCTTCGTGCTCTCGTTCGACTCTGCCATTTTTTTTTTGTCTCGCCTCCCTCCACCTTGTTACTCACTTTTTTCAGGTTTTCTTCTTTTTCTTCTTCTTCTTTTATGAAGTGCTCTGTGTTATCGTCATTTTCGACGATATCCACCGTCTCAATAGGCAACAATCGTTTGCAGTATCTTTTTATTAGACTGCCTTTTAGCCTCAATACTCTCTCTCTCTCTCTCTCTCTTTCTCTCTTTTTTCTATCCTAGACTTTCCGAATGACCAAACACGCGCCATCATTGACACGTACGTGCGATCACCGTCAATAGATTCAGAGGCGCGCATATGTCTTACAAAAAGGAAGATGGAAGCCATTCTTTGTGAATGTTGTGTATGGATTTTTTTTTCTTTCTTTTTTTTTTTTCTTTAGACCTTGAACTTTATATACAAAACTGTATATATACGAAGAGGTCGAGCATTTGGAAGCACACGCCATCGGAAGACGAAACGACGCGTGGTCAATTCTTATTAATGACTCGACCCACCCTAATGCTTCGACGACGACTCCAATAAAATCAGCCCCGACTTCTCACTCGCCTCGTTCCCTTCACGTGACTTTTACAAATCTACCTACATTCTTCATCGCCATCCTGTCGAAGCACAACATCAAATATCACACAGATGGATGCTCGAAAAAGAAAATGAAGATATTAAATAATGAGCTTCCGATCGAGTCCTCCTTCCGATTCTTTTAATCCGCTCCAGCCCTAAAATCCGATCCGTTGTCTCCAAGATTCCAGGATTCTTTTGGTCTATCATTTCCTTTTGCCTCTGGCCACTCATCAGATCCAACTTACTTTCGTCTTGCGAGGACTTATCGTTAATTAACTTTTCTCTCATAGCAGCAAAGCGAAAGCTCTTTAAATGACCGGTCATTTGACCTCCCATCGATCCCTTTAAGCTCAGAGCATTTTCTTTAAATAACTTTTTCATACAGTCAGCGATTTTTGGGACAAAATGTTCAACTGGCAATTTCTAGACACTTTAATACTGAAAAGACGAGCTTCGGATACTTCTTTTGTTATTTTTTATTTTGCTCATCAAGTTAAAGTACCTTCTGCTAAACAGTTTCGTCGCTTTCTCACTTTTTCTCGTATATGAAACCAACAAATATATTCATTGAGTGCTATTCAACTGAAAAACTTCAACAAACATGTTCAGAAGTGTGTTGACGCTCTCTCGCACGAGTACGGCCCGGAAAAGTGTTAGGGATATGTGGAGAAAAAGAATATGCAGAGAATACATTCGTCCATAGTGTTTTGCTGCACGTGCCAACAGCCATTATGTCCTTACACGTGGATTTTCATCCAAATAGTCTCTATTCACACTATTTTCTCGCTCTCCCTCTCTCCCTCCCTCGTCACTCTCTCCCTCTCTTTATTTTCTTCAAATTGCCTCAATTTGTTACGATTTCTGATATCTCACAAACCACACCATTCATCGGGTCCTAATGGGCAACCAATTTGATACAATGATTTTGCGGCTAAGCCGAACAACTAAGTTCCACGTGGTTTTGGAACATGTTCATCAATAATTGGACTCAAGAGCTCATACGCTTCGCAGTCAAATAGTCAAAAGCTTGTTTGTTAATGGCAACATCAGCGACGCACAGAACTCTTATTATTTCTCTGTTCACATATGGTTTCCAATAGGAAATTTGATGAAGAGACAATGGACTGCTGAGTGGTTTGCAAGGCTTCTTGACCAATTGATAGAAACCAATTAATTTTCCTCCTCAAATTATCCTCTTTGGTGGAAGCCCCTTAAAGAGAAAATCCCCTTCGATTAAGATTGTCAAACGTATATTTTGTCTGTAATGAAACTCACACGAAAAACTAATTCTCCTTGGTGTTACATTTTTAAACATTTTTTTTTGGGGGGAATTAAGAGTCAAGTACAATTGAGTTTTCATTTTATGAAGTTAAGATTTTGTCGTTTGGCTCACAATTTATTCAATCACTGAATCTTGACGTTCTTGACCTCGCTACTCGTGTTCTTTGATGTTAATCTCCTTGTGTCATCACATTTTTTCGATGTCTTTGAACACACGCTTAAAGCCCTCGTCTCAAAGGTCGCACTGAATATATACGCGAGGCAAGCTCTTCATGTTAAATTATCACCCTCAAGTCACTCCACGACCGCACCAAAATCGATAATAGACTCGAGCCATGAATTAATCCCTGTTTGTGCTCGTCCAAGTGAAAATGAACATTGCTATTTGCTGGATGACACTGTTTAAGGTTTTGAAAATTTATTATACGGACACAACACACTGAGAAAAAAATTTTGTTGAAAAAAAAAACGATTATTTAGTTGAATACGTCCAAATAAATATTTTACAATAATAACAAAAACGAATAAAATGAAAAAAATACTGAGAAAGAAATTTTGTTGAAAAAGATGATTATTTAGTTGAATACGTCCAAATAAATATTTTGCAATAATAACAAAAAATTAATAAAATGAAAAGAATACTGAGAAATTTTTTGCTCTTCAAATGGACGATTGTTTAACAAAAATTTCGTTATTTCAACAGTTTTTTTCTTGAATATTCATAGACTGTCAGTTAAATATGTTGTTAAAATGACAAAATTTTTGTTATCGTTGTTAAATATTTAGTTGGACGTGTTTATAACTAAATAATCGTGCTTTTCAACAAAATTTGTTTTCTCAGTGAGAAAGGGGAAAATTATTTCAATCGTTTGATTATTAAATTATGAATTTTCTATTAATTATTTCATATTTACGACTAAAAGTTCAATCCATGGATTAAAAATCGAGAAAATTTGTTTGTTTCATGGGAAAAAATGGGTTTTTTTTTTTTTCAAATATTCTGAATGTTTATATCAGCAATTCATTCGTCTTCAAATTAATTAAAGTTGAGAGAATTTGCTACAACGTGAATGATGAAATAATTTTTGAAAAAATTTCGGAATATTTGCACTTTCTGGTGCTTGCATGACACTGAAAATATTTTTACAAATTGCTTGAAACTTTAGTGACGCTACTTTGTAGGGAATATGGAATAATGGGTTATAAATAAATGACATAGAAATATTTGTATTGTCACTTAATTTGATTTATCCGTTGTCTTTGTGAAAACTGTCATTTCCGGTAGATCTATTGCAACGATATGATATCCGTTCGGTGCTAACCTGATACGAACATGCAACATTGCCAGGTTTCCATAGAAACTTTATAGTACAAAGCACGCGAACAATCAAGTTATTCTCATTCTTCAACTTAAACGATGCTAAAAATGAGTACAAAAGAATTCATTTATAAATTATGTTCATAAAGTCGTTGGAATTCCATCAAATTGAAAAGTTTTAAAGTTTTTAGTTTAAAATATAATTTAAGGGAGTTGTGTCTGGATATTAACATTCTCGAAAGGCAATGATTCGAGTAAAATATTCAGTTTCCAGATCCCAACCAGTCGTCGGCCATTTGCAACTTTGGACACGCGAGAATTGCGTGAAAATTCTTTTCGATGGATGAATATTTTTCAATGACATCTGTCAACCGTGTTTAGTCGATAAACAAAGTTCCAACTTACTAAACTTTTCAAACAGTTGAAGAAAAAACAAAAATATAAATTCGAAACTCTCCGCGACCGTCGGGCACAGACGTTGCGTGACATTTCTTCGACACGCGCCGGGAAGCTTTTAGAAAATAATGGGAACTTGATGTTTTCCATGGAAGTTTAGTGTTTTTAGACGGGCTCAATCTGTCAGAAAATTTTTATTTTTTTTTATTTTTTCAATTTCGCAAGAGATTTGATAAAAAAAAATGGGTTTCTAGAGTGAAAGAAATATATTTTTTGTCCTCGACAAGTCACCATCCACCGAGTACTGATTTTTTCATCAATTTTCATTCCTGTCGGATCAAAATTCTTATCGTAAGAAAATAAAATGTATTTAAACACTTTATACACAAAGAAAATATCATTGACGGTTTTTCAAAAAATTCTGAGTATAAAACCCTTAAATGGTGCCCGACTGGCCAAAATGGCACTTTTTCAAGGAATCTTTTGAGTTTAAAACCATCAAATGATCAATTTATCCTTTTTTGATATTTCATTACAAAGTTTTTTTTATTTTCACAGGATAAACATATACAAATTTGAAAAATGTCTTCGTGTATGAAGAATTGTTAGAACGAAATGAATTTTTTTCCTTGACACTCAAGAACTCGTGCAATTATGAGAGAGCACGATTTTTTTTTTTTTTTTCATCACGAATAAAAACCCCTTTTGTATTTATTGGGCATTAAAGGAATTATGTGAAGAAATTATGCTCCATGAAGTGTCATTAATTAAGTACGAGGGTAATGCAAATTTGGTCATGAACATTTTCTGCTCATTGATGAACTAGGATTTGCATTAAAGCCACGCAGAGAGAAGAGAGAAGAGAGAGAGAGAGAGAGAGAGAGAGAGAGAGAGAGAAGAGAGAGAGAGAGAGAGAGAGGAAGACAAAGAGAGATCTGGAGGGTGATGTAAGCACACAGAGTGGCCGACTCTCGAAATTCTCTGGGATAAACCACTCGAGGATCAAGTTCACTGTGCACTGAGATTGAACACAGATTTAATTGCCGACATCAACTAATCACATTGAATGGGTTTATCGACAAAATAAGTAAATTCTCGACCTTCAAAATGCATCTAATCGCAAGAAAAATTCCATTGAAAGAAACTCTCCAGCGAAGCAGATTCAGTCCGATGCGATTAATTACACACGACTGTGAGGCAATGATTTGCGACTCATTTTTCCAAAGCGTAAGCAGAAACATTCGATTGTTTTGCTATAGAAACTCGTCCACGTTGCTTCGTCACACAATATTTCGAATTTTCAGTCAAATTATTTACATTGCAAATCAAAATCCTCGAAAAATCTTTCAAATCAAATCTCATCTTTACGAATTATTATAAAAATCTTAAGAATAAACGAGAAAAATTATTCATCGACGAAATAATTGACGAAAAGTTGAAAAAAATAAAAAAATTTATCGACACTGTCATTTTTTATAGTGACTATAAAATTTTTTTTTCACGTTCTTCAATAAGTTCCATCATCATTTCCTATCGTCCATGTTACAGTATTGGCACGAATGGTAGGTAAAAAAAAAAAAAAAAAAAAAAAAGAAAAAACTTATGCATGTCCCTTCCTCGAAAACCCTTTCTATTCTAATCCACTCGAGCATACATCGAAAGACGATTTGTGTCAAGTTCACCACGCCCCTCGAGAATGATCCTCGTCTACTTCGGTGTCTGAGAGTGTTGAGAGATTTTAAGCAAACCGGATTTGTATGAACGAGAAATGGCTCTTTCGTGTATCAAGTTGTGTCTTATGGGTTTGGCTTAAGACCGCAACACTCCATTGTTGTCCCAAAACGAATTATATCACGTCTACAACACGCTCGATGTAACGTTCGCTGGCAGCCATTGTTAGCCTAGAAATTTTGGAGTTTGCATCGATAACAGTCACTTTACAAACATTTCACTCAAACGACATAAAAAAAATTGTATTTTCTTTCATTTGGAAATTTTGAATATTTTTCTTTGGTATGAACTTTTCAATTTGTTTTTTTTTTTAATGTTCGTTGGCTTTTTGTTGATTATTATAATTGTTATTCGCAGGTCAAACATCGAATAAAATGTGCAATTATTAAAAAATGAGTAAAAAAATCATTTTTAACGTTCTAATAATTTTGTAATTTTTATAATAATCATTTATTTATGTATATGAAATATATTTATCTTTTGTATTGTACCAGGGACTGATTTAAGGGATAACTACCCTTTAGCAAAGTCCCAGGCCACGAACCTATATTTGAACGATACAGTAATTCGATTTGACATGAGTTTAACCCTCTCTCTCTCTCTCTCTCGTCATATTATTATTCGAAAATGAGGTACAATGAGGTTTCAATGCTCGATCACATTACAACAACGAAGCAACAGTCGCTCTTTGGCAGATGCTAGATTTTATGATAAATCTTATTCACATGAGTGTTCATACATTGTGGGGCTTGTGCATCAAATTATACAACGAGAAAAGCATTATTACTAAGTACGAGAAAATAAATAACTCAATCATCCGTAAATAGTAAAATTTAATAAAACGAAACTTGTAAAAAAAAAAAAAAAATTCTAAAAGAACCCCATAAATCGATTGTGGTTGAAAAAAAAATTAAGTTTAAACTTTACGAAAAAGAGATTTTTACTGATTAATAGGTTTTTATTTATCAGAATTAATTCTTCAATAGTTTTTATTTATTTAATGATTTTTTGTAATATTTAAACTCATTTTTTGCATGAGATTGAATTGGAAATTTACTTCTTGAGGTTTTTTTTCGTGGGCGCGTAATTTTTATCCCTTTATTTAATCACGTTTGCATAATCGCGATGTCAATGGGTGCTAATGGGTGTGAATTAATTTAAAGAATTAATTAAAACATCTAGCGAACATTATTTCCACAAAAAAAAGACTTTTCATACGATTTTCAGTTAAAAAAAAAAAAATTACACGCAAATGATGAACCTTAGGCTTATGGTGTCGATAAAAAAAGTAGTTCAATGACTTTATAAGCTCGTGTCAAAAATTCTAGGACTATAATCAACCCCATAAGTGCCTGGACTGCAAAATCGTTGCAAAGCGTTTTTTTATCGAGGGTAAAATGTAACTCGTGACGAAATGGACCGGCATCAGGATAAAATGAGCCACGCTGGGTAATGCAACACCCAATCCTGATAGGATCTCCCTTCAGTCGGATCGTATTCACGCGAATTACACTTACAATCCACGCCTTCGACTGTAGAAAACATTTTTTTTTTTTTTTTTTTTTTTTTTACGAGTACCCTCTCGACGATTTCTCTCGATAATACGACACTTAACTTTTCGTTGCGATTAAATCTTATTTTCAGACATTAAATTAATGACTTTTGAGATCTTTCCACGATACAATAATACATCCACACGTGCTCTAGTACTTTGTTATTATTTTCTACATTATATCGATGAAAAAAAAATACTATTTAATCATCGTAACATATTGAGTACCTTATGGCGAACCTCGACAAAAATAATTGCTGAATTTTGCAAGTTTTGGAGTTGGTACTCCGGGTCAATATGACCCAGTGTGTTAACAACGTAGAGTTAATACGATTAATTAATATTTTGATTATTATTTCTTGATTAATATTCGAAGCTACAAAATTTTTTTTGGGTCAAAGTTTGTCTCAAGTGTGAACTTTTTTCTCTCGTGTCTGACGGTTTCGATTTAAAGATTAAAGGGGATGAAACGAAATTTTTGGAACAAAATGGAACAAAAATCTTTGTGTTGTCAACATTGATTTTTTTAGTCGCTCGAGTTGTAAGAAAGTAATTTTCTACTTTGACCATTTACCGAGTTAAGTAACGATATTCCGAGGCCTGACCGAGTCGGAGATCCTGAGCTCTTGAAAATTTTCCGAGTCCTCCGTTAGACCGTTACTTTTGTAAATGTCACGCGATACGTTGTTACGACCTCGTAACCCTTAACGACCCTTGGATTTGAGAGCAACAAAAAAACACACCCAAAGCCCCAATTTATTCAATCTCTCGTTTTATGGGTGATTTTTTAAGAAAAAAAAAAAGATATTTGGCCCGGGAGTGAATTCTCATCCACATGTGGATTGTCTTAATGTTTTTCGATTTTTTTTTTTAATTTTCCATAATTTAAAAAGGTCAGTAAATATTATTGGATCTTTGACAGGTAATTTTTGTATAAAAAAACCAATTTCCATTTATCTGACACTGAAGGTAAAAAAAAAAACGAATCTTCATTAATATTCTGCCCATAATTTTCATTGTAAAATGACAAAATGACAAAATAAGGTCAATTTGCATAATTTTTCCAATAATGAAAAATGTATCCATGAGAAAACTTTCTATTTATTTAAAATGACAATGAAATTAGAAAACTGTAAGAAAACTGTAAGAAAAAAAAATTAGACTAACTTAGAAAAAAGAATTTGTAAAATCGATATAAAATTTGTTTTTTCTTACCTGCAAAACGTGTTATCGATCCCTGGGGATTGTTTAGAAGTCATATTGAACTTTTTTTTGATAAATTGAAAATATTTTGACATTTTCAGGTGATGTAGGTTCGTCCTTGAGAAAACGATTATAATGAATCCCCTTGAGACTGACAGTATTCGTGAACCAATAAGTTCTCAATTTTTTCTTCGTCCTTCCAATTATTTTTATAAATCATTAAAAAATTTACCATCAAAAATTGACAAAACAGTTTTTTTAATTTTTATTATTAACATTTTGGTCCTAAACAAAAAATCGACATTAAAATCACTAATGTGTTAATTAAAAAATAAAAGAAACTTTTCGTTCTATAGTTAGTCAGGCAAATGTTAGTGCAGGAGGAAAAATAAGAATGGATTTCTTGTCACAACATGGGAGAGTCACTCACAGTCAACAATTAAAGAGCTCTCAGGGTTGGATTACACGATGAGCCGTGCAACTTCGTCGTCATAGTCGCCGTTGGTCCCCTTCCGTTTTTTTTTCCTTCACTAAAACCCTTTTTTTTCATTCCACATCGGTCACCAGTAACGTCTGCGTGTCGCGAAATAGTCGAGCTCTGTCGTGTCGCGTGACAAGCCCTCGCTCAAATTACCGTCACTATATATGCTCTGTGTGCTCAGAACACAATAAAAAGAAAGGGAGAAAAAAACGTTTCGTCAAATGTCGACTAAATGCTCACTGTAGTCGAGCGCAAAGTAAGAGAAAGAAAAAAGAGAGTGAACTCTGCAACCACATCACTCGATCTGAAGGGATAAAGAAATCTGAGACCTCTTAAAAGAACCCCTTAATAGAGAACCTCACGTCATCGTCCCTTCAAGAATTCAACGTGTACGTAATGTCCAAAGACCTGCCTCAATTCACAATAACTACACGTTTTTTTTTCTTCTTCTCTGGATTCATTAAATCTCGACGAGCAATAAGACGGCATCAAATCGTAATTCGATTAAGGTGTAATCCACCGTGAGTCAAGTGCTTCGAGAAACGTATACACTTTTTAATGGACCTCTGCATACACTAGAACTTTCATTTTTTCAAACGAAATTTCATTCTTTTGAATTTTGAGCCTTTATATTTGGGCATGTGATTTTTAATTGGATCAAAAAATTGGTCTAATTTTTTCTTTTTTTTTTTTCATTCTTTAAGGAGAATTACTTCCTGACAGTTTAAAAGATTGACGTGAAGATTATTCATTTTTTTAAATCGTCAAAAATGTAATTGAAAAAATAAAAGTTCAATATTTGAAAAATTCTTCATGAACTACATGATTTTTTTGAGTTTATAAAAAAAAAAAATTATAAAAATGAGCAATTTTCTGGTCCATCACATTTTGAGAAAGTTTCTCAATTTATTGTTGAGATTATTTCATTCAGAATATCATGACGGATATTCGTGGTCGTATGATCGGTTTCTTTGTGATTAAAGAATCGATAAGAAAATAATAGAAAAGAAAGTAAAAAAAGAAAAACGATCCCTCGTACAGATAATAAGAGTCGTCGTGGACGAGAAAAACTTTGCAAATGAGGGTGAAACAAGTTTTTGCAGAGTTCTCGTCAAACTTTATCTCTTCACTCTCGGACGATTCTCTTCCTCCTCTCTCAATCTTTGTCACCCATTTGCATTTAGATCGAATTTCATATTTTGTCCGAAACAGCCATACGACTCGACGCCACGAAGTCTGATTTTTTGGCAACGAAATCTACATTCCTCGGCTGTCCCATATTACGTGATCCTCCAGGAGCAAAACAAAAGTTTCGGAGCATAGTTGAAGGTTTCGAAGTCTCCAACAGTATTAAAAAAAAAAAAAAAACATAAAAAAAAAATTAAAACGAACTATCAATCGGATATTTAAAAAACTGACAATTTTTTTCATATTTTCATCCAATATTCTTATTGGAATAAAAGAAAAAAGTGTCCCAGTATCGAATAAAGTCATAAAAGTGCCAAATAAATTATAAATTCATCGAACTTCACGATCCTCAATTATTATGATGTTTAAAGCCAATTTGACGCATGATTCCAAATATGTTATCATGGTAAACTACAGTTATTAAAGAATCACACTTCATTAGCAATTCCAGGCACATACAGGCTGTTCCAAAGCCTTGCAAACTGTAGGTGGAGTCGCAAAGTCTAGGATCGTTTGTCCATCGAACTTGAGTTTGAAAAAAAGCGTTTTTGATTCGATTGTATTTCAAGAACGAATCACTGAAAAAAGTTTTAATTAGGATATATTTGTAGGAAATTTGATGCTCTACAAGATTGGTCCTATGCATTTTTGTCCTATGGCCAACCGTTTCGTCAGTAAACGCCATAAAAGAAAAAAACGTATTTGAATTTGAATAATTACTGATAAAAAAATGCCTTAGGATAAAATTTTATGATTTTTGAGCTGTCCCAAATTTTCAAATCCAAAATTCAGTGTAGAACTCGAGTTCATCATGTTAACCATTGAAATTGGGACAGCCAGTGGGAGACTCTTTTGTAGGAAATGATTATTAACAAGATCGAATTGAGGTTGAGTATAACTTGGAAGCTTGCTGTTCTAGTGCGATTAGGTTGACATGGGAAGCTGGTGTGGCTATTGTCCAAGGGATTGAATAGTGGCCGATCTTACAATTGGCTGTTTCGATTCCTGGAAACCCATAGGAATCAATACTGGGTCAATTAAGACTGATTGCCTTGACAGTTTGGAGGGTTGAGTTAGTTTCCAGCTTAATAGCACGTGGGCATACGTTTTGTATCAATAAATTCAATTTTCAATCAAATTTTCGAAAATATTACAAACTCCAACTATCATTTCAGTATTTCAACAAAATCTGGACAATTGAGTGTTTTAACAAACCGTTTTTTACTTAAGTTCCATTTTTATACGATTTTGAAATTTTTTTTTGACGTTTCTAAATAATTTTTTAGGATTTTTTAATATTCTGAAGTTTGTTATGATAAGATAACTATTTTTTTTTTTTTTTTTTTTTTTTTTTTTTACACAGGATTATAAAAATCATGCACATTGTCATACGTTCGTCTCATCAGAGAAAATGTTTATTGATAGGCATATTATGTGTATATGACGAAAGTATATACCATAAAATACACAGTATTGTTTCATCGATGTTCGTTCGTAATTGCGATACAAATAGGTCACAATGTTCGATTAGCATATCCCTGACAGTAATTTACCACAAAACAGAGGTGAGTCTTGTACGTAAAATAATGAACATCGGGGTCATGAATTTTTTTGCACTACAATACTATTTGATATTCTGTATTATTTTTATTAATTATATATTAATTAAAAGAAATATTTGATCTTCTTCTTGTGCTGGGAATTGTTTTTAATATTTATTTATTCAGCACACTTATTATTTAATATATTCCTCCATATTTCGTTTATTTCTTTATCGATTATTTATAATATTATACATTGAGATCTTACGATCGCCTATGACGTAATAATCACTCATATTTTATCGTTGAATTTATCCAACAATTCATTTTTAACGACAATAACAATTGGCTCGGTAATTGAGCTACAATCGTGACTAAAAATCGGTATCGGTTCACACAAATTATTTGATGAGCTTTTTGTGACCCGAAATATATTACATTATATATTTATTTGTTTATTTGTTTATTTATTTATTTATTATTACATTAGGTACTTAATTTAATGGTATTTTTTTGTTTTTTATATTTTCAAGGTACATTTCCACTATTCCTATTGTAGAATTTCTTTATTTTTACTTTTTATAGTTATAATTGTTTGAAACGTGGTCGGAAAGTGTGCAGCAATTTCGATATGTGCCGCTCTAATATGTTTACAAAAACATTATAAAATCAATGTTGTTTTCTGGAGCTGAAAAATGGCCATATGGAATGCAATTTTTTGTCTTTTTATTTCTTTAAGGAGTCATGTCTAGTTAGAATGAAGAAAAAAAACGTGTTTTTCGATTTTTTTGTTGTTTTTTTTTTTTTTCCACGAAAATTATGGTTTTTTTATTTAAAGAGTAATAACCCTTTTATGAAGTGTACTCGAACCAAAATTCGATCATTTTTCTCAAAACAAAGTTTGTTCAAACATCAGACTCGTGGCGTGCAAATAATCATGATAAATAATTATGGTAAATTTTTTATTTGATTAGTATTTTGGAAAATTGCAAGATATTTTGTTACGAGAAAATGAAGGTATTCGTTTTTATTTAAAAAAAAATGAGAAAACTGTTTTTTTTTGGGTTCCTAACAGACATGACTCCTTAATACATCGATTAATCGATGACGATGATGATTATTTATTCTGTCAACGGTGTTACCATTCTATTGAGTGCGATATAACTCTATTTTTTTTTCCTCGTAAATATTTATTGAACTATTTTGATCGTGTATATATATGAACTATTTACGTATGTATATATATATATATTTTTAAATATTTATAATATTTTTTGCTCAAAACTATTCCAGCAAATTGAAAGGTGTGATTTTGGACCCTTGTCTCGTGTGAGTGCGCTCGTAAATATATTTTCATTAGTACATTTTAGTACTAAACGAAATTATTCATTATTTACACGTTTTCCAAATAAATTGGAAATCAGTTAACGATCACCCTGCGTTTTTGGACCTTAAGAATTAACTGCGTGTCTGTGCTCTTAGAATATGTGGAAGTAAATTTGTTTTTTTTTTTTTTTTTTTTTTTTTTTTTCGTAATATTCTTTGATATTCGGATTTTTATAATTATATGATATTATTTGTGTGTGTGTGTTTTCATAGGAGACTAGGAGATTTTTTTGAATTTTTCCCGCCAAAACATAAAACATTTCGAGTCGAAATTTGATCGAAGAGAAAATTTGAAATTATTTCGTGTAAATCTTAATTGCAAAAATAATAAAAAATTGATAATTCTTTCGATAATAATCGATAATAAGTCGAGAAAAAAAATTAGTTTTATTGCCATAATTAAAAATACGAAAGCAGCTGAATGGTGGAAGAATCATTAATTTAATTATTAATTTCGGACTTGAATTTGGGCTTAAAAAATTTGTAAAAAAATGAAAGACACCAGTTTTCGGCTCATCCTTCAAGGACTATATTTTGTCTAAATGGATAACACTCTTGTGGCTCTGTGTACGGAATTTTTTTTGTTTTTTTGTTTTTTTTTTTTTCCAAGCTTGAGTTTCATACAATTCGAGGGGTGATTCAGAATAATTTGCTCTGTCGTCTCTCATCGAAATTCTACTTTTAAAGCCCGGACCATAATTCGCGCGTTCGCGGTAGCAAACGAGAGTTTTAAAATTTGCCTAATCCTTCAAAGGACTTTTCGCTACTTTTGTTTTTCCCTTAAATTATTTATTCGTAATAGAGACAATGTTCTATAAAGAGATCGCTCGACACTCACTTAACTTTTAACACGAAATATATTTTCTATTTCGAAAAACTTAAATACACCACTCTACAAATATAATATATATTTATATATATATTTATATAATTTTTTTATAAATCAAAATTTCAATTAAAATAATAAATCAATCAATTTCGAACAATCGTTAAATTTTCATTTCATTTTCCATCAAACTTCTTCGATTTCATTTCTTCAGGTCTCTTTCATTTTATTTTATTTATAAAAATAATTAAACTCTCTATATCGTGGGCATTAACAATAATCGTCACCAATCTGACAATTCAATTAGCGATAAACAATTTTCGAAACAAATACTCGAGCGAAATGATTCCTAGTTTAAAATTAACGAGACATGGATGGATAAATCTTTTAATATTTTCGTCGTATCTACTAATTAAAAATTTTTATTTTTCACCAAAAATAATAGCACCTCGTTTTCATGATATTTTTTATTACATATTTATGACGTTTTAGATACGTTACAAAAGTAAATTTCTTAATCGTAAGAATATATTTCGTAGCTCGGTTTCTTCTTCAAATTAAAAAAAAAACAATATTCAGACATTTGAGTGAATCGAATAAATAAAAAACTTTGCAACGTACGTTACGGATTCTACGAACGAAACATAAAAGACCAAAAAAAAAACCATATTAATGCTATAAAAACTTTTTTATTCGATAATTTTTTTTTCCAACGTATATTGAATAATCGCTTTATAATTTTTTTTTTTTTTTTTTTTATCGTCTGAAATATACACGATATACTGTCGAAGAAAAGCTCGCGAAGCTTTTTATTCGATTCATACCTTCGTGTCATTCTCAATCCGCTTATTCGCTCGAATAAAGTGTTCGGAGATACGATTTTTCGTTTTTCGATTTTTCGAAGAAAAATTGTGTACGTATTTCTCTCGCCTCCAGCCACCAGTAGTATTGTATTTTTCGTAACTGGCAATCTTGTGTCCGCGCGATGTAGCGCAAATATAATCGATTTTCGAGCACTTGCTTTTACAATAAAATATACTGTCACAGTAGAATTGCTTGTAAAATAATAATAATAATAATAATAATAATAATAATAATAATAATAATAATAATAATAATAATACAAACCAGAGTAGTAATTACCATTTTGGTAATTATTTGCTTTAGCAGATTTTCCCGAAAACGATATTGAATTCGATAAAAATTTCATATTACAGGAAAAAAAAAACGAGTCTGTATCGTCAAGTAATATTAAAAATAATCCTGTAAATTTTTTTATATTTTATACGAGAATTGATGATAAATTTTTCAAAAAAATCGAATTTTTTCAAAATTTATTGTACGTGAGTTCTTAGATTCTGTTTATAATGAACATTTTGAAAATTAAGTGACGAAAAAAATTGGTTTTGTTCGTATAAAAATTGTACCTTTCTTTCAATATTCTTTTCGAATCAATTTTTTTTTCTTTTTTTCATTTTTCTGTTTAATTCGTGCCATTGTTATGAGAGAAAGGAATTATTCTGTAGCGTTAAGAATTCGGTCATTGTGTTACTTAATTTGGAATACTTTTGTTACATAAATTTCCAACTCGTGGCTGAAACTTCCTTTTGCTAAATGTAATACCCGCTTGAATCGTACTTCAGCGAATACAAATGATTTTCTCGCAAATTGTAAAATTTTATTCACACAAAAGAACGTTGTTTAATTCCGCACAATATTGACCTCAAGAAACTTCAATTTTTATTTTTTTATTCAGTTTATCTTTGAAACGCAATGAATAAATAAATAAATGATAGAATTTTTTTATTTTTGTTCTGCCTAAAAACAGCAATATATCGAGTCGATTCAATGCAACGTAAATATTTAAATAATCGACAGCTCTGGCCCATCCACGAACGTGACAATTCTAATTCGTACTGCCTTCAAGAATGTCAAACAGACGCTGCGTAAGCACGTTTCAATTATCAACCAGATCAACGACCTCAAAATTCATTTTAACCTACTTCTGTGGTGTTTTGTGTTACGTTTGTAATTTATTTGTAAAAGATGCTGTCGCAGCAACGTCCACAATTCTGACCTCGAATAAACTTGTTATTACATTTTCTCCAATCGTTACGAACCAAATCCTTGAAATTTTTCGTGTCTGACTATTTTTTTTAAGGTTTTTTCGATATGTGGGCCAAACGCTTAAAAATCTTTGTCTTAGAATTCTATTTTCGAAAATGATTTTCGTGATAAGACAAATTTGAAATTTCGTGAGTTTACTTTTTGCAATTTTGAACAAACATTCATTAAGTCTTTACGAACGAATGCAAGTTTTTTTTTTTTTTTTAACGAGAAATAGTTATAAATAAAGTTAAAGCTATTTATTTAAAAAATATGCTCTCAAAATTGAAAACCACGATATCGTGATTACGCGTTTTCCGATTAAATCAAAATGTCGAAACAAATGAATGTAAAATTATGGAATTAGATCCTGAATCTCTGTAATGAATGAAAATAAACAATAAAAACACATCGGAAACTGGAATTTAAAAAAATAATAATAATAATACTCCAATAAAAATAATCAGTGAAAACAGCATACGCTAGACAGAGATATTGTTTTAATTTTTGACCCCCTTCGTAATCCAATTGTTCCAAATAATCTGATTGTATGGTCTTGTCAAAGTTACATTTTAAATGAATTCGTAATATTTTTATTTTCATTTATATATTTTTTTTACTCTTGTAATAATTTTCCATTTTACTCGGTAATAATTTTTTTTTTTTTTTTTTTAGTCCTGTCGTAGAGTTTTGAGTCACGAAGTGAGTCTAATTCATGAGTTTTAAGTGTGTCTGGTCAAAGTCATATTTCAAATGAATTCGTAATAATTTTTTTTTTTTTTTTTTTTGACTCCTGTCGTAGAGTTTTGAGTCACGAGACTTCAAACGACGTGGGCATATTGTAAATAGCAATTTGAACTTGTTTAGAGTGTCGAAAAAATAATAATAATATTATTTTTAAAAAGTTCCTTAAGAAAAAAATTGGATTTTAATTTTTTCATAAACGATTACCACTTTTTGTGGCTCCAGAATTTTTTTTTTTTTTTTTTTTTTAATAACATTATACACGAAGATACTTATGGACCCGTTTTCGAACGTTCGCGCAGCCGCGAGTGGAAAACGATAAAACGTTTAATCAATTAATCGTGGGGATGCGAGTGATTTTGGGAATTTCCAGACCGTTCTCACGTCACACTTGGTCTGGGAGACCGATATGAAAAAATGATTTTTTTCCCCTTTTTTCATCCCCTAATTGGATAAATAGATTTTTTACATTTTAAAATTCGAAAAAAATCAATTTTTATTATACCATCAAAGGTCTGACGTTTCGATTGTCAAAATAATCATAAAAAATACCGAATCGAATTGCAATACGTCAGTTAAAGATAAATTTGGGTCACACAGACCCATATCAAATAAAACCCATATTCCAATACGTCAGCCAAAGATAAATTTGGGTCACACAGACCCATATGTGGTAAAATCGTATAGTTTCTATATTCTGGTGTTCGAGGGTTAACGTGACCTTTTTTTTTTTTTCTTCATCGTCACGTTAAGATTCACGAATTAATAAGTTCTAGAAATATAACTATTTTCATTATTTATCATCTCTATACACGAATTATATTTTATATCGTAATTATTTATTTATTTAGACATCTTGGTCCGTTAATTACACGTTTTATCATTGCGTCAAATAATTCGTACACTCACCGTGTACTCCGGAGAATGTGCGTCGAAATTATATTTTTCTTTCCATCACGAGCGTCTCGATGTTTTTTAATTTTTTGAATTTTTTTTTTTTTTTTTTTTTTTTTTACGTGTCCACGAACGAGGACGATACATAATACGATGCAAGTGCAGTCGATAATCCACGTATTCAATTAATTGACTCTATCACTTTTCTACACGATCTCGGACGTTTTTCAAGGACGTTATTTATTTCGATCTTTCGAAAAAATAAAAAATAAAATAAAAAAAAAAATACATGCAGCTCCCAGAGGGAAAATTTATATTTATTAATGTAAATAATAATTTAATTCAATAATACTTCACAGTAAGTACAACTTTTTGTCGTTATATTTACAAGCCTCACTAGGTCGATGATTATATTTTTCGAAAGTAAATAAAACTATGATTTTACATGTGGAGGAATATGGAATCAAAATTGCAGTTAAAATTTTTTTTTCTCTGTATGTACGAAAAACATATTTTTAAATATAAATAATTAAAATAGTCTCCATTTCAAAATAAATTTTCTTTTCGTATGGGTCATTGAATGAGTAAATTTTTTTTTGGAAAATTAATTGGATATAAGCCATCAATAAATGTTCATCGATCGAATTTTTTTTTTTCTTTTTTTTTTGTTTTAACTGTGTTTTCAAGACGCGCGATACTCTCGTTGTATTGATTGCCAAAAAATTGATGACAATATTTTTCCTTTTACAGTCATAAAAATCTTACTCAGCTACGTCGTCCTTTTTTCCTTCCGTCTCAGTTTCTTTTTTTATTTTTTCTTAGTTTTTTAATTTTAAACAAGTTTTTTCTATTTTTTTTTTCTCAAATTCTAGACGGCAAGAAAGTGTAAATTTTTCGAAAGTAACAAAAGTGAGAAAAAAAAAACTTGAATTTTATGCGATTTGAGAGCCAACTCACCTTCGATGCAAATAGTGACGTTTGATGTTCGCTGCTCTTCTGAAAAGTTGTAGGCGTAATTATAGAAACTTAAGGAAGCCACCGAAACGTATTAAATTTCCATTCTTCCTCCTCCGTTTTCTTCGAAGCTTCACCGTTGATTTTCTTTTATTTTTTATTTTTTATTTATTTATTTTTTATTATTATTTTTTTAATCTCATTTGCTCGTAAAATATTTCTTTCTCAAGAACTTTTTCACCCGCGAAATATTTGTTCGCGAGAAAACGCCACCGTTTCAAGCGACTCGCCCGCACATCCGAAAGAATAAAAGAAAAGAAAATTTGAAGAAATTTAAAAAATAGTCTTGATGCTATTTCCGTTGGGACGCTTCAGTTACAATTCAATTATGTCCGGAGCACGAAACTGCATTTTGCTGCAATACTTGACTTCCTGGACGACCTGGTCGACCCAACGTACCTCCCGCACCCCCTCAACTACTTCCCCGGCTCGCTTCTCGGCCTCGTTCTCATTCGCAACATCCAACGAAGCGTCTTCGTCGTCCTCGTTCAATTCCTCCAGGACTTTACCGTCCAGTGAAATTCTTTCGCGACCTCTAGACGATCCACCAACTTTTCTCTCACCAACACCTTCCCTCAGGCGTGCGGATCTCCGTGGTTATTTGTACCTGATCAACAGACCAGCAAGAAACTCATTTTTCGGTGTGTTTTTTTACTTTTCTAAAGACTTTTAAGGTCCAAGAAATAAAATTATGTTTTAATATAAGTTTAAAAAAAAAAAAAAAAAAATTTCGTCGAACAAAATCAATTTTGTTCGTTTGTTTCGTTTTGTTGTTTCAATTAAATTTTTTTCTCCTTGTGGCAACCGTGAAAACGGAGAGTCAAAAGAGTTTTTTTGAAAATTTTGATAAAATTTTCAACGCAGGGCTAGTTTTTTTTCTCCGTATAACAAATCGGTCAACATTTCGTGAAAAACTAGTCACCGCTTAACGTAAATACGCCGACGTCCGGCGCCGTACCGAGTAAACGATCGTTGACGTCCAAAAAAAAAAAATTATGTAGTAAAAAAAAAAAATGGCAGATTCAAAAAATTTCCTCATGGAAAACGATGATAATAATTTATCTGTCAAACTGAAAGAATTTTTTATCATCCCTGCACTCGTGATAACATCCAAAATGCAGCGATGCCTTCTTTGCAAAGAACTTACTTTATGTTTTTTTTTAAGCTCGTCTTCAAAGAAGGAGCAAATAAAAATTTCAAATCGCCCGGAAAAATATACGCTCGCGTATATACGAGTTAATAGCTCACGTGTTTGTACTTCCGTAGTTACTGTTTATTCAACGCAAACTTGCTGTTTGAAATCTCTGCCCCTCGCTACTTTCTACCTCGCCTATCATAGACCGCGCACCCGGGCTACGAGGAATCCTGCAAGCTACGTTCGCTCTGCAAAATTCAGAGATCCTAGGCGAAGCAATACGAGGAACCGAAATTCTGATAAATCCTGGGTTTCAAATATACGCGAATTATACAATAAAGCTATCAGTTCTTCGTACGCGAAGATTGATCAAATTGGAATGATGGTTTCAATGGAAAATAAATAACAAATTATACTTAAACTCAAAAAGTTGGAGGGAGTCCGTTTTTTCCCAACAATTGATCTTCGTACGTGGAAATTAATAAAATTGGAATGATGTTTTTAATGGAAAATAAAGAACAAATTATACTTAAACTCAAAAAGTTGGAGGGAGTCAGTTTTTTTCGAACGATTGATCTTCGTACGTGGAAATTAATAAAATTGGAATGATGGTTTTAATGAAAAATAAAGAACAAATTATACTTAAACTCAAAAAGTTGGAGGGAGTCAGTTTTTTTCGAACGATTGATCTTTGTACGTGGAAATTAATAAAATTGGAATGATGGTTTTAATGGAAAATAAATAAGAAACGATACTTAAACTCGAAAAGTTGGAGGGAGTCAGTTTTTTTCGAACGATTGATCTTCGTACGTGGAAATTAAAAAAATTGGAATGATGTTTTTAATGGAAAATAAATAACAAACGATACTTAAACTCAAAAAGTTGGAGGGAGTCAGTTTTTTTTTTTTCGAAAAATTGATTTTCATTTGCATTTTGCAAGCACAATACTTTGATTATTTTTATTGAAATACGTATTTTTCTATATAATGGAAATCGCTTCAGCTTTCGAACGAGAGTTTTTGCATTAAAAATAACTGATTGGTCGAATTTTCAGAGGAGTTTAAAAAAAAGGAGTTTAGGGAAGAAAAAAACTTTAAAAAAGTCATAGAAAATCGTAGGCACTTACCTTTCGAACCATGGACATGCGAAAAATCTGCAAATCGCCAGTGCAATTGCTGTAATTATGCTGGCAACTATTACAGCGTAGACTATGCCGAGATGTACGACCGAAAATGTGTAGAGGGTTTTGTGGCACCAAAGATCAGGATTCCACATATCGGCGGCATATTTGGGCCACCGAATGCTTAGAATCCAATAATTGCCTACGTAAATAAATGACAACGAAAAATCCATAAACAAATAATTCCAACACCATAAAATTGACGAAACTCAATATTTTTTCCTGAATAAATAAAAAAAATTTTTTTTAATGAATAAAATTAAAAAAAGATAATAAATAATTGGATTTAAATAATTTTAAGATTTAATAAATGAAAATAATTAGAGTTTGAATGCAAAAAAAAAAGAAAAATCATAAAATTGACGAAACTCAATATTTTTTCACGAATAAATAAAAATCTTTATTTAAAATGAATAAAATGAATAAACGATGATAAATAATTGAATTTAAATTATTTCAAGATTTAATAAATGGAAATAATTAGAGTTCGAATGCAAAAAAAAAAAAAAAAAACAAAAAAAATAATTGATTCATTATAATTGAAGGAATAATTTGCGGGTTTTCTTACCTACGACGAACCAAATCGATAGGAAGAGCGAAAGAACGATCGAGACGAGTTTCATTGGTGAATTGTGAGATTCCGTGTTGGGTACACTCAGAACCTCAAGTCGGCGTGATTGTATTTGGGAATAAAGAGCCCAAAATATTCTCAAGCTTCCAAGTGAGCCACCGACGACCATGTAAACTGGAATGTTCGGCTCGATCGGGCAATCTTTGATGAACTGCACACCTTAGAATATGCCAAATCTTTCAAATTCACGATTCTCATTCATTTTTCAATTGTTTAATAATCGACAAAATACATCTAAAAAAAAAAAAAAAAAAAAACAAATCGATGCTTTCGTGCCGCGTTGTTTCGACGAATGATGGTGAGTTCGATTAATTAACAAAATCTTCGAAAATTGACGCAGATTCGATAAAGGATTCAAAACTTTTGCCCTCGAGATTAAAATTACGACGAATATGAATCCGTTCGAAAAATCTGTTTCGTGATTGATTGATAATTACACAAAACACACTGTACTTTGAATTTTTCACATCGTTTAATTTCACTGAATTAAATAAAGTGCTCCATCGATCCGTAACCATTGAGTCATCCGATGGAAAATGGCAGAATCGTGATAATTAGAGAAACTCATTAACCACGAAAAAAAGAAAAAAAAGAAAAAAAAAATCTACGATCAACATTTGACGTGAATTTTATTGGTCCCTGATAAATACGAAGGCTTCGTAATCCATCGTTACACATGCCATTCGTTCGATTGCGTTTATTTGTTCAACCGTGTCGTTGAAAATTGCCAGGTTTTTGTTCGCACTCCGAAATTCGCGAACAAACAAAAATATGGAAAATTCGTTGATCCGTCGGTGTGACATTTTGGGAGGCTGTTTCAACACCGTGTCCACAAAACTTTGATCTCTTCTGTCATTCGTAAAACAAGAAAAACAACAACAACAATCTAAAGAGTATGCAAAATTTGTTGTCAAACTTTTTTTAAACATTTTATAGATCGTAAAGTTTACCAAAAACAAGTTTTTGATGAAACCTCGAGAAAGTCTGCAATCCATCAGTATTTTTACTCTTATTTTTCAAACACGTGTGAGTGGTTTGTGTGTTTTGATGTGTATTTTACTTCGAGTATGAAACGAAGTAGTCATTTTATTTGTGAAACGACGGGCAAAGATAATTAAATGTGGATCAAGAACGGATCTCGTTAAAGTTTCATGCGTCCGGTTATAAATTGGTATAGAGTCTGAAAATTCATCAAGTTTGATGAATGCATCATTCAAAAGGTTCATAGTATTGGCCGAGTTGGCTCGTCCGAGAGAACTGACCCGGCCACATTGAACGTCCAAGTGTAAGGATACTCAGACATGCGATCGTTCATAACGAGATAGAAAAGAGAGAGAGAGAGAGAAAGAGAAAGAGAGAGAAAGAAAGAATAGAAGAGAAGAGAGCTTCCCACGTAATAATACTTCTTGTGAAAATAATGATCGACCACACGCCCAGTTATTTCGTACACAGTTATTTTGCTGTTGGAATTTCGCCAGTAGTTCAACCAATCAATTTGACATAACAGCTCAACAAACAGAGAAAGAGGGAGAATAAAAAGGTACACAAAAAAGGCTTATCTCTCTATTGATTTCTCGATCTCCGTGGGGCACAGTGCATGCTATGAAAGTATTTCTCCATATCATAATTCAAGATCTGTCTGCTCACGTACGTAAGCAATACGACAAGTTTAGACGTTCGATAAGTACTTGTACTTTTTTAAATTGTATTTTATACTAATGGGAAAGCACGCGTGCACTAATCTTAACGATGAAACACGCTATTTCTGCTTTAGTAGGCGAACGAATTGTTATTTAAAAAGTAACGACCAATATTATTATATATTTTCTTATATATACACGAGGAAAAAAATTGTAGCTTGGAAATGAGAAAAATGAGAGTAGAAATTTGACACGAATGTATAAACAATTGATTCGTATGTTTATTCCATTTCTTATGCAACAAAAAAGCAATAATTGCACTCGAAAAAAATATCGATGATCGTTAATTCGATTTTTTTAGATTTTTTATAAAGAATCGTACTCTAGATACACAATAATTGCGCCGGAAACAAAGTAAGGACTGATTACTGTCCATTGTTACGAACGAAAAGTCGGTCGTGCCATATAATAATATTTACATATAAATATTATTTTTTATTTGAACTTTGTGCTCGTTGGAATCGTTCTAATCTTTTTATCCAGAATTAACGAAAAGCTGAAGGATTTCCTCATTGGTAGAAAAAATAAAAATATTCAGATTGAGGAAAATAATTTTTTGGGAATTCAATAAAGTTCTATGAGATCGTGAGACAAGAGAATTTTTGGATTTTATTTCATTAGATTTCAATGAAATCAAGTTGAAATTTTTTTTTTTCAAACGTTATTTTTTTCTATCGTGGATTATAAAAAAAAAAAAAAAGTAACGTTAAAATACGAAAAAATAAATATTAATAATAATAATATTAATAATAAATCAGTGAAATGATAAATTTTTTTGTTATTATTGTTAAATATTTAGTTCTTAAGTAAATAATTGTTCTTTTCAACGAAATTTTGTTGTCAGTGTGTGATTAATTGATTGTTTATAAACTCACCCATGATTAGCATTAACAATGGAACAGTTGAGAGACAACCAAGACAGACAGTAAAGACCATGGTTCTGCTAACGACAGTCATAGCACGAAAAACGAAGTCGCAAGTACCGCTCGCTTCGCGATGAGCATCTTTAAGCTGAAAAACGAGTGTACCATAGGTAGCAACTCCCAAAGGTCCGGATCCAGAAGAACCTTTTTCCATGGAATTAACAACGCCCCCGCAAAGCCGGCGAGACTCGTCGCCTGAAAACTGAAAGCAGAAATCGAGCTGGTCTCACCGAAGCGTTCGTCTCTATAAGTCCGATCGATAATTCCTCATCAATCCACCCTCCAGCCTTCGAGCACGTTCTCCAACCACCAACGCCTTATTTCAACCCAAGAGATTCCTTTTTTCTCACGATTCACTTCACCCTCTCCTCTTTCTTTCCTTTTTACTCCCTCATTCTGTTATACCTGTTACTGCATCCTCTATCTCCGGTCGCTATTTTATTCTGTTTATTTACATTAAGGAGGAAAAGAAAAAAAAACAAATGACCCTGGAGAACCAACAATGATTATTTTGTCAAAGGAAATTAACAACAAAAACTTTTCATTAAGTAAAAACGATTTTAATATTCTTACGCAAAATTCAAACAGTTCAAACTTCGGAAAACAGCACTCGGTCAATTCATAAATCATTCATTGATGCAGGAAACCCATTGTGTCTTACGGTAACTAAAAGTTTCTCCTACAAGTTTCTTCATCCTGTTATTGTCTGATGTTTTATTTTGTCTAATGGTTTCTATTCGTGTGAGAATTGTATCAGAAAAGACAGTTTCATTCATTAGTCGTATTAATTAGAATCGTTATCTTGAAAATGAAATCTCGTCTGGAGACACACAGTCTCTGATTTTCACCAATAATGCCTAGAATAATGAAGGAATAACAGCATTTACTTGGAACGTCGGAGGAAGATTTTGCTCACGATTTGACAAGAATAAAGAGGCAATTACAACACGGACGATTTTAATTGCGCCGGGACTCAAGACGAGTGCAATCAGAATCTTGCTCAAAGTTGGCGAAGGAACTCTTCAGGGTTTGTTCGTTTCTAACATCGGTTGGATGTTGCTCTTATTATTTCGTGCTTTGCATACAAAAGCTGGTGCTTCACGATCTCCACTTTTTCTTCCCATTTTCATATTGCAAAGTTGTGCAATGCTAGAAATTGTTGATGCAAAATATAAGCTCTTCTTACCTGGGACACCGAGCTACTGGCTCTTCGAGAATCTGCCCAAGCGTTCGTTCCATATCCAAGATTGGACTGAGGACCAGAACTCCCAGTGGTCCTACCATTTCCTGAAGTACTCTCGCGATGTCTGTACGGTGAAGTGTGGCGATTAGCTGTTATACCTGCAATTTAAGTACTTTTGTCCTTCATCCTCGTTCTTGACGAAATATTATGTAAAAAGTATTGTTTCCAAGCCACGAAAATGTTCGCTTGCAAATTATTTAACGAGGAGAGCTCTGACGAGGTCGTGTGGCTATTAACGGATGATAAATTCATTTTGGATTAAATGCTGATTGATGCTTCCTCGATGGCTTTATTTTTAGAAGTTGTAAATCGAATGCCAAAAGTTATTGCCGTTATGATACAATCGATAATAAATTATGGGCACAAGGTCTAAATATGTCAGCAATAAACACCCCGGAAGTAATTTTCCATGTGAAAATAATCGACAATCACAGAATGTATAAATGTGTACGATTGGTAGTTGGTGGAAAAAGCAAAAAAAAAATCATTTTTACCATTTGGAACATGCATTTTTATCCTCCAACATAATCTTAATTTAGAAATCCGTCCAATAATGGATTTAACGAATCGACATACTTATATCGTTGTTGAAAGATACCATTCGCGGTATTAATGTCATTCGGAGAGCCTTTCAGTTCGAAAAGAGTTTGCAAAGCTTTTGTAACTCCAATCATTCTCGTTAGTCTGAACGTCGTTTCAATGAACCATAGAACTTTATCGAAATACAGCGATATTGAATACGCTTATACGTTATTTGAGAAGACATCTCTTTTTCCGTTAACGATCCCTTGACTTGAGCTCTCCCCGGGGCTGTAGCTTCAAAGATTTGATCTAACGAGGAGCTCTCCGAAATGACGATACTATTACGCAAGGGACTGGGGGAAGTCTCATATTCCGGATATATTCGACTTCGATATATTTTAATTTACGGTATACATCAGTCTCCAAAATGTATCAGATTCATTGATGCCATGAGCACCAATATGCATGATTGCGAATGTGCTAGTGATCGGGATGTAAATTGATCAAGAACGAGGTGCTTTCATGGTCGAAACAGCTTTAAATGTGTACCACGGAAATGGGGGACTTGGAACATAGATTTCCAGAATGGTATTTTAATCAGGGTTCTGATTTTATTAATGTTTCCGGTACCTTGATCCGCGGAGGCTCTTCTCGGATCCTGTGGAGTCAGAACTCGAGGATTTCGCCTCTCATGACCGCCCAGACTTCCCCGAGGACTTCTATCAATTTCAGGTCCGATACTGCCCCTAGGACTTCGATTTCTTGGCGGTAATTCCGAGTCCGTCTGGCCACCGATGGAGCCTCTCGGAGTTCTGTCAAAATCAGCTGATTGGCCAACGGATCCTCTGGGCGATCTATTGATCTCATGAGGGGCGATGGAACCTCGTGGACTTCGGTTGCCTTCCGGGCATATGGAGCCTCGTGGGGATCTGTTGGAATCCGGTGCGATGGATCCTCGGGGTGATCTGTTGTGTTCAGGCATAATTGAGCCACGTGGGCTCTGATTATGATATTCAAGGATCACCGAACCCCGCGGAGTTCTGTCCATCTCGATTGGAGCGATACTTCCTCTCGGTGATCTCAACATTTCTGGACAAATGGAGCCGCGAGGACTTCTGTCTAAGTCCGTAGGTACGATGCTACCTCTTGAAGCCCTCAACATCTCTGGACATATAGACCCGCGTGGACTTCTGTCAAACTCTATGTTGGCCATACTTCCGCGAGGACTTCTGGACCCCTCGGGCAACAAGGAGTGCGTGGAATTTCTGTTACTTCCATTCTCCGTCGGGATCAATGAGTTTCTCGAGTGTCCAAGAGTTCCAGGAACCAGACTGTTACGAGGACTCCGATTGTACCCAGTTTCCGGGGGTACCAAAGATCCTCTTGGACTTCTGGAATAATCATCGGGCACCAGAGAGTTACGGGGACTTCGGTTGGATGCCGATAAAAGACCTCCTCGCCCTGCACTGCAAGACTCAGGATCCGGTAATAATCTTCTTCCTACCGGCTGCTTAAACGACACAAGAAAATTCCTCGTTGCTCTTCAACTCCATATCTCAATATTCTTTCACAAGAACATGTGACACTCTTAATTCTTATCAACTTAATAAATTATAGGAAAAAAAAGGTAAAAAGAAAAAACTTCGTGCATTTTCAAATCGCCCTCCAAATACTCTCAAGCAAATCAATCACATATTTCCATCGGTAGTAAAATATCATTTCGAGAACATTTTTTAAACTTTGATTGCCACTGAAATCATCATTTGTTCGTTATCATCAAGGCGCAGTTCAAATGTGACAACAAAGTCAAGTCAAAGTCACAACTAACCGTGATTTCAATGGTAAAAAAATGGTATGTGCGTATTTAAAACGCTGCTGAATAGTGACAAAAATGGTTAGTTTGTGAAACTATTGTTGGCTTTGTACCCAGCGAAGGTTTGAATTCATAACGAACCTCATCCGGTGTTACATCCTCGTTGTCCAACGCAATGTTGGGAACCATACTGCCACGTGGTGAGCGTTGCCTGTCCATGAAGCAGTCAATCGTTGTTTGGCTCAGGGGTCCAGCTTTATCCGTCGCGACGGAAGCTCTGCGACCCCTTGACACGGGTGGCGAATTTCCGACAACGTGACTCTGTGGCGAGCCCCCAGGGTTTCGGGACGCTCTCGTGCGTCGCGTTGACGTGCTACGAAGCAACATTATGGGATCTCTTTAAGCCTGAAACAACAACCAGGCAATTCTCAAGTCTCACGAACTCACTTTTTTTCCTTATTTTTCTTCCTATCTCACGTTTTAATTAACTATCTCACGGAAAACAACAATGGAGTGGCGGAGGCATTGTGTTTGGTATAAAAAAAATGCCATGGAATAACAGACCAACGATGTATGGAGCTTTGGAAAGGTTACAGGCGTTTCAAAAAACAAAATACTGTTGAGCAGAGAGTTGGTTAAACAACTTTTCTATTCTTTAATCGTTTGTTCCTCAATGATTATTTATTAAATGAACATTTTTAGAAATTCTTACACCAACGAGACGTAATTTAAGTCTAACTCGAATGGCAGACATTTTTACTTTTCCATTGGTCAAAAATGGAACCCTGGATCAGTGAAATGACATCCGAGCCTCTTCCGGAAAGTTTATCCATTGGTGAACTTCCGTGCTTCGTTTTTTTTTTTTCAATATTTCACATAGAAAATGGCACAGCAAACAAAATAACAAAATCGTTGGCAATAAAAATTTTATGACCAGCTTAACTAACTCGATCTGACTTTTCGAAAGAAAACTTTTGGATCACGGTCGAACCGTTGAACTACAACTTTGCAGAAAATTTCAAATAAGTTTCCGACCTGCTTATCGCCCTCTTATCCCGTCATCCAATGCAGAGTCATATGACGGACAGTTTTCGAAATCTATCAATTGCCCAACTTGACCCTCGACCAGGCCCGATCTACTCTACTTTTTAAGTTTTTAAAAGTTCCTGTACTTTCCACTCCTATTTTCCTACTCGCTGGGGAAAAAAAACTGTAAATAAATTATCACACGTCTGTCACTTGAAAATACGTTGAGAAAACATCGTGAATTTATTCCCCTGAAGATTCAGGCTGGTTGGACATAAAACGAACGACCCTTCAGCCTGTTACATGATGTTTCGAGTTCGTCTCTGGAGACTTTTTTATCCTCCCGTACAGGAAATCTATATGATTTTCATGTATAAAGATAAATTTACAATTATTATTTATTAAAGGTTTACCAACACCTGCAGATATGTCAAACGTTCGATTTTTCAATAATATTTTTATTCAATAGTGTCTCCCTATTTTGACCTAACTTTTCATCATCAAATTTTCTCCCTTCATTTAAGAAAATATATCTCTTTTTAAATAAACAAAAAGTTGTTTCAATTTATACATTTTTTTGGTGTTAAAAAAATGATAAAAATTTATCCGACGTTTTGGACCTTTAAATCTCCGTGTAAGCTTTTCAAAACTTTCATTTTATAGTTAAAAACAAATATTAATGTTAATAAATCAATAAACAATTTCGATCTTTTTTATTTTTATGAAAAAAAAACGCTGTAAATCGTCGATCTCTATTTTTGTTCTCCACCAAACGCATCGTTTCATCCGTCACTCAATTAACCAACAAGACTGTTATACGAATACATAAATACATATTCTCGCCGGCACAACGTCGCCCTGGGGCGAATAACAGATCCTGCGTGAAATTTCCATATCATAGCGAACGATGTGTAAACCGATTTAACGTGGAAAGGCTGACTGCCAACGCTGTTCGTGGCACTGCATACAATCAGTCTATGATGTTGATTGCGTATACGTTTCCCTGAGATGCAGATTTTCCTTTTTTTATTATTTTTTTTTTTCAATTTAAAAACAAGAAAAAACATCGTTTCAAAAAAATGCGTTGATGGTCGTAAACCAGGATCACCAGAAGTTTATATTTTTCACCTCAAATATTCATGCAAAACAAATGAAATCTGGCTGAACTTGATTTTTATTTTTGTTTCGAAAAAAATTTTCTGCATGCAATAAAATGGAAAATTTTTCAAATTTGTTCCTGACATTTTGTATACATATTTATTGGTTTTTTATGAACACGTACAAACATTTTTTTCACGTAGAAAAAAAAAAAAAAAAAGAAAATTTGTGCCTGCATATTTGTGAAATTTTATCAGCAAAGTTCATTCTCGAAAGCTGCTTGTCGTGTTGATGTCGGTCGTAGAACTAATTCGACCAATATATCCTTTGTCAATGTTCTGCATGCGTATGGCCACGTGTAGACAAGCGAATTATTCTCTGAGAATAACGACTAAAAAAAAAAAAATATATATATATATATAGGTAGATCCATTTGCATCGTAAATCTCGATCGATCGAGAAGAGAGAAAGAGAGAGAGAGATAGGAGAAGAGAATAGAGACAAAAAAAAACAACATCATCAAATACACAACCCACGAGGCTCCCTTTATCCGTGACGTTCCAAAGCGTGGATCAAAGGTCTTTTCACAGGCGTTGAACCATCTATACACAAAAGCTTTTTATTTTTGGCCAAAGAAGCGACAAATCGACGTATAGGAACCTGGGGATTTCAAAAAAAAAAAAAAAGAAGAAAAAAACGTATCAAATTGTATTGTAACGCTCAAACGAACTTTATGCCACTTTTCTAATAAAGTTTTGTTAAAACAAAAATCGTGATATTGAAAAAAAAAAAAAGAAAAAAGAAACAAAGTGTCAAAATTGACGGAACGAAATTCACGAGAAAGCTCCAAATTGTTTTTTTTTTTAAAATTAATTCTTACTCATTACTAATCTGTGTTTTGGACGTGGAACAAATTTGGATAATTTGGATAATAGAATTTTACACGTCCCTGAATATCAACGATTCTCGAGTAATTAGTCATCGAAGAGCCGATTAAATTATGAGATTATGGTGGGTGAACAAAAAATTCAATTATATACACGAAATTGAATTAGTCGTCAAAGGAACTATATACAGAATTTCGCTACTATTGAAGCAATTAAATTGTAAGCATTTTTTTTTATCAGGTGCATTTTCTTTATCACGTTAAATAGTACACAGCGACATTGTTTCAAGTCTTCGTTAATAACGTCGACATGCAGTGAATGGATTTTAAAAAAATCGATTATGTAGCAGCTAACGTGAAGTTAAAATCTCATCGAGGCATTGTTAAACGCAAAATTTCAATCGTTCGATGATGAAATCTCGAAGGGATTTAAATGCGATAAAAATATCTTTTCGACGTTAATTAACAAATATTATTAATGATTTTAAATGACTTTCCAATCACCAGATGGTTCGGAAATTCTCTACACAAAAAAATTCACATTTATTTACAGTTTAAATTCGAAAAAAATAAATTGTCGACTCAATAAAAACGTAATAATGTATTTCTTTTTGTATTTTTTTTTTTTTGTATTTCTATTTTACTTTTCTCGAAAATTTTTCGTTCTGTTATGTGCCAGATATTTAAATATTTAATATTTCGACAAAATATTATTGTTCCTTCGCTCTTTATTTAAAAAAAAAATATAAAATTAACATAATTTTCATCGCTCGTATGAAATGTTTAAGGCTTTTTGAAAATACGAGGAAATTTTTACACATTTGTGTAGCTCGTTATCGAATTAAAGAGCGGACATGAAATTCTGGAAAAAAATGTACAACCTCGGCTAATTCACGTTCTTCGCGAATGCCTACGTTTCCGCCAACTTTATTTCCGGTTTGGCTCACCGCTATTTTTATACATTTTTTTTCATACAGAGACTGCTATTTTTACACATTTCTTTGTGAAATTTTTCATCATTTTCAAAACAGAGAAATGACGGAAAAATTAACGGGAATGACCGCAACCGAGCGATGATCTTTTTTTGCTGTTTTCATTGAGGAAATGTTTAGAAAAATTATAGCAATAACTTCGAGATTTCCAATGAACGATGAATTTATTTCTGTTTCTGGTATTTTTGTTTTATTCATCTAATTTTTTAATTTTTTAATTTTTTTAATTTATTTACATTATTTCTACTCGAAAAGTTTTTACAATCCCATCCCATCAATTCAACCTTTAACCCCATTGTTAGTTCCTAGTATTTTTATGCACTTGTAAAAAGATTTTTTCATTATTTGTTAAATAAAATGTACAAAAAAAAAGAATTATTAACAAAAAGTGAATATTTCAGGCAATTTATTTCAACTGTGCACTCGTGGCAGGAAATTTAAGTAAATAAATATTGTTTTGTTCGAGTTATTGAACAAAATAAAAATTCTTGATATTCTCATGCGCGATTTTTTTTTTTTTTTTTTTTTTTTTACTAAACGAAACTAAAATATTGAAATTAATCAAAGTTTCAGTAAACACGAGATATTATTTTCACAAGAATTTACGTTGCCCAAGAGGTGAACAGGAAAAATATTGTCGATTTATTTAAATAATCCGCGTGGTTAAAGAGTAAATTTTTTCTGAAATTTTTCTGAATTTATTTTTTCACATATTTAAAAAATAATGTTAAAAAAAAAGAGGAGGAGAATCGATGAAATGACAGCAAACGAGAAAACACTTTGGTTGCTATTTTTATTTTGCACGTGTGGAGGAAAATGTTGGCAATAAATTCAAATTATCCGAGCAATGAAAATGTCTTCCTTTCAGTGTTGCCTGAGACTGGCGTTTTCTACTTTCTTTTATTTCTTGTACTTGCTCTTACGGGATTGCATCTGTTGCGAAACATACGGGAATCGGGATTGCTCCAGAAAAATGAGAAAATCTTGTTGAAGGCCGAGAAAATCTCTGTGATGTTTTTTTCTCGATATATCAAACGTCATATTATTATTTGTTAGACGATAAAAATTTGTTTCGAGTTCAAAGGAGAAAGGAGAAGACAAATGGGAAGATGGACTAATTGCGTTTGGCGAAAATACGAAATCGGATGAGTCACGTGTTCACATCCTTGTTTATCAAAGTTTTAATGACACTTTTTATTTCGATGTGTTTATTTTTATTTTTTTTATTTATTTTTTTTCATTCACGTTTTCGTTCTCTCTCATACGCAGTTCTTTTCGCATTCAAAGGATTGCAAGCCATGCAAAAGCTTTTCGAGGAAAATTCCTAACCCTCGGGAATCCATTCAATGACATCGTCACTATAAGGAGAAATTTCATAAATTAATGTGAAATAACTTTCGAGAGCACTCTTGGCATTTTCGAAGCACGAACGTACCGGAGATAAAATTTTGTCGGCGCGTTCGAAAGAGATAAAAACAATTTACATGTTATAAATTAATTCGAAATTAACGTCGACGAATTTTGCTAAAAATCATTTTTTATTTCTCTCAGCTTGGAAAATGCACTTAAGAATAAAAATTATTGCTCCCTCGAAACTGAAGCATCTGTTCATTTGTTATCATCCTGATCGTTGTTTCTTTTTTTTTTTCTGATAAACTTTTATAACAATACTGTTGACCTTTCAAAAAGTTTTAGTAAAATCTCTTAATTTTCATGCATCGACACAACATCTCTAAAACATAGACATCACTGGAACTATCAGAAGAAGATTTATCCACCTGAATAGTAAAGTACTTCCCGTTCGTGAGAGTCGGAGGAAATTGGTATTAATTAGATCGATATGTGGTTCACGATACATCTTGGAAGTGGTGTTATGCAAGAGATACGTGCAATTTCATCATAAGTATAGGTGTTTTGACCCTCGGAAGCATATTGGAGTAGTCGATTACGCGTTTACGGAGTATACGTGTTGATATATAAATATATATATATATATTTATATATAAATATCTATATATCTACTGGATGGATAAAGCGGAGCGACCAACGGCCCCGGAATCGATCCT
This sequence comes from Campoletis raptor, assembly GCA_948107755.1. Classification (NCBI taxonomy): domain Eukaryota; kingdom Metazoa; phylum Arthropoda; class Insecta; order Hymenoptera; family Ichneumonidae; genus Campoletis; species Campoletis raptor. The sequence continues at coordinate 15,458,734 of OX403625.1, read as the reverse complement.
TCATCGGGGCCAACGTAGAGTTTGCAAGTTTGCACGACGTTAACCTGGATGCCCTGTAAACCAGGTCTCTTACCCTCTCCCTTTCTCTCTTTCGAGCGTTACACTATTGCAAAGAACGTCGTTGTTTGTGGGCCCGCACGCGAGAAGTAGAAAATGCCGGATATTACCAGCCTGACCGCAGAGCTGTGCAGTATAACGATGAGCTAACCGTTGCTACTGCGCCCCAGTTAGTCGACGATACTCATCCGCCAACTTTTCTGCACGGGGTTAAATATATCAAAAAAATATATATATATATATACTAGCTGTGCCTGCGGATTTCGCCCGCAACACGCTTAGTTGGCGCTAAGTAGATGAGCAATAACTAAAAAATTGTAATCTACGAAATTTTCAAATTTTTAACAAATTCACGAAAATTACTGTCACTTTTTTTCCGTTCGAAGCTGCCACCCCAGCCACCGCTCATTCTCTTCATTGTGGAGTTATCTTCAAATTTGTAATTAGTTTTTTTTCATTTATAGTCTTTTTTTTATAACAAGAGAAATTTTAAAGTCGAAAAAATGATGAAAAATTGAATTTTTCGCTTGGCCTTCCCTGAATTAACAATTTATCGGAATGTAATTTGTCCTACGACCTATTCTGATTCATGGGCTTCATTCCTGTGAACGATTTATCGAAATTGGTTTAGTGGTTTTCGCGTGAAAAGCTGCTAAATACGATTTTGCAGTTGAATTTTATATATTTGGAGATATTTAGAGATATTTTTGTTGAGTTCGTGGAAATTTAAACTTTTGCAATGACGAGGCAACCGTAGGGCCTAGGGCTTTTTAAAAAAACACTGACAAACTAAGTACGAAAGACTGGTGAGATGATAAAAGATTGTCACGAAATTCTTTGTCAGTACATGACGAAATAGAGAAGTAAAGTCACGTTGAGACTAAAGTATATCACGTTTCAGAAATCTCGGTCGAGAGAAAAATATACTACAAAGAAGGGGCAGAAACAGGGAGTTAGAGGGGAAAAAAGAGAGGATAAAGCTTTAAAACGCTCATGAGAATCGGATGCAGTGGGTCCCCACTTCACTCACAAATGTTACAGCTCTTCCTCGGACGTAACTCTCGCCTCAAGTGTGTTAGTGGTTGCAAGCTTTTTTTTCTTTCCTAGATTCACTTCCTTTCCTGTTTTCGTTTCTTTTTTTAAACTCTGTTGCTCTCTCTCTCTCTCTCTCTCTCTTTCTCTCTTCAAGTGCGATAGACTATTTTCCATCTTTCCTACCGACTTAATGTTCTACCCAAGTATACTGAAATTTTTTTTTCTTCCTTGTTTCAAAGTTAGTCCCTCCTGTAACGAGCCAAATGGCGAACTCTTGCTGGAGCAAAGTTGCGTTTATTTTAATTGGCTATTCTGAGCTATGCTGGCTCTCAAGTACTTCGACTTTTGACACTTTTTGTACAGCCCATCAAGTTGATCGTGTTTTTCAACAAAAACATACATTTTCATCGAAAACACAAGAATTTCTACCAATTTTGTTTATTGAAACGTGTGTCTATGGTTTTTCATGGGTTTTCATTTTTCATTTTCAACATTCTTGCCTTGATCCTTCTCAGACTTTTTTATCAACACATGCCATCACTTTAACCCTATTTTCCGGTTGATTGACACTTTCAAAAGGTCAAAAAAGAATGGACGAAAATTGTCAATTTTCTGACGATCACCCATCCATCTACAGGCTTTCATCCAAGCTCCTTGTATCCTTGAAAAACTTTTAATAAACACTCGAATCAGTAATGACGAATATTTCATATGTTTTTTGACAGCTTTGAAAAAGTCTTGATTTCATTCATTTTTTATACTCGTTAATCATAAAATATGATTTTTCAATAAATAATAACAACAACAAGAAAAATTAATATACGCCCACAATCCTCACGACGTTATAAACCATCGTACGAAATAGACAGGCATCAGTACTCTTATCATACATGTCATTATAATGCACGTAGGCGGATAGAGGATCAAAAAAGAAAAAAACGACTTCGTAACTATTCGAGCGTGATAAGCTCCGATAATTACTCACGCGTCTACGATTTAATCGATAATTGACATAGGCAAAGGGTCTGAATATATTTTTTTTCTTCAACTCCTGCTATCATTATTTATTCATGTGAATTTAATAAAAGTACATCATTTGAACACTGAGAGAGAAAAAAAATGGTCGATTTAATGACTTTTGATGTTATTGGAACATTTCGCTGATTCAAAGGCAGGGTCTTCGGTCAAAATAAATGTGTTATCAGTTGAAAAACCAGTGTATTTTTTAAATCCTTTATAATTTTTTTTTGCCACCCTGGAATCAGATATTTGATTGATTCAAGAATTTTTTTCCTCAGTATGGAGGATAAGGACGAATAAAGTCGAATCCTTAATCTTAAAAGTTGCGAGTATGAATTTTATTTGACAAAAATTTCTTTCACAAGTAGAAAAATTGAAGGAATTTTTAAAAAATCTTTCTAAAATATCAATTATTGACAAATTTTTCTAAAAATAGATTGATTTTTTTTCACACGATTATAAATCTTGAGGAAATTGAGTTCGTGTAACACCCACGTATATCTAAATGGACTTTGGATTTACCACGAAATCCCTTCATTTCCATACAATGTGAGGGTCGGTAATGCGCGAATAAAACGTTATACAAAATAAGGTTATCCCCGAATTTTTACTGGATCGATGTTACACCTTCGTCGTGTCTTCGAGCAAAATTCATAAATACATTTTATCAAGTTGAAAGTTTAGTGTTGATAGATTCTTCGAAACAAACCTTTTCATTCTTCATTTCGTGATAATTTTATTTACTACCAAATTCTGAAGTATTTTAACCCCAGAAAAGGTTCCCCTTCACTCAGGGTCAATTTGACCCAAACTGAAATCGATCTTTCGCGAGAAATGTGAGATGCACTTTTCCGTCCTTTCATTTCATAACTTTCATCCCCATAACTTTGAAGATTGAACAACTTTGAAGATTTTTCAAGAAACTGTAAAGATGGAGAGAAAAAAAAGTCGAATCGCTTGATTAATGAACATGAAAAGTGCATGAATGTTTTATGCATTAACGTTTTATTCAATTCGTTGCAAATTTCCATAATTTATTTATTATTTGAATTTAATGAATTCATGCATTGAAATTGTATTGAAATTTCAATCATTTTGAATATTCATGTATTTGAGTTTCGTAATTGTAGCAAAAATGGCAAAATATTTTGAAAAAAAAAAAATTAATTTAAAAAAAATTAATTTCTCACGACTGAGAACAACAATTTTTTTTTTTCCTTTGACCAAGAAGTACAGATTTTCTTGTGACGAATTTTCACTGAATTTGCAAGTAATACGAAAGTCCGTACGGAGCTTTTATGAAATTCTCTTTAATCAATTTGCAGAAAATGGAAGAGAGAAAAATGTTTCACAGTGACTAAAAAGTAAAAAAATGTTTTCTGTCCTCTTGTGTAGGGTTTCGAAAAACAAAAGAGAGCAATTTATAAATATAATCCTGCAAGGATTCCTCCTCTTTTGAAATTCTCAAGTCTATCGCATTTTTATTGAAACTTTCGATCAACGGCGGGGCTGTATTCGTGAGAACTCTCGAAGGTCAACTCAACTACAAAGTTTTGTATCAAGTATGAGCCAGCCTCATTATTTCTTAACTATCCAAATAGCAAACGAGCTCTCATCGAAAATTTGATATCTTATTGATAGAAAACGTAAAATATAATTACAATTCATAAAAAAGTTGATAGAATGATTAATAATCAAAAATAATAATAATAATTCGTATCCAACTTTGTAAAAATTCATTATTTGGAAATTTTTTTAATGACAGAAAAAAAAACAAACAAACCATGGAACGTTAGGGACACATTGAGCTCGAATAATTGAAGAATCGAGTTCATTAATAATTGCTGACAGTATGAAGTCAATAAATTTCTGAAGAACTATATTTCTGATAAACGTGAAAAAAAAAAAAAAAAACCACAACAGACTCACCAAATGAGAATTTGCAGCTCACGCATAATAATTGATATCTTCCATGTCAGTGAACGGACACAAATGAAATATCATATGATTAGCACCCACGCACACTTTTTTAATCAGCAGCGAAAGTTCCTTTTGTATTATTAAAATTCAATGAAATGTATTTTAATTGAAAAAATGAAAATTCGTGGAGCCGGCGAATCAATTTCAATTTTTTCTTTGCTTTTGAAAGCTTTTCACATCGAGATACGATTATGATCGATTCCCATTTATTAATAAATCGTACGAATCGATTTTGCACCCTATTCAAAAATTAATGAAAAAAATTGAATAAAATTGCCTGAAATGGTTTTTATTCCATCGACGATGGGAAAGTCGAAAATTTCGTGTAACTCCGAAAGGATTGATACGATTTTTGTTGAGAAATGTTTATGCGACTTGCTACTTCATTCACGGCCGCGATGTTACTGAGAGAACTCTCGGAAAACGAGCTCCGTTTGCGGGAACCGAAGGCTAGATGTGGGGTAGCTTCGGCGCACAGATTTCCGCACCCTTACCACGTATCAACCAACATCTCTCCAATTTTATCAACCCAATTTATATACACCGAAAAAAATGCTCAAAATTATTATTATTATTATCGTAACCCTTCTCCGATGGACTTGAAGACTATTACTGGAATTCACTGGGTCAAATTGACCCGAAAGTACATCATGTGCTTGCCATGAGCAGCCTTTTCATTGGTTCTTATTGAAAAGTGTCGAGAGTACACTCAAAACATCCCTCGATAAGTGTGCATCATAAAAATTCGAAAAAAAACGAATCAAATTGACTAAAAACATTATTGGAAATTTTGACATTTGGAAAAGTGAGCATTTTACTTAAAAAAACTAGAATTTTTGAAATTCTCTATATTTTTGGGTCAAATTGACCCGAAAAGTACATCATCTGCCTGCCATGAACAGCCTTTTCATTGGTTCTTATTGAAAAGTGTCGAGAGTACACTCAAAACATCCCTCGATAAGTGTGCAACATAAAAATTCGAAAAAGATCGATTCAAATTGACTAAAAACATTATTGGAAATTTTGACATTTGGAAAAGTGAGCATTTTACTTAAAAAAATCAGAATTTTTGAAATTCTTTATATTTTTGAGATGAATAACCATGGAGGGCACTTATAAGTGGATTCATTTAAAAAAAAGAGAGAAAAAAAGACAATATTGACTAATTTTTTTTTTTTTTTTAATGGACTTAACGTTCTGTCGAAATGGAAAAATTCAGTGCGTCAGCACAGAGTTGAAAATTTATATAGAAAGGTCCAAATGTGATTTCGCAACTGGTAGAAAAATCCAGAAAGGTTTTTATTGAACTGTCGCGCCCCGCAAGTGCCGCCGCTCGATTCGAGCATAATTTACGATTACGAATCGAATTTTTAGTCATTTATATAGAAACCGCGTACATTGACCCACGGGTTGAACGACCTCGGGACTATGATAATTTGCCGAATAATTACTGGTGAGAAATGCCCACTGCAAGTTCCAAAAGGAAGCACGAAATCGTCATACGTATAAATAGCCGATCGATTCCGAAATAATTCATCCATCTTCGATTTAAATTTATAATAAAGAGGTTGGTTTCCCGACCAAACTACATTGAACTCTCTCAAAATACTTGTTCTAAATAAATAAATTATTATTTTCGAAAAAATAAGATGTTAAAAATTTACTCGTTGTTTATGGAAAATCGACAAAAAATAGGGTAGAAGAGCCAAGTCCTCAGTGCCCAACGTGTCGTCGACCATTTATCAACTTTGAATGCGTACAAATTCCATAAAAATTGTATTTAAGTGATGGAAATTTTATACTGACATCTTCAAACTGTTTTTTTTTCTTTTTCAAACTGTTGTTTTTTCTTTTTGACAATACACACAATTATAACAGTACGTACAAAGTAATGACAAAATTATCAGATACAATTTTTTCCAAGATAATTTTTTGAAATTTTGCATAAATCTTCTTGAGCATCGTATTATAATGTGTTAAAAATTTGAGAAGATTTCACCGTCTAGTAATCGAGATATTCAGTCTTTAAAATGGCAACTTTAACACGAGGTCTTGTGGGAAGTTACGAAAAAAGACGATTTTTCACAACAAATAACTCGATTTCTAGACGGTTAAACTTTCTCAAATTTTACCCACAGTTCAGTATTATTGTTGAGAAGGTTCGTCTGAATTTTAAACAATTAAACTTGGAATTCGCCCAACGCATGCCTAACGCGTGAACCTCTTTAATTTTACGTCTTTTCTTCGATCTTTAGAGAATTCTATGGAAAAATATTTGTCCTTCAACTTTTGGAGTACTCTAGATTTACAACCACAAGATAATTCACGCTCAGTTGAACGTGACGATAGTCAAAAAGTTCATTTTTTGTTTCTTGTTCGCACGTAATGAGAAGAAAGCAACAAATACGAGGTCGCAGTTAAAAAAGATACAAATATCGAACAGATAACAAAATAGTTGTTATAAAATATGGAAAAAAAAAAACATAATAATAAACAATCAACGCATGTATATTTTGCATGCTGCGTAATTGATGATCTTGAGTATAAAAGAGAAGAATTTTCTTAACATTCGTCAGTCACTTGAAAATAAGTAAACGGTGTAATGTTCTAAACGTGAATTTTATTCGTATTGAGAATCTTAAATCTTCAAAATGCAGAAGAAATTGCATTTTTTCGCTATTTGGTTTCTTAGTGTTGGATTCGTCGGGGTATGAAAAAACTTGAATAAACTTTAATAAATAAAATTAATCGAAATTCACGAAAATATCAACGTTTTACGAAAATATTAACATGTATTATTTTTTTTCTTCTAGTTCTCAACCTGTAGATACCACAATCCAAACAGTCCAAAAGCTGCGAAGGGCGATTGGGATGAAGTGAAAATAAATGAGAGTTTTAATGATTTTATGAATAGAATAAGGCCTGAGGTAAGTGATGTACGAAAACTTTCCATTTTTCTGTAAATCTCAAGATGAAAGATGATCATCTTCGAGAATAAACTTTTTCTAGATCATCGAATGATGCTCAAGATTCATTCTGAAGAATCGCGAGGAAAAATAACTGTTTTTGCAATAATTAGTTAAACTAAACGAATTTATATGTGAAAAATGAGTAAAAAAATGAGTAAAAAAAATTAATATGAAAATTCCAGCTAGCGAAAAGTAAGACGCATGTAGACACCGATGATTTGTATCAGGCCTGGCTCAGGAATGACACGGATGCATTGCTCCATCGAGACCAAAAAGGCTCTAAAGGTACCGAGAAACCGAAAGGTAGCAACGCGAAAGGTTCTGCGAAAGGTTCTGCGAAAGGTAGCAAACCAAAAGGAAGTGCAAAAGGTAGCAAACCAAAGGGAAGTGCAAAAGGTAGCAAACCTAAGGGAAGTACGAAGGCGAGTAAGCCAAAGGGAGCTGCAAAAGGTACTAAAGCAAAAGGTACTAAGGCAAAGGGTACCAAGGCAAAGTCTTCTTCGAAGAGAAGTTGAATGACACACTAAAGTTCACTAAGGAGCACAGAAGGATTCAGGATCTTCTATGCAGTGGCCTTTATATGACAAAACTTAATTTCAAAGCTTCTAAACACACGACAAAAGATTTACCAGGAATGGTTAATCGAGTTACTAATTATTAGAACTCTCAAATTGATATCATGAGCTATTAAGAAGATTTTAATTTATTTTATAAGCCAATTAATGTATACAAATGTATAAATTTATTTCATAAAATACAATTTCGAAAAAGTTTCAAGTTGATGATTATTTTCGCATTTTACTGAATCTATGAGTGACGCAGTAAAATAACAAATTGTAAATCCGTTTATTGCTTATAATTATTCATGAAGGGTTCACACGACTTCAAAATTCTCATGATTCTGTCCAAAGAAAACTATAGTTTTCAAGAAGAACACTATTGCACTATTTGCAATTGAAAATTGTGCTAGTTTTGGGATTTTTTCGAAAACCTAACAATAAGTGAAACGATTTGGAGAGAAGGAAAATAGAAAAAAAAAACAAGAGGGGCGGGGAACAGCGTGTGTGGGTGTGTGGGCGAAAAAGAGAAATGACCTGTTTGGCATTGTTGATCTCTCTGGCACGTGTGCACCTGTCAAGGCCGGACAGGGACAAATAAATCGAGTGGAACGTCCGACATTATTTTTTGAAATTCCAAAAATTGCTCTCAGTTTTTTTATTTTTTAATCTTTCAGGTAATTACGACTGATGGTAGTCTTATTTCAAAATGGCCACCAGATTGAACCATTGGAATGGTCGCCATCTTCGATTGACCGCAAAAATTTAAAAAATCAAATAAAATCTTGAATTCGATTTATTCAACCGCTATTTTTACGGTTTTTTTTCGAAAAATAAGACCCCTAGAGTAAAAACTCCTGAAATCAAAGTTGTAGTGAATTCAATTCCCTACAAATTTACTCTCAACCATATTTAGCGTAAAATTGAAAATGGCTGAGTTATTGAACAAAAACGATGCAACATTTCGAATTTGCACAAACCATTGATTTCCCTTCCCTCCAGGGTCACAAAACAGCTTAAGAAAGTATTCGCAATTTCCAAGATATATTTCCCGGCGAAAAATAGCATTAGAGACAATTCTCTGAATGTAAATAAGAACGAACGATAACACTGCACGTGCTCCACGATGATGGGATTCCCGCGCGACGAACCGAGCAGCGAAAGACGAGGGAGCATGTGATGTCATCTGTCACTTGCCTCTCGGCAGCGTTTTAATTGTTCACGTTTCCTCGCTTTGTCAGTGTTCTGCCATTATTCGAAAATGAAGTTCCTTTTTATTCATAAAATTTATCAAAAAATCAAATAAAATCGAATGTACGTCAAAGTGTCTGAATGAATCAAAAGTCCGTAGAAACTAAATTCCATTTGTTGGATTTTCTAAGGCGATATGATTTCGAGCAATCTGTCAAAAATCATTTTTTGGCTTCTGAGAGAACATAATTTTAAAAAATAAAAAAGAAAATTGATGTTGGTGCTGATTTAGTGGAGTTATTTTTAAAAAATCTCGAAGCTTTTCCTAATTGCCCTCTTGTGCTGAATTTACTGCTCCAAATCAATTCAGCAAAATTTTCATCCTCTCGAGAAGGAAAAAATTCAGGATGCTGATAAATCCACGAGTTCTGGCTGAATAGAATAAAAAAAAAAAAATCCGGAAAATCCGCTCGGAAATTCCATGGGTTAAAGTGCGAGACCTTCGGTAAAAAAAAAGAAAAAAAAAAAAAAAACAGAAAAACAACATTTTTTCCGTTAACGTCGTGAGTATATTCTTCAATTCGTCTTCGGCGCACGTTTATTGATCTCCTGTACTTTTCTCGACTCTAGAACGCACACATGTCTGTCTATCAAGTGCTTTAGCAATACGTGTATCGTTCGCAGCACGCTTTTTACCTGTCACGTCAAAAAAAAAAAAAAAGTAATAAAAAAAAATAAATAAAAAAAAAATCAAAAGAAAACAAGCACAAAAAAAGTACAATGGACTTAGATCCGAAGAATCGATATGACGGAAAGTAGAAAATAAATTCTCGCGAAATATATATCTTATATTTTTCGCTCGTATAGCAATGTTACGTTTTTTTTATCTTTATTCCCAAACGACCAGGTGCAAAAGCCCATCACTAAAATTTATGTAATAAAACACCTTATATATTCGAGCAGGACATAAACTTTATGACAAAAGGGACAAGAAAATGTCTGTCCAATGTATATGTGAAAACAGAGAGCAGAAAAATAACGACTGTCCGATCGTTATCTATTCACTACCATCATAAAATCGACTCCCATGTACATATATTTTTGTGCGTTATCTATTCTATGAATACATATAAATTGATACCGGATATCGGATGAAAAAGTATCGAGCTTCGATGTGTCTAGTGGCACATGAAAACGAAAAAAAAATATATATATATAGAAAAATGAGTCTCGGGCTTCTCATATTCTTTGCCGTTGAGCATCCATTAATTTTATAGACTTTTTCTATGATTCAGGCCAGCAGTCGAGCTGCGAAAGTTATAAAAATATAAATATTACGTTCTTAAGATCGTTTTAAAATTCGTTCAGACATTATTCACTTCGAAAACGATTCAATTCCTTCATCCATTTTTTTCGGGTGACAATAAATCCTTTAGGATTCAATATTAAACTTTAGTTTCCTAAAATTTCATCACTACATATGGAAATAAAAATTCGAGACCTCGTCGCCAACCATTTAACTAAAAATCTTATTCACTGTTGTTTATATCGATATAAGAAATGATAAAATTTTGGAATCCAATCATGAAACAAATTGCAATAAAAGAAAAAGAAATTAACGAACGAGAGACATAAAATTGCTACGAACAACTAAAAATCTATTATTTGGTGTTTTCTTACGTCGAAAAAGTGGGAAAATAAAAATTGAAAAATACAACCCCGAGAAAAAAAACATATGGCTTGAGAAATTTTTAAGGACTTTGAAGAAGTCAAAAATCACAGGAATTTCTCACAATAACAAAAAAAAGATAAGACAAAAAACAGAGAGATGAAGGATAACAATTGAATTTGACGAAAAATCAAAAGTTTTGAGACAATGTGATGTTTCGAGTCGATTTAACGGAGAATATTTTTGTAACGTAAATATTTTTGCAGCCTCTTTTCCACAGCCTCCCTCAGTCTTTTGGGGACAGTGATTCGATTTTTCTCAGGAAATAACAACGTATATATATGTCGTAGCTTTCGAACGAGGGAATGTTGAAGAAACTTTCTTTGGCTCTTTTTGCAACGGAAAGTTCAGCGGAAAGCAAGCTAAAAGGAGTCGCAACACATCAAGGGTAAGAGGAAAAATAAATAAAAACGAGGAAACCGGACGAGTTGAGGGGAAAAATATCGCTAAAAGGTTGGCGACAGTTTCTAAAGTTTTTAGCTGATGAAAGTTCCCTTTGAATACGACACCCAAACTGTCCGAAGCTTTTTCTTATCTTTTTTTATCATCCCAAGCCCAAATCTTCTTATTATACGAAATCGTTTAATGAAACTTTTATTTTTCGCAATTTTTACGACTATATTTCTGAATAATAAAGTGAAATGATTGTGCGAAAGAAAACAAGAATAAAAATAAAAAAATTTTTTAAGTTTCGAAAGAGCAGTTTTTTTCATTAGAAAAAAAATGTTTCATTTTTTTTATTGCACGTAAAATTATCTAATTGTGCAAAATTTTGTCCATGCAGTGGAATTGAGCGGACCGAGCAGTGAGTTGTAGAATATCGTAGCAACGAATTCGACCTGAATTTTGATTTTTTAATTTCTGCTTCGCAAAGTCGATGACTTCGTTTTGGTAAAAAAGTTTTTTCAATTATTTTTAATTAACTCCAATAATTTCCACTATTTTTTAGCCTTTTTAGAAAATTACATGCTCTCAAAAACTTAGTGTTGACAAGAAAAATAATTTCCAACGGTACATATTTGCTTGTGCAAATGAAAAAAGAAAAAAAAAATAAGTTAATAAAATTGGATCACGAGGAAAGCACGAGATAAAGAAACTCAAAGCTTATTCGCAGGCGCACAGATATAGCGATGAAATGTTTTCTTAGTATAGACGCGAAGCCGGATGCTGTAACGAGACTAGCATCAGGGGCAGTCGGGCTTTTATTAATTAAGAGTCTCATATTATATCAATCAAGCAGCTAAAAGAAAGAAGGCTTTGCTGCCACCAGGGAAAACGGTTTCGTGCTCAAGATCGGCCAAAAGGTTTCTTCTTGACTTTAAGCGAAAAGGCTTCAGCTATTATATTCCTCATCATTTTTCTTCTCCTAGTTTATACGGTAAAACGTGTAAACTTTTTGGGGAAGCCTCAAAGGGTCTAATCTACGCGATAATTCGTACAACGAATAAATTCGTAGCAGACACGAAATTAAAGACACATAGAAACGAATTAAATTTAAAAAAATTAATTACCATAATTTGATAACCCAAACGAACGATGTTCTAAGTTCTGGATTACAAAATTTTCTCTCCTAGAAAAAAAAAGCGATCGTATGGCAAACGATATTTCGATTCAACTCTTAATTCTTATAATCTGATTGCTTTTTGATTCGGAAAAGGTTGCTTTTCCAACATATTTTCCAGACACGTTGGCTTTTTGGTTTTTTTTTTTTTTTTTAAGTTTCGAAAGATATTGGAACCTGGAAATAGCTCTTTAGTTTTCTGTTATCGGAAAAACCAGAAAATATCGACAATAAAAACCAAAAATGAATTTGTAACTAAAAAATAAAACCATTGTTTACTTTTTATCCATTGTTTCGAACGAACCAAATTTTTAATTGGACAAACTAATTTTTTATTCTATGAAAATTATTATTGTTTTTTAGTTGAACTGTCATTTCGAAAGTGATGTTTGAACCTTTCTCTTTTTTCGACTTTTAATTGAGAACTGGCAAAAACCAGGAAATTTTTTACACAGACGAAAAAGTAACAGAATTAAAACTCGAACTATGGTAACTTTATAAAAAAACGTAAATACCTGGCGAAAGCTCTCAGTGTACGGAATGAAAAGCTGGGAAAATTGTGTGTGTCGTAAAAAAAAAAAAAAAAAGAAAAAAGAATAACAGATGAGTGGAAGGTGGAAAAAGGATGAATAAGAGAAATTTGTGATCATGGAAACGGATGCTGTGAGAAAATCTCTACGATGCACAACTCAAACCCTCTGGAGAATTTTATCGCAGTGTTCCACGACGAGATTTTCGCGTAGCGTGAAATTACAGAACCTTGAGAAAATTTTTCCTTCTCATGACTATATCTCATTCTCTATTTCCGGTTGCTTCTTTCGATGAAATTTAAGAAGTCACCCACGTATGCAGATGAGGTTTGTGACGTTTTTACAATTGATAAATATATTTACGTCGCGTCTGCAAAAGTGTCTACATCTCTGAGGCATTTTTGTGTCAAATTAATTATCATTACATTTGCATTTTTAGTCTCTTGAATCAAAAATTCAATTCTTAATTTAATTTTAAGAAAATTTTAAGAATTAAATTAAAAAATGAAAAATTTTAAGTGAAATTCGTGTGTTTTTTTTCTACATCATCAAATTTTTTCGATGAATGAGATCGAGAAATTTGAAAAATACAATTAACAAGAAAAAGTTTCTATGGTCATAGAGAAATTTTTGAAATTTTGGATTTTTACTAATTAGATTATTCGTTCCAACTAAATATGAGAAAATGTAACGTAATTTTATAATCTATGGGAATTAACTCGGTCCGTTTGCTTTATCCGATGTTCAGTGAATAAACGAGAGAAAGAGAGAGAGAATGAGAGAGGGAGAGAGAGAGAGACAGAGATCAGAGTTGTACAAAATCCGTTGACGAGTTTCTTTTAATCCGGATTTGCATAGTTATTGCAAGAGCCATTTAACTCGATGGGCAGATTTGGTACGGAGCTCTCACGCTTCCTCCACCAATCCAGTAAGAAAATTTGTTCTCGGGGATCGCGAAAGAAATTGTTCAGCGAAGCAATTGCCCCTTCCATTGGCTCCCTCTTTCACACTCTTAAGGGTGAACGTTGGTACTTTGCGTATCGCCTCCTAGAACCACTACTCGTAGAAATTCCATCAAATCCATTCGATTATACTCTGAAAAATAATCTCATCATCTCGTGAGAGAAGGTGCAATCGATCTCACGAATCAATCTGAAATTTTTTTTCTTTTCCTCCTAATGCGCTCGGTTTCATTGCTTAATCTCAGTGACTTCATCAAAGTTCCTTTTTTTGTGTATTGATTACATAAAAAAGAAAAAAAAAACAATTCTCGTATTTGAACAAAAAGCAAAACTTTTTTGTTCTGAAGCAATTAGAGAAATCGTAATTCCATGAAATTTTATAGTTTCCGTAACCATAAAATTTAATAATTTCAAAAATACACTAAATAGCAACTAATTTTTATTTTGCATTTTTGAGTAAAAATGCAAAGTAACTTTTGACTTTAACTTTAGAAAAAAATAAATTCATAGTTTTATCTCTGTGTCAGAAAACATTTGTTTTTCGAATCTTTTCATTAAAAAACGATTAAAACATAAATTCTGAATGGATTATTATCGATTTTTGGTGGAATCGAAGTACAGGCAATACTTTTCCTCATTTCTTGTTCTTTAGCAAAAAAAAAAAAAAAATTAATAAAAACTTTAATTCTGTTCTCGTTTTGACAGATAGCACGAAAGAAATAAGAACTTCATTATAATTTGCATCCAGATAATCAACATTCAGAATGTTTTGTCCCAATGTCGAAGTTGCGGGAATGAAGATGTACAAAATAGTAATGACGTTAGGAAATATAAATTTTATGCACGTTTCATGGTGTATTATATCTCAAGAATATCACCGAATGGAATATTATCCAAGATAGGATAACTCTTCGATGGAGGGTGCATATGTGTGCACAGAGTATGTCAATACCAGTGCTTTCCATTTGTACAGGCTTAAAAGGACGTGCGGGGGAGGGTGGGGGGGTTGGGGGGTGACGAGAGGTTTACGTATTCTGAGGATATGCTCGCAGCATAATAAGCAGTTCTTACCACTGGCTCGGTAGCTGTTCGCATTTCAATCCATATTACAGGTGAATCACGTGCATTCTGACTTTATCCTTATACATCAAATATACTGTCCGAAGCTAATAAATAGTTGATGGAAACTTGAGCTGAGGCTGATCAGTGTTAAATTTCGAGTCAAGAAGTTTGCTATTGTTTTTAGAGATTTGAGTTTGTCTGGTGGAACTATTAATTAATTAATGACATTTAAAAAAATCTGCATGCACTTTAGCTCCACAGCTTGAGCTTTAGGAGTAGTTAAGGAGGTTCACCGGTTATGCATGCGTTAGAGGAATTTTAAGTTTAATTGTTTGAAATTCGATGAACCTTCTTAACAATAATACTCAACTGTGGGTTAAATTTAAGAAAGTTTAACCGTCTAGAAATCGAGTTATTTGTTGTGAAAAATCGTCTTTTTTCGTAACTTCCCACAAGACCTCGTGTTAAAGTTGACATTTTAAAACACTGAATATCTCGATTACTAGACGGTGAAAACTTCTCAGATTTTTTACACATTATAATACGATGCTCATGAAGATTAACGCAAAATTTCAAACAAATTATCTTGGAAAAAATTGTAGCTGATGATTTTTCTGTTATACTTTGTATATATTATTATGATTATGGCGCGAGAACCTCGTTAAGCAAACCGTTATGGATAAGGCACGACATTTCTTATGAAAAAAGGTCAATGACTCTAATTTATGGTAATAATAACCAGAGCAGTTTTTTCATGACTTAATTATAAAAAATTGAAAAAAAAAAAAAATTGTCTCTAATTTTGTCATGTTGAATCCTACGGCTGAACCGTAAACAATTTTTCAAAAAATCACAATACCTTTATTTAGAGATGAGAGTTGTTCATTCTTCAAACTGATTCGTCTTCACAAAGCTGAAGTAAATGTAGGTCAAGTGACATGCGATCGTATCCTGCAACGAAAAAAATACAAAATAAGAAAATGTTGATTCTGTATGTTCGTCTCCGTTTTTGACACTTTGCCTTTTTCCCAGTGTACAATTTCGTAAAAATCGATCAATACTTTCAGAAATTTACGAATAATCGATAAATGATGAATAAATCGATGAAACGAGAGTTTTTATTCCCACAGGAATTTATCCGATCGATATCTTTTGCAGTATCTTCTATTAATTATGAGTCAATAAGCCCCAGAAGCCTCACAGAGTAAAAAATTTCATTGGACGAACAAAAGTCATCTTTTTGGACGAAAAAATTGTCAATAGAATTATTTTTTGTTGAATCAAATGATGTAAATCCACAATTTAACAAAAAAAATTGTTCCCTTGACCATATTTTCGTCCAACAAAATGAATTTTGTTCGTTTAACGAAATTTTTTTCTCTGTCCTCATTAATTATACACTACAATATTGTACTTTCATGAAAAATCCAAATAATTCAAGCTTTTTATTAATTTGTCGAACTCACTATAGATTTTTAACCAAATAATACCACGATTTTCAACAACGTTTTTCAAAAAAGTCCAACACAATGAAAAAAAGTTTCGCTCGGCTCACCATGCATGATATTACAGTTTAAGAATACGAGAGCATTTGGAGTGTTGTCAAGGAAAAATGTTTTTCTCTGATGACCTCTCGGGCTGTGAGAAAAAAGGCAAAACTTCCATGCCAAAAGGTCAAAGTTCGATCGTAAAAGCTACACGAGGTTCATCAGCCCTTTATGAATTTCGTGTATTAATATAAAAACGAAACATTATATAAATATATTGTGTAACAATTTGAACTCAACGAAGAGTTAAGAGATAGTTGAATCATTGTGTCGGTTGCAGGTGTTGAGTAAATACCATGAAAATATTTGTTGCAACTCTTCAGAGTCACTATCTGTCAACTGAACGAAATAGAATTCATTAAACGAGATTTTTGACGTCTTTTTTGGGTTGGAATAAATTTTGAACCGTTGAAATTGTCTTCATCAAATTTTACGTTCGTATTTATTGTTCCTTTGAGAATGTGTCTCCATAAAAAAAATAAAAAAAATTATTTTAAATATTTTTATATAGTTTTTTTTTATTTTTATACGTAATGGTCCACCAAAAACTGCCTCAATTTCGAACTGAAAAGCAACAACGCTTTAGAAACTAACTTTGAGATGAAATTGATGCAAAAAAACAACCACGAACCATGCAACAGCTTTGTAAAAGTTGTTTTTTAGTTGCTAAGAAAAATTAAAGACGAAAAAACAAAGCAAATGACAGGGTATATTGTTGTGACGCGCATAGTTACTTTTTGGTTGCAAAGTAACTTTGGCCACAGTTTGAGACTGTAGAGTTTTGGTTCTCTAGAGATTACGAGGGATAGAAAGCTGAAAAAAGCAGCCGTACAACTTATTTCATCAATGTACGTTTTATGATTGTTTTTTGTTTGAAAACAAGCCTCGAGTTGGAGTTTTATGACGATCTTTTATTATAGTTTTTTACAATGAGGGACAAAATTGTTGGATCAATCAAATAATATCTTATTACGGGGTGTCAATAAAATTATATAATCATAAAAATATTATAAAGTATTTGAAAAATAGACTCGTTTTGCAACTGATCACACATTTATTTTGAAATAAATACAATCTGGGAAAATAACAGTTTGCATCAACATGTTCCATTCGTTTTTCTTTTTATTTAGTATTCACTCGGGTTCACGAGAGAGAGAGAGAGAGAGAGAGAGAGAGAGAGAGAGAGGGAGAGTTACACAGAAGGCGAGAGCAAATAAACGAGAAAACAAAGAAAAAAAAACAATAAAAAAAGAGGCAAAGGTCGTGGCGAACGTTGATGAAACGAGGCAAAAGGGCGGCGAGTTTGAAAGACTGAAATAAACAGTTGAAATATGCTGTCGGGTGAATTCCCGTGGCAATGATTGCGGCTCCACCATATATTTCCCTCCGATATACTTCGTCGGATTTACCGATTTTTCTTTTTCAAGCTTTTGTTCTCAACGGCCAAAAACGTACAGCATCAGATTGCGGTTGTCCGAGACCCAATCATCCGCGAATCTCTCCGCTTTATGAATGCCGAATCGTGTATACATCGATGGAATCACGCTTGAAAAAAAAGAAAAAAAAAAAGAAAAAAGCTTCTATTCGTAAGCTCTGACCAGAGTTCTCACTCGAAGAAGGATTTTTTTTTCAACAAACCTGTCATCGTAGACAAACAAACTTTATTCTTCTCAACTCTTTCTTTCCTCCTAAATCGTCAAACGAATCGTGTCATCCAATCGTTCACAGTCGTCAGTTTCATATAAAACGAACAATAACAAAAAAAATTGAAATCTACAAAGTTTTAAAATTTCAACAAATTCACGAAAATTACTGTCACTTTTTTTCCATTCGAACCTGGCACCCCAGCCACCGCTCATTCTCTTCATTGTGAAGTTATCTTCAAATTTGTAATTAGTCTTTTTCATTTATAGTCTTTTTTTAATAACAAGATAAATTTTAAAGTCAAAAAAATGATGAAAAATTGAATTTTTCGCTTGGCCTTTCCTGAATAAACAATTTATCGGAATATAATACGGCCTACGACCTATTCTGATTCATGGGCTTCATTTCTGTCAACGATTTATCAAAATTGGCTTAGTGACTTTCGCCTGAAAAGCAGCCAAACACAATTTTACAGTTGAGTTTTATATATATAGAGAAGATTATTATATTATATATAATTTATTATTATTATTATTATTATTATTATTATTATTATTATTATATTATATTATATTTTATATATTATATAATAATAATATTTTATTTATTTATTTAATTTTATTGGAGATTGGCAAAGATATGAAGTGTCTCTTTACGACCTTGTTAAAAGCACTCAATTTAGTTGGTATAAATGATACAAAAGTGCAAAGGTATTAGAGCCCATTTAGGATCCTTCATTTACTTTCATATAAAGTACTGAAACTGTCGCATAGATGATAAAGTTGAAGAGAAAGTGACACAACGTAATGCATCATTTGGCCTAACGACGTGTATTCCCACCCCCACCATATTTCGTTACGGAAATTTACTCGATTTTTTTTTCGGCCTCTCTTCGGTTCGCCAAAAGATAAGGGCGAAATGAGGTTTTTTTTCTGACAATCATTCGCAGCACCCACGCTTGTCCGACGTTCGAAATTGGACGGCTAAAAAAAGGGGAAATAAAAAAAATTGTACACGCACACAGAATCAGGTCCCGTGACATCGGACCATGAGGCTGCGGTCAGACGAACGATAGAGCGAGATGAAGGTCCGAGGGTAAAACTGATCTCGGTATTACGATTTCAGAGGATTCGAGGAGGAAAAAGGATCAGCAGCGATTTAGACGATTCTCTGGTAAAACCTGAAGAAAAAAAAACTCTCAGTCACTTCGATTTATCTAAAGAATCGATTACAATCGATTTAAAAATTGATTTATCAAAATTTTTAATAAAGGATTTATCAAATCTTATCAAATTTCATTGGTTTTGACTTTTTTTTATTTTCTTTCAGATTCTTATTTATTCATTTAAACAACAATGTTTAATTAGTTTCGTATAAACAACGAAAAATAGCAAAAGATCGACTGAAGCACTCTATTTTGTTAAACGTTCCAATATATTTATATTTTCTATAATACCAACGATATTTATTAAATTCCAACGATATCTTACGAATATTTCCATACGACGAAGTACTTGAGGGCTTTTACAGTAACAACATTTTCCATCAATATTTAAACAGTTTCTACGATCGATTCTTGTTCCATTCCTGTCCGTGAGTCTTGCATTATCGACAAAACTCGAACAGTCGTCTCGTCTTTGACGCATGTACTTCGCTATCATAAGCGATTCATTCATTTTTGTGAAGTTACATTTTGAGTTGAAAAAACATCGAGAATTTTTCATTAAAGTGCGTTATACGAGTTAAGAGATCTTAAGATATGTTAAAAAAAAGAAGAAAGAAAAAAATATATAAATTTCAAAAGATTTGCGATCTGAGGTGGACAGCACTATAGTTTAAGGTGGTTCTCCAATCGTTTTTCCAAGCTCGTCTGTCAAGCTTAACCCGTCAATGGTCGCGCTACTCACACAATAAACTTGGGTCGCACGAGAAGAGATTTTCTTACATGCAAAGTTCGTAGTTGTGTAATTTGTTGACTAAAAACTTGAAAAATACTTTGACACAGTATATTTGTGACTTAAGAACATTTAAATTCGTTAAAAAGTACAATTATGACCAATGATTTTTCAAAAAATTGTCTCTTTGATGATACGATGTAATAATTTGTAGTAGAAATGATAATTGTGCAACGAAATGATAAATGAAACGATAGAATGTCCATAATAGAAATAATAATTTATCGGATATGAGACTTTGGACCCTCGAAAGAGGCTGGAAAGGGCAACGAAAAAATTCAAGGTCGTTTCTATAGGAACTTGATGGATGGGAGCAAGTTTCTCAATAACACGTGCTCACGCCCTTCGCTTTCTATCTCAGTTTCTTTTGGAAGTGCTTTGGAAGCTTCATTTCCTGTTGATCCCTTGAAAGAGTATATACAAGGATAGGAGATTGTGTTGAAGATGAAATCAAGAGGCATCAGAGATACGTGCGAGGAGGAGATGGAGAGTTGGACGAAATCTAATTCGTGAATTCTGTCACATTCGTCGATGATCGTATATCCAAGAATTTTCGTCCATAGGACTTTCACAATGAGGATAAATCTTTGGAACGAAATAAGGAAAGAAAAGGGATGAAAAAATAAATGATAGAGACGCGATACGTTGAAGGTCAAAATGGAACCCTCTCGGTAACGTTAATCCAACGAAATGGGATAAATCTCCATTTGACGTCCATTAGTTTTAATTAAATTGTATTTTCTACTGATAAATTGAAGATCTACGAGACGTGCATGTTAAATAAATGTAAAAACGAAGTTCAGTCATTGATTTTCGACGAGTTCATAGTTCCCCCAAAGTAGATAAAAGTTCAAGTGACGAAAACGTATTTACAAAAATAGTACTCAGTTTTATTTTTATTTTACTTTCTTTTAGAAATCTTTATCCCTCGTTTGGGATACGATGGTTTTTGTTGAAGGCTCGGGAGTATACTCTCAACATTTTGTCATTAAGGTGAAGAGAGCTGAGTGTAAAACCGTGGTAAGAATTCGCTATAAGATCACGTTGAGAAAGAAAGAAGGAAGCTTTTTCAAGAAAATTGGCATAGTTTACGGACTGCGGCCTGGAATAAATTGCTACGATACCATGGAACCCTTCTTTATGAGCAAAGGAGTGAAAGCTGCGAAAAATACTGCCTTAAAGAGCGAAATATATAAACGTTAAATGTGTACAATGAGCAGGAAGATTGTGTTGGCCGTTTAGTTATTTCTGTAATCATTTCCCCAGAGGCACCGTAGACAAAGCTTGCATTATCTTTACGAGCTTCATCCTCCAGCTCAGTTTTATAGGTTTTAGGCGATAAAGGAATAAGTACGTAGTGAATAATTGTTCTGCAAGTCTGTTAACTTTACTAATTGTTTTAAAAAATCGATAAAATGTCTTTGGGAAATTAATTAATTTCTCACGCATTCTCATTCGACGTCGAAAAAAGTGAATCGATTTATTTCACAGACGCGATAAAAACTCTTCACATTAATTGCAACTCACTTTTTATTCGATTCGAATTCTGAAAAGTAAGTTCCAAAGTGCTTAGCCACGAAAACTCCAAAGTTTCGATGTCAAAATTCTTCTCTCAACACCCTGGACGAGTCTCCAAAGTTTTTGAGACTCTTTTATCGCAGGAAATTTCTTTTTCACTATTTACCATGGACTTTAAAGCTTCAGAAATTTTATTTCCACACATGTGATCGATTTATTTGACAGTAGAGACTCGATTTTTGGATTATTTCAACGAACCATCGTTTGTACTTGATTTTTCATACAAATTTGCTTGTTTCCAAAATTAGACGTGAAAAGCTCCTTGAAATTCGATAGCTTTGTGTTACAAATCCCGCATATAGAGTAGTTCAGTTTCTACAATCTGACTTAACTATCACATGGGTTTCGTGCAATCTTCAATCATATGATGGCAGAGTGGCTTGAGCACCATGGGAGGTAATCTCTGATGTACTGCAAATTTGACGAATTCCACAAAATCCTAAGCCAGCAAGGACGTCTGACAAGCATGCTTCTATAACTTGAAATCACACAAATTGTGTAATTTCATCCCCGTCATTCGATAGAAAAAGAAAGAAAAGAAAAAAAAAACGTATTAAAAAAGTCAAAAATCAAGTATTTTACGAATTTGAATCCATTTAGATTTTATTTTCAATGAAAAGTTCTCGGGACGAAAGAAAAAGTTTACATTTTGTTTATTAAAAAAAATTAATAAATAAACAAACGATGAATATAGATTTTGGAAATCATGAAATTACTTTGCGATTTATAACCGCACAGCTGATTAACGATTATAAATAATAATAACAAATTATCTGTCATAAAATGACATTCTTGTCATCGGAAAAACTTTTATACGAAACTTAATACTGATCAACGTATCGGATAACGGTTATTTTTATCTGTTATTAACACCAGACTCTCGTTGTGCTTTTTCGTACGACGTCGTTGCTATCATCCGGTCAAATTGACCCGGGCCACTTTGCAGGCTCATAACTCCCAGTAAAATGAGTATTTTTTTATATATTTTTTTTGTAAATGATCGTACAATTTCCGACTAAGCAAATGGGACTGGTCTTAATGTTGTACACCATTAGTTTCACTGTAGTGGGAGCTTTAACAAAGTTCAACTCCATTCTGATGCCTATGATCGATTTTTGCTTGGGTCAAATTGACCCCGAGTAAGAACTCCGGGTTATAATTATTGAATTTGGATCCTATTATGAAACTGCAATACTGGGTTGCAGCCTGGATTGTGAATCTGTAATTCTATCACTCGATTGATTGTATTCCGTGACGTGACGTCGAGTTTTTGACACAATAATGATTTTTTTTTTTTTTTTTTTCCATCGTTCCTGCGTATACCCTCACGGGTTTTTACGACCCCATCCCATCACTTTAAACTCCACTTTTTCCCCACTTCACTATTCTCGTTAAAAAAAAATAATTAAGTTAACAAGACCCAAAAAAACATCGATGTGAAAAACGATGGAACAAACTAATCACAAAGATCTCGAAAGCAGTTTTACACATTCATCTATTCATATTAATTACAGAATTTTTTTTTCTCACGTATTAATATTTAATTACGTCAATTTTGATGGATTCGTTCTTATTACTTTGTAAGTTTAAAAATAATAAATTTAATTCATTAAAATTCGTGATAAAAAGTGACACACAAGTTACAAAAAAAAATCCTATGAAAAATTAAATTTGTTTTCTTGAATAAATGAGACATAAATTTTGTATTTTTATAAATAATCTGCCACTGGAAGAAAAAAAAGGGAAATTGACCTCATATTTCGTATTTTATTCTTCTTTAATTTTAATTTTATTTAATCTCTTAATATTATTGTTATTTGTATAAATATAGACGAAAGGTTGGCCCAAAGCGTGCTCAAGGATAATAAACATTATTTATATCTATTTATCTATCTCTGTCGTTACTGCCACCATTTGGGTGAGTGTCAGAAAAAAAATAGCCTCGTCCGTTTGGTCAGCTCGTTTAGCTAATGTTAAGGGAGTCCAGGGATAGTGAATAATTGGAACAAACGAAATTCGATGTTGAAGCATGTTCACCAAATTGGGCTCACGTGCAGTTTATGAATTTCGTACACCTCGGGCTATGTTTCATAATATATACAAATTTCAAATATACTGAACACTCTGCTGTTACTGTTTCGAGGAGAGTTAATCCCAAGTACCGGAATATAATCCACATGTAATTTATTATTAAAACCGTTATGTCGTTCTAGCAATCTGGACTTAAGAGCTGTACGTTTCTCGGAGGACTGACCCAAATTTTACATAAACCAACACCTCGCACTCTCAAATCTCGTTAAAATATTCATTTCAGCTTACAGCAGATCCGAATGTTCATTTTTAGTAGTTAGAAAGAAAAAAAATATGAAACTAAATCGAGTTCTGGCGAAAAAAAGTAAATGGTGGATCGATAAATGAAGTTTAATCTTTTTTCGAATTAAACAAAAAGAAAAAAACGAAGCTTATTAATGAAACTATTGATTTTTTTATAAAACAATAAAATTATATGTCAAATTTTGATCGTGTTGTTATTCAAACAAAGGAACAAATTTTGTGGAATATTTTTTATTAACTGAACAATGTACAGTTTTGTGAATTTTTTTTTTTTTTTTTGACTGAATTTATTAATTTAATGAATCAAGTTTTTGGAAACCCTGAAAAAGGGATTAAATAATTGATGTTGAAATGGCTGGACGAATTGGATTGCTTTACTCAATTGCTCAATAAATGTCAAGCATTGTTGGAGCTCCACTCGATCGTTTGTCTCGTGCCAAACTCCATGAACGAAGTTTTTTGGCTTCTCTGGGAAAATGATGCAATTCAATCATCGTCCCTCGAGGCATATTTTGAAACTGTATAAACTAATCGGTAACAGAACTGAAACCATTCAATGGTCAGCATCGGAATCTCCAATTATACAATTTGTGAGGTTTTAGTCAATTATGAGAGAAACTTCATATGGAACGATCCTCGAAATCGTTATCCCTCGAAACGTTGTCAAATGTATATTTTTTTTTTAACAAATATCGAGATAAAACGGACATTTTATTCTTAATCAACTTCATGAAACTGATTTATTTATTTTTTATCGTCTTTTATAATTTTTCTATTCAAGAGCAAACTGATGCCCGCAAGGAATTTTGGCTTCGAAGTATATCACTGCCTCTTGGCCCATTAAAATTGCCCGCAGTCTCGAATTATTCATTCTCGAATGCAAACTCTCTAGAACATAGGGAATTTCTCTCGATGCCACAATTCAACGTCACGTCACGTGTGCAAACTTTCATTCGCACACACGTGTATTCAAACATGCAGGCTGACCGTGCAAATAGAATAAGATTTTTCTTCGGATGTTCAGTGCTCCAGTATCAGTGAAAGTGACATAAACTTTTTCTATGCAGTGAACATTTGTAGAATTTGAATTTTTCAAGAGTTTGTTTTACTTGTCGAATTTCGAGGATTTTTTTCGGTATTTTATCATTTTCAAATTGACAGAAAATATTTTAAATTATTATTATTATTATTTTTTTTTCACTAAATTGGAAACTTTCGATTTTTTTTATAATTATATTTACGTCTCTTCAAAAAGTTCATTTTACTTCTAGAATTTCGAGATTTTTTTCGCTATTTTATCATTTTTAAATTGACAGAAAATATTTTTAATCGATTGAAATCTGTTTGCTCACAAATCGTACGTCATATTTTTACTTTTTTTTTCTTCATTAAATTGGAAACTTTCCTTTTTATTTTTTATAATCATATTTGAGTCCCTTCAAAAAGATAATTTTATGGAAATATGTGACGTCAATTATTCATGAAATGTACGAACAAATGTTTGAGAAATTTCAAGACTTTTCTTATACTGTTCGCTCAACTTTGTTGGGAAAGGAAAATAAAAAAATGTTGGAAAAATGCTGAAATTATCGAAAATTATATTTTCATGGTCAAAAGTTGGTCAACTTGGTGTTCAAAATTTTTTAACTGTATGGGAAATTGACTGTCACAATGGAAGTGCACGTTTTTCAGATCTCCAAGCTCCTAATCAACTCGAGGGAAAAAAAATAATTCGTTAAAAGTTGCACCAGGTTCGTTCTCGTAAATTATTTGAAAACGGTGGTTTTCGCACGTGGAAAGCTTCGTGGAAGTTTTCAACTGATTCTTGAAAAATTCAGCGAGTTTGCAGCTAATTTATCTTCGAGGAACTGGGAAGTAAATCTTCTTTAAAGGATATTCAGCGTTTGGAACCGAATTCTTAAAAACTGAAAATTAAATTCTTGAAATTTCGTGTAAAAAGTTATTTCCATAAGTTTACGATTGGGAATAATTTTAAATTTCGTGTCATGTTTTGTGTTTTGTTATAAAAACAATTGCACAGAATCAATATTACAAAAAAAAAAAAAAAAAAAGAAATTAATTTCATAAAGTTTTCACGATATTTTTCAAAAAAATTTCAAATATTTTTATCGATCCTCCAGTAATTTTTTAATCCAACAAAAAAAAATGCAAAAACTTTTGTTTATTATTATGTCGACTTCGATCAAAGCGAAATAAAATTCTGCTTACCCTGAAGATTTCATTTCGATATTTCTATCACGTTCCAAAGTTGAATATTGGGGAAAAAAAAAAAAAATTAATAGAAAATCAAAACACAAACAGATGTAACATTTTTTACGAAAGATCTTGAGTGCGGATTATGCAAAGAACGTGAATGAAGTAGAACCGTCTCGCCACGCGGTTGATAGCAGACTGAACAACCCTAGTTCGTCCAGGGGTTGTGCGTCCGCGCATCACGTCTCGTTTAAAGGCCGAGGAATGCGGAAGAACGAGGATAAAAAAAATAGTAGAATTTTTAAGGTAATAAAACAATAAAAATAACATTTTTATCCTCATCAATAATCGTCTAATCAATGAGAAATAATGAAATAATTATTTGTTCACAATGTAAATTGATCGTATGATTAAATAATCAATAATACATCGCTCTAAATAATCGTGAAAATGAATGATTAATTCTACAGAGCGAGCATCACGTTTCAAACCCATTTACAGTCCATTTACAAATTCTACTTGCCAATTACAAGGCAATTACCATTTATCACTTTCTCTGCCATTCGAATTCTTAGAATTCAAGTTATTTTTTCAAGCTTTACAATTTTTATGATAAATTTTTGATTAAACGTCAATTAGGTTAATGTGAACTCGACGAGACTCCAGAATTGACGAATAAGAATTACGAGTTTTAATAATAAAATTACCAGTTATAGCACTTCAAATTTATTTCATTTATTTACTATTTCTCATATTGATTTTTTTTACTTTTTTCTTTCTGAATTCTGTAAACTGAAACAAAATTCGCATATACTTGAATTTGCATCAAACTGATGCAATTAAAGTTTTGTTCATTTTGCAACAACTTCACTTCACCAGTATCCAGAATTTCTACGACTATCAATTTTGCTTAACTCAATAAATTTTAATCCAAATTTGAGAACTCGATTCGTAATTCCATTCATTTCAATCCCGTGGTTCCTACATTTTTTTTTTTTTTTCTTCAAACTGAAAGGATTTATTTAATTAGATTTTTCGTTTAACGACAACGTTTGAAGAAATATTCAAGTTATTTTGTTGAAACTCTAGAATTAATGGGAATAAAAGTGAAATTTTGTCAATTTTCTTAATTTAATAACAATAAGAAACACAATGTTAAGCGTCGATCGATCAAACCAGAATTAGACAAATTCTAATGCGGTGAAAATAGAACAGAATTGGCGCGTTATAAAATAATAGAAGAAACGTGAGGAAAAAAAAGAAAAAAAAGAAGAAACAAAAAATAAAAAATAAAATAAAATAAAATGAAATTAAAAAAAAGGAATAAAATGAAAAATGAAAGAATAAATAAAAATAAAAAAATAAAAGTAACACAAGTCTTGATCATCGCTAACACGAAAGATACGATATTCGAAGATAACAGAATATAAAATTTGAAAAAAAAAAAAAAATCAATATATCAGAAAAATCTTACGAATTTCTGTAGGTATTTTGACATATAATCAAAAAAAAAAAAATTTTGGTTTTTTTTCTTAGTTAAAAACTATGCGAGTTCCGGAGTATTCGAGAAAAAAAAACCTGTCACCATAAAAATGGGCAGCAAAAAATTTTTTTCTTTTTCATGAGCGTGGAAAAATTAATTTTGACAGTTCATAAGTCACTGAATGAAGAAAATTCCACAGAATTCCAATTTGTTTCGTAATTAGATTTGAAAAAATTGAATAATAAAAAAAAGTCAATACTTATTTTTGTGCAGCGCAACAAAATGAATGAAAATCGTACACCAGACAATTTTTCAATAAACGAAATATTCCATTCGACGAATTTCATACGGAGCCTTAGTCGACGCTACTAAAATTTCGTCAAAGTTCAAAAAACAATAAATTTAAAGAAAAATTCATTTTTATAAATTATACAGAAGCAGATAAAAACAAAAAGTTTGAGTGTCGAAACTCTGTACAATTATTGCCAGTACCCTCGAGCTCGTTTCGTGGGAGGAAGTATATTTCTCAAAGCAGCGCCCTCGAGGCAAACTTTAAAGCCGGAACTTGCCTGAGCCACACTTGACGACTTAAAAAATATATATGTATATATTTGCCACCCTCGAAATTTCCTTTACTCTCTATATAAGAACGATGAGATTTCTCATGAATTTTCAAACACCAAATTTCCGTAACAGAATCCGCTTCTGAGCTCACTATTCAAAGACTTTGTTTCTGCCTTAACCAGCGAGTGGTTTGGAATCGAGTATTTAAGTTCTTTTGATAAATGCAATTATTATTATTGTTATTATTATTATTTGAATGCTTGTCAAAATAAAAATAAAAAATCCTCGACTACTTTCTCATAAAATAAAAATAATAACAAAAACGCAGTTCGAAATATTTGTTAAATCGTTTGTGATGACATTTTGGAAATATTAAATGAACGAATTCATTAGAATTTGTTGATAAAGGGAGTGGAAAAGTTGAAGGGAATAAAACTCAAAGAAAAATCGATTAATTATTCTGTGGAGTTTTGTTGTAACGAAAAATACGAACGTGAATCAGAAAAAGACTCGAAGGTATAACAGTAATTAAAAGAGCTTTCGTATGAGAATTTTAAGAGCAAACGGAAAAGAATAAAAAATAAAAATTCAATCAATTACTCATCGTTGATTAAATACAGAAAAAAAAAACTAAAACTTTGATTAAATACAGATAAAAAGTAATTAAAAGAGCAATTGAAAAGAAAAAAAATAGTATGGAAAAGCAGTGTAACAAATCCAAGTGTTTGGGAGAAAAGAGAAAAAATTTATAAGAGAAAAAATCGGACATCTACGCGCAGGGATTATTACGCAAATGATGCATGAATCTGAAGGTCGCAACTAAGTTTCGTAAAGGTCTCTGTGACTTGACAAGTACTTTGGTGTACGGTCGAAGCTCTCGAGTACTCGTGGGAAATTAAAGCATGAAATTGGCGAGCTTGTATTATCATCTATATTCATAGAAGGCTCGTGACAACATCCAACCCAATTGAACTTCCGGATCTCCCGATGGAAATCTTTACTCGGTTGTTTATTAGTGAAATTAAGACTTCGGTATCGCCTCGAAGAGAAATCTTAAGTGGCGCAGAGCAATCAGTTTATCGGACGCGTGGTTGAATGACTTTTTTGTTATTGAACTCATGGCTCGATATGATCGTCATCTTGGAATTAAACTCTTCCTGGACATTTTTCTGTCCTGACGCCAAAACACTTTTTTCGAAGTTTTCAGAAGATTCTGCCACAATCTCACGAACTCTCACGGATAAACGACTTGAGCTCAAAGTCTCAAATTAGAATATAATTTTTCACGATTTTTTGTCTTTCGGTTGGTCCTTGTTCGAAAAAAATCCGTCCATCCAATTCCGAGCAATCTAATATTCGAGAATTTGGATTTGGAAAATTTTGGAAATTTTCTGTTTCTTGGAAAGACTCGTCGTATCTTATTCTGTAATAAAAAAAAAAAACGAGCATAAAAATTTGTAGAAAAGTTTCGAAGTTATTCCATGGAATGTGAATTTTTTTTACTGCTCCCTATAAAATCGCTTCTAAAACTGTACAACCTTTCATCGTCAATTTCTCGGATACAGAACCGTGGATTTTTTTGACATGTAGTTTCTTAACGCTGCTCAGAATTTGTCCTTGGAATAAATAAAAAGCTCTAAATACTATCAGTTGAAATTGAACGACGAGACCTGTAAACAGGAAAAATAAAAATGAATTAAAACGAATATTAGAATATGCCGCAAGGCAATCAATGTATTTATTGTATCAATCACGTCAAAACCATAATTAACATCATTTTAAAGCAACGCCGTCTCAATACAATATTTACAGGTAAGCTAATGGTTTTTTTTAATTAATTATTTTAAATTGAAGTTTCCAATCGTCCAGGAACACGAGATTTTATTTTATTTTTCTTTAAAATTGTCCAACATTCTTGATATTCAAGTAGGAAAAAACGATCGCAAATTATTTTGGATCTTTGTTAGAAATTCGGATAAAAATGGACGAAAAATAAATGCGGAAAATTTGGATTAACGATAAAAATTTGTTGGAAAAATTTTCCTGCTCTTCTTACGATGGACAACTTCAATACCAAAATCGTTTACAATTACATTTACGTGAGTTTGTGTCTTTTTTATACGCAAATCAATGAAATCAATGACTTCGGACAATGTTTAAAGGACGAAAGTGAAAAGAACGAAAACTAAGTAATTGCGAAATAATTATTGGTTACGGGACAGTAGCGAATAATACAAGCTTTTTGTTAAACTTCAACGAAAATCCAAAGTTGTTAAAACCACAAGGAATTTCGCTGTAACAAAAAAAAAAAATTGTGTCACATTTAAGAAAAGTTGGAATCGAAATTCATTTTCAATTGCGAAGTCGTTCGGTAACGGTGAACTCCGTTGTCGAAGATAAATCGTGCCTGGTACATTTACCAGAGTATTATTTTTCCTTATTTTTTTTTTACATTTTTTATTCCATGGTTGAGGGCAATCGTTTTATGTATAAAAAGTATGAGAATTTTTTTTACTGATTTTTATTTTCCTTCCGGAACTCACGATAACGAGAATATGAATAAACTTCGGTCTAAAGATTTGTTCTTGCTCAGTCGCTGTTATTGCCTCCTCCTCTGTCGGAACTCGAATGACGAGAACCAACGTCACTTCCGGAAACTGATTTTCGCGATACTGGAGAAGCTGATCTGTAAAGAAAAACGAACAGAGGTTTCATTCATTTTGTTGGAAAGAAAAAATGTTTTTGTTTCTTCTTCTTTTTTTCGCATTTTTTTTTTTTTTTTCATTCTAAATAAATAGTGTTTACTGAGATTTTGTTCGTGCTGTAAACGCTTTTTCGAATGATTTTTATCAAAATAATGACAAAATACATATTTACCGTGCCGATCCACTTGCGCTTCTGCTGCGAGATCCACTTTTGGACCTCGAGCGTGATCGTGATCTGCTTTTACTTCTTGATCGTGATTTGGATCGTGATGGCGATCGAGATTTCGATCCATCTTTGCTTCTGGATCTTCTCTGTTCGGATCCAGATCGCGATTTGCTTCTGGACCTCGATCTCGAGCCACTCTTTCGAGATCCGCTGTGTGACCGTGATCGCGATCTCGATCCGCTCTTCCTCGAGCCACTTCCGGACCTCGATCGACTCTTACGCGAGCCACTTCCGGACCGGGAACGACTTCTTCGCGAACCACTTCGCGATCTTGAACCGGACCTCGAACCCGAACGACTCCGCGCCTTTGAATCACCTCTCGAACCTGATCTCGATCTCGATGAACTTCTTGAACGACTTCGCGATTTTGATCGCGAACGCGATCGCGATCCGTCCGATCCTGACATAATTCTTTTCTTGACTCGCGATGATTTGCTGTTTCCACCCTCGTCTCTACAAAAGACAAAAAAAAAACACATTTTCAAAAAATCATTATTATTTCCATTTAGTGTGAATCGGACCCAAAACTTTTACACACATTTTTTCTTCACTTTCCATATGAAATTATGTTTAAAAATATGAAATGTGTCAGATTTCAACAATATTTGGGTAATTTTTTTTACAAATATTAAAATATTTTATATTTTCGATATTATTATTATTATTTTTTTTAATTCTTTACGTGAAGTCATCCCTTAGTCGTTGAGTTAGTAAATATATTGCTGGACGTTTTATTTGGAAAGGCTTGATTTTTCAAGAAAAATAAAAGTTTAAAAAGAAAGCTTAATAATAAACATAAGTGACTTACCCGCTATTATTTTTTTTGCCACCATCGCTTTCGGATTCGCTGGTCGAAATAGTTTCCTTGGAAAGGAATCTAGCGTTGCTTTTCGAAGGTTCAGAAATACTCTTGCGAGAAGTTTTTTCCTTTTTGCCACTTCCGGTTTTTCTTCCTCTTTTAATTCTTGGTCTATCGCTCTCCGAACCTGTGAATAAATGAAATGAATA
Source organism: Campoletis raptor (assembly GCA_948107755.1). NCBI lineage: Eukaryota > Metazoa > Arthropoda > Insecta > Hymenoptera > Ichneumonidae > Campoletis > Campoletis raptor. Next base: position 15,426,823 of record OX403625.1, on the reverse strand, counting down.
AAATTAAACGAGAAGGAATTAATATAATTGGCCAAAAATCAGAAGTTTGTCTTTTTTTTTTACCACCGCTCTCGTCGTTCTTTCTTCTGACTCGTCCCCGACTTTTTCTCTCTTTTCCTTCGCCGCTGGCTTTTCTCTTCCGCTTTTTCTCCCTCGGTGCTTCGTCTCGACGTCCCTCGTCATTACCAGAACCGCCACTGTCGCTAACGTACTGTTCGGTTCTACCCTTTTTGCCTTTTTTCCCAGTCTTCTCATTCGGCATTTCACCAAACACCAATACATTTTTCGTTTTCTCAACGTACTCCTGACGTTTTTGTAACATAGCTTCCTCTTTTTGACGACGCAGTTCTTCCACTTTTCGTTGCTCTTCGGTTTGTCGCATTTTGAAAGCTTGTCTAAAAAAAAAAACAAAAAAAATTACGTCAAATTTGTTAGAAATACAATATTCAGCGTAAAAAAATTTTGAGCCTTAAAAAAGTTCTCTAAAAAAAATTCTCTGTCTACACTCACGAAAAATATTTATAAAAATTGATGCATTCGACATTTTGTGACATTTTTAAAATTCGAAAAACTCGAATTAAATAGAATTTGAACAGTTTGACAATGAAAATCGAAAATCCAGCAACAAATTTTTACCGGAATATTGACAATTTCTGACTTTTTGTATTTTAATTATGAAGAATTTGATTGAAAAACTGCATGAACTCTTGTGAAAAAAGAAAAAGTTGAGAAAAAAATGAAAAGTTTGTATTCTTTGGAAGATTCGTACTGCGGAGATGAAAAAATTGCTGATTCATTACACACCTCTCTTCCTCCTGTTTTCTCCTAAGCATTTTCTCCTCTTCGTCCAATCTTCTCGCTCTGGCAACGTGATATTGAGCCTGTGACAAAAGATCTTGACACCTTCGTGCCTCCGCTTCAGCCAACTGCTCCATTCTATCACCGTGAGTCGCCAAATACTGAAAGTATTTGTGCGAAAGTCCTAACTCGTGAACAGCCTGCAATACTGTTGTTAACGTCGATTTTTCATCCTTGAGGATTTGTGTTGCCAGTCGTTGTAAAACTAGAGCTATGTTGTACAAAAGTACAGTGTCTTGAGGCGCCACTCTGCGTGCCTGGAATTCAATATTTCAATAATTAAAAAAAATGCGAAAAAAAATCAATTCCAATTGATGGAAACCATGAAAATGGTCCAAAACTTCATGTTATTTATAAAATATTTATCGAAATCGGACAAAGAGACTCAAGATCCTTTATTAAGTTAAAAAAAAATAAAGTAAAGATATAATAATTATTAATTTCGAGATAAAAACGAACGTGTTTGGTCTTTGTCTCAAAAATTGTAATATTTACCTTCAAAAGAGTCATTTTTGCTTCTTTCAACTTTCCAGCTTTGAAGTACGCCCGAGCGAGATATTGAAGAACTTCGACGTGATGGTATTTATAAAATTTGCGAAGACAATTCTCGTACTGAAAACAAAAAAGTAGACTTTATCAAGTAATCATTTCTTTTTTTTGTCTTTGGAAAATAAATAAAGAATTGGAGTGTTTCGTAACAAAATATTTGGGATTAAAGCATCGCATTAGTGTATAGTAAAAAAGTGATAAAATTTTTTTTAGCTAAATTTTTAAGTAAAATTTGAAATATGGAATAATGGCGAGAAAGAATTTAATCGAAACTACAAATGTTTTGGAATAAAACGATAAAGTAATTTGCTTAGTCGCGAAATTGAAAGAAAAGAGAAAATAAAGCAGTAAATACGATACCATTTGAATAGCGCTGACGTATTGTTTTTGCTCGACATAAATGTGCGCTATATTGAGCCAAACGTCACAAAATTCGGCTGTTGCTTCTCGAACTTGAGCAAATATGTCTCTCGCCTCGTTGACGCAACCTTTGTGAGCGAGAACCGCGCCGATACCATTTGCTGCCCAAATGTTCTTTGGGTCGTTCCGCAGGACCTGCGAGTAAAAGATTTTTTTAAATAATGTTTGCAGTTTGTAATGTCGTACACGATTGATAAATAAAAAAAAAAAAAATGGTCAATGACTGCATAAAATTCTATAAAAATATCCATTTTCCAGAGTTTAGGTTTCGGAAATAATGGAATCATCGTTTTCAAGTGATTTTTGTATTCAAGAACTTTCGTCACGTAGCCAGGACCGATTATTCTTCATTTACAATTTTTTTCGGTTGATAATTCGTAACGAGATTTCATTCGTCTCAAATATTTTTTTAGATAATGGCGAATGGATATCAATAAAACAATAAAGAAGCTTTTACTGCTTTTTGTTTTGTATTCAGGATCTAACTTCTGCATTTTTTTGTTTCAATGAAATTTTGTAAATGTGTTCTGCCTGCATTTGAATAAATAAAAATAAATAAATAAATAATATATACCTGTTTGTACATCGCCAAAGCTCTGTCCTGATGGCGTTTTTCCCTGTCCTTATCTTTGCCACTTTGGTGCAAAGTTTGAAGCCAAATATTTCCGAGTGCAATGAGAGAATAAGCATCGGTGCTGCTGGTAGGATTTTTGAGAATTCTCTCAAATTTCTTTTGTCCAGGACCCCATTCCATTTTTGCCAAATGCAAGTTACCGAGAAGAGACCAAGCGTCCGGATGCTCGTTATTTATTCTCAATGCGTCTTTGAACCAATCAGAAGCTTCGTAAATTTGTCCCTTGTCTCTCGCCATGCAACCCAGCCTCAAATAACAATCCATATAATTCGGATGTTCCTTAAGTATGTCTTTGTACAATTTTTCTGCTCGATCGAACACGCACAGAGCTTCGTTCAAACGAGCCAAATTGTAGGTCGTTGTCACCGCTATGGAATTGTAATAAACTGGATCTTGAAGCGCATCTGTTTTTGAACGGGCCAGAGAATCTTCCAAATTACTTCGCGCTTCTTCAAGATTTCCCAAACTGTGGAGAAAAAAAAACGTTATATAATTTTTTTTTACTATGTGAATTCAAAATTCTACATCTTTCCGATTTTAGAAAAAAAAAGAACGAGAAAAATTCGTGATTTAATATTTTTTGTTGTTGTAAACAGTCCAGATCCAGTAATTGAAAAAAATGCAATTTAAATAAAAATTGAAACGAACCGATAGTGCAAAGCTCCAACGTTGTTTAATATTTCCGGAGGTATGTCAACATGAACTTTTTCTTTCAACATTCTCGTGGCAGTTCCATAAGCGCTTAGAGCAGCAACCAAATCGCTTTGTTCCAAAATTTGTGCCAATTCGATCCAGGCCTCGACGTCGTCAGGCAGTTGCTCCGTTACTTTTCTGAGATGATTTTTCGCTATGTCCCTTTTGGACTGTGAGCTGGAGTTTGCGTAAAGCGAGCCAAGAATCTTCATTGTCTCGTAATTTCCAGGTTGTGCTTTCAACACTTTTTCAAAACATTGAGCCGCCTATAAAATTATGAAAAAAATAAGAAATCGAATGTGAAATAATGAATTTTCATTTTTACACGTTTGTAAAGAAAATTTTACAATATTTGTACTCACATTTTCTGAATCTCCACGATAAACGTACATTTGGCCGAGACCGAAATGTGGAAGAACGAAAACCGCAGGTGCGAATTGCGTTGCTTGGTAATAATATTGGAAAGCTTGATCGTAATCTCCCTAAAATTTTGCAAAAGTTATATATCATCAGAATGACATTTTGAACATTTTTAAAAATATGTGCATTATAAAAATTCTTAAAAAATTAAATTAAAAAGTAAAAAAAAGGATTTAAAAATTTGCTTTTGACGAAATTGGGCTTTTTTAGTAAAGAAATCATAATTTTTCGTACTTTGGAGATAAATAACCGGGGATCGATTCATGAAAAATGCTATTTGTCAAGAAAAAAAATTCTCATTTTCAGATTTTTTTTCGAAATTCATTATCGACAGATCGTAATAGTTAAATAATTGAGCTCAAAAACGAATATTTACTTGAACATGAAAGGCTCGAGCGAGTTGATAGCAGCTTTCGGCTCTCATGGCTTCGTTTTCGGTGTTGTGGAAGGCATGCAAGGCGAGATGTTGAACTTTGTTGTAATCTTTTTTGAAGAAAAAATGATTAGCCAAATGATTAAGAACCATTGGATTGGTAGAATCGATGGTATAAGCTTTGGAGAGCATTTGAACTCCAGTTCTGATGCTTTCCGGTTGCTGTTGGTTGAGTTTTAAGACGGAAAGTCCAACGAGAGCTCCAACGCATTGGCCATCGAGTTGCAAAGCTCTTTCAAAAGCCAGTCGAGCCTTTTCCTGATTATTTAACTTCATGAAACAATGTCCCATTCCTAATCTCACTGCAGCCGGACAATTTGGATTTGTTCTAAGAGCTTTTTTGTAAAATGCAAGTGCCCCTCGGTAATCTTTTTTGTTGAATGCGATGCAAGCTTTTCCAAGCAGCGATGGTATGTTGTTGGGCGATTGATTCAGTACAAAGTTAAATTGGGCATCGGCTTGTTCCATTTTGTCGCCTTCCAAAAGACAGAAGTAAGCTCGTCCGAGCAAGTGATTCTAAAACGTTCATTTAAAGTGAAAATTAAAATGAAACATTAAATTTAAAGCAATTTTTTCGAACGAATAGCATTTATTTTCCATAAATAACTATTTTCAAAAAGTCATTTACTTTTGTGGTTTCAACACTTTTTTTTGTTAAATTTTCAATTATTATTTTCTTCAGTAAAAAATATAGAAAAGTTTTCGATAACTTTATATTTTTTTTTTTTTATACCTGATCGTACATGATGATTTTATCAGCCGTTGTGTAGAGTAAAGTTGCTTTGGTGAATAAATCACGTTTTTTATCTTTATTTTTCTCCCTATTCGCCTCCTGTATATAATAAGCTGCGAGCATGTCGTAAGCTCGCATCTGATCTTTTTCGAAGTCTCGATACTCGATGTTCGCATCCGTCCGGGATGATTCAAGAATTTTAATGAAATCATCGATTTTGTGTTGCTTGTAATATTCCAGCTGTTTGGATATTAATTAACAGTTAATAAATGTAAACGCAATTATGAAAAATGAGTTTTTCATCAAGACAATGCAAAACTACTTGTTAATTTTTCTGAACATTTCTTTTACGCTATTTTTATCAAAACAATAATTTTTCTCTAATTTTTTGCTCATTTTTAGTTTTGTCGAAATATTCTTACGATAAAAATTAATTAATATCAATAACTATTGTTTTTTTTATTTATATCCTCCGTTATTTATTCAGCAGAAATATCAATTGATGTTCAAAACATAAGACATTTTTTTAAGCAACTTTTGACGGCAGCTAAGAATACTTACGGCCAAATTGACCCAGATATTGAGGTGCGCATGTTCCTGCCGCAATATGCCAAGGACTTCATCACCCTCCGGTAATTGGTCTAAACACAATTCGATGACCTGTTGTGGATGTTAAAAAAAAAAAAAAAACATCGTAAGGCATCAGAAATTATTGTTTATTGAAGAAAAGGGAATTTAACATCGTCTTTTACACGAAATCTAGAAAAATGTAACGTTGCTGATACAGATTGACACCAATTTGCAGAAAAAGGATTGAAAAAGGAGTTAAAACAACAAGATTCGGTCTGGATTGTTAATGAAATGAAAATTTCAAGGTTTATCAAACGATTCTCGATAAATTAATAGTAAAGTAAATGTTGATTGAAAGTTTTTGAAATTTAGATGTAAATAACATCGTTGGAGTAAATAAGACGACGACACGAAAGGTTAAATTTTGTAACACTGTTTTTTAACGAGAATCACTAGTTTGGCTGAACGAAATTAAATAGATTTATAGGTATTTACAATAATGGATATTTAAAATAGTTAAGGAAATAAAACTGCACGCGAAATGAAGTCTGGTGTACCGCAAGACTGCACAATCCGTTACGTTTTGAGGTTATGTTAATCCGCACGGTTTTAAAGTCGATATAGATTCGGCCACAATTGTGAAATATTATAATTATGAATAATTAAAATGATTGTTATTTAAAACTAGAGTTTGTTTGTTGTGAAGAATGAAAACTGACCTCGTCTGTGTCACGAAGCGGTATCTCAATGGACCCCGCCATTGCGGATTGCGGTGTACTGCAAAGTTTTCTTCTATTTCTGACAACTTTGCTCCCGGACTCACTTTAGTTTCGCGGGAATGTCGCCAATGGTGGCAGCACTGCTCGACGCTTGTCATTAGTGCACGAAATCGCCACAAGCACCAGCCGCATAAACGGGAGAGAAAACCCTCCCGTGGTTTGTCCCCTCAAGTCAAATAAATTGATTTTTTTAAACATAAATCTCTTGATCGTTGTACAGTGGTTTGTAGCGGCGCAATTAGATTTTCACCCTTCCCTTTTTTTAGTGAAACCTCTTCATGAATATTTTAAATAATTGGGAATAAATAATTACAACGAAGTTAGTATTTATTTCGCTTATTCGATTTATTTAAAAAGTATCAGTATAACGGCGAGTAAATTATTGTTTTTGTGCGCGAAAAAAGGAACAATACAAACGTATAATAAATCACTCGTCTGTTTGAGCCACAAATGATCAATATTAATCTACGTTTCGTTTATTATTATTATTATTTGTTTTTATGTTACGTTCGTATTTAGCTACTGCAAAAAAGTACATTATCGAAACGTGAGAGTAAACGATATAAAAATATGTTTTCGATTAAAGTTTTCTAAACTTGTGAAAAATCACAGACGATTCGTATAATTCTTAAAACAAATATTCAAATAAAATTCCTAAAGATAAATGGTAATGAACATTGAAATTATTCCGAACTACGTCACTTTCACAAAATGAACAAAAAAAAATTCACGAAATTTTGGCACATCATTTCTCGAGTACGAGGAAAAAAAATCAATACCGAATAAGATTTGCAGTTTAAAGAGAATTTGATCCTTGGACACGTTGCGATGTTGCGTCTCGCATTATTTTTCCTAATTATACATAGCTATACTACTTAATCGTTTCACGAGCTTATTTAGAAAAAATTGTTATCGTTATTAATTGTTACTTATTGTTTGATATACACTTTTCTTCTCCATTTTTCGCCACTCACTCTCCTACCAAACAAAATCTCAATAAACACTATTTATTTATAATGTTCCAATAATTTATAAACGAATTTTCGTCTAAAATGTCATTTCCACGGATGATTTTTAGGATTGAGTCATTCTAGACCGATCGATTATCAATTCAGTTCACGAGTTTATGAATTTTTGGAAAACACGTACAAATTTTTGATAAAAAAAAAGAAAAAAAAAAACATTTTTTGTATCCAACGAAAAATGTCTCTGTACCGCACGGATTCGCAGTTTGTATAGCTTAAACTTCACTGCACCGATTGACGAATTGATCATTACAACAATTCACAATCGAACCTCAAATGAAATTTTCGTGACAGACGTGACAAAAAATATGCTAAGCAATAAGTGCAGAAAACAACAAAAACAACGAACGGAAACAACACACTCGTACTCGTGTGTTTACAGCATTGCCCTTGAGCTCGTGCCGCGAATCACACTCGTACTTGTGTGAATATGCCTCCGGCTCAAGCGGCAACTTCACGTGCGATATAAAATCCGTCGTTTTTCGCACTTTTGTTACACACCATTCTATATTATGTTTTTCTAAGTGCATATGGCTCCTAAAATAACTCATAAACACTATTTATAGGGTTTAAAAAATGTATAAATACTATTTATAGAGTTTATAATATCGTTTGGTTGAGTTTGTTATCATGAAAAAGTGAGTGAGAGTCCTTGGGCGTAAGAGAAAGAGTTTGAGAATATTTTGTGGAAGTTCGTATCACGATTACATCGAAGATTATACATTGCAATGCTGTCGTCGGGCATAATTCATCACTTTTTCTTTCGTCTTTTTCCTCCTCGTCCATTGGCAATTATATATTTAAATGAGTGTATATTCTATCTATCTACAAATTCGCTTGGCTACCGTAGAAAGAGGTAAAGGCCGTGTCGGAGCTTACGCTCAGTGGCAAGCTCGTAGCTTCCATCGTTTCACGCTCGCTTCCTAATGTCGAAGCTTTTATATCGAGTGTACCGCTTACAGCAGACATTCCAGAGCTCGTCGCCATTTCCACTTCACCACCATCGGGATGTGACATCCGTCTTAAAATTACGTCGCTATGATCCAGTGTCGAGAAAAAAAGACGATTATTCCAGTTATGAAATTAAAAGGTTCGTTATTTTTATATTTTTAGTTCCTAATAATTAAAAGATCTCCGATTAACAACAACAAAAAGTATCTAAGTATCCCGGTGAAGTTTTTGATCCAAATTTCGACAACTTTTCGTTGGAAAATGGACCCCATTAGGGATCAGAGCAACCATACGGTATTGAAAAAGACAAAAAGACTCAATCGGGTCAATTTACAACGTAATCAATCGTGAAAAAAAGTCCAAACGAAAAATTGTGTTGTAGAATAATTACTACGAAATTTTTGAGACGAAAAAAAGGAAAAAAGAAGAATCAAGTACAAATTTATGCCTTCCGAACGTTCTGTACCATAAACATCGTATTTTTTTTTTTTTTTTTTACGAAATTTTATTTTTTATTTACGAAAAATATATTTTCCCATGAACCAACAAAGCAGAAATGACTGTCACGTGGTGAGCCGAGTGTGTACAGTAAGAATTGAATAAATGGGTTTTTGGAAAGGAGATATTTCGTCCAAAATTTCCAGAATTTGTAGAAAAACATTTGTTTTCAATTAAAATATTGAAAATAATAAAACTTTACCTATAATCGGGTACAGGGGCATCGACTTGTTGTCTCCTCGAGTTCGACGACATTGGCGTTCTCTTGATGGCGTATATAAAAATACCGGTCATCGTGAGCGTGTACGAAAGAAAGTACAACGTATGGAACTGTAAAAAATAGAGACAAGCAAAAAAATCATCACTTTTCTTCGAATCGACGTAAAAAAAGAGATCGATAGAAAAATCCATTAGTTTTTTTTTTTATAATCATATTTTCATTTTTCTTACTCTGTATTGGTGTGTGAGCATTCCAATGAGAACGTTAAAAAAATCAGCTGTCAACAAGGCCAATTGCAATGCTGTTGCTCCTGATTCAAATAATATCACTGGCACCAGTGAGAAAAAAACAAATTGTGTTATGCAATAGAAAATTAGAGCTGATATCAAAACTGGGGCAGCGACTCCCCATGATGCTGATTCGATTTGTAAACGCTCCAGGACAGCTCTTAAATCAGAAAAATATTCATAGAAATTATTTAAATATAATACATTTATTATTATTATTATTATTATTTTTACTATTATTTTTTTCTTCGATGATTTCCAACAGTTCAACGTCACTTTTGTCTCCAAATTGAGATTAATAATTATTGAAATGAATGAATAAAATGATAAAGTAAAGATCGATATTTTTTTTTTTTTTTTTTTTAATCTTACATTTGAATGCAGCTGAGTATAGTTCCAAAAAAACCAATCATCCCCAAGTATTCGATAATATCAACAGTTTTGACAGCAAGTTCTTGAAGAACTGTGATTACACTGAAGAGCACAGCACCTCCAAGACAAAGCATGTCACCGACCAATTGATTTTTGCCTAAAATCAAAAAGATTGACGATAAAGATTACTATTAAAAGTTTTGAGTCTAAAAAGGTATAAAAATGTGTGAATTATATTACAGAGCGTCACATTTTACACAATCCACGAAAATATCTTCGAAATTTAACAATTGAAAAAATTTTGCAGACGAGATTTGTCGGACGTGGAGGGAGACATTTGGTGGCTACTTCGAAATTGACCTTGCGGTTGACCTTCAACGTGCACTTTTTCAAAAATTGTCAAATTTCGAAGTTTCTTTTGTGGATTTTTTAAATGAGACATTTCGAATGAATTATTATGATAAATATTATAATAATCGTGTTAAAAATATGCATTAAAACTTACCATTTGCACTCAGATCTTTATTGTCGTCAATCCCTGCCCAGACCAGGCATCCAACCCCCATGAGACATACAGAAATTCCTACTATGTGGACCATTCGATATCGCACACCCAAAACTAGACACGAAAGTGCCAGAGCCACTGGTATAGCGACACAATCTAAAAGCTTGAAAAAAAAAACAAAAAAAAATGTCAAATTAATGGAAAAATTAAAATAAAAAAACTTAATGATTTTTTCATCATTGAATTTGATAAATTTGTTTGTTGAATACTTCGGAATTTCGATATCTTTCAATAGTGCTATATTCCAATATATACGATTGTTAAGATATCGAAATATTTCCAAAAATCAAAGAATGTTAAAATTTTTTTTTTTTTTTGAAATTTTCAATTTTTCAATGAATATTTTGAATGAAAATTTATAAAACTTCTTTAGCAGACAATAAAACACTCGATATCGTTGTCTGAATAAAAAAAAAACGATAGAGAAATGAGTGGATTTAGAAAAAATAGAGATATTCAATTTTTAATGTTTTTTTTTTTTTTTTTTTTTTTTTTTTTACTAACCTGGATACTAGCCAGGCTTGTAAATCGATGGGAGGAAGTAATAAGAGTATTTGCTTCGACGTCTATCAGAGCGAGCAATAAATATCGCCATCCACGAGCTTTTATAACGGACAAAAGACCATTTCCGGCGCCTCTGCATGACATCCACGTCGTGTAAACGAGACACATCATCGCATAGTGTGGCAAATTTTGACCTGTTTAAATATTTAATATAAATAATAATAAATCTACTTTTAAATTTATGAAAAAATGAAAAATTCATGAAAAATAAAATGAAGGAATGAAAAATGAAATGAAAAAATGAATTTTTGATAAAAAAAAATATGATTTACCTGTTGGTAGACCCAGTTTGGAGACTGTGTTTATGTGATGATTTAATTGCGTCATCGAGTAAAGGACTATCGACAAAAATTGTCCAAGAATAATAGTCCTCCATACTGACCTGTAGATAAAACATAATATTTCAAAAATAAATCTAAAAATACCACGTCATAAAAAATTGACCGAGACGCGGAGTGTCCATGAACATCAAAAAATCAATTTTTCCTTTCTTAAATAAATAAATTTATTTAAATCGAATAAATTAGGAAAAAAAAAATCAGAACAAAAATTCGACAGGAAACGATACAAAAAAAAAAATTATTTCATATTTTTAAACAATTCGAAAAAATTTTCCACTTTTTATAGACGCAGCTGATAAATTGTGTCAATAAAAAAAAAAATCGTAATTGAGAATATAAAAAAATAAAATTGTAAAAAAACAGCAAAAAGAATTTGGTCGCCGGCTGGAATCTCGAAATTAAATTTAAAAAATAAAAAAAAGTTCGAATTATCATCGAAATTTCTCCTTTTAGAAAGAAAAGAAAAAAATGAAAATAATTTTGAAAAATCACGTGACCGCACGGACTAGTGTTCGAAACAGTCGATGATCGTAAAATCTCGTAGTAAACAACGGCTGTACTTTGACCCGGGAAACACCCCTCGTTGAGAGAGACACCGGATACACGCCGACAAAACACGAAAGAAAAGAACGAAAAAAAAAAAAAATACAAACAAACGATCGAATCTCTGGTGGAAAGCGTCGCCGAGGAGTCGACGAAATTCACTCACCACTGGCTCAGTTCCGATATGTAATTTTCGATTTTATCGCATATTCCATTTCTTGGTTGCATATTAGAATTTTGATTGCAATAACGACCGCCCGCTGACACTCCCATGCAAGGGTGCATTTTCACCCGGACTCACGGACGACGGCGTGACCATTCAGGCGCTTGCGCACAAAGCCATTTTTATCCCCTTACCAGACGAGACCTCACGCCGCCAAACTTCACCCTCCAGTCTCCAATCGTTCGAGCAATCCTTCGACGACGAGTATTTTGCTTCACTTCCTAATTTCACTTCCTTTTTTCCTGCGGATTCTTTTAACAAGCTCAATTTTTACCCTGAACTCCCAGTCATTTTCAATCAAAAGATTTTCGTTTTTCTGCGTAAACACTCGCGTAAGTTTCTACAAAAAAAATCGTCAAAAAGGTTTAAACACATTTACGACCAAAAGGTCAAAGGGAAATGTGTTGAACTCTTTGAATCGACGACGTGAACACATTTGGGATTAATTTTTTTTTGTTTTATCTGAACGAGAAATCTGCAAATTCTTATGTTTTATTTTAATTTGTTTTTTCCAAAAAAAAAAAAAATGAAAAATGAATTTCAATATTGAAACATCTATCGAATGTCAAGACACCATTTTATATTTCATCTACAATTTTTTCTCAATTCCCATAAACCATTCAAAGCCATCAAAAAAAAAAAAAAAAAAAAAAAATCCATTATTTTCTGCGTTCTCAAACCCTTAATTAATTTTCCGTTGCTTCAACTATGAAGCAACAAGCGATGAAAAAATGTTCAACCCTTGCTGCAAAGTGCACATTGGTGCGAAATACAAGATTAAAAAAAACAAAAACTTGAAAAAAAATTATCAACACATTATGAATAGTTCTGCCGAAGAGTTTTATTTACAATATATATTGACAATTTTCAGATGATATATTATGGATAAACTCAGTCAACGATATTAGCGATCAAACGATTTTACAATGGAAGCAAAAATTCGCATCCTCTTATAAACATTGGATATATTCAACTTATATAATAATTAATAATTAATAATAATAATAATCATGATATTAATAATAATTATAATAGTAATAATAAAAATAATAATAATAACAATTATTATAAATATAGTTTCTTTGTTTTTTTTTTTTTCATCTTATAATCCTGATTGTCAGGTTTTAAGAAAACAAAACGCAATTCCCATGAGCGTTCAAAGCATACGAGCAATATTTATTATTTCTTTCGTCGTTGATTTTTTTTTTTTTTTTTTTTTTTCATAAATTTATAGTTTTAAATAGGAAAGGTGTATCTCTAACAATTGGAAGAAGGAGTATTTATGAGGAATGAGTAAAATTGATAAAATTTTATCGTCGTAAACGAGAATGAAAAAAAAAAAAAAAACGGTAGTATTTTGGTTGTAGCACTTTTACAAGAATTGCAGGATGGAAAAAACGGGATTTATTGAAAAATCGTCAACGATAACACTTCCGAATGATTAATTTGCCTGTAAGGGCTTCTGATAATGATTCAAATGATTTCGCAGAGATACACAACGTGGGATAATGAATTTGTGCATTTTTTGGAAATTATTATTTTTCGAACAAGATCTACGACTTATAGTTTAAAGAAAAATAAATTATTATTATTATTATTATTATTATTATTACTTTTAATTATTATTATCGTTATTATTCTCGAGGGGTATGCACAATCGGCGATATTTTTTTATTTTATTTTTTTCCCAAGTATTTTGGTTATCGATTTTATTTCCCTCTCTTATTTCTCATCCGCACCGTTATAAAGTTGGAAAAATAGGTAAATTTTTAACGAGGATAGAAAAACAGACGTTGCGCCACGATCTCGTCAATTGAGATTTTTTTTTTTTTTTTTTTTTTGATTTTTTGTCATTTTTTTCCGGGGCCGTCTTTCGTACGCTTTGATTCTCGATTGGTCTATTTTTTTTTTATTTTATTTTATTTTTTTTAAGAAGATTCGCTCTATCTATGCACTCGACTATTTTAGCGATCGGTGTGTGTCTGTTTGTGGTTTTTTTTCTTTTTGGGATTGCAAAAAATGAACGATCGCTGGATTTAAAACGCGATCGATCGCCGAACGGAAATTTCCTATATTTATATTTAATTTAATTAATATTTCTAAAAAACCACGAGGTAATTTGCTGTGTGACACGATAAAAAATCTAGAGTTTTAAAAAGTTGATTTTTCACGTGTTTTTTTGATCCGTTATTTTATGTTTTATTGGATTATTATTTTTAATTTTTATTTTGCTTGTATTTTTGTATATTTTTTGTTTTGTTTTTATTTTTATTTTTTTTTATTGCGACGTACGACTCGCAAATTTATTTTCGTCTTTTTTTGGACTACAAAGTCGATTTCGCTACTTATCGGCACGCTACGGGAAGCAATTATACTCGACTTCAGACTTCCATTTTTTTGTTATGTTTTGTTTTGTTGTTTCTTCATTTTTGTATTGTTTTTTTTTTCTTTCTCTTTGTTCAAAACGCTTTTATGCTGTTACGAACATTTTAAGCCTCGACAGCTTCGTTCTGTTTACGGAAACAGTCACCAACTGGAAAGAAATCCCATTGACGCTGCTGATACATGTTCCAGACATACGTTTCCTGACCCGTGTACTCCGTGTCTGGCTTGTTGATCAAATGCATCAAGAAAAACCTGAAAATAAAACGAAGCAAAAATAAAAGAAATTCAAAATAGTTATATCAATATTAAGAAAATATCAACCGAAGCTCATAATAAAAAAATCGAATTTAATTGAACTGTGAGTCCAAATTCAGAAAAAATGTATTTTAATTTTTAATTTTTTAAATTTAATATAAAAATAATCGAATTTTCGCTTCAAATTACAGAAAAAAAAAGAAATTTCATTAAAACCATTTTTTCTTACAATATTAACATTCAATTTGAGAAATTAAAAGGATTTTTTTTTTAAATTAAAATCTCCATAATTATGAAATAATAGTTAATTATTTTTCTTTTCATCCAAACGAATCCGTCTCTCACTATTTTTTCCAACGTCAAAGTTTTTCGCAGTTCTAGTCAAAGTTTTATTTATTTGATTTTTGAGCTCTCAAGTTTTTCATTTGGAAGATAAAATTTTGGAAAAAATGACCATTTGGTCAATGTTAAAAAAAAAAACCTTTTTTTTTTTTTAAGAATAATAAAACTTACATGTAATTTGCAAGATTGTGTTCTTGCTGTACGTGGGTGTCGAATCCATGAGGCACAGTATCCAAAGTTTCTTTACCCAATCCGCAGATGAAACATTTGCTCTCCATATCCGTTTTCACGCTGTCCAATTGATCACGAAGCTCTCCGAAAGCGTCGATAATCAAACCTTAAAAAGTATCAATTAAGTATTAATAAAAGTCAATAAAATTGATAAAATATAATTTTAAAAAATTTATAAATTTGACATTTCTTATTATTTATTTATTTATTTGATATTTTAATATTTATTTATTTATTGACTTAGAAAACGAAATTATAATTTTACCTTGAATGATGGCAAGAAGGATGACGATTACGAAGAAGAAAAACGTAATGTCAAACATTATTCGATATATTTCATAATCGTCTCCATCCGGTTCACCGATTTCGTCACCAATTCCACCACCTGCTCTCACTCCCTTGTACAAATGGAACAAGAAACACTGCGGAACGAATAAAAACATGTTTAAAGTTTGAAATCAAAACAAAAAAAATAAAAAAATCATCAAAACTTTCAATTTCTAAAATTAAATCCTTCGAGATTCGTAATTGATTCAGTTTTTTTTTTTTTTTTAATAAAGCAAAAGTGAAAATAAAAAATCTTTTTCATGATTTTTTGGATAAAAATAAAAATTGCCAATCGAAGAAAAAAATTTGATTTTTGTCTTCTTTAAAAAACAAGTATTTCCTCGTTCGATCATTTTCGTTTAAAAAAAAATTGTAAATTATGTGAAAAATAAAGTAAAAATAATTTGAATTATACCGTGGCCATGCTGTGACATTTTTTGTCAACTTCGTCGTCCTCTTCCTGGACGTAAAACTTGCGGAAAAAGTTGAAAGCTATGACGGTGTATATGTAAACGATAATGGTCAACAGCATCACCGTAAGGACGAGCTGTTTTCCGTTGTGCGTTACCGACTGCAATATCGTTCTAAGGGTTTTGAAACCAACAGCTACATCGAGCAAATGAGCGGCGAAGAAGAAATTGTTGTAATTTCCCATTACGGAAAAAGCGAAGTATAACAAGCTGTAGACGAAGGACTGAAAAAAAAAAATCAAAAATTGTGGTTTTTTTTTTTTGTTTACGAAATAAAATGTATTTAGTAAATTATTTTACATCGAGAATTTTTATTTAAACTAAAATGGAATTTTCCGAAATTCCTTAATAAAAAAAATTAAAAAATCATTATCGAAAATTTGGGTGTTGAATAAAATTTTTTAAATTATTTAGAATTCGTTTGGGTTTATTTTATTTCATGAAAAAAAATGTATTTAGTCAATTATTTTACATCGAGAATTTTTATTTAAACTAAAATGGAATTTTCCGAAATTCCTTAATAAAAAAATTAAAAAATCATCATCGAAAATTTGGGTGTTGAATAAAATTTTTTAAATTATTTAGAATTCGTTGACAATAATTTGATTTAAATGAACAAAAAACAAAAACGAAAACTTACATTATCGGTAATGGTAACTCCAGCTTTCCAAAGTTGATATTTCCAATCGATATTCATAATGCTGTTGGAATAAATGAGAAAGTTTATGATTTTTTGGTCACACAGGAACAAAAATTAGTTGAAAAAAAAAAAAAAAAAAAAAAAAAAAACACAATTTCGATACTTACAAATACCAAGCTCCGGAGCCTTCGACTTCCTGTTGGCTGAACGAAGTTTTTTCCATTCCAAGAAGATTGCTGATGTGATCAAAATCATAAGCTTCGCTGTACTTTTGTCGTACTTTTTTCTTAACAAATTTGTCCCAATAATTAACAGGAAAAGTTTTAGCTGAGATGACAATTTTGTCCCAGAGTGCTTTGAAATCATTTTCTTCCGGAGTTTCCGATATGTAGAGACCATCGAATTCGACACGACGAGCGACCTCTTTTTCACGTTGGAAAATGGCCAATGGTACCTGATGATAAAAGAAATATAATTAAAAACTTTTATTCTCAAAATTATTACAACAGCAGATTAAAATAAAATATTAAATGTTAATAATGTGTCAAAATTTTTTTTTTTTATATTTTTTAAAAAGAAATTAAAGATTTGACCTTGAGATGATAATATGCGACGAGCATAGCCAACGAAACGAGAGAATGGAGAACCGCCATTAGCCTCATGACGTGTGCCATATAATAAAAATCTTCAGCAACTTCGACGAATTCCGGAGGGTCTTCTTCTTCTTCGGAACCTTCGCCTTCTCCTCCGCTTCCAATTTCTATTCCACTGCCACCGGCGCCGGAACCCGAGCCAGAACCAGACATTCCTTCACCGGACATTTCGTTCAACAAATTGGCGATTGATTCGCCACTTTCACCGTTTTCTGATTCGTCGACAAGTGACGTCACCTGAAAATAATTGAGATAAAAAAAAATAGAGTGAAAAAAACGACGTTGTATATTTTTTAATATTTCGTCACAAATGAAAAACAAAACTCGATAAAAATTGGGTGTTGTCATAATTTTTCAAAGTGGTACAAAGTCATTTTATATTTCGAAAAAAAAAAAAAAAAAAAAAAATTTAGAATTTTCAACGATTTACAAATAAAATTTATACAATTTTTCGTACAGTTGTGAAAAATAATATAAAATTCTCCTTTGCAAGATTATTAAAATGCATTTTTAAAATAAAAGTGCAGAAGAAAATATTAAATTTCTAATTTCTACTGATTTATTCATGTAAAGAATTATTTTGTCATTTAATTCGCTTTTAATTAATAAAAAAAGGTTTCTTTGATCGAGTAATTTTTGACTAAAAAATTCATTGTATATTTTCATTGGTACGTTACCTTATAGAAGAGGAGCATGAAATTGATGCAGAAAGCGAGTACCAAAGCGACGTATTTGAGATTGTAGAAATTTCGAGCCAAAAAAGAGACGACCCGATGTGTATATTTAGACAAATCGATAGTTGAGCTCGCTGATGGTTCGACAATGATTTCGTGTTTGGCCTCGGCCTCAACGGCTGCCATTGCAGCCTGTTGAGCTGCAGCAGCTTCGGCGGATGCTGCAGCTTGTGCCCTTGCTTGTTCACCACTATTTTTCGTAAAGATAAATTGATTTTTTTCAAACACTAGACTGACTCAGGGGTGGTTCTTCGACTCCCTTCGTCAGACAACAACGTCTAACTCTTTTTTTTTTTAGAAATTATTTTTTTTTTCCAATTATTGATACTAGTCGTAAAAAGCAGTGAAAATTATTGTAAATTTCTTACCCAAGTAAATCTGCCAACGTGACGGGTTCCGTTTCACCTGAAATGCCTTCTCTCGCGAGATCTTCAGCGGTTCCTTCTTCTGGTGTACTTTCTCCTGTTTCTTCCATACTCGATTGAGGCGTCGAAGCTGCTGATTCGTGGGCCGCTATTTTTATTTGGCCTCCCTCTTCTTTTGTTATATCCATTCCGAACGCTTGTACCTTTGTAAAAAAAAAAAAAAAATGAAAAAAATGAAAAAAATGAAAAAACATAACTAGTAGTGATTCCCCATGAAAATGTCAATAAAAAAAAAATACGTAAAATACCGTTTTCACCATTTTTGAGATCACCCAGTTCAGTGGTGTAATTTGAAATTTGAATTGGTATAACGTTTTGTAATTTTTTAATTTGAATTGCTATAATATTTTGTTATTTTTAATTTGAATTGTTTTATTTTTTAATTTTCAATTTGAATTGCTATAATATTTTGTAATTTTCAATTTGAATTAGTAGAATGATTTTTAATTTTTAATTTGAATTAGTAGGATGATTTTTAATTTTTAATTTAAATTGGTATAATATTTTGTAATTTTTAATTTGAATTGCTATAATATTTTGTAATTTTCAATTTGAATTAGTAGAATGATTTTTAATTTTTAATTTGAATTGCTATAATATTTTGTAATTTTTAAATTTGAATTGCTATAATATTTTGTAATTTTTAATTTGAATTAGTAGAATGATTTTTAATTTTCAATTTGAATTAGTAGAATGATTTTTAATTTTTAATTTGAATTGATATAATGTTTTATATAAAATTTAGCTCCATGAAAATTTTTAAAAAATCTTTAAAAAACTTACTTGTAAATTGGATTCGTCAGGTGTTGGTGGAAGTGCGGGTAAATGTCTGGAAGGTTTTTCTTCTTCTTCCTTGACTTCAACAATGGGTTCTTCGAGGTTAGGTCCTCTCATGAGAGTCAAAAGTAGTCTCATGAAATAATTAATGACGCAGCCAAAGCCAAATCCGGAATAGTAGAAAGCGTAGAATATCATTTTGAAGAAACCGATGAAGAGTTCGGGTATGGTCATTTGTTGCATTTCCGATATTTTATTTTTAATATTTGCAGGTGAGAACATTGAGAAAAAGAAATAAACGCCATCCTTAAAAGCTTGGATTCCTCTTCTGATGGGATCTTTGTTTCTTTCCTCGTCATCTTCGGTCATGTAAGTGTAAGAAGATTCTCTGGCTTTGCCAATCCCGCCACTTTCCTCGACCGCCATTAAGGCACTTGCATGTTGCATTTCAAAAATTGCATCTTCACAGAAATTAATAAACGTTTCGAGCTTTTCTTTTTCACCGGCTTCGACAACGGTGTTGTAAAAATATGCCCTTTTCGATTCTTTTATTTGAGGCTTTTCCCATTGCTCTATATTCGATTCTTTAATTTCAAAATACACTCGTTCGATTTTATTGTTACTGCCCAGAATCTCAATCCTTCCGAGGAATGGCTCAAAGTAATTAAGGACGGAGCCTGCGGTCTCGAGGAAACGTGCCAATCTCGGTTCGTTCGGCATGTGTTCAGAAAGATTTGTCAATAAAACAGCAAGATTAAAACCTATTTCTTTGGCAGGCTCGTGGAAGCGATCCATGAAGGTGACATAATCGATTTTTCCATCGTGATTCGTCTCGCAACAGGCTAATAAAAATTCTATTTCTTCACTGAAAACAATTACAAGAATATTGAGTTTACAATTATTGAAAAAAAGCTGAAAAGCGTTGTAATAAAAAATTGTGACACACCGAGGAAAAAATTTCGTCGAACGAACAAAATTCATTTCGTTGAACTATTTTTTTGTTGAATCAAATGGTGTAGATCAGCAATTTGTTCAATTTTGTTCGTTCAACGAAATCTTTTTCTCAGTGGCAGGATTTTTAATGTTTTTTTTTGTTTTTTTTGTTTTTTTTTTTTTTTACCTCGTGTAACTCTTTTGCTGTTCCATTTTTTCCTTAAAATCTTTCGGATACACCCAACCGTCGCTGTTGAAATCAACTTCGAGGAAACTTGGCGAGGATACGAGATCTTTGAGCTTTATGAACATGTCGAAATATTTTAATATCAACTCCACGTTGCTCGCAGATTCTACCAGTGTGTCCACCATCTGTTTACCGATCGTGCCATTTACGACGTTTCCTAAATAAACCATAAACCATGATTAATAAACCATAATAATTTTTTTTTTTTTTTTTTTTCAAACAATTCCATTATATTTTTATTCATATTATAATTATCGTTGAAAATAATGACAGTACGACAATTGTCTCTGTTATAAAAATTAAAAAAATAAAAATGCTTTACTTTTAAGTCTTGAGCTGCAAATATTTTCTGACACTTAACAAAATCGTTCAATTTTAATGTAAAAGAGAATTCTTCCTCATGTAATTTCCAATGTTGAAAAAAAAAAATTTCACGACGAACGAGCACTAAAGAAATGTTGTAAAATCGTAATTTTTGACAGATCTCTTTTTTTTGCTTTACTGCAACTATTAAATCGCGAGCTTTAAAAAAAAAAAACTATTTTAATTTTTTTTCGAGTAAAATGAATAATTTCAAAGCCGTGATATTTTGGAGAATACAAATAAAAAGTTTCGTCAATGTAATGTCACGATAAACAACAACAAAAATATTTTTTACCACTTCATTGATAATTTTTTTTCTTTTTTTTTTCTTTTTTTTTTATTATTGTAAGAAATAATTGACTTAGAAATTGATATGGTGTAGAAAATAATGTGGTTTCAAGTCCAACGATAATAAAATGTTTCGAGATCAAAAACTGTACCTTCGAGCATAGAAAGCATCATCGTAATCATGTCTTTCTGAAGATTGAGAAGTTCTTTTAAAAGATCAACTTGACTCGAATGCTTTGACAGTTTGTCTTGCATGTGTGAGAACAAGAAGAGAAAACCTCCGACTGCATCCCACAATCTCGAGTGAGCAAGAGCTTGTTGATTTTGGGCGCAAGGTCCTTGAATTACTTCGGTCAAGGTGTTGAACACTTGACTGGCAACGCCGATGGCTTTGAAGAAATTGGCTTTACCGGCTGGGTCGATTAATTCTTTGCTCGAATAATGCCAGTAAAAATCCATTATCGATTCTTGTAATCTTAGCAAATAATCGACCGTACAAATAACTACGTTCACTGTCGTCGTGTTACCAGCTTGTGTTCTTAAATAATTCTGCCAATCTGCACGTAAAAAAAAATAGAAATTAGTCTTAGTTTTCAGAAAATTACGTATTAACCTTTTGTTCGTTTTTCAAATTCGATTTTTTTTTTTTTTAAATTCAAATCAAACTGACATCCCACTTTTTGGAGTTTATTAAAATAAGTGAGAGTGTAAATTAAATTTTTATTTACTTGCCAATTTCATTGATTTGTCATGGACGTTCGATTTTTTCATTTTTTTATCAACGTCCCAATTTTTTTTTGAGTTCTGTTGGGGCTTGTTTTTGGAATTATATGGATTTTAAATTTGATTTTTGTCTAATTTTTTTTTTTTTTTTTACTGACGTTCAATTTTTTCAAAATTTGAACAAAAAGCTCCTTTTCTTTAGAAGCTTCACGTATGGCCCATTTTTTAAGTTAAATCTGGATCTTTTTTTCGTAATTTTGTTTTCGATTCTATCAAATCGAATTTTTTAATTTCCTGTTTTTTTTTTTTTTTTTTTTTTTAAATTACTTTTTTCATCAAATTTTTAATTCGTTTTTTTCGTACTCACCAAGATTGTGACCTTCGCAAGTGAGTTGTATAAATCTGAAGAGTGCACAAGTAAATTCGGCGTCGTGCATGTTTTTCTCTCCCGCAGCGCCCTCTGAGCCAACGCCAAGACCTTCAGCTTTGGTGTTTCTCTCAAAAGCGTCCAAGTCCAAAACACTACAAGAATTCATCAGTCCAGCTATGGACGTGAAGAAACCAACGTCCTTTTTCTCCTTCAAATGATTCAACATTCCTCGTTGTATGTCGATGTTGCCACCCCGTAAAATCGAAATTCCAAGCTCCAGAGTTTTCATAACCATTTCACTGGGCACACCTTTACACGCTGATATGTGAAGTAAAACCATTTCGGCAACTCCACGATTCGCTAATCTCGCTTGATGGAAAAGAAGCTTTTGTTTTTCCATTTCTTGCTCCTACGATCAGTGGGAGAGACGAAAATTATGAAATTTTTATATTCTCATTATGAAAAATTCATTCTTAAATTATTTATTCAGATTTGTTAGTAAAATTTTTTTTGCTCCTTTCTTACCATCAGTTGATGCATCGGCCTCTTGAGTTTTTTTTTTTTTTTAGTAAGGCATGAAAAATCACACATTGTTATAAGCCAATTATTAACACGCAAAATTATCAGTTTCCGGTGTAAGTTTTTAGTAGTCTAAAATTATTTATTGCTGGACGATGAAACGAAATAGTAAAAAAAAAAAAAAAAAAAAATATCGAGACGTTCTGCGCGAGACGTTTTACGCCGCGGCCTAATATTTATATTTTTCATTCCAAAACTTATATTTTTCAGTTTCTTTCCTTTCATTTCATTTTTCTTTCAAATTTCATTTTTCTTTTATTTTTTTATTTAAAAAGTAAAAATTTCAATAAAATTTTCTTTTCCTCGTCAAAGTTTATAGAAATTTGATTATTTAATGTTATAGAAATAAAGATCGATTTTTTCTCGAAATATTGTTCTAGACTTTGAAACGTTTTTACCGAAAATGACAGAAATATAAAAGTTCTTTTTCCAGCTTACACGAAAAATGTCTCTTATCGATAAACCGTGGATTTCAAAAAAATAAAAAATAAAAACTAAAACTAAAACTTTCAACTACATAATCTTACCAATATTAGTTTATGCGTGCACTGCGAGCCGATTAAGAAGAAAGACAGATAAAAAGAAAATAAAACGCGGCGATTAACTCGTGCATCAGACATTTTTAAGGGATTATTTCCGCCGGAACGTTTTTTAACAGGATTTTTTCAACGTTTGAGCACAAATTTCAAAAATTATTATGAATTGGGACAAAAGTGATAAAATGGTAAAATTTCGAAAACAGAAAACAAGAAAATATTTTTAAAAATTGTGAAAATACAAAATTTAAAATGGTAAAATTTCGGAAACAGAAAACAAGAAAATATTTTAAAAAATTTGGGTTTCTTTTGAAAATTGTGAAAATATAAAATTTGGAGATAAAATTGGGACTCACATGAATCGACGCAGCGCCCTCTTCTTCGCTACCTCCACCCTCTTCACCTTCTCCTTCTTCCTCTTCTTCACCACACGATTTTGATATTATTTGAGCGTAACTCATGAACAGAGCGTCTTCCTGGAGGGCACCGGAACGTTCGGTCATCGCACCACGACAAAAAGTTGTGACCAATTGAGTCAGTGGATCCGGTTTGCTTTCGTCTTCTGGTTTGTCCATTTTCTTTCTTTCAGCGTCTTCGAAAGATTGCTATTAAAGTTGAACAAAAAATATACAAATTCCGACGAGAATCAAACTTTCGATGTCGACTGGTGAGGAAATTATTTCGTGTAAGATTTCACATGAGATCGTTTATATCAAAAAATTAGAATTATTTTGTACTTTTCATAAAATTTCTTATTAATTAGACTATTTTTATAATTATATTTTTTTGCTAAAAGTTCGGTAACTCGAGATTTGACATTTTTTCCACCAAAATGGTATTTATTTTTACTCCATTTTGCAAAAATTTATGTAATTCGTCAAATTTATGTATTTTGTAAAATTTACGTAATTTGTGAAATTTGTGAAATTTATAAAATTCGTGAAATTTGTCAAATTTATGTATTTTGTCAAATTTTCGTAATTTGTAAAATTTGAAAAAAAAAAAATTTTTTTTTGATTTCGAAGACTTACCGTGAGATCTTCGATCATGATTTCTTGTCCGACATTTTCGTCTTGCAGCCAAAGCTCGTAATATGTCCTCGCAAAAATGTTGATCGCTCTGTGCCTATTTTTTTTTTTTTTTAATAAAAAAAAAATAAGAAAACGGATGATAAACTTGAGGTAATAAGTAAAAGGCAAAAAAAGAAAAAAATGGTGCGCTTGTTAAGGGACTCGTTGGTTACCTTCTCAATTTGTAGAGCGGTTCGCTACGCAGACATGCAATGGCTGCTCTTTTTCTTGCTGCACATAAAACTCGATTCCATCCATCACGAGATGGTACGGGCTTTGTGGCCTTTTAGCAGCATGCGTACACGCAAAAACACACTCAAAAAAACAGACGTAGAAAAATTTATGTTAACAATACAAAAAGTTTAAAATTATGATTTTTTTCGAAAGTCAAAAGTTTGAGCTTCGTGTTGAATTTTATAGAGACTTTGATCGAAGTCATGAATTTATAGAAAACAGGAAAAAAACTTTTGTGTTTTCCAAACATTTCGCACTAAAAATAATTGAATTTTTAATTGGAATTTCAATGAATAAGGACCGCGATGATTTTTGTCTGCGTGACTAAATCGTTCGAAATATTTGACTCATTTATTCAAACGTTTTATCATAAAACAGCATGAATTTTTTTGGGAATTATTTGAAATATCTCGACCTGACGAATAGAATAAATAAATTGTGCAATAAAGTAAAAAAAAAAAAACAAAAGAAAATTTCGATACGTGTAAAAAAAAAGGAAAAGAAAAAAAAAAAAAAATTCCCCAAAGTTCCAAAAAATTCACATCGCGGGACCAAACCAAAGTGATTCGTTAAATATGAAAAAATCCCAAAAAGGAGTAAACGCACCCGTAGCATAAAAATCAAAAATCGAGGACAAAGGTTTGTGACATACGATTTTTTATATTCCTCACGTTGTGTTAATGAATTTCATGACAAATAAGCAAAAAAAAAACAAAGCAAATAGTAAAAAAAAAAAACAAAAAACAAAAAACAAAAAGCTACCTGGGTAAGGAATGTAGGGAGAGCTGACGGAAACAAGCAATGACAGCTCGCTTCCGCTGTATTGAGACGACGGAACGATAAATATTCTTGCTCTGCTGTTGTGGATGATCTATCTACTTGCCAGAACATAAAAACCAAATAATCGTATGAATTATAAAATTTTTCAATATCTATTTTGTGATAGCTGTCTCAAAAAAAATCTTTTGGTATCATTTTTTAAAAAAACTCAGAGTGTCAAAGGAATCATTCAGTGATAACTAACATAATAATAATAATAATAATAATAATAATAATAATAATACTGATAAATATCGTTATTATTATTTATTAATTTTTTTAAATAATTTTTGAATAATTTAATAATTTTTTTAAATAATTTTTGAACAATTTAATATTTTTTTAAATAATTTAATAATTTAATCTATTAATTTATAATAATAATAATAATAATAATAATAATATATTGTGGAAAGAGAACTGTATCAAAAAATAGAGATAAAAATGAAGAACAGTTGGATGAGTAAATAAAATTCTGTAGTCGTATAAAAAAAGAAGCAAAAGTTTGAAAAAAAATTGAAATATGAGAAAAAATGGCTGGAAGGTGAAAAATTGGATCCTTCGGTGCATAAAAAATGGCGTAATTATAAAATTTTTTTGTTTTTGTTGTTTTGAAGGAAAACTCACCATGTGTAATCCGTACAAGACTTTCGCCATATCGGTAATTCTTGCGACGACGTCTTCAATGACTTGCGCTTTGACAGGTTCCATAGAATCTTTTTTTTGTCCTAGCTTCGAGTACAAATAATGCTGCCACGACATTTCATCACCTGGATCAATTTTGTCAGGCAATGTCAGCTGAATTTTTGCAAACTCAGCGATATCAGACTCTGCGATTTTTTTGAGGAAACGATCTTTGCAGTGTTGGACGAGCTCCTGTTCACGTCCAGCAAACAAATTCAGACCTACGGGCAGCAATCTTTTTAAACATGCTACCATCAGGGACGCTTGAACCTCTTTGTCCTTGTCCCTTTTCTTGTCTCGATGTTTTTTCTTTTTCTGAAATCACCAAAACACATTTTTTAATCTATTTTTTTTTTAAGCATTTCGCATCCACCTTATTACAACTTTTTTTTACGTTTTTTTTTGTTCATTTTGAAAAATTACGTAATTATTTGTAAATGCCAATCAACGTAAAATGGAAAATACAAAAATTTTATGTTTTATGTTCATCGAAAAACTGCAGTAACAGAATAATTTGACGTGAAACATTTTTTCTCTTTTAAATTGTCGTTAAATAGAGCGAAGTAATAAAAAAATAAGTCCCTGCTTTAAAAAAAAAAAAAACTAAAACACGTCACAATCTAAGATTTTAGATTTTAGGTTCACCGAAAAATTGCAGTAACAGAATAATTTGAAGTGAAACATTTTTTCTGTTTTAAATAGTCGTTGAATAGAGCGAAGTAAAAAAAAAAGAAAGAAAATAAGGGAAAGAAATAAATATACCTTGCCACCACCTGGTGGAGCTGAGCCATCGGTGACAGTGACAGTTCGTCTGGTGGCAGTTGGCATGATCAAGACCATATTATCGATTTCATTGGCAGAAATAAAGTTTTGTTCTTCACGTAAGAAATATTGAGACTTGGACCAAGTATTAAAAATGGCAGCAACATGATTGTATAGATCTTCAGCGTCTGAAATGTTGTTTCTGAGCCAATGATTACGTTGAAGATCAACGTATTTGATGAGCAATGGATAAAAGGAGTAAATATCGCGAACGAGAAGTTGCCAATCTTCTTGAATTTGTGCTTCGACTTGGGAAGTGTCATCGGTGCTAGATTTGATGAAACCACGAAGAGATTCTTCTTTGTGGAACATGTTGTCGGTTCTTTTTCGTACTCTTTCGGCAAGAGGTAAGAATGGATCTTTGAGAAGTTCTTCGGAGGAGTTGATGATGATTTGTTGGGTGTATGCAGCGATTCGAGTCATCCAGGGAGCGTTTTCGTTACCAATATTTTTTTTAATGAGTTTTAAGACGTTTTTAAGCAACTGATTCATGTGGTCGCTGGTTACCATGCTCACGTAAGTTCCTTCGGTTGGTGTGACATTGTCAGGGCCCTGGGCCCACCAGTAAGGCAGATAAGAGCAAAGGAGTGGTAAAATGACGTCTACCACGTGAGGAGCATCGCTGTAAGTCTTTTCGGACTCAACAAATTGATCAACTTCGGTTAAAATCGTCTCTAAAGTTGGCATACTCGATTCCATCCTCGTCATGATATCCTGAGCCTCCAAAGAATGATCAGCTATTCGATTGAGCAACGAAAACTGATTGTGTTTGTTGAGATGAGGTTCGAGGAAGGCAACTGGAAAGCAACTCGAAAAAGCTCCTAAACATGATCCCAAATTTGGCTTATTTCTCTCGATCTCTGTCTTCAAGTATTTTCGATCGTGGGTCAAGGTCGCGTCGACTCCAAGGGTGTAAAGGGAAGCGAGCATCTTGTACGAAGCCACTTGGATCTCGTCGACTGTCATTAAAAATCATTTTTTTTTCATTAAAACCTCGTAACGAGAAGTGTCAAAAAGATAATTGCAATAAAATGATGAAATTTTGGTTTTTGTACTCACGCAAAAGATCGTTTCCATATTCACAAGCTGCGAGATGATCGAACATGGCTGTAAGAACCGGAAGCACAACGCTGTTGACGTAAGACAAAGAAGTTGACGTTTTAAGGTGAGTTCCTCGCAAATGACTGTATTTTCCTTCTTGCAGATTGAGGATTGTGTGGCCAAGGTCATCAGCAGTGTTGTTGAAAAAGGTGAGCATGGAAGTTCTGATGAATTCCGGGCAATTTTTCACCAATGATTTCGCGTCGATTCCTTTCACGAGAACTTGTAAACAGCGAACTGTGATTTTGACATCAGCCCCAAACGCAGCGAGTCTGGAGCGCAGGAGACTCGCTAATTTACAAAAAAGTGCAGCGACCATTTCTTTCTCTTTCAAGGACGCAGCCCCAACGTTGTTGGTTGCGGTGGCTACCGCAATGAAGTAATTCCTGTGGGTGCTAAAATATTTTTCCATCAAGGGCAAAACGACTTTGCTGAAAAACTTTATGTCACGAGTCGATGTCTTGAAACTGTTTCGTCTGCTGAACGTATCCGATGGCTTAAGCAACTTCATGTTTATCGTTGCCTTGTCCAAATACGCGATCAGCTTTTCTAGCAACGAATAAGCGAAACGCAGCTCCACTGCTGCTCCCGTTCCTGCTACTTCCGTCTCCGCACCTCCTCTGTTTGGCTTGTGCAACTTGTAACCTTGGTACTGAAGGTACTTCAGAAATTCTTGGGAACGTTCACGATCCTTTCTCTTCTCTTTGTCCGTCAAAAGATCGTAGGGAACTAGTTGTGGATGAATTCCACCTCCTGGATTAAAAAAAAAAAAGAAAAAAAAATGGATTGTCATATGACAAATATGAAAATGAAATTTTTCCATGTTTTTTTTTTTCCATGAAATGAAATGAGATTTTTTCATGAAATTATTCCATGAAATTTTTCCATAAAAATGAAGACAAAACAAAAACTTTGCTTTTGGTTTTGATTTGCTTTTTGGAGTTTTTGAAAGTATGAATAATTAAAATTTTTATATTTAATTTGCTTTTGTTTACTTACCATTGACTATTAATTCCTCTTTCTTTTTTTTTGCCCAAATGTCGTGTGCGTTATCCGCGAGTCTCTCTGCCATATTTTGCATCTCTCTGCTCAGAGTCAAATTCGTCATGTCCACTGGATGGGGATTGTAATTGAAAGCCGTCGCAGAATCGCTCTAATAAAGAATTTTATTATTTATTTATTATTTAAAAAATGCTGAAAACTCACTGCTGGAAGGAATTTCCCTCAAATTACCAAAAGAAAAAAAAGCGAAAAATTGTACATTTTTTTTGTTGTTCAATTTCACGTCCACGTTATTTGATATTTATTTTACAAAATTTCATAAATAACAAAAATTTGTTATTTTATTTTTCGCGGGAAAAAACGACATTTACAAATAAATATAAAAACACACTTTTTTTTATCATTGAAATGACTTTTCATTGTGACAAGTTGAATATCGAAATGAAATCTTTAATTTTGAATTTCGTTTTTCTTAGGATCGTGGTCGTGAAATTAATTTTTTTTGTACATAATTTTATTTAAAAAATTGAAAACTAAGAGTTTCTTGTGCTCGAAAAGATTTTTGTCTCCGTAAAAACGGTTTTATGGCTTAAAAAATCAAGAAAAAATGCTTTTCGTGGAATTTGAATGTTGGTATGAAATATTTACTTGGCTTTTGGAAGATCTCCTCAAGGAGCTGCGATTGGTTGATGGTACATCGACCTCGGCGTGTTCGACACTCCATCCAATGGCCAAAAGAGCTTTTAGACTTTCTCTGACAGGTTCCTTGTATCGTTCCCTCTCGTAATCGTTGAGTTTGTCGTAAGGTTTTAGTCGCGGATGAGTTTTATTGGTATCGGACCATTGTTCACCATATTGCCAACCATTTTCGAATTTCCGGCTTGCCCAGGCGTCGTGATAGTGCTCGGAGAATTTTTGGACGATTTGATTCAAATCGTTGTTAAGGACGACGCTGAAAAAAAAATATAAGCAGTTTGCTTTTTATTTTTCATTTTTTTATTTTATATTTTTGTATTTTTAATTTTTTTTCTATTTTATATTTTATATTTTTTTAATATTTTATTTAATATTTTTCATTTTTTAAATATTTTATTTCATATTTTTATATTTTTCATTTTTTATTATTGAATGAAATTTTTTTTATTGAATTAGGAAAGAAATAAAATAAAGTCACCTTGAAGTATTTATTGGTTGAGGGTTGTAAGGGCCGTCAGGTGACTGCGTGGATGCCGATTTGCTGCCGTACCATTCGTCGTCATAATTTTTTGACAGAGAATAATCCGGTGGCAATGCACAACCAATAGCAGTCAAGCATGGCAAAGCTTTGCCAAATAATTCTGGATCGTAATCCATTTTCGAGAGAGAATCGAATATGTTGCTGAAGAGTACCATCGTCAAGCGTTTCTCTTCGTCACTGGAGGCTCCATAAGCTCCTTGACCTCCCGTGGAACCGTAATATTTTGCACAGCGTTCGTAATGAAGTGTTAAAAGCTAAAAAAAAAAAAAAAAAAAGTCATTTTTCAAATAAACAGCAGAAATGCTGCACAATTTGAAATTAAAATAATAAAAAAGTGGGAAATTCATTAATAAACATTAAATAAATGAATTTTTTCGATAAAACGAATTTCCCATTCATTAATCAACACTAATAATAATAATAATTAATTTTTCAAAGTTTTACGTACTCTCAGAGCGACAGTTGTATATTCGGACAATTTGGACACATCGACTGTGAGTTTTCTCAGAAGTTTCAGGAGCATGTTTGGTTGCATTTGGCTGTGAAAAGAAAAGACAAAAGTTCAAATAAAATACAATCCATCTATCTATTATTTCTATTAATAATAATAATAATAATAATAATAATAATAATAATTGAATAATTTAAATAATTTAATTTAGATTTAAGCTAATAATTTTAAATTTAATAATTTAATCGAAATTTTTTAAATTTAATAATTAAACCTAATTATTATAATAAATAATATTAATAATTAGGCTTATTTATTTAATTATTTATTTTAATTTTATTACTTTCTTTATATTTATATACCTGGTCAATGCAACAAGAAAATCTGAAACAGCTTCTCTTTGTCCCTTGGTTAACATTCTGTTTTTACTGAGACGATAGACGGTGTGAAGGGTCGCATCCAAAAGACTTGCATAATTGTCAGCCTCGTTATAAAACTTGGAGTGTTGTATCAACAGTGGCAAAATACTGACACCGATATATCTGTTCATAGCGAGTGCCATGTCGGATTCGTATCCATCATTCTGAAATTGTAGAAGAAACAATTGGAAATAATCATTAAAAGTAAATTTTGGAATGAAAATTTTGTATTTTGCGATTGGAGTCACGTGGAAATTTGCTCACTCTGTCGAGCATCGTAGCAGCTCGAAGATCAGGGAGAAAAGCTTCTTCCAACAACTTGAAAAATAGCTCTTGAGTCTCGATGCCATAAACTCTCTCGAGGAACAACACGATGCTTTGCTTGTGTCCTGGTATCAAACCAGATGGCGTGTCACTTTTTGGTCTCTCTTGTCCAGCTGCTGGGTTCAGGAGAGTAAATCGCAGCGAAAGTACACCCTGGAGATCGTCCAAAGGCACGAGGGAACGTAAAATTGCTCTGGCTCTCAAAGATTCATTTTTTCCTTGAAAAATACATTTTTGTAAATATTAACATTGCTGGAGAATCGTCGAACACTTTTCATCATGTCATAAAAAAAAAAAAAAAAAAAAAAAAAAACAGATTTTTATTTTTTTTAGAAGAACGTAATATTTGGAAAAAAGTAAAAATAACTCCGGCCTTTTTTCTGGTGTAAAAAAAACAACGTGTGATTTTAAAAAAAAAAATTTTTTTTTGTATCGAAATTTTAACTGGAAAGAAATTTCGAAATTAGGAAAGTTGAGTATTTGGTTATTTAAGATACAATTTTTCAGGATTTCGTGACTCGGACGAAGATTTAAAAAGTCTTTGAATAAAATGTAAATATTTACCTTGTTCGATGACCGATGAATCGGGAGCACAACGTCCCAACAAATCAACGAGTGTGCAATAAAAATTAAGAATTGCAGCTCCAGTGTCGATGTAATCTTCATCGTCATCAGATTCCGGAAGTGGATGTTCGAATTGTGCAACAATGGCGTTTCCTTCAGCCTCGTCGTGTACCTGATTAAAGAGCTATATGATGAACTATTAGTGTTGGGACATCTAACATGCGTTGGATAAAGAGTTTCAATGTTTTTTATTTATTTCTTTTTAGGACGTTGGGATGGATTTAATGACGTAATTGACATTCAAATCACTAAACTACAAAAAAGTCTTGTGATGCACGAGAAACGTTTAGGAAATTTTCTTCTGTTTTTTTCTAGTAGTCACAAACAATTAAAAAAAAAAAAAAAAAAAAAATCAATGAGGCAACGAAACTCCCAGTCTTTTTGGGAAATAAAATTGATCATCCTAAAGGGGGTTCACCAGAGTAAAAACTTAATTCGTTGTCGCGAAGATTCTCACAATGACAAAGACCAAAAAAAAAAGGATCGATAGGAATTTTTTTATCTGGTCCATGAACTAATATTTCGCAATCTTAACATTATAAGCAGGATTTAATTTTTTTTTAAAGAATGTGGTCCAGTGTGAAGTACAGTTTAATTTCTGATAATTTGATAAATTTTGCCCCAGTGTGTCATTTTAGTTTAATGAGTTTCTTTGATCCAATGGGGACATCTTGTCCCATGGGCCATTTTGCCCCAAAGTGTCATTTTAGCTTGATGGGTTCCTTTGACCCAATGGAGCATCTTGTCTCATGGGCCATTTTGCCCCAAAGTGTCATTTTAGCTCGATGGGTTCCTTTGACCCAATGGAGCATCTTGTCCCATGGGCCATTTTGCCCCAATGTACGATTTTGACGTTCGGTAAGTTACTCTGGTGAAAGCCCTTGACTAAACGAACAATAATTTTAAAAAATCTACGAAGAAACATATACTCGAGCCTTACTCACGAAATTTTGACTTCCGACATTATTTTAACGATCATCAATCGTTAAAACTTCGAATAAACTTACTTTACGCCGGTCGGCAATGCGTTCTGACATTTTGTTGGCTTCCATGATCGCTCGAAGAAGACCCTCACCTTCGCCACGGAGCGCTGGTCCAAGACACTCGGGTCTTCTTATCAACAGTCTAATCACTAAGTTAGCATTTTCCTCTACGCTCTCACCTGTTAATAACGTCAATGTCCTCATTCAATCGTATCATTAAATTATAGATTTTTTACCACAAAAATTCAGTAAAATTTTCAACTTATTTTTCATTTCTGATCGTACAAAAATTATTTTGTTATTTTTTTTTAAATCTCTGATGAAACTTTTCAATTAAATTATCATCGTTTGAATGTCATGAGAAAGTTGCTGTGGAAAAATTCTAAAAAATACATGTTTTTTGACTGATTTTTTTGCTGGAAGTCTTCAAGTATGAAAAAAAATAAAATTGACCATCATTTTGAGACAACAAAACTTTTTTTTTTTTTACTCACCATTGACCCAAACACAGAACCGTAAGAAATCGAGATAGCGTTCTCCCTCGACAGGATCCCACCCAAGATCAGGATATCCTTTTTCGACGAGTTCAGAATTGGATTGAAGTCCGCAGCGAGACAGATAGACAGCAATTTTTTCAAGATAATGTTCTCTGAGAGCAAGAGCAAGTTCGGTGTTTTCCATTAACGAGGAGTAAGCGACATCGAGTGGTGTGGAGCCCCTTAAGGAGGGTCGTGACAACAAGATGTTGCTGTTTTCGAGCAAGAAATCGAAGTGATCAAACATCGCTTTTTGATTTTGTCTGGAGGTGCGACAGAAGTAACAAAGAAATCTGCAGCACGCGACAACCATTTCGTGAGACGTGTCTTTTTCTTTGGACGCTGCTTCGCCACCTTCTGTCACTTGGGCTTGGGTCTGAGCGTCAGATTGGGCCTGAGCTCTTCTTCCCAAAGTGTTCATCATTATGGCCATCACGTTCTCATGAATTCTTAACACTCTAATGAGATCTGGATGTTGAAAAAATGTGTGATTGTTCACCAACTTCCAGAGTCTTTCCCGAACCAATTCTTCCTCCTCCTGTGACATTTGTACAGGCAGAAGAGCTCTTATTTGACTAAGCCCAACCCACATCTGCTGCACATCAATTTTCGTTTTGCTGTTTGTCACGTATGTCTTCTCCAAGGCTCTGATCAACTCACCAACCGTGTCGTACTGACGTACCAAAAGACTGAACATTTCACGCACTAATTTTGGCGTCTCTATCTGACTCTCCTCCGCCCATACCACGATCGTTGATATCAGAACTTTTCGAAATACCTCTGGAAACCCCAAAGTTCATCATTTTGACGAATTACTCATCAGGGGAATGGAAATTGAATGAAATAATGTATTTTTCATCGAATTTTCAAGAAATTCGTAAAATACGATGATTTTTTTCTTCGTTATTTCATTGTTCGTAAAATTTTATGTACCTTAAATGGGACACTAGTGTTTTTTTACATAGAAAAAGAATTTTATGAAAGAATCTTCAGGGCAGAATTAACGAAAACGTCAAAGACTTGAAACTTAAAAAAAAAAACGTGAAAAAATTTATTTTTTATCAAAATTTCGAGAAATTGGTAAAATACGATGATTTTTTTATTTTTTTATTTCATTGTTCGTAAAATTTTATGTACCCTCAATGGGACACTAGTGTTTTTTTACATGGAAAAAATATTTTATGTAAGAATCTTGAGAGCGGAATTAACGAAAACGTCAAAGACTTGAAACTTAAAAAAAAAAAACGTGAAAAAATGTAAATGCCAACGTACCTTCCGGTGTTTTCTTTTTTTCTGGTTCCGGTTCAGGTTTCGATTCCTCTTCAAATTCTTTGACAGCGTTAATGAAATTAAGGAGACGTTTCATAGCTCCTGGTTTTTCGATTTCAACGATTTCGTTGGCTGCATCGGCAGCTTCCTGGAGAGCGTGTAACGAGACATAGGACATGAGATCGCTATGAAATTCGTTCATTTTGGTGATGAGATCCTCTCCGCATGGGATATTGTCCGGATCGTCATCTTCCAAATTTTTGAAACTTAATATTGCGTTCATTTGTTCACGAGGTGGACAACGAAATTCACGAGTTTTTTTCGCTGCAATTGCTGATGGCAAATCCGATTGTTTTATCTCCACGTAACGACGCAATTGATCTGCCTGAAGATCGCCCACGAAATCGTGACTGAACGCTATTATGGACTCTACACGATGACGCAATTGTATGTCGTTTAAATGATGCAGCAAATAACACATTTGCAATTTTGCACCTTCCGCCATCTTCATGTGCAGCAAACCTTTTTTGTGCTCATCTTTTCCCTCTAATATCCATCAAAATAAATAAATTAATAAATAGATTAATAAATAACGTTTCAACAGGTTTTAATTTATTTTTGGCATCTAACAAAATGATCAATGAGTTATTTACGATTTCAACAAATTCACAAAGAAAAAACATTGCATTCAACAACATTTTTGATCCTTAATGAATTGACAAATATCTCAAAATCATGTCGTTTTTCTTTTACAATCAAATTATAAATATCTGTAAAGCCAAGTCGGATCGAGAGTTTGTTTCTCGTCAATGAGACAACGGAACAATGGACCAGAATTCAAATTTTGGATCTGGAAACTTTGGCTCGCCTCGGAGGCGAGTCTCGATCGCTAGACCAAATAGCTAACCGGTCAAAAATGATGAATAATAGTTAAAACACAACTTATGAAAGTTTACCTTTGTCAAAAGTTGGATCCCACGTTTCGGGGTTGATCATAATGAGCAATTTGGTGATATCTTCGTTCCTCAACATTCCAACGAGAAGTAATCGATCTACGAGTTTGATGAGGGGTCTAAAAAAAAATATAAACGATTGGCAAGGGACGAGAGCAAAAGTAGGAAACTTGATACGTATGAGCAAAGAATTTGCTCAAAGAAATTTGAAAGAAATTTGGGTTTTTCGACTTGGCCTGTTTTTTGACATACAGGAAAAGATTTTCGTTGCTTCCACCGATGGGATCGCGATTGTGCACTTGATTGACTTCAACCGCTTCGTTGAGTGCCATCATAACGTAGTCGCGAACAATGTCCAGGGGGAAATATGGACTATAGAGACTTCTGATGTTCTCGATGTTCTGGTTCTCGCTGGAAGGAATATCCCTTGATCCTCTCTGATTAGTTAAAGGGTTCACATCTAGTTTTTTGTTTAAAGGTTTAAAACTTACTTGATTTCAGTCATTTTCATCTCAGGACGAACCGACTCGGTTTCCAGATATCGTAAGCTGTGCCTCATTTCCACGTTTTCGTATAAGTCTCTCAGTTCTTGGCCTATTGATTAATCCATGCAGTGTTACAAAGAAAACGATTAAAAATCGTCATTTTTCTTTCAAGATGATGAATCAGTCGCTTAACCTCACGTTCAAATATCGAAAGTCACATTTTTTGACACCTTTCATCCGATTGGCATGAAAATGGACCCCCCAAGACGATGGCAAAAATGGCCTGATTCGTTTTCATTGCGATCGGACGAACGGTGTGGAAAAACTTTCTTTTTGAAATGTTCAGCTATCTCTCTCGTGCTTTGAAAATGGATTTTTCCAATTTTCCCATCGTCTTGGGTGGTCCATTTTCATGCCAATCGGATGAATGAGATCGAAAAATTGTACTTTCGACATTTTAAGGTGATTTTAATTGACTGATCCATCATTTTGATAGATATTTATTTGGTAAAAAATATTTTTAATTCCTTTTCAGATTTTGATGGTCCTTCGTAAGTAATTCGGAAAATTCGTACCTAGTGGAATAATGTATTCGTTGGTGCATACTTCCATGGTGGTTGCATGGGATTCCAGATGTAAAGCAATAAGAAGATCATAAAATCCTTGACGCAGTGGTCCGGACATATACTCCGCACGAATTGCATACAACAATTGTTTTTGGTCAACGTGAAGACAAAGAGCATGAGCCGCTCTGTAATTCGATTGATAACAAAGTGCTGCGTACAGGGTCAACGTGTGAGCGTGAAAACTGTTGAAAAAAAGTTTCGGTCTATGAATTAATTAATAAAAAAAAACAAGAAAAAGAAAAAAGAATCCAGGGACCGGATTTTCTGACTCCAGGAAAAAAAATTCCCGAAACGTTCGATAGTAAAAATAAAAAACTACATATCTCAGGATTGATTGAACGGATTTACTTCGAACAGGGACCAATCGAAAGATAAAAAATCATAAAAAAATTATAATCTAATTAAAGATTTTTCGCCTTACTCCTCCGTCCGTGAGAGCGATTTGAAATCTTTGTGACGTCATAAAATCGTCATATTGGAGTATTTAAGAGAACGGTAGGGTTCTCGTTGCTTTTTTTTTTTTTTTTAATACTTAGCATCGAGCCACTATCAATTCTCTTGATTTCAATCGTTAGATTATTTTGAAGCCACAGCATTATTTCGTCGTCCCATTAAAACGATTTTTTTCTCCACATTTTCGTAAAATTGATACAGAAAAAAATAATAAAAATGTGATGCGTTTAGAAAAAACTTGACTCACCTCAAAAGTTTGTCCATTTCGATGAGTTCGAGAATATCGATGCATCTGTCCTCCTCAGGGATGTGAAGGGCGAGCATAGAAATTGCATCTTCGCAGAGCATGGACCAACCTCGAATGTCAGAAAGTTTGAGTGCATGAACTTGAAGCGATTGATTTGGGACTCTGGCCCATTGATGAGGTTTCAAACATTGAACTTTGAGTCTCGGTGGAAATTGGGGGATCACGTGACGCTCGGAATTCTGAAGTACAGCAGCCGACAATGGCAACGTTGTTGAAGTTCGTCCCAATTCAATTTGCAAGATTTCTTTGCTCGTTGCTTCGACGAATATCGCAGGAAATAATTTCGTGTCTGGTTCCATCTTGAATTTGTGACTCGTTTCTTTTCCCTCGCATGTAAACGACACCCAACCCGTTACCGTGTCGACAAAACAACCGATAAACATTCCTTGCGACGCACCTTTACCTGAAGCGTCTTGAGTCACTTCGTTGTAAAGCTCGTCGCCACGAACCATGTAACAACTTTGTCTGTCGACTCTACAACGTCGAGATGATAAATATTATAAAAAGGTTTCTTTTAAATTGGTTTCAAATATTGTTTATATATAAAGGAAAAAAAAAGAAAAAAAAAATTAATCGATTTGATGATTCGTGGGAAGAGAAAAGCGTTCGTAAAAATAAAAACCAGAGATCAAGATTTTTCAAATGAACGTCAAAAAGTAGGCAATAAATTATATTATCGAAAAAAAAATCAGAGCAACAAAAAATCAATGTTTTTTTTTAAATTCATTCGAAGTTTTAAAAAAACTCTACAATATTTTTTTTTAAAAGGAGAAAACATGAGAAGCTGAATTATTAATTTGGGAATAAAAATGAAAGAGCAGATAAAATAAATAAAAATACGTCGTTTTTATAAAAAAAAAAAAAGAAATGTGGAAGTTATTTTTAAAAAAATTCATCAAAAGTTAAATGAAAAAAATTAAAAAAAAAACTAAAAATAATTATCACGATAAATTTTGAAGCATAAAAAAATTAGTGTCGAAAAAAATTTCTATAAAATGAAAAATTGATATGGAAAATAATAAAATTCGAAAAAAAAATGGTATTTCAAAAGTGACAACTCACTGCTCAATAGGACGATCGTAATCGTCAACGATGATTACCGAAGCTTTTCGAACTCTCGATGGATTGAAATCTTTAGTATGTTGATGATACTGCGATGTGACCCAACCGACATAAACGTGAGTAGGATCCTGTCCAGGGAAGACTCTGACACCGTAAAAATATTCGTTCATAAGTTTGAGGCACTCGGGATCAAAAATCTCATTGCCGATGGCTTCGACTCCACTTCCGGTCAAATTAACGGACATGGCTTTGGGCGCGTTTCGTTCAGGAACTTGCGGAGGCACGACTTTCAAATCCGTCTGAAAAAATTCATGAAAATTTTAAGCAATAATTGGTGATTTAAAAATTTCAAAGAAAAAAAAACAAAATTGATTTAAGAATCGATTTGAATAATTAAAAAATGAAGAAAATCAAAAATGGTGAAATGTTTGACGAAAATATAAAAATAATCAAAATAATAAAATATAAAAATAAAAATTTGAAAATAATTATTAAAAATAATTATTTTTTTTATCAGTAAATAGAAAAATTCGATAAAAAATGAATAAAAAACAATCTAAAAATTCAATAATTGGAAATAAATTAACAATTACAAACCGTCGAGACTCGAACTTGAGCTGGTCTGGAGGAAAGTCTTCCAGGCATCGGTTTATCATTATCGGAAATATCCGAACGTATCGGTGGTTCGGGAGTCTTTGATTTAGGATCAGGAGATTTTGCTTTACGAGAGAAAAATCTGTAATTAAAAAAAAAAAAAAAAAAAAAAAAAATGCAACATTATTACTCCAGAAGAAAAATCAAAATAAACGATAGTAACCTTGGAAAATTCTCAAGGTAGGGCTCGAAAATATCGATGAATCGATAATGATCTATCGATGAATACTAAATTATTTTTTCATGCGTGCATTAAGGTTGTAACCTCGACAAAGCGTTTTTTTTTAACAATTTTTTTAAACATCGTCAATACCTTTAGACTTTAGAAATTTTTTGAAATTTTTGAAATTTTGATTTTTTGTTTACTTTCGAAAGCGTTTTTATGGGAAACAGTAGAAATCCACATTTCACGAAATAACTCATAAACTTTTCTATAGATTAATTTTTTTTTTTTTTCGAATACAAAGGAACACATGACGATGTTTATTCTGTAAAAATCAAGAATTTAAGAATCAAGAATGTTGGTTTTGAAAAGTCAAGAAGAAAATTAAAAAAAAAAAAAAATCGTGATATAAATTTTAAGAAATAACAAAGTTTCACATTTTTCCGATAAATTGAAATGTTTTTACGTTCCTAGAAAATGCAACGACTATAATTATCAAATTTTTAAAGAGGGTTAACTTTTGAAAACGACTTTGGCGAGACTACAAACTTAACGAAAACACCGAAACTCATAAACGTCGCAACTTACGGAACATCCTCGACCTCATTGCTAAGCTTGCTAACAAAATACAATTGTAGTAATTATTTTTAATCGAAAATATTAACAAGGAGTGGAAAAAAAAATCAAATTTGAATGAATTAATAAATTCTCGTACTTTTCGGAGCATTCAAAGTACAAGAAATTTTGGAAATTTTGTAGTTTTTTTATTTATTGGAAAATTCACTCACCGAAAAGGTGATCGTCCGCGTTTTTTCTTATCGTCTTTGACGTCACCGTTCATTTCTCCATATCCATTCATCTCGGCGTCGCTCGTTGCGTTATCGAGAGCACCGGCATTCGAACCATAAAGTGAATTTTTTCGCGGTGGTCTCGAGGGTCGATTTCGTTGCATTGGCAACGGTGACTCTTTCATCATTTCGGCATCCTCGACCGCATCCTCCGAATAATTTCTTTGCAAACCTACGTTTTGACCATTTTTATTAAATTTTTACAAAATTAATTGTTGAAAAAAAAAAAAAAAATACAAAAAAATCTTTGTAAATAATGCAATTTTATGGCAATCTATTTTTTTCTGATTTTTTTCTGGTCTAATTTTTTTCTGATCTAATAAGAATCATATGAAAATAGAGAAATGACGAATAAAGTCGTTTTTACTGCTGGATTTTTTCGTTGTCGTGAAAAAAATGGTTTTTACCTCGTTCTCGATTTTTGTAATCAACGAAATCGAAACAAGACGAAAAAGAACGATTATTCCGTAGTTTCGTCGTTATTATTTAAAAAAAACTTGTTGTCTTGACACTTTTGAAAATGGATAAAAAAAATATATAATTAATTACCTTTAATGTCACTCATACTAAATCCCGATTTCATGATTTGTTCCATATGGGCAGAGGGTGCGGTATGTTGAGACTGTTCCATCTGTTCAGCCATTAGTCTGTTTTGTCGAATTTTGATTTCTTGCCACCTCCGCATTTTTTCATTTTCGGTTATAAATGTAGATTGACAAATGACTGGTAATGACAATCGCAAAAATTCCCAATTGGCTTTTTCCATAGTTTCGAAAGTGTTGTGAGAAATTTTGAGACACGGGGGTGTATCGGAGCCTGCTGGGATTCTGGCAACGTCGATTCGAGTGTCAGCCATGTCATCTGTGTTTTCGAAAATCGGCTGATCTCTCGTATACCAAAAGGTCACGTGACGATTCATGTTTCTGGATCGAGAAGAGAGCGAAAAATTGCTAATCAATGGAGAATTTATTCGATTTTTCGAAGAAAAAATCAGAAATATGTTCGAAAAAATCAAATAATTCAAAGCGGAGTAAAAATGTGAAAATTTACGACTCGAAAATAGTGAAATTCTTACACGCAAAAAGGCTCGTAACCTTCCTGGAGACCGCAAGTTGTAAAATACTGCAGCGTATTAACGTCTTGGCCAAAAGTCAATTTAGCTTTTTGTCCAACACCGAGTGTAAACGCTGGCACAAAACATTCGCCTTGAACATCAGCAAACGATGTTTCTCCACCAAGTGCATCCATGAGCAGTTCACCGTTCAACGAAAAACCTGCACGTGATAATTTATCAATATTTTCAACGGTGTGAGTTTCAAGGAAAGAGAAAAATTACGAAGAGCCATCGTCGAACGTTTACAAATGTCAAAAAATTCGAATTCGATCCATTGATTTCTCCTTTTTTTCTGAGGGACCATTTTAGTGTAAAAATGTCAAAAAAATCTAAACTTTAATAAAAATTCAAAATTTCGTACTTTTGTGAACGAAAAATTGTCAGGAAAAGACATTTATTTAGTTTGACGTTTATTTTGGGAATGGCTGCCATTTTTATGTTTTTTTTCCCTCCATTCATACTGTTCATAAATATTTTAGATTTTTTTTTTAATTTTTAGACATTTATTAATTATTTACAGACAATTTCGCAGTGGCAAAAAATTCTTGAAAAATAAAATACGACATGATAAATATTCTTCGTGTACAATATGATTAATTTGACGAAATGTGAAAAAAAAATCATAAAAACTGTCAATTTTTTGTGTCCATAACACTAAAAAGGTCCTTCAAATACGAAAATGTAAACGTGACACATTGGTTCTTCGCTTTGAGGACACGTAAGATAATATGAAATACAATAAGTAAGCGTATAATTAAATATAAAATCAGGTGAATTAGATAATCGAATCAAAAGCCAACAGAATCAAGCAGTAGAAGGCGGATTATTAGGGCTGACAAAAAGTTTATGATTTTCTTGAATTATAGTAATAAATTAATGAGAATTTCCTACGAGGATTGCAGTGTCAATTAAAAAAAAAAAAAAAAAAAAAAAAAAAACTATAAAATAACGAAAAGTATAGGCGAATAATGAAAAATTTGTATAAAAGATTAAAACGTGCAAATATTTAGTGCCAAATAGAAAAATATATCGGAGAATCGAACAAGAAATGGAAGAATAGAAAAAATTGTGCGCGATACTATTTATCAGAATTTTGTTTCTAAAAAAATTCGTGAAAAATGTATTTTGTTTAATTGAAGTATAAAAAAAAAAAAAACGACAATAAAAAAATTGTAAGTTTTGTGACGATGATGTTAAGTCGAGAATGAAATATATTTTGATGGGTAAAATAATGGAAGGCCACCCTTGGTTTAGTGGTTAACGAACTGGGTGTGAAAGCACTGGACAATGTTTTTTTTTTTTTTTTTGTTGCTTGTTGTTCAATTTGCAATATGCAATTGACAGTGTAATAGCGAGTAGAATACTGGATACCAAAAGATAAAATGAGACAAAAGCGTGTGATTTCGTCCATCGAATCACAAGCGAAAGATTAATTGGTGAGCTGTATTTTGTTTGTCAAGTTTGATTCGAATATTTCTCGTTTTTTTAATTAGTTTTGTTTTTTGAAATGATAAATTAATTGTGAAAGCTCATAGACAATTTGGAGTATGATTTCTGCAGCAGTTGAGACACAATTATAACATCGAAAGCAATAATATTTGACACTGAAAAGGGAGCAATGGTGGTTTTTTAATCCATCGCTATATACATCACTTTTCGTTATGCCATAACGATATTTTAATAAACAAAATAAAAAAAGGTATTAAAGGGAAAATATTGCTGAGAAAAACCAAAGTTCACCAGAGCTGAAGAAAAATTCGTAACGTGGGTCATTAGCTCGATTAATACATCGCATTTTTTTCCATTTTTTGTTTACATTGACTGATCGATGGTCCTGACGTTTATCAACATTCGTCTCTAGAACGTTTGTGATTCGTTGAAATTTTTCGTTATTTATAATAAATAAATACATTTTTAATTAAGATTCCGTTTTAAAATAGAGAAAAAAATTTGTCAATAAAAAAATTAATTCAGTTTCGACGTTCTGATATCCAGTAGTCTGCCTCGAACAATAATACATTTAGCTTTGATAAAAATTTGCAGCCGAAAAGCGTGATTCGCTTAAATGATCCGTCTTACTAATTGTTCGGTCAATAAGATCCAGGAAAACCCCGACAACGTCTCCAACCTGCCATTGCTTGCCAAATGTTTCGGCCGTGCTCGAGTATACTTTTTCCTCCTTAAAATAAACATTTCAACAAATTCAGTAGTCGAATTTCTACCGAATTAAGCCCCACAGTACTTGCGTTTATTATCGTCCGATGTTCTTAATATTAATTAAAAAAAAAAAAAAAAAAAAAACATATTTTCGAAAATGGCAACGATAAAGAGGCATTTCCGTTTCATTCTCGTAGAGGACGAATTTATTCGATTATTTTATTCGATTAATCTTCTAAAATTTCGTCGCAGACTGCACTTTTTGACGGATCGCAAATTTGATAAAATAAAAACGTAAAAACCGATCGCGGATATAAAATAATAAAAATAAACAATGTAAAAAAATAAAATATAAAAAAGCTTTTCATCACAAATAAAATAAGTGGTGAACCTTTTCGATTTGATCGATAGTTTTCGATATTCCAGTGACCTCGAGTTCAACATTAAAGCCACAGTCCCGAATGAAAATTTTTATATTTTTCATTCTTCGAGGATGGGATGCAAAGAGAAAGAAAGAAAAAAGAAAAACCCAAATCAACATAGAGTAACATAGAGCGAGACAGAGACAGAGTAGTTACTATAAAATAAAACAAAAGATCATAAAATCTTTGTGTCATATACTTATTCGTATATGCATACATATATGTTGTATAGAGAATATCTGAGGCCAAAAAGTCAAAACTTAGACTCAAGTTAAGAAGTAAATGTTGAGTCAACGAGTCTGATACCGTTTTGCGACTTAACGCCACTGAATAAGCAATTAAGTTCATCAGAGTTCAACAATCCACTTGCCTTTTTTACTTCAATCGTGTACACGGTGAAAACGGTTGGAGGTACGATAAAAATGCATAAGACCAATATGATAGAGCAGTCAATTTTCGAGAAAAAAGTCTTTGGCATAATTTTTCTAGCATCAGTATTTTAGCCGGGAAACTGCTTTAAAAACGACTTGATTTCTGAGGCAATCTCACTATAGTTGAGTGTGCAGCACTGTCCAGTCTTCGAAGCGGTTTCAGGACTAAACTATTAAAGATAGAGAATCGGCGTCAAAAGCTTTTTTTTAGACAATTTTGTGCTCTACAAGAATGGTCCTATGCA
The DNA here is from genome assembly GCA_948107755.1 of Campoletis raptor. Classification (NCBI taxonomy): domain Eukaryota; kingdom Metazoa; phylum Arthropoda; class Insecta; order Hymenoptera; family Ichneumonidae; genus Campoletis; species Campoletis raptor. The sequence continues at coordinate 15,382,372 of OX403625.1, read as the reverse complement.
TTTTTACTCTATCTCTAACCGTTTGGACAGTGGAGACGATGGCAGAAAAAAATTCGTAGACTTCAATGATAATCAACTACTCATCAACGGGGATCGATTTTTAAAAAATGTTCTAGACGTTTCGACTCATTATTCGGTTCAAAACTTGAACTTAAGTTATCGAACATTGAGCCTGGGATATCCTACACATAAATATGTAATTTTATGAGCACATATGTATGCACAGAGTGAATCTGTATCGTTTATTGGGAAATAGGGCTCTTACTGATCGTTCCGTCCGCGACGTCAATGAAACAGCCAACTATGTCGCCCACTTGATATTTGTGACCAAAAGACTCGCTGGTACCACCGTGTACTTTGGTCACCTGACATTTCATTTCGATTAAAAAGATTTTTACAAAATGATAGAACGATTGTTTGCTCTTAATAAATTTTACGGAAATATTTGCTAAATTTCGAATCGAATAATGTGCTCAATTTTTATAACGCTCGTAAGTTCCACGTGTTCAACTATTTTCGCGTCTGAAACGCAATTTTTCCAAAAAATTTTCATGCCTCCTTGATTCTCGTCGCGCGTTTTACGTAAATACTTTCGTAACTCATAAATTATTAGTTCCACCAATAAATTAAATTTTTTTTTTGTAACCCCCATTGTAAATAATGTAGAAAAGCTTGAAATAAGAAAAGTTGGATTGACCTACATTGTAACCATCGAAAGCCCACGTGTTTTCATCGCTTCCTAGCATGCATCCAGGTGAGCAATCAGCCTTGGCCCAACCAACTCTCATGGGACCAGCAGTTAATACTTCAAACTCGAAATACCATTTTCCGCTGCTGACTCCGTAGTGTTTTTCCACTCTGTACGTCCTAAAGGACAATTGCCTTAATCTACTTGCCTCGAGGAGCAATGCTGCAATGAAAAAAAAAAAAAAAAATTTAATATTATCGAGTCGTGAGACGTAGAAAAATAAAAACAGGATTCATTCAACAGTTGATGGACAATTAAGGCTGTTGAACAGTTTAGAATCCTGAATTCATCGATGGGTGGTTTTTGTTTTTATTATTTTGTAGCAATCAACCTGCAACTCATTTATTTTTGTTTGTTTTTGTATTGGTTGCGTTTCAAAATAATTTTTAAGGGCATGAAGCTGCAAAATCGTAAAAAATCATTTTTGTTTTTTTTTATGTTAAAGATAAAGATTCCCACGAGTTGAAGAATCGGCAAAAAATGGGGTAAAATGGTCAGGGGGTAAAAAAAAATCGAAATTATTTGTAAATGGTGTTAAAAATGTTATTACGACAGGGAATTAAATGGTTAGAAAATAAAAAAGGTACCTTCGTGTTGTTCACCAGTTGGAGAGTCGAGCATATAGCCATAAACGAGAAGAGTTCTGACAGTTTCACTGGCAGTATCTCGATTGGCTTTTTTGATGGCTTCGTCAACTTTGGCATAAGGTACAAGATGAGGACTTCTGCGCATTTCGGAATCTTCGTTGAGACCATAAGTCCATCCTTGGCTGATGCGTTCCTTGGCCCATAGATTGTGAGTGTTTTCGGCCAATTGATCGACCAGTTCTTCCATTTTAATTGTAAGAGTAATGGCGCTCAGATCAAGTGGAGCAGGTTTGTAACCACTGCTTTGTAAAAATGGCTCGTTTGGTAGTCTTAGAGTTTTTATTCTTGATGGTGGTTTGTCCATCGTAATGTAATAACCGAGAGCTAAAATAGTTTTGAGTGTTTGCACTGCCAATTGTGTGTCATATCGTTTTTCAGCCGCTGGCAACCTTTCGAACTGCACAATGCAGGGATGGATTTTTTGCAGATCGTCTCTTTGTTCACCATAAATCCAACCAGCCTCGATCTTATTCATCGCCCACATTTCGTGAATATTCTCTGCTAATTTGTCCCTTATTTGCTCAACATACGCCGGTAAATTAACCATCGACGTGTCCACTGGCGCTGGAACAAACGCTGTATCGTCCTCCACCGACCAAGGACCAGCTAACACTACTTTATTCATATTTCCGAAATAAAAACATGGATCCAACGATAATATCTGCTGGGGCAAAAGACTCTCCACTAACGGTGAAAACTCATCCGGTGGCTGAAATTTTAGTCTTCCATGATCACCTCCCAATAAGAAACGACAAGATAATTTTGATGAACAACTTATCACCGGAAAAAACATTCCGTCCAAATTGAAGTTTCGAAATGAACCTGCACACAACAAAAATTCTCGTTATCTTTAAATGAGTTTGGAGTGCTGTGCAAAGTTTTGTCAAAATACACAAATTTGTATTTTCGTATTTCCGAAGCTCGCAATTATTAATTTTACGAGAAAAAAAAACCGTCCATTCAATTTGTTACTATTTTTTTGAGTAATTTCATGATTTTCTTTCGGGAAATGAATTTTTACAATTCGGGAAAAAAAAATTCTAAAACAAACTTCGTTCCTTTAGAATTCGGAAAAATTAATATTAAAAAATCTGAAATTTCGTAAAATGTGATTTTTTCTACTTCTCCGCCGTTTTCTAACGCGTGTAAAATATCCAAGACGGTGAATCTTTTTGAATTTTGCAGGTACAAATTTATTTATTTATTTTATTTTTATTTTTTTATTGAAAAATTTTAAAAAATTCAATTTTAAAAACTTTTGATATATTGATATGTTTTTTTTTGATGAATATTTTTCCAATTAGAAAATTAGTGTTAAAACAACCCCCTTACCTGATATGTGTGCACCATTGAATGCAAAAGTTATTATCGGAACTGTAAGATCGAGAGCGCAGCCAATGACGTCACCCTTCCTGATGTAAGGCTCTGTGGCGTTGTGCATAACTTGAGTTTTTCTTCCTCCTGTCCAGAGATAAGCACCATCGAAACCGAACGAATATAAATCGTCACCGACTCCATTTCCACCCCATTTTTCACCTCCTCCTGGATACGGTACGTATCTACGTCCAGATTTTTTAATTTAATTAGTTTTTACAAATCTCCACTTTTATAAAACATCAAAAAATTGTTTTTTTTTTGTATGCAAAGTAGAAAAAATAATAATTTACAAATAACCGTAACAATAACAATAACGAGAACAAAACACAAAATTCGAAGGATAAAAAAAAAAATAGTTCGTTGTGTAAATTTGACGATAAAATTTTTAAAAATAATTAAAAAATAATTATTTTTTTTCGTAAAATTTAACTCACCCTGTTGTATTGGCCCATCCGATTCTCAAATGTGGCATCATGTGAGTAGTTTGTTCGATATGATCGACAGTCACTTCGAAGTACCATTTTTGATAAACAGCTGAGCCTTCGACACGTCCAACAAAAATATTTGGTCTTACACTGGCAACGTGATCGACCAATTGGGTTTGGAGCAATAAATTTTTACCCGGAAGTAAAAAATCGCAAATGTTGTTCTGTGACGATCTGACAGCGACTCCATTACCCACGCACAACGAACACAATACGTCGAGGACTTTTGGATCTCTTCCGTGTTTTTCGAGAAGAGAAATTATAACTTTTATATGTTCGTCCTGAAAATTTCGAAGATTTTTTCATTTTTTAAAACTTCTAAAACATTTTAAAAGATTTTTAAGTAAAAAAAAAAGAAAAAATTTTTATCATTTGGACTGAACACATTTTTCCCAAAACAAAATCCCATTTTCTCCGAACCCAAAAACTATTTTTCAACATTTTTTTTTTTAATTCTCATTTTTAATAAAATCCAACACTTATTTCGTCGATTAAAATCAAATTTTGTCATTAAATAAAAACATCGGAACATAATTTGATTTTTAAGTAGAAACAAAAATTATTTTTTGCACAAAATTTAGTAAAAATTCAAAATTTAGAGAAATTAAAATAAGAAATAAAAAAAATTGTTTTTTCCTTGAAAAATTGACATAAATCACAATTATAATTATGAGGCATAAAGTTTTGAATATTTTGACAAGAAATTTTTAAATATTTTTGAACAAAAGATAAATATTTGTTAATATTAATTTTTTATGAATATTTTATTTACCCTCATCATATTCAGAGCTTCGGGCGAATCAATTAGAACACAATGGAGTACATCCAACATTCCTGTTCCTTCGCTCGAGGCTTGAGACCCCAATCTACTGAAGAGCCAATTCAATCGATTGCTATTGGCAAATTGGGCACAATTTGTATGATTTCCTTTGATAATAGCTGCTAAAAGTTGATAAAGATAACCAGAAATTTGATCCCATGCTTGACCACTCTCGTCGCCTGACAATGCAACGAGAAAGCCTTGCGATGTTATTACATTTATTTTGTCAATTGCTTCGAGTATCAAATTTAATATTCCCTCCTCTTGGAACAGATCCTGACGATTTCTGAGTGCCCGGAGCTTATTCTGTTTTTCCTCATGTTCTGAAATCATTTTATAACAAATATTTATTTTTAACCTCCATTTATCATATAGAATTAAAACGATTTGTTTATTCGCAAGAAATCCAATTGCATTTCTTTCGAGATTGGTGTCGCAACGTTCTGACCAAAAATCGTGATGTAAATCCGCATCGTTTTTTATTTTTCATCAAATAATAACTATTTGTTTATTTACAAATGTAATTTGGATGTTAAAATATAAAACTTTGTAAAGAATTAAAAGAAATGATTTTTTTTGTCTGGAAAAACGTGAGGAAGATTATCGATTTTTTAATTCTTTTTATAAATAATCTAAATAGAATTTTTTTTTAATCGAATAAACGTAAAAAAAAATCAAATTCATTTCTCGCGTTTTCTTGCACAATATTTCGAAAAAATTTCAAAATTATTATTATTGTTTTAAATGAATGATTCGAAACTTTAAAAAATGGTGTATTTTTTGTTTTGTTTTGATTTAAGTTAAATGTCAAATATTCGACATTTCGACAACCCAAACAAAATCTTTGGCTGGAAAGTCCTTGGAATTTGAATTTAAATATTAATTAATTAATTAAAAAAAGCAAAAATGTAATAAGAGAGTTTTTATTGATATTTACCTATGTCGTCTTTTGGCTGGGCAAAATAATTAATCAAATCCTCAAGACACATGACCATCTCATTAAGATTAACATTTTGAAAAAACATGGAAGCTCTCCGGTCGATCTGAAGTGTTTCTAGGCCTCTAAAAAAAAAATCATAAATTTATTCCACTCGTAAGACTCGTAAGACTTTATTGGGATGAATTTTTTTCATGGTGAAGAATAAAAACATCGAGAAGATTTTTTCGACGATACCTACGTGATAAATTGAGTGAATAAACTGCTACATTTTCTTATGACTCTCGCGGTTCGTGATTCTTCCTCCTGTGATCGCGAGAAATCAAGACCGTCGTCCATTTTTCCTTCCTCGTGGAGAACCGCTTGTTTTTCCTCTACTTTACCTACACCTTTTTTCTTAGTTTCGTACGACTGTTATCAAACACAAAAAATATTTTAAAAAGTCACAATTTTTTATTTTTCTTTGCTTCATTGACTGGGACAATAAATTGATTTATAAAAAAATATTGACCTTGTACGAGACCCAGAGGCACGTTGCGCAATGCTGCATAATGACGGTTGAATCGCCATATTTGATAATTGGTTTACCAATTACTTCGAGATCCTTGTCATCGATTTTTTGATCATTTTTTTGTGCTGTTTTTAGATCGTTCTTCTCCTGACGAAGCCAGAAGGTCGAGATCTCGGTCGTTGCTTCGTTTCTATAAAACGTATTTATTAAACAATTCAAATAATTCATTAATTGTGTTATTTACTGATTAAAATGATTGGAAATTATTTTTAAAGTTCATCAGGATGTTTTTTCGATGATCCTAGACTTCTACGTCGGGTCAATTTGACCCAAGTAGTCAAAATAGCTCTTTAAGGCAAAAAATTAGTACAGCAATTTTTTTTTTTTTAATAGCTTCAATCACGACTAAACTAATTGTTCAATCACATTGAATTTTGTACCATTCGCTTAGTTGGGAGCTGTACGATTGTTTTGAAAAAAAATGTCCCGAAAAATATCGATTCTACTAAAAGTTACGAGCCTGCAAAGTTACATGGGGCAATATGGCCAGGTGTATTCTAAAAAAATTCATACAAATTAACAATGATTTAATAATAATGTAAAAAAATCAAATGCTTACCTGTCGACCAGATGAAGTTCGTTATTCTCTTTCACGCCAAGATAACGACCTGTTGTTAGATGTCTAATTCTCATCGGATGTAGCCAATTAATAAAACCTCCTGCCCATTTCGTTCTCGCCAATTCAAGTCGCCAAAGAGATCTTGCCTGACTCATGACACTTCCTCCTTCGTAAACGACCATGCTATAATTTACAATTGAAAAATTTATGCAACAAAAAAACAATATTTCTGAATTAAATAAAAAACATTTTTTAATATTTTTATAGACAATTTTATTTTTCTTATTTTTATGGTTTTTTCCTTTTTTTTGTTTTCTTTTCGCATTTTTTCTTCTTTTTTTTTACTCTTCACTTCTCTCCTGATCCTGAGACACCCCCTAAATCTCAAGTTCCAGCCAAATATCGACTGGGACTCGAACGATCATCGGAGCCACATAAGAATCAACAATCGATCTATCGATCGCTGTCACTTTATTAGACAATTATTTATTTTTATTTAGAACAGTATTAACTCACTTTTGTTCTGGTGACGTATTCCACGAGGGTGGTATAGTGAGACACTCATCACCCCCATGAAAAAATCTTAAAACATCACCACCAAAAACGTAACCAACGTATTTCATTCGACTTATTCCAGTTCCATAGGGTTGAACGGACCAATGAGTCACGTGAAACGAAGCATTTACTACTGACAAATCGTTCTCTTTCGTCGTGTGCTAAATTGAAGAAAAAAAATCATTTTTATTCGCTAAAATATTGAAATCAATCATATTCGAGGCTTAATTGAGTTTTAATATATTTTTGGTCATACCCTGAATTTGAAAAAAAAAAAAAAAATAACATACGAAAACATCTCGAAACTTATTTTTTTATTCACTTGAAAATTGTATTTTTGTGAATTTAAAAAAAAAATATATATATATTTTACCAAATATCTTTCTGTCGCGACAGACACCAGAATGAGGTCGTCACCGACTCGAACTTTTTCACCCTCTGATCTCTGTTTCGATGCTGGATGTACCGTCCACCAACAAGCTTCCCCTGATTTTATTTAATCAACAAAATGCAACTTTATTAATAAACTAAAATACTAAAAATTATTCGTTCCTTTCGATAAAAACTTTTTATCGATAAATTTGTGTTTTTAATTATCGTCAATATTTTACCTATTGATTGCTGTTGGAGACCCACGTCAAATGCTAATTTGTCGTTGGAAGAACTCGTGGACAAACATGCTAAATACTAAAAAAAAAAAAAAACCATCGTTTCATCATTTGTAAATTGAATAAACTTTTTTTCAATGATTTTTTGGAGATTTTATTATTTTGTTATTTACCATGTCACTGTTGAGATGCCTCAAAAGTATGGCATTGCCGTAAAGCAACGTTCTGTGACCGGAACCTGTTCCTTTGCCCTAAAATTCATGTAATTTTAGAATTTTCTTAAAAAAACTTTCGTCGAAATACGTTTTTTTCTTGTTTTTTTTTTTTTTCAAATTTTTTAAATATTTACTCAGAATATATTTACAACGATTTTATTAACAATGTATTGTTTACTTACGAATGATTTTTTTAACATTTTTTTTTTTTTAATTTTCAATTATTTGGAAAATTTAGAATCAAGATTTTTCAAATAAAATTTTGAGTATTCGAGTATTGAAAAATGTCTCATTCGTCATTACTCCTCGAATTAAAAAATATCACAACAATTACTGTGCCAAGTAACTTAATAAATTTTTTTGTTTCTCATACGATGAACGATGTTAAAAAAGAAAACAAATTTTCCCATGAATCGGAAAAATACTTAAAGAATAAAAATATCAAGATGATAAAATGCTGATATTTTATTAGTTTTTATCGATAAGAGAAGGCCATAATAACAAGTGATTAATTCGTTACAGTTATCGATACACAATAAGCACAATTTTTTTAAATTATTATTTAGGTATCAGTGGTACAAAACGATTTGTAGGATTTGTAGGATATTTTAGGACATTATAACAACAATAAATAAATAAAAAATACCTGTTATCAAAAGTTTCAGATATTTTGAGAGATTTCTCAATAATTATAGGCAGTGAACCAATTTCTTAATACGTTCAAATAGTTCAAAGTTCGTATTAGTAAAAAGCGAAATTTCAAAAATGTAACCCTCGTCGTTTCTTTGAAAAAAAAAAAAAAAATCCAAAAGCTCTCCGGGAATGGAATTTCATGAGCAATTGTCAACATTGTTGATATTGGCTTTTTTTTTTTTTTTCAATGACATTTCTCATTTTAGAATTTTACGAAAAGAATCCTATTCTAAAATAAGACAAAAAAAAATATCAAAGAAATTGGTTCACCACACACTCGAATATTAATTAATAACGAACTGTGAGGTGTTGGACGTAATATTAAATTCAACAATAAAGCATGTTCAGTTAAGCAATTTTTGGATAACAAAGGTACTTACTAAGGTTGCTTGCTCCTGTAAATGAAAAAAGAAGGATACAAATTTGAAAATAAATTAAAGACGGACACTGGGCATTGGTAATAACAGACATAAGGATTAAATTTGTTATCAACGACAGTGTGTGATTGTAAAAAGTGTGGGTGACGTAAAAAAAAACTTAAAAAACAATCACTAAACAATGAGCAAGAACAGTGGGGGTTGTGATGGGGCAAAATGGTTTTGTATTAAATTCGTGTACGTCCTGTTGGCGTATTTGTAATATTGGACGAGGGACATGCAACGTTCTGGATGAAGGAGAGAAAAAAAAACGATGCATTTAGAAGAGCCTTCGCTCATTTTTATTGCTAATCCGAATAATTTCATAATTTGTGCAAAAATGTTTGAATTGTTTTTGATTCAATGTAAAATTGACGAATTTTTATTAATTAAATTGCATTTTCTAAGTGCATCCATTCGATAAAATCTATTTTGGTTTATGCTGGAGAAAATTTGGGTCGTTTGAAAGGAGACTCGGGAGACAGCGAGTATTTTAATCACGTTCATCCGACAACAAGAGGAAACAAAGATTTATGGCCGACTCCTATATTTGCTAGAAACAAATGTTTCATATACTGTCCTTAATCTGGATTCTTCCTTTGTCACACGCCAGGATTTATTCTTTATGTTTTATATTTCATGTAATTTCAATTTTTAATTACAAATCGATACACAGATATTTATAAGTAAAAATTTCTTCGATTTTTAATGTCAATTCTCTGATGATACTTTACCGTCTCCGAACCAGCTGCCGTGACCAATTCCTGCAAAGCTCTCACTGACAGAGCCTGCTCTATCACGAAGACACATTGTGAAAGGTCTGGAGGTATGTTCTACAAAAAGGAACAAAATTTATGTTCAAAATTTAAATTTCAATTCATTTTTTTTATTTTTACTTGAAAAAATATCGAGAATTGAACTTTTTTTTTATATCAATAACGAACTGTTTATTTAAAGCAATTAACAAAATGTTTATTTGAAGAAATTTAAATCGTTATTACAGTTTCGATGGTTATTAAAATTAAAAAAAAAAAACTGATCAATTTATTAGTTTGTTTTTTTACAAGGAATGAGATAAAAAATGTTATAAAAACGATATTTTTTATAAATAAATTTATTTACCTTATCAGCTATGTTTTCAAGAAAACAATGTCGATTACCAAATCCTTCGGCTGCAAGACAAACCCTTTCGCCGGTGGCTGTGCAGGACAGACACACCATGTCCTCCTGCAATGTACAAAATAATGAGTTTTTTTTTTCTTCACAAAATTATGTTTATTTCAATTGAATTGATTAAATTGCTAATGGTTTTAAATTTCGTTAAAATTTAGAAATTGTCAGAAGAAAGTTTGGAAAGATCAATTAATTAATTTAATTTAATTCAATTTAATTAATTACACTTTTTGATTCACATAAAATGCATTTGAAATTTGTGTATCATGGAAGTTGGAAATATTTTATAAGGTTCGTAGGAGGTTCATGAATATTCAAAAAGTGTATACATTAATTATTTTTTAATGGCATAATAAATAATTATAAACAAATATTTAGGGTCCGAATTTTTAAATGAAAAAAAAAACCAGAAAAAAAATGTATTTTCTCATAATCTGCGATAAAAATTGAGCTGGCAATTTGTACAGTCACAATACACTTCATAAATTTATTTACAATTTTTTTTTGTGACAAAAAAATAAAAATATATCGTCACTTTTGTCCTAGATTAAAAAAAAAAAAAAAAAAAAACAATAAAATTACAGAAAAATGTGTGTCAAAAGGTTAAATCGTTTTTGAAAATCTTTTCATCAGCATCTGTAAACATTTTAAATGAAATAATATGGAACGTCCACGAGGAATCAAAATAATTAGACGATTCATTGGGGCTCGTATTTCGAAACGTATTGAGATTCACAATGGCGCCCAGCATTTTGCAAAAGCATCATAGGTGCAAGCAGAATATGATCTGGGCCAAAAACTATCAGAAGTGTGTGTTTTTTTTGAGTGTGTGAGTGTGCGAGACCTCGAGTGCCAAAAGCAATTTGGCTGGGCTCGAAAATATAAAAGAGTGCGTGTAAGACTCGGGAAATGATCGGGCCACGCGCCCAGATTTCGTGGGAGATATTTCGTGGTCCGTTTCCGGTCCGAGAATATTCCTCTTTCGGTTGTACATTTCGATTCAAATGTTGACTTTATTGAAATTATTATAATATTTAAAAAATCATAATAATAATCACAATAAAAGTGTTTTTGAACAAACGAATCAACAAAAACCTTAAAATATTTTTCTAATTGGATTATACGATTTTTTTTTTTTTTTTTTCGTTAGAAATATTAGTTTTTACTTTTAAACGAATAATTAAATAGAAGAAAAAACTGTAATGGATTATCGAAATCTTTAAAATAATCGTTTTTCCCATTAATAACGAAAATATTTTGTTTCTAAAAACTTTACGTCAAACTATTTTACCTTTACGTCAAACTATGCAGCCGACAAACTATTTTATTCACCGTCAAGAATTGTTTGTACTTGCATAAATAATGCAGTACAGGTAAAGGACACATTAACATATAAAGTTTTTCCTGTTTCAATGGATCGAGTCACGCGATCATTTCTGATCACAGATGAATTCAAGTTTCCTTTAAATTGAACACGAATCAGCTAAACGTTTTGCACATGCACAATGGAAATTGTATATTTTTAAAATAAAAGATGGAAAATACTTAAAAGGCGTTTCGCTGGTTAAGGGCAATTAAAAAATCGGCAGATTTTGTGTATTTTTTAAATGGAATTATAAAATTAATTGGAATTCTATATTTACTTATTTACTGAGCCAACGAAAAATAAAAATCAAATCAAATCAAATAAAAAATATGAAGAAATTTTGGCACAAATCGATAAAAAAAAATGGCAGCTCCACAACAATTTTTTGGTGACACGTTTTTTTTTATCGAATTACCGGAAATGCAGCTCCATATAATTTTCAACTTGGAAGAAAAATCAATTTTGACAAGTTTGCTGATTAAAAAATATTTCAATTACAATATTATTGATTCTTTATTTTAATCTTTTCTTTTTTTATTTTTTATTCATCGATTTTAATTTGCTTATTCGTATTATGCAATAAATTAATCGACATTATATTAATTATTGAATTCTTTTTCATATTTAAATATATATATATATATGTTTACGTTTGAAATCCAAGGATCGAAGCTCGCGGTTTACTTTGCCGCGCAGGTCAAGGTCGACGATTCCCTTTATTTCTTGCGCAGCTTGTGGATAACCGGAGAATTCCGTGACACGCTTTACGAATCGTAAATGACGTTCGAAAATTGAAAAATCATAAAAAGCAGAGATTTCAAGTGTACAAAGTTTTAAAAATATGATACGAAAAAATCATGATATATTCTTCGGAATATTCCTAATAAAAAATATAATCAAAAAATAAATAAACATAAAACTATAGTTCTCGTGAAAAAAAAAAAATCGAAAAGACAGTTTTTTTTGGATTCCAACCTCATTTAACAACAGGAAATGCTTGACAGAAAAAAAGAAAAACAAAATGTCTTGAAATCGTATGAAAGGAGATTCGCAATAATAAAAGTTCAATTCAAATTTTTTCATCAAGTCTTTTAATATTGTTTGAAATTTTTATTTCAAGGTTCACGAGTACAATGATCGTCAATGTTGACAGGTCTCGTCAAAATTACGTACAGAACACCGCGTATGAAAGTTTCCAATAAAATTTCGTCATTCACTTGTTTCGCAGATTCTCATGCCAATTTTTTCGTTCGTACGTTGATTAGAGACGTCAAAATTTCAAGTATATGGTAAATCAATTAAAATAATCAAATTATCCACGAAATGGAGGACTACGAGAGTGCAAGAGAGACGATCAGGTAAAATCATACATTTCTTTTTTTTTTCTTATTATTTTTTTTTTTTACGAGATGTTTCGAGAGTCAGCACCGTTCACAATCTTATTAGCAAATTGATCGTTTTCGTTCTCGATTAATTTCTATTTTTCCTTTCGATGCAATCGTCTCTCATAAATACATTTTTTTGATAGTAGAAAAAAAAAATTTAATCACGAAGTTTTCGTCGAGACTGAACGAAGCAAAACTGGAGTAAAACTCAATTTTGTTTGGTGTGTCGACGACCGAGGACGTAGAGTATAGAGATATCGAGAAATCAATATGGCAATCACGTTTTCAATTACTTTTATGTATATTCAAAGAGGATCAAACCTCTCAGTGATGAAATTTGTTTTTTTTTTTTTTTTCTATAAATTGATTAAACGCGACGTAATTGATTCCATGTTTCTATATCATTGTTTATAAATACTATTTTTGTCCACGTGTTTTTTTTATCCGATTGACCTTTCAGACCTTTGATCTCGTGACCCATGAGAGTTCAATACAATTGGATTTTTTTTTGCCCTACCTTCGAGTGTCTTACTTGATTAGAAGCCACTGAGATTATCGACCAGGAAATTATCGACTACAGACTAAACTCATTAATTTAGATGCTCCAACTTTCCATAGGAAACAAAAACAGAAAAAAAAAACACATTTTTTTTCATCCCATTATCGTTACTGTCATAATTCATGGCTTGCTCAATTATTAACAAAACTTTTAATTAATCATTTTAATAACTCTTCGTTTGAGCTTGTTAAATGTACAATTTCGATTGAAAGCTCAACACATTTGTACGTTTTTCATAATTGATAAGCAAACGAGTAAATTTTTAAATTATTTTTCTCTATCCTGACAGTTTATTTTTTTTTTTTCTTACCAGAAATCAGGAAAACATAAAATTGTATTTTTATCTTCCGAGGCCACGATTATCGGAAATACTCTTGAATAATTCTGCACTTTTTAATCTGGCTGACGAATATTCAACAAATTAACGAGATAAATCAACATTCAAGAAATTTCACGTTTTATGGCGAAAAGCCAATGAAATTCAAAAAAAATATATATATATATTCATCGAGTTTAATGAAATATTTGAGAAAACGTGATTCATTGGATTGTTTTAAAAATAAACTACAGGGAAAACATGCAGGAGGATGACCCGGGTATGGACGAGGTTACCGAAGGAATTTTCTCGTCGAGCAAGTGCGAGCCAAAAAAGAAAGAAGAGACGAAGAAGAAAAGCGGTTGTGGGTGCAAAACTGGTTCTTCAAAGGGCAGAAGTGGTTCCTCGAAGGGAAAAAGTGGTTCCTCGAAAGGAAAATCGATCGTACACTACAATCCATTCATAGTATTTTATCTGAAAACTTATTGGGAACATCCGGGTAGAAAAGTGACAGAAATAGCAAAGTGTGCTGCTAAAATATGGTGTAAAATGTCGGACAAGGACAGAGAGAAGTACATTAAAATCGCGAGGGAAGAAAGTGCGAGGAGAGTTAAAATGGGCATAAAGAATAAGCGACGAAAAAAGTGTTGATAAAAATCGTATTTTTTTTTTGCTTACATCTATATTTTTAATACGTTTTTATGTATTGTCTTTATATATATTTTTCAAGATTTTTATAAGGACGAGAAACGATGTGGATAGAAAAAAAAATTGACAATTGTTGATAACACGAACTTTTCGTGGGAATAAAAATGTTGAGATATTTTTGTGAAGTAATTGAACAAAGTTTTTCGTGCATTTGTGAATTTTCAATGCAAAACCATGAATGCTTTATGAATTATTGTATTTTTATAGACTCAAACAATTTTTGTATATTTAAACCATGAATGCTTAATAAATTATTGTATTTTTGTATACTTAAACCATTTTTGTTGATTGAAACCATGAATGCTTAATAAATTATTGTATTTTTGTGTACTTAAACCATTTTTGTTGATTGAAACCATGAATGCTTAATAAATTATTGTATTTTTGTATATTTAAACCATTTTTGTTGATTAAAACCATGAATGCTTAATAAATTATTGTATTTTAGTATACTTGAACCATTTTTGTATACTTAAACCATTTTTGTGGATTAAAACCATGAATGATTAATAAATCATTGTATTTTAGTATACTTAAACCATTTTTGTTGATTAAAACAATAAAAACTTATTAAATAATTATATTTTTGTATACTTTGTAAAATTTTATTGAGATTTGGTGACAAGATTAACCAGGAATTTCGATATGGTCGAGATATTTTCTTGTTTGACGAGAAAAAAGAGAGCTAGTCTGTCGTTTCTATAAAAAGTGATTTATCAGTGTAGTCAATATGGTAAAGTTAATCGAGTGTACATGTGCGTGTGAGCTCGAGGGACAAGTCTTTTTAACGAGGGTCGATACGTCGCGGGTTGACTCGGGCATAAACGAGGGTGGCATTCCCTCCTGCTCACTTTCGATGGAAAAAAAAAATGAGAAAAAAGGGGGGAAAGAAGATTGAAAAAAAGGTGTTATAATGCTTGGACACGCGGAGGATTCATCGATGGATAAAAGATCTGCTTGTTTTAATTGATTATCGATAAAATATAAGAAAGTGTAAGTGTATCGGATCCACGAGAAATGGCTGATACGCTCTCGCGGTTTATATTGCCCACCGGACCACGAGGTCAGGGTCGCGCCAAGGGGTAAACGAGGAAAAGATAGGGAGAGAGCGAGAAAGAGCTTTAAGGTGCTTCGATGACGAGTTTTGCAAACGTTTCTCTCTTTCCCTCCCTGTTAAGCCTTTTGGCCATCATTTAACTAACTTTCCAATCGAAATATCACGATTCAGCAACAAAATTATCGAAGAAACAGTGACAAGTTCAGATTCTTACATTTTATTTTTTTTAACGTCGAACGAGCTGTTCTATTTTCGCATGAAAATTCGACTCTTCCGCAAATTTCTCACTGCAGAAAGGGCTGAACCAAAAAAAAACAGAAAATCCATGTGTTCGAGCAGTATTTATATTATTATTTTATCCGTCAATTTGTTTTTTTTTTTCGTTTTCATTTATTTGAGTTAATTTCTTATTATTTACATTACTTTTGTTTATTATTTATAGACATTAATTTTTTTTTATAGATATACGAGCAGAAAAGTAAAATGAAATTCATCGGATTCATCGGAAAAAAAAAAAAAAACAGAAAATAATAATTTCGAAATGGCACAATTTTATTGAGTTTTTTCAAAGAACAATCCACATTTTGTTAAAGATTCTCATACACAACATGTCTCTTTTTATTCCTATAAAAATTCTCTACGAAATCACCACGTGGATTTTTTCTAATTTTTTGAATTTTTTTACTTTTTGTTTTTTATTATTAAAACAATTTGTTTACGAAGAATATTTTTCACCAACTGATCAATTAGCAGCAACAGTTGAATTTTCTAATCAAGTGATAGATTTTTGAAAAATCTTTTCTATCAATCCTTAGAATCTTTCTAGATTTTTTAAAGAAATAAATGAATTGTTTCGATGCTTGCGGAACTTTCCGGAATAATAAATTCTAGAAAATTCGAGAAACGTCAAGAGTTCATAGAAAAATTCCACTATATTCGAGAATATACGATGATTTTAAGGAATTCGTTAAGATTTTTTCCTTCAATATTCCAAAATCGAAAATGATGACAATTTTTTTTTTTTCGATTTTTTTTAAAGTAAACAACGAGTTGAACATGTTTTTCAAACCAAAACTTGCGGCGAGGCGTGTCAAATCACTTTTTTACAAAAATATAATATTCAATCAAAAATCTAAACAACAAGAAATAAAATAAAAATAAAATTCCCAATTCCAAGTGTCAATTTTTCAGTTTTTTTTGCACAAAAACATTTTTCAAATTATTTGAAACACAGTTAACTCGTCAATTCTGTTTTTTTTTTCTCTCCCAAATATTGCTCTTAGGATTTGCGTCAGTGATAAAAAAAAATTTGGAAATCCTGAGTAATCAAAGGTCGCCCCCCCCCCCCCCCCCTTTGCCCGGCTTTATGATTTCTGAGGAAAATTTCGATATATTTTTGTTTATTTTTCAAAGTGCGAGAGAGGGATGAAAAAAAAGAATGAACTCACCGTACGAAGGAAGGATACGTCATCCTGTTCAGAGCCACCCTCGCTATCGGCCATCCTGGTAGCGGAATCGCCACCGATTCCTTGTTGTTATTGTTATAAATATTCTTGTTGTTATAATTTGATCACCGACGCGCACTCACGCACTCACACGGGCACTTGAGGAAACTCGGGATAAAATCGCGTGTTTTTTGCTCGAGGTGTGTAATTTCTCGTGCTCCCCGATGCTCCGGAGAGCTTTTCCCAGTCACGTACCCTTGGATTCGAGCATCTGCATCATCCCCTTGTTCGTGCCCAGCTTTTCTAAAAATTTTATTCATTTATTTGATTTATTTTCGTTTTCTCCATCTTCAGCGTCTCGGATCTTCTTTAATTTCCATTTTTTTATTACTTTTTACTTATATAAACAAACATATACGAACAATAACACTCACGCACATTCACACACACACACGTACGCGCGCGAGGGTTGAAAACACCGAACAACCCTTTCGTAACCTCGTTTATTCACGACTAACGCTCTGACCTATCTCACGCAATGGCCAAATGGACTTTAAGCTCGCCACAAGGAGAGGGTAGACTCGTGCTTTCGCGCAAGCGTCTACCACCCCCGAACCATCCCTCCAGTATATCCGCTTTAATGAAATTTTCCCTCTTCTCTTATTTTTATTTTTTTTTTCCAAGCCCCTACCCACTCGCCCAATTCCGTCTCGCACTTTTTTTTTCTCTCTGCTCCGAAATGAAGCATGCTACATCACGAAATCACGAAATACCCTCCCCGACCATTTGCCAAACAAAAGTTCGTAGAAAATCATCAATTTTTCAAATTATCGCCTATACAAAAATCTTTTATTTCACGCAAAATAAAGGAGAAAACAAAATTCATTTTATTTACTAATCGTTTAACGAAATTTATATTTTTCGATATGGTGTAAAAAAAAAAATTTGAAGTTTGTTACTTTTTGAATTTTATTCCAATTTATTCATTCAATTTTTTTTCGATTTTTTTTTAACAATTATCTTTAATAATGGAAATTTTTTATTTTGAATTAATGTTTTTGAAGCTAAAAAATGCTGAATATAAGAAATGACAATTGATTCAAAGACCTAACAAGCACGAGTTTTAATTTTTCTACGATTCATAGAAAAAAAAGGAATTTTTTTTTAAGAAAATAAGATGTGGAGACAAATTTTTAATATTTTCGTCACAAATTTGAAAAAATTAAACGATATAAGAAAATAAATTTCGTATCCTGATTGTTTGCACCAAGAAGAATAAGTTCTTTGCCCAATATTAAAACTAATGTCAAAAAAAAAAAAAAAAAAAAACACTAGTTTCAGTTTGAACTCAATTTTTGTTCAGACCGAGAACCCTGCGGTTGAATCAACAATTTTTTTCTCAATGTACCCGACGATGTTTTCAAACACACAATTTTTTGGAGCACTGTAAAGAATATTTATAACGAAGAACCGGATGACGAACCGAAGATCAATTCGTCGATTGGAGGAATCAGTAGATGTTCCAAAAATCCGAAGGGTTTTTTTTCTGGTAATTTCCGATCGTACAGATAACGAGATCGCGTGCACTTTCAAAACGATCGAATACCGATTTGATAAAAATTTTTTTTTTTCTGGCAAGATCGGTAATCGAGGCTCGCGGAGGCCGCGCGAGACACCCACGCACACACATACACACCTTGTAACAGCGAAGAAATTGAATATGAGAGCTCGTAACACTGAGCGAGAACCGGAGATTCAATCTCACAGAATAAAAATTGAATTTTCGATCGCTTATCAATGATTTTCGAGGGGGAGGAGAACGAGAAATTAGACACTTCCGGGTTGCGGTCGAAACTTCGTTATACTTTTTTCGTTTTTTTTTCTTCTTTCGTCTCTTTTCGTAAGGGATGGAAAAAAAAAAAAAATTAAGTCAAAAGAGTCTTTCGGTTCTCTTGTACCCGGCCGAAATAGCTCGGCCGAAATTTTCGACAGAGCCGTTCGGTGCTTCTGGCTCGTCGCGGTCAGACCAAGTGGCTGCTCGGCTATTTTTAATTTACCCAGTCGGCGCTCTCCTCCACGACGACTTCGAGCGTCGTCGTCGTCGTCTACCAAAACGAAACAAGTTCACGCGCCCTCTCAATAACTGTCTCACCTTTTTTTTCGTCCTCGTGGCTTATCGGGGGCAAAACTCCCCCGTAGGTTCATATTGCCCCACTTTTTCATCCTTAATTGACGAAATTCCATTTTTTTACTCATTTATCTCTCAAACCTCGCGGTTGATTGATCCCCAAACTACCAACTGCTGTCTTCAACTCTTGCGCTATGCGATAACAACATCCTCGACGTGCCGTTCAATTAAAACATCGGTTATTCGGCCAATGATATCAAAATCATTGCCAAAAATCCTTCAAAAATATATATATCGCATCATTTTTCAAACGAAATATCCATTCATCGTTCATTATTTTATACAACACAAAAGACACGTTTCCTTTGCCGATTTAATTATTATTCGATATTTTTTATTATTATTTTCGATTTAATTATTTATTAAATTCGTTTTTTTTTAACATTTTCTGACGTTTTTATTTTATTTGGTGAATAAAATCCTTGCAAGAAATATAATTTAGTTTAATATCAATTTTCTTTCGTCCAATTTTCATTAACAGTAATGACTCATCGATTTGTTAATGAAAAGTATGATCGAGAAGATCTGGGACTTCGTTGCAAAGTACGATTTCGATCTAAAGTTTGTTAAAAATGTATTTTAACATTTTTATGTCATGGGATCGACTCTGAATTCCGGTTGAAATCCAAAAAAAAAAAAAAAAACACACGTGTTTTTTCAAATTTCTCTTTAGTGGAAACGATGATTTTTCATTTAAAAAGTGAAAAAATGATGTCGATATTTTGATTTCAATTTAAGATTTAAATAAATGTTTTTTTTTCGAAATAGAAAAAAAACACGATTTAAAAACAATTTGCATTTTAATAAAATTGATTGCATTTTTAAATTAATTCCAATATTAGTTTTTTCCGAATATTATCATGACAGATGATTGTTTTTTTTTTTCAATTTTTTCAATAAATTTTGGTCTTATGACGTTTAATCATGCTTGAACGGAAATATTGTAAAGACGATTGAATTACGAGTTTCTGAAACGTGCGATCATCGTATTTGGGTTGACGAACCGAAGGGGCAGGGGAAAAAAAAGGAGCAAATGCATACTCGACGATGTAGATATTTATAGTGTTTGGTTATAGCTGTATAGTATTTTCCGGCATTCAGTGAAACGGTCGAGTATGCGGCCAACGTGGCTTTTCCCCAGGGTCTCAATTTTTGTATCCGTGTATCTAAAAGCTGAAAATCCATTTGAGCTCGTGAAGAAAATTCAAATTTGTTCTCTTGCTTGTTAGCCCAGCGAAAATCGTGTTACGTAATTTTTTTTCAAACACAACAATCATTTTGTGTGCGTATTGATGTGTATATATTTTTGGATATTTGCCGAGGTGCTTGAGAAGTGACGTGGCGATGATTTGCCGGCTTTTCAAACGCTTTATGTCCATTCGTACAAACTCCTACTCTCTATTAGTTTCGTGTACTTTTCATTTAAAAAATTCCGAATAACGATAGCAATCAACAATTTTCATACAAGCTCCTTAAATTTTCGTTTCTGGTAGCAAAAATAATTTTTTTTCGAAAATTCTCCAAAAAGCTCTTTTTAATGAGCTCGATTTTTTAGATCGTTTTAGTTTCAATTTTCTTTGTTTTGAAAATTTAATAGAAAAAATTTCAACCTACCCACTAATTTTTTTCGAAATTTTCCACATTCCGAAAATTTTTCAACTTTTGATTATCATAATAGGAAATAATGTGGTAGGATTTGCAAAATTTGAGACCCGTATATTGAAAGGGGAAAAGAATTGAAACAATTCAATGAAAAATCATTTTTTCGACATTTTTTATGATTGATTTGGTGTAAAATTCAATTTTGTTTACATTTTCTAAAACGTCGAATTTAATACAAAATAAATGCTACTTGGCTGATAGCAGAATTCAACTTTTCAAAAAATAGCGCATTTTAAAAGTCGGAGATAGAAACAGTACGTTAACGACATCTGCCGATCAAACAACTCGAAAGAGAATATTCAAATTTTCCTCAGAAAAGAATTCAGAAAAGTAAATCTGAGGTCACATTAACTAAACGTCATTTTGACATTTGAGAATTGAAACTAATTTGATTAATCTCAGCCAGACGTTAATTAATAATCTTGTGGTGCAAAATTCATTGGAAAAAAATGTTAAGCAACGTGCAGTAAAGCTGCAATTTCAACCGAGCACAGTGAAACCATTCGAGATAAGTTCCTAATTTCTCCGCAAGCGAAACAGCGCTTCGATAGAAAAACCACCGAATACCTCGTCATTGTAACCTTGTAACAGTTGTAAAGTTTGTAACAAAACACGTAGCTTTCGTGCTTTCGTGAATTCAATAAAATAATTTGTTTGTAATTATAATTCCGTAGAATTTAATGCAATACGAGCAAAAATAATAAAAATGTCTGGTAAAGTGCGAACTAAGCAGGAAAAAACTGGGGGTACGTAACTTCGTATAATAAACAATTATGATTATTTCACTCGATGTAATTGAAACAAGTGACAGTTTGTAGGTTAGGTTAAAAATTAATAAGCAATTAAGAATGTAATCATTTATAAATGATACACAATTTAAATGTTTCAATAAAATTTACAAACAACACAACATAGTGGATAATTTGAGAAATGTGGTCAAGAATTTAAAGTGTTAGTGAAATAATACGATATAAACCTTAAAATAATAGTGACAGTGGGATATAACAAATAAATAAAGTGATGCAAATAAATTTCAAGGGGTTATGTCAGACTGACAGTTCAATACGAATTTTTTAAATTAAAAATCAAGTACGACGACTAAGCCGTGCATGGATATTTAAATGAGTGTATTTTTAATTCTCCAGTTTTTCAAAGAATCATAGTCAATCGATGAAATAAATTTCGAACTATTCTAATGACCAATTGTCAAAGATCTACATTTGAAGAACACTTTGTTGTTCTATGCTTCTTTTCAAAACTCGTTTCCAAAATATATTCCGAGCATTTATAATTTCTTTAATTTTTGCTAAACTTTCTTAAAATTTCCAGGAATTATTTTACAGATATTAAACTTTAAAAATAAAAAATAAAAACCTTCTAAACTGTTGTTTCGAACTCCCCTGACCATAATTTTCAATTTGCAATAATAATAATTTAGTTTTGGAATAATAAAAATTGCTCAAATTACAAAAAATGACATAATCAATCATTTCAATTGAATTTATTTTTTTTTCTTGTAGAAATAATAGCCTACAGCGAAGGCGCGGTTAGAAATAATGGAGCTGTGGTAGAATATTGTAGAATATCAATGGCGGCACTTTCCGGAGGAATGGCAGGATTACTGGGTTTAACGAGTCTCTACGGATTTGGATTTTACATTTTTGCGGTTGTTGGTTTATGGGTATGGAAATCTTTAGAAATTCAATGCGACAAAATCGATTTGCGAACTTGAATCCCATAAGCACTGTAAACTTCTCTTTTTTTTTTGGACAAGGCAATGCTTTTGATCAAAGCCGGAGGACAGTGGAAAAAATATTTCATCAGTAGGTACAGTTTGCTGACGAATGGATTCTTCGGCGGCCTTTTTGTATCCTTTATAAGAAAATTCTATTGATTTAACGCATAAAAAAAAACATTACCAACGATAATCTATGGGTTTCCTTAACGACTCGTACCATTCGTGATGGCGCAACAGACCTACGTATTATTTTGGACGTATCCTTTGAAAGAAAACTAATTCGTCGATTTTTTTATTCACTCGTATCTTTAGAGGACCATGTGTTGGTTACTTGGAATCCCATTATATTTTGTGTTCATTTTCTTGACAAGAAAATATCAATTTTCATGACTAGGAAAAATTGAATTGAATCTTCGTTGGTATGTCTTAAAAAATGACCAAACCAGGGAAGTGAGTTCGCTGTAAAAATAAGTGTTGAATTTTTACAATAGTTGTATGCAAAGTTTAGTGCAAGTTTAATGCAAGATTCCAAGAAACCACACGCTTTCCTCTTTTTTCGTGAATCAAAAAATAAAAAATAAATATTGTTTTCCTTGACTGAATATTTACAGATTCTTGTACGGCATGGTTCACGTATATTGACGAAAAATCGACCGAAGCATCTAGAGAATGAATCGAGGTCCACATTCACAAATAAATTCCACAAAAATAGTGCTTTTACTTGTTTGTCGTACGTTGGAACACGAGGTGTAAAATAATTTATAAATTTATTAACAATTACATCATTGATAACTGATAATTCATGGGTTTTATCGCAACGTCATTTTCCTTGACATTAAACATCAAGCTCAACATCAAGATAATGAAATAAATAGAATATTATTCGTTGTGTAAAATCGAAGATAAAAAAACGTATTTTTTCGTGATTTGAAAGTTTGAAAAATTTAAATCTTCGTGTCGTTGTTTGCAACGGCAGTTTCGTGGGTTTCGTCGAATTTAAAAACGAGCGGTGCCGAACTCGGGAACATGCCCATTTCGAGGCTCTCAATTTTACGATCACTGTCCATTTTCTCGAGCTCTCCTTTGCTCAGATGGTAAACAATTCCAGCTCCGTAACCATCGCCAAGTACATTTATCGACGTTCTTAATCGATCTCTGCAAAAAAAAATGTTTCAATAAGATTTTTCTCTTTTTATTTATAAGGAAAAATTTGAAGGCTGCACTTGTCACGAACTTACAAAAGCCAATCGACTGCAAATAATAATGAAA
This sequence comes from Campoletis raptor, assembly GCA_948107755.1. NCBI lineage: Eukaryota > Metazoa > Arthropoda > Insecta > Hymenoptera > Ichneumonidae > Campoletis > Campoletis raptor. The sequence goes on along the minus strand of OX403625.1, from coordinate 15,358,875 downwards.
TGTCGTCGATCGGCAATCCCAATGACGTCAATATTAAAACCATTGTTATCAATGCCGAACTTGGAATACTCGCTGCACCTACACTCGCCAAAGTTGCTGTCAAACTATAAAAATTTGACGAAGTTCACGCGCCATAATTATAATAAAATATACAAAGTAACGACAAAATCATCAGACACAATTTTTTCTAAGATAATTTTTTGAAATTTTGCCTCAATCTTCTTGAGAATCGTATTATGATGTGTAAATAATTTCAGAGTCATATTTTGGCTGGAACTTAATTACACGTCGGGCGCCACTTATGACGACTTATCTACCAATTTCATGCGTTCCTCATAAACTTTATATAAAAGGATTACCTGACTGTAATTACTTGACCAAATCCCAAAGTTATACCGTTCATTTGTGCAATAAAAATCGCTGCTACAGCCTCGTACAAAGCTGTTCCATCCATGTTTACAGTTGCACCAATAGCGACAACAAATCTCGTGACTCTCGGGTCAATTTTGTTGTTTTCTTCCAGGCAACGAAAAGTAATGGGCAAAGTAGCGGCACTAAAATTAATTAATTTTGTTTTCCAGTTTGTTTTTTTTTTGCGCACATTTTGTCGTTGCATAATAATTTCGATAATTTATTTGTTTGGATTGAATATATTTATTTGTTTGAATTGAATAAATTATTTATTTGGAGTAAATAAATATATTTTTAAAAATAAATAAAATATTTATTATGTTCAAATAAAATTCCATTAATTTTGTTAAATGAACAAATTTATTTGGAACAAATAAATGTCTATTAGGTTGGTATTTAAATGAATAAATTTCCTTCAGTTGAAAAAAAGTTCGAGACAAGATTTGTCATCTTTGAAGGGAGACATTTGATGCCTACTTCGAAATTGACCTTGCAATTGACCTTGAAGATGCACTTTTTCAGAAATTGTCGAATTTCGAAGATATTTTCGTGGATTGTCTAAAACGAGATACGCTGTAAATATTTTTTTTTTTAAATTCTGTACCTTGAAGCTGTTGCCAATGCAGTTATCCATGCCTGCAACATGCCCTTGAAAAAAACAGCTGGATTTTGACGAGTCAGAAGTCCAAAAATGGCTGGTAACGTTATGACCGCATGGATCAAAAGACCAGCAACAACAGTCACCATATAAAGGCCCAACATTCTTGCTGTTTCGGCCAGATTTACGATCGACATTATTTTACCGGCTATCAAACACATTATTCCGAAAGGTGAATACCTAAAATGGAACATTTGTTTATAACCTTTTTTTTTTTATTTTCTTTTTTCAACAAATCCTTCAAAACACAGATACAAATATAGTTTTTCATTCGCTCGTTATTAAATAAAGTTTATTTATTTTCGTTGACATTAACATCAGATTCGAACAAATTGAAAGGCTTAATCGACGTATTTGAGAATAAAAAATAAAAAAATAAATAAAAATAAACAGTTTTTAATTAACCAAATGATGAAATTTCCATTCCTCGAACCAAATTCCTTGTTTAATTGATTCGAACTGATAATTTCAAGGTTTTTTTTTTTTTTTTTTTTTTTTTACGATTAATGTCTGTCAAGCCTGGAAATAAGTGAAAATTTAATAACGACGAAAACTCACCACAAGATGATGATGTTAACGAGTTTCATAATAATGTCATTAAGGACTGTGAAAAAGTCCATCATGACTTTACCCCGTGGACCAATTTGTCCGACGATAAGACCAAAAGTAATGCAAAAAACGATCATTCCCATAACATTTGTTCCATCCTTATAAACCAGACTGTGTTCCATCATGAACTCATCATCGTCAACAACACCGAAAGCTACAACTGGTTTTTTCGTGTATGTTGTTTGTACCTGTTGGAAACAAGCTTGCACCAAATTTTCTGGCATCATGTTCCTGAAAAATCGAGGCTACAACATTGGAGATCTAAATTACTTCAAAACCGTATTTTTCTTTAGAATCCTGTTTCCGGAGATTATTTTCAGCCACGCCTCCACGTCAGATTCTAATCTCAAAAATGACCTCTGGAAACGGCATTCAATAATACGCCCTTAATTTGGAGATAAAAAAAATCGAAAAACAAAAACCTGATTATGTCCAAAATGGCATCGATCGTAGAGATTTTTATTTCTTCTTTATATGTGTCGTGGTGGAGACTCTTGTTGCTCGGATCACCCGGATGTATGAGCAAAACCATCACGATTCCTACAATCGCTGCCAAAATAGTCGTTACGAGATAATAAATTAGGGCTCTAACGCCCATTCGTCCTGAACATTTAAGGTCCAACTGAGCCATTCCTAATTTTAAACAAAAATATACAACAATCACTGTAACTTCTTTACATCAAATTCCTAGGGACGAACAAGGTCGTTTTTTTTATTCAATAAGGGAAAAAGGGACGTGATATGGAAAGGGGAGTTTTTTAGTTAGAAGAAAACCCCGAGTTCTCAAAAAGAAAATTGAGGGGGGGAAATATCTTTAGAACCTGCAAAAATATGAAATTCGTTTCTTCGAACGTTGATAAAATATCTATAATTTATGGTTTCTAATTCCCAAAGCAAAATTAAAAGCACTTTTCATATATTTTTATTTAGAAAAATAAATAATAATAATAATAATAGTAGAAGGATAAATTGAGAATAGTTTGATAGCGCGATCTCCAAAAATCATTGAAAAATATTTCGAGCAAAATCAATTCAAGTTTCAAGTTCAAGTTTTCAATTATTTTCGTATGAAAAATGAAAAAAAAAAACGTATAGATGGTAAATTAAGCTCTTGACTGATAAACATTGAAAAATAATTATTTTTGCCTCGTACTGCACGTACCAGTAATTAGTGACGAAATTATAAGAGGCAGTATACACATTTTTAGTGACCGCATGAGTATTTCTCCTGGAAAACTGACGAGCAAAATCGAACTGGGAGATAAATCGGCTAAACGTCCAAGAAAACCCAATACGAGGCCGATCGCAACACCAGCCACTGTTAAAAGCATCAGCATATTTGCTCCCATCCAATCTACGACCTGTTACAATAACAAATTGAAAAAAAAAAAAAAAAAAAAAAAACTTCGGTATGGAAATTGCAAAAATATTCAATTCGTAACAAGATTGTAATATCGAAAAATATGAACATGAAAAAAAGGATGCAATCGTGTACAATAATATGTTCAACTCGAAGTTTCCACTGAGGGTCAATCCGACCCAACGCAAATAAGTGTAGATTCGCAAATAATGAATCAAACTTTTTTCGAACTTTGACCACTGGAAAACTAATCATTTTTCGACATTAAACTTCGTACCATTGAATTAGTCGGAAATTGTACGATTGTTTAGAAAAAAAATGTTACGAAAAATTCCAATTAGGGAAAAAGTTACAAGCTCGCAAAGTGGCCTGAACGAATTTGAAAAATGTACAATAGGACAGTGAGGTCAATATTTTTGCAAGATGTCATTACACTTATTTCACTTTTTTTTATTATTTTTTATTATTAATTCATAAAAATATAAAATAAATTTCATGTAAATTCACATATTATACAGTTTTGCACATTTTTCTTACACAATTATTATCTTACCGCTTGTAACCTGTCGAGAGGCGTAAATTCGTGTGGAATTTTTCCTCCAGTTTCTTCGTCAGACGCCATTTTTTCTATTTCTTCTACTCCACAACTAGTAAATTTCCATTTACACATTCCTTTGCATCAATGAAATCTCAAAATTGTGTGAATTACATGCAACTTTTGAGAGTAAATAAAAAATTTAATAAAATCCTTATTAACGTAGTTTTTACGTCACAATTATGTCAAAAGTCGACTATTCGATTGATTCTTAAAGTTTTGATAGGACTTGACGAATATTTAAAGAAATTTTGTAGGAATGTCAAAACTTATAAGACAATGAAAATCGTAAATAATTATTCACTTTTACTTTTCTGTTTGAAATTTTCAAAAACTCTCCATAAAAAATGCCAAAAAAAAAAATGCCAACCAACTGCGCAATTCTTGATATGAAATATCTAAAAAATTTGTGCAGAAAATATATTTTAATGAAAATCAAATCAAATTTATGAAGAGACGCGGTATCAGCTCGAGTTAAAACTTAAAAAAGTTAAAACGAAAGTTGATTAGACATTTTTATCGAAAGTTTAAATGTTTTTAAATTCCTGTAAGATTTACCAACTAATTCGACCGAATAATTGAATTTTGAACGTGACTGTCTCGATTTTCTTGTTTTCTTTTTTTTTCTCGTTTTAATCGAAATCTTGTGAAACTCACGAATTTTCAATTCTCGTTACCGGATCTGGGTCAGTAGCATCAGAAAAAATAGGCGTGCCAGCCAATCGTTGCTCATGAGACATTGCAGATTTTTCCTTGATGCCCTAATTTATCAACACCCAAAACCTCCTGCTTTAATCACTGGAATCACGATATTAACATGATTTCAGTAAAAATAAAAACGTATTTTCGAATTAAATAATTATTAATGAACTCGTCACATAAAATAATTTCGAAAGACTTTCAAATTAATGCACAAAAATGATTTTCAAAAAACCTCGTTTCACTTGACACTTATCACATTTTTATCCATTCCAATTGATCGTTGATGTGGCGATGAAAAAAACTTGTTTTTTATTTTTTTTTTTTTTTTTTTTTTTAACACTTTCACAGATCTTATGAGTTGTTGCTGAAGAAATGAGCTCAAGAGAAGAAAATCTGAAGTAACTTGACAGGATTAATTGTTATTCGCGAAAATATTATTTCGAGTACCGACAGAATTGTTTAAAAAATCATTTATTCATGCGAAACGTTGTTCAGTTCACATTTTTCGAGATAAAAATGATACAGAGCGAAAAAAGAAGAAGAAAGGAAATGAAAAAGTCCCGATAAGATGAGAGATCGCGAGCGTGCCGTCTGCACGTTATGAGACGATAGTCCTCGGAGCTTGGGCTAAAGCTCGCAGACAATTCGGATCATCAATCAAGCGAATAATATGTGCCCCAACCAGGAAGCCAGATTGACAAAGTGAGCGCATAGAAAAGAACGTGAGAGAGAAAAGGAGCCAGAGAGAGAGACAGAAGAAGAGTCGGAGGTTTGGTGATGAAGTTAAAACTGTAGGAGAAGGGGCCTCAACAGGAAGAAGGCACTCATAGGCTCACACTGCTCTACAAAGATGTAATTACTATTTGTTGAAAATGCAAATAAAAGCTCTAGCTCAAGTTTCTTTAATTTCTGCTCAAATTTACGTATCTTGAATAACCAAATAGTTGCTCCATAGTTTCAACACTTAAAAAAACAAAAAAATAATCTCAAGGATTCGTAGCAGGAGTCAAACATAAAAGGGATCATAATTTTTTAATGTTATTCTTGATGAAATAATAGAATTTAAAATATAGAATATTTTATCCAATCCGAAATGATCGAGATACAAAAATGTGGCAACGATCCTTTGATAAAATGAAAAACATGATCGGATTTTTATAAAAATACTTGAAACAATTGAAAATTGACTTAAAATTTTATCGAGAAAATTGATATTTTTAATCATTTTCATTATTTTTCTCAATAAAAATTGATAGAAAACTCGAAAGCACACGCTGCGATAATTTAAGTACGAAAAATGAGTAGAACAAATCAGTTAATAGGATTCGTGAAGAAAAATGTTATTCCTACTTCGTGGCAACGAGGATTGGACGCGGAATCGTCCCACGTGTCGACGCAATTTATAGCCCTGTGTCTATTCCCGAGTCCATCATTCGAGTTAAACTTTTCGTGAGGATGATTCGTGCAATTGGATGATTACGGATCAAACTCTATTTAGTTATAACAACGAGAATTTTTGTACATGAGACTTTTTATTTATGAAGAGCTTTTATGCTCTGGTATCTTGTGCTATTTGGAAAAATAATTTAATTGTTAAATAAACTTGAGTTAAATTTTTCGGTGGTCCATAAATCGAACTTGAAAATCGTTTTTTCCGAAATTACTTTTTTTTTCTTTTTTTTTTAAATTAGGATGATCCTTAGGACAGGAAATCCAATTATTATTTTCTTGATAAGTGCGCAAGACGATGAAATCGGAAGAAAATTGATTTTTGTTTATTTATACATTTATGGCATACAGAGAAAATTTTCAACTTTTAAAATTTTTTATTAATAATTTCTTATCAATCAAGCACTTTTTTTTATCGAAAATGTATGTTTTACAGCCAATCACACGACGTACAATTGGAATTAAATTTCAAAACATGTAAATTGTTTATCAAGCATCGATGAAATATCTCAAGAACGTGAAATAGATTAATCGAGATGCAGCAATTAAAAAAAAGCTTCAATTTTAGTCGTTAAATTGTTGCGTGATCAGCTGATCGCGGTGAACGGTGTAACTTTCATCATTTGCCCAATCGAGCTGTCGATACATAAATAAAAAGATTGCACATGATAACAAGGCGTCAAGTATTTATTATCTGATTGACTGAGTCCCATATCACAGAAATGATTGTGGGCACCGTATTTACCGTAAACACTATAATCAAAATTTACGATGTATTTTGATTGACACTCTCTGTTTATTTCATAGAAAAGAAGAAAAATAATGGATAAAATGATTACGAAATGGAATATTTATTGTTGTTTATAAAAATTCGTATGTTGATCGTGAAAAATTATTGCCATTGCTTAGCCAAGCAACATAAGTCAACTTATGTTATTTTCCTTCATGTTTGACATGGTTTTCGAAAAATGCGTCAACGCAGTAATCTATTATAGAAATATTTTTCGATGCAGGTGCACTTGTTCAAATAGAACATTCAATAAATCTTTTGATATTTCGTACACAACAGAAAACCTTCATCCGGATAGTATAAAAAGCCAGAGCTTGTTCCGATTCAACATACAGTTTGAAAAGCAAACAGGCAATCACACCTGATCTAAAATTTGTACTTCATTCCCTGCAATAACAATGGAAGGACTTCGCAACTTCGCCGTTTGGCTGCTCATCTTCGGACTCGTTGGAGTCTATGCCCAATCAGCTGAGAAAGTTTCAACCGATGACTCCGACGTCCCCGAATTCCAATGGGGTCCCCACGTATGTTTGTTTTCTAATTATCTTATGGTGTTAAAATTAGTGGTAAAATGGACCAGACAGCAAAAAGAAGAGAAAGTCATCAGAAAGAAACCTTTAAAATTGAAAGATAAAGAAGAAAAAAAAAGAAAAAAATTAATAAATTAAAGTGGCCACGACCTAAGCTGCATTCCTCCCTTATATGCAACCCTTTTAAGCTTTTGTTCGTATTTATTGTGTCCTTACACATCTTTATGCACAGATCTGTGCACAATTTACCGAATGAATCAACATTTCTGTTAAATATTCAAATAAACAATATTATAGATTTTTTATTGTTTATATTGCAATTTATATTGTTGCTTTTAGAAATGCGAGCCACCTTACTGCCAATATGTGACACCGGCCACGGAAGCCCCAAGCATGCCTGAGGCCCCCACGAGCAGCCCGAGAGGACCGAGACCACCATTAAAGGTTAGTGTCCTTCGTGTCTCGAATAAACATTAAGTTCTTTGTTCTTAATAAAATTTTGTCGATTTTTTAATTTGGCATGGTTTAATCATTATTTTATTATATAATTGCCGTGAAAACATGTGCCGTCGAGAAAGTGCAAGTGTTGGAGGAGTTGAAGGTTCGCCACGAAATGTTCAAGCTACTACACATTCGTATTTTTTTTTCTTCAGATCTGATGTCCGAACCGGACCGCAAATTTCAACAGCCGCATGCCCACTTAGAGGCGATGCACCCGGATCATTATGAAAAATTAAAAAATAATAATGTCAAACTCACATGTGTATCTCAGTTGAAAATAAACAGATAAAAATAATCAGCAAACAAGTGCAAGTCAAATTTATCTCCTGTGATATTTTCTTTTTCAACAAAAAAAAAGCCTCGTAATTATTTATAATCAATTTAGGAATAAAAATCTATTCATATAGAGGGAATCATGGGGCGAATTGAACGATTAAGGATTTAAGTCGAATTTATTGATAAGCACATGGTCTTTCAACTTTATGGGAGTCCCAAAGTCGATTCCCGGTCCTTGTATCGTCAATTCTCGAAAGAAAAAAAAATGTGGGGCAAAATGAACACAGCCTCCGAGAGGCGTTAAAAATGGAACACTGACTGAAATGTGAACTGGAATGTCAACTCTGTCACATGAGGGAAGTAGAGCTCAAAACAAAAAAAAATGAATTTTTTCAATTTTCTAATTCGGGACGGGTTCATTTTGCCCCATGTGTCCAATTAAAGCTATTTTTGGGGGAAAACTAGCTTGGAATCGAATACATTTTTTGAAATGTGTGATTCGGGCCATGTTCACTTTGCTCCAGATTTCAACTTCACGGGGTAAAATGTGATGCGATGTGAACATCGCGATCATTTTATCTTCATGGGTCCATTTTGCCCCATGTTTCCGTATAACGGACAATATATGCAATATTTCGAATGAGATTAAAGCCCTGTCTCTATTTCTACCTACTTCTTTCAACATATTCTTACATTGCATCTGAAAAAATGAAACCATAATAGTTTTAGTTTAATTTAGACTATTTTCCAGAATAGTTTCCAACTGATTTTCCTGTTTACAGTTCTATATGCATAAACTGACTGATAGGGAACAAGGATGTTGAAAAACTGCTACGTTGTAATTCGTTATCACGTTGTAATTAAAAAATGTTTTAATAATCTCAGGGTTATGCTCGATAACCCGGAGGTTATCAAAAACTCGATGTTTCCAAAGCTTTCTGATATTTTTCCTATACAGGTTAATAAAAAACATAGAAATTTTTGGTGTCTCGTAAAAATTGAGTGAAACTAAAATGCGATAAGCGTAAGAGGCCCCAAATAGGAAATGTATTAAATGCTTAAAATAACCGCGATTTCGTTTTGTGCCTTAAATCGTAATTCGTTTAACAAACTGGTATTCAGATGACATTAATTTTTCTAGAAGTGAGTTTGCTTCTGTCCGAGCAGTGAAAAAGGAGTCGAACAAATCGTCAGCTTCCATGAATCTCCAGAGTGAATCTCTGGGTGAATCCAGATTGGCTTCGTGCATAAAAAAATGTGTGTATAGCAACAATATTTCCTTCGTGACTAATCATCGTCAATTTATTTTGAATCCTGCAATCGCGACCTCCCCATAGTGCATAAAGAAAAGAAAACGAAGCAGAGTCTTTTCTCACAAACGCCCCAACGTAACATATTAATTTCCTTATTTTCACAGTAGCAAATGTTATCAACTTACTTTTCCTCGTTACGGACATTCTAACGGTCTAATCTTTGGTACTGTATGTAAGCGTGTATCAAAATATTGTTAAGTAATCGATTAACTGCGAAAAGATAAGAAATATGCAAAAATTTATTTAAAGAGTCACGATGTACGTGCGCCAGCGTAATATTCGACGACAGTTTGTCCGGTGGATCGTTCCAAGACGGTCTGGGAGTTGCAAAGAACGTAAAGTTGGCGTTCGACTTGGTGGTAGATTTTCATCACAAGGCTTAGTCGCTTCTGGTGAGTTCACTTGCCTTGCATAATTCATCATTCATAATGAAATAGGAGAGTTAAGTCAAAAATAAAAGTGCAATGACAACTCAGTCTCATTCGTGTGATGTTCTTTGATTGATTCCTCTTAGCTTACAATGGTGGCGATGAGAGCGATGTTGTTGGTTGTTGGGTTGGCGGTGTTGACGACTAGTGCAACCGCTCGACGATTGAGGTTCAATGATCCTAATATGCCAATATTCCTCGTGGAGACGAGTTACGGACAAGGTAATCGGGAGCGTATTGATCATCTTGAAGCTCGAATAAACAGTCGACATGTGACCACCGGGCAACGAGTCAATTTCCCAACTTCTGGTCCTCTGGAGACTTATTACCAGGGAATACGGGCCCCTGGAGATGAACGTGGGCATCTAGTGGCATCTCAGTTCTCAGGACCACCAGAATGGTACAATCTTTCACCGCAAAATGCACGGGTTAATCGAAACTTGGGATATCAGTCAATCACGACCGATTGGTATGGAGCAGAATGCGAAGTACGACAATTTCTCCAAGGGGGTCCTAATCGCATCGTATACTGGACAGTTGACATGACCTATGTCGGCGATTCGAATAGGCCTGATCGATATCATCTCAGGGTACGTTTCGCACAACCTGGTGGTATGACTGGTCGAGCAATCGATACTTGGATAAGAAATCCATTTGAACGGGAAGATAGTACTTTTTGGATTTGCCGACAATGTCGCAGCAACCGACACGAACATGATGAATTGCGTCGTCGAGGATTAATTGAAGGAGGCTGTTCGCGAAGTTGACCAAAAAGAATTTGCAAAAATTCTTGATATTCCAGCGCTTTCGCATCCACTCACCGGCAGACGTTGATTCTGAAATTTAAAGGCAAAATTTATCATCTGTTTTGTAATAAAGTTTCAAGCAGTACAAAATAAAAAGAAGAACAATATCTTGAAAAATATAATTATTGTTGGAGCCGTGACACGTGTCAGGTTTTGACGAACCGTTTCAAGAATAATTATTCTGCACCCGCACAAATGGTTCTCCTAAGTTTTCCTTCCTCCCCTTTAATAAAATATTTTTAGACATCTTTATGCAATCGTTCCGGTTCACAGCCAATAGCAGGAGGCGAGCTATGTTTATTTAGGTGTACGTTTTATAATGTGCGCAGTAGCGCAATACAAAGCTGCTACGTACATCTGCGCAAATAAAACCGATTCTACTTGTTTCAGTTTACAGCCAATAGCAGGAAACAAGCTGTATTTATATAAAGGTGTAGGATCGTTGAAATATATCGAAGAATTAATTAAAATTATAAAAGAATCAATTATAATTAATTATAATTAATAAAAACCATTTATATATAGGTGTAGGATCGTTGAAATATGTCGAAGAAACAATAATATTTTATTTAATTAATTAATACATTATTTCATGTAGATCTCTGACATTGAACATCTTTTTTTTTAAATAAATCTTGTTTTTTTAATAAAAGCGTTGCTCTGCACGTCGTTGCGTTTGTATTTTCTTTTATTTTAAGAAAAAAACAACAATCCAAAAAAAAAAACTTTTGAAGACTTTTTGAACCGGAAGAAAAAGATTTCAGCAAGTAAAATGCTGCAAAAAATGTTCAAAGTTAAAATAAAAATAAAAGAATTATTCGATACCGGTAGAGGTTTCGATTTTTCCTTTTTTTTCTCATAAGCCGACCCAAAGAATTTCGGTTTTTTTTTCCTAAGTTAAAAATTGTGTGACACTTGTTTCCGGCAGTGATAGTTTTTTTTTTCTTCATTTGTTCATTCATTAATAGTTCAATAAAGAATTGTTGCCAGAATTTTAATGAATTCCATAATCTTGCGTAAAACAATTACAAAGTATATTGATTTTTCTCGATCTAGAGGACGTATCAAGCAATGAATATTAATTTTGTTCAGCAGGCAGTTTGATACTTCAAAGTTAGGTATTTCGACACATTTAATGTGTTTTGTATATTACTATATCGTGAGAAATTTGTTTCTTCATAGACAACTGATCGGTTAATTAAGACCCAAATTTTAATGCCGATCCAGGGATAGTTCTTTGGCTATAATTAACACAACAGTAATAAATACTGTTTTTTCAAGTGTTTTATCTATTTATCTATATAATTTAAATAGATTAAAGTCCAAAAATTGAATTCGTCATCATCATCTTAACATCTTAAACATCGTACATCACTCTTAACAGTTCGCAAGTGCACACGTCCTCGAAATAAGAAGAGGAAAGAAGAAGAATAAAAAATAAGAAGTCAGATGGAAACTTTTCTATAAAGAGAACGTCAACAATGTATTTAGTCAAAAAGAACGAAGGGGCAACCTCCCATAAGCTTTTTATGTCTTAAATTTATTTACCTCATTATCAAATATAGCAACATAATTGAACTTCTTTGTCAGTGGTACAAAATGCTGATGAGGAAAGTCGTAGAGCAAATTAATTGAGGAAAAATTTTGGCATATTAAGGAGTCAGGTGATTAAGAATCAATAACATGTGTGCTGTAAATTTCAGTATAAAAGGGTGATTTCGAACCGTTGGTGAATCATACGACGACAGGTTTTTGACCAATTGTTATACCGCAGTATTCTTGAAGCTCCGAGCGAAGAAGAAGAGTTTGGCGAGGATCACTATAACGAGCAAATACACTTTGCGCGCCTCTTATTCTGTTGATCGTTCGGTAGAGGTAACATTTTCGAAATGGAAGCGATGTTGATAATCGTTGGGTTGATGACATTGGCTGGTGGCGGGATGACCGCAGAGCACATGACTTTCGAAAACCCTGAGATGCCAATAACACGCATCGAATACAGTTATGGAAAAGGTGGCGAGGCACGTGTTGAACATCTTGAAGCAGTCATACAAAATCACCACTTAACCTCTGCGACACGAATGAATTTTTCACCGGTTGGTTCGATAGAACAATTTTACCAGAACAATAAACAACCTGGTGATGAACGCGGCCATCTAGTGCCGGCCCAATTCTCGGGACCCGCAGATTGGTACAATATTTCACCGCAAAACGCTCGCGTCAATCGAAACATGGGATACCAAGCGATTTCTACCGAATGGTTCGATGCGGAATGTGAAGTCCGACGATTTCTCGAAGGAGGTTCATATCGCCGCGTATACTGGACAGTCAACATGACCTACGTGGATCAGTCAAATCGTCCCGAAGTTTATTATCTCACAGTACATTTTGAAGAGCCTTGTCGTACCGCGGGTTCAGATATCAATATTGCGATTCGAAACTCGCCCCAGCAACAGGACAGCACTTATCACATTTGCCGACAATGTCACAAGAATTGTGAGCGAGACACTAATGTCTGCCAAGCCGCCAGACTCAATAATCCGTACCAATGACCAGTTAATCTTTAATTAACAGACGGAATTCATTACGTGTTTTCAAATACTATGTCAAACAATAATATTCGTGGACCCATTTATTTTGTGTTACAATATGTACTACATTTTGTGATTTTCTTTGAAAAAAATTAAAAAAAAAAATTCATCAAGCAATCGATACAACTTTTTTTGATGCTGACATCCAAATCTTTTTTCCACTTGATCCAATGTCCTCACGTAGTTCCTTAATTACTGTCATGGCTCGTGTAGGATTTTTATCAACGGTTTTGAAAATAGTTATTTTTAGTTTTATTCGTTTCTTATTGCATATAATATGGCCATTATTATAGTTTCTAATATCTGTTTCGAGAGATTCGAAATAAGAATTAAAAAAAAAAAAAAAAAAACCAAGTAAAACTTTATAGTTGCGTATCGAGAGTCACTGTTCGAACAAATTCGAACAAATTAAAGTTCGCAGCAATTAAAGTTTGAACTAATTTAAATTCGCTCCATAATTTGTATACATTGAAATTTTAATTCTCGAATTGAAATCTACCATTTAATGTCGAATAATTATAAAAAATACGAAAATGAAAAGGCGTCGGTGCCAATATCGACAAGATGGCGATAGGTTGAGCGGGGTACGCAAAGCGGCGACTTGGCAAACTACAAAAAAAAAAAGAAAATTGGAACAGCTTGACGGCCATTACCGGTGCTGAGCGTCGCTTTGTACACAGTAGCTCATTCCGCCGCTTGTCAGTGCGTTTACCTTTCTATAAAGACTTTCCGGTGAATATTAAATCTCGTACGAGATGGTTGACGTTAAAAATAATTCTGAAGTGTTGACGGACGCTGAGGCTGAGTTGTACGACCGTCAAATACGTTTGTGGGGCTTGGATTCGCAAAAGCGGTAAACAAAAAAAACAGTTTTCAACATAACCTGCAATTAACCGGCGTCTCTTTTTTTCGCAATCACACGTCTCTCGTATTTTCAATTGTTACCTTTTATCATCTTTTCAATAAAAATTTCGTAACTCGTTGACAGTTTAAGGGCCGCGAGAATTTTGCTGGTTGGACTCAATGGCTTTGGTGCTGAAGTTGCGAAAAATATTATTCTCGCTGGCGTCAAGTCCGTCACATTTCTCGATCATAAAAACGTCTCCGAGGCGGACACTTGCTCGCAATTTCTCGTAAGCAAGACCGATGTCGGCAAAAACGTACGTTCCATTCCAATTTCTTTTATTTTTCCATTGTTTCATGACTATAGTTACAAACCAAAAATAAAATTTGCTTTGTTGTTTCATCTTTTTTTTTTCCTTCAAAATTATTTTAATATTATTCAACCAACAATAGCCTATTATGCAAAGTATATTCCAACGAGTGTTGTACAATATTTTCAAAATAAAATTCATGTAAATTTCAACAATATAATCATTTGCCTCAAGTTTGAAAAAAAAAAAAAATTGTTAAAAAGTGTTTTTTTCGAAAATAAACACGATTTTTATTATAAACGTCAAAATGAAACATCGATTTTCAAAAATCATATTATTTGCAATTTTTAAATATCAGTCTACATTTGTGAATATAGAAAAATTTGTAAAAATTAATGACTCTTTGAATATTTGACTTTACGTCAAAATTTTTGGCGCGTACAAGAATTTTATTCAAGGATTAATCCAAGTAACACAAAATTTAAAGCTCCGGAGTTATCGATTGAAATCAGAATAAAAAAAAAACGAAGTACAAAAGTTATTGAAAATAATTTAATTCTGTACGTGACAAAAAGTTAGAAGAAAAAATTATTTTTTCAAAGCTCACAAAAATTTCGGTCGATTTACTAGTTTTTGAATTTTTCTGAAACTGCGACTTGACAAGAAATGTTTTTCCAACAAAAAGTAGAGTGGCAAAGATCGTTTTTTGTTGCCATGATTGCTAAATTCTTAAATTCTGATTTTTTAGTTATTTGATGCAAAATCGTAACTAAAACGTCATTCGATTATTGCAGCGAGCGGAAGCTTCGCTCGAAAGAGCCAAAAAATTGAATCCTATGGTGGAAATCACAGCAGAACCTGCGGACATTGACAGCAAATCTGTAACATTTTACAGCGATTTTGACGTAGTCTGTGCCACCGAATGCACAATATCTCAGCTCATTAAAATCAACACCGCCTGCAGAGATCACGCTATTAAATTCTTCTGCGGCGATGTATGGGGCACTTTTGGTTATACCTTCGCTGACCTTGGTGTGCATGAGTTTGTCGAGTAAGTATACAAGGATTTTCTTTTTTTTTTTCCTTCGCATAACAATGTTGTGAAATTTATTTTTGTCGTTTCTTGCTTACGGTGATGGATCGGCATTTCCTTAACGAGGTTCGCGTGCTATAATTATAAAAGTATATACAAAGTAACGGCAAAATCATCAGATACAATTTTTTGCAGGATAATTTTTTGAAATTTTGCATGAATCTTCTTGAGCATCGTATTATAATGTGTCAAAAATTTGAGAAAGTTTCACCGTCCAGTAATCGAGATATTCAGTGTTTAAAATCGTAACTTTAACACGAGGTCTTGTGGGAAGTTACGAAAAAAGACGATTTTTCACAACAAATAACTCGATTTCTAGACGGTAAAACTTTCTCAAATTTTACCCACAGATGAGTATTATTGTTAAGAAGGTTCATATGAATTTTAAATAATTAAACTTGGAATTCGTTCAACGCATGCCTCACGCGTGAACCTCCTTAAAATGCGTTTTGTTTGTGAAAATGTACGTCTGATAAATTGTTAGAAAAAGTAGGGCGTTCCAGAAGGGAAAAGGGCAGCAAAGCAAACCTATGTTTATACTGGAACGATTGCCAGGTCTGCCAACTCGGTAGACCGAGAATTGCACCAAGAACAGAGTGATATCGAGAGGGAAAGCACGCACATTGAGCCAATGTGCGAGTAAGAAGAATGCAAAGAGCGTGCGCGAATCCCGAGAGTCCGGCGTTCCAATTTAATGGCACATTTGCCTCAAACTCGTGGGCAACGATGCAAATCGATGGCACATTTGCTCTGATTTGTTGTGAATAAATTATTCACATTTTTCATTGATTTTACAAGAAATAAAAGACTGTAGTCTCGTATTTTTGGAAAATATTGATAAAGTTGAATATTAAATCAATAATTTTAATCGAACGAGGACTAAAATGATTTTTATTGACACGATACGTTTTTCTGGACTTGATTTAATTTTTAAAAATGATTTTTCTTTCAGAGATGTCGTGCAGACAAAGAAAAAACCTCGGACAGATATTGGCGAATCGGCGAATCTCAAGGACAAGATCGAGAGCTCCGTGAATGCCGTCAAGAGGACCGAGATTTTTGTTCCCTTTGAACAAATTTTGAACGAAAAAAATATTCCTAAAGATTCTGAGATGTATTATCTCATGCAGAGTGAGTTTTTATCGAGTTTTCAAGCTTTTAATCAAATTTTTATGGGTTCCGATTAACGATTTTAGTTGATGGTCATCCGAAGTTTTTAAATCGAATTTTTTGTTCTCTTTTAATGGATCAATCACATCGAACTTATTCGGACCGAAAAAATCTGTATTTTTCTCTAAATTTGTACAAATACGAAACAGAATCCAACAACAAGGTCGGGAACGAAACTATTTATCGTCTTATAAAATCCTTTTCCGGTATATTTTTGTCCGATTATTGTAATTTGTTTTCGTTTTTACCTCAAGCAATTACGATTTTTACTAACGTGAATATTATTGAAAATATGTTTTTGTTTACTCACTTATCGATTATTAAAAATAAGATTTCTTGGTCTCAATTTTTGTGTGTTTGTGAAAATTTCATTGAAACTGTTTTCTTCTATCCATTAATGATATTTTTGTCCATAAAAATTGCAGTAATGCTGAACTATCGTGAAATCTATGGCAAAGATCCATTACCGACGGAGAGAGATTCCCAAAATTTGGTGGACGAAGCCCTCGCGGTGATAAGCGAAAACAATCTTGACGAGAGCATAAAAAATCTCATAAAGTGAGTAAAAATAAAAAAAATCGAAACTTACAATTCTAAGCTATTTTTCAAACTAATTTCTCTTATTTTTTTTTAACATTTGTGTTTTATTTCGCAGAGGAGATCTCTACGCACAAATAAGTCCAGTTTGCGCGATCGTCGGTGGCGTTATGGGACAAGAAATAATCAAAGCGGTATCACAAAAAGAAGCACCACACAACAATTTGTTTTTATTCGATCCTGATACGCACTGCGGTAAAATTTTGCGCCTCGGTCATTAGCCAATATCAGGAAAAATAACGAAATCGCTAAATTTGCCAAAATCTCATACTCATATACAATCCAAAGTATCACGTTTCAAGCACAACATTAAATCGTTCCGATGTAAGATATTAATAAAAATCATTCGCCATTTCGCGAGGAACTCTAAAAAATCGAAAATAATATTTTTTTTCAAATGCTATTAAAAACATTTTCTGTTCAGCGAAACGAAAAAAAAAAAACATCTAAAATTATTGGTTGAATGAATCACGTTGCAATTTCCATTTTCTTTGGATTTTGAGAGACACGTTTTTTTTTTACTTGCTAAGCTCAAGAATTTTTCATTAAATTGTGCCAATTACTTTTTTAGACTTTTTACACACAACGCAAAGAAAAAATGAGCCTAAAAGTGTTAGAATTTGAAAAAAAAAATGGAGAATTCACTATATTTATTAATGAGACGAAGTGACGTCAGGCGTTTTTGAACAAAATTGAACAATCGCATTATCTGCAGATGCAAAAATGCATTCGAACGAATTTTTTATTTGATGTGAAGTTAATTAACGTTCATTCAAGCGAATAATCGATATAAACAAAGAGATGAACAAATATTTTTTTTTTATAATCCTCGCGAAATTCGAAAATAATGTTTCATCAAATGATACTGCATTTACGTACAAAATTTTACCCTGATATTAAAAAAAAATAATAATAAAAAAAAAAAAAACAAACACAAAAAATGTAACAAAGACAGTGCGATCACAGTAAAAATTTCGATTAAAAGATATTGATTAGTGAATGAGATTCGAAGTCTCTCATTGACCGTTGCCAAATGAAATGACAATTGTTTTGGAATGGCACTGGTACTGATTTTTTCGAAAATACGAAACAAAAGACAAAAAAGTACGAAAAAGCTTTCCGAACCAACTGATAAGTGAAATCTGAACCATTGTACGAATTGTTATATAAATTACTGTGAATAAAGGGGTCGTACTGCCTTAATTTTTCGCTAAATTGCATCCCTTTTTTTTTCAATTGCTATTTAGTTTCAAATTTCACAATTTTGTATTTTTACTTTTATTTATTTATCAGGACGCTGCAAAATGGTTGTAAAAATCAAAAACATCGTATTTTCATTTAAAAAAAAATATTTTAAACGTTTATTTAGCACAGTAATTCCGCAGTTTGATTACTTTTCCAAAAAATGATGTTTTTTTGGTTTTTATATTATTTATTTTTCCATAAAATCCATAAGTTATGGGTTTTTAAAGTTTCCAGAAATAAATGATAAAATAAGGCACTAATATCTCGTCCCCTCGATATTTCGTTGACAAATATTATTGCAGTTTTGAAAAAACATGATAATTTGTACTCTTTTTAAAAAAAAATTTTTTCCATCACGTATTTTTCACACGTAACAAATATGGACCGAGTGAAATGATTCAACAATAAATTAAATTCATTTCCATTGAAAAAAAAAACTTTTTTTTTCATAACATTTCATTTCATGTATGAAAAAAAAACTTTTTTTTTCATACATGAAATTCAAACTTTAATCGCGATTTTTAAAAAGGACAAACGATTGGAAAAAAAGAGTTAAAAATTCGTATTGACAAATCGTATTAAAAAATGATATTTACTTTTATTTCGATACGATTTTTTTTCTCTCTCTCTCTCTCTTTCTCTTTCTCTAGTTTTTCGTTTCTCTTTCGAGAGTCCCCTCTTTATATTACGGTGACTCTGCAAGCACGCGAAATTCCTGTTAAAGGTGCAAATATTCTCGCAACTAGCTCCAAGTCACGCCACTTTATCGGCTATCTATTGCGAGCCTGTCGCAGACACTTGGGGGGTGCGAGGGGGAAAGAAAGAGGAAATACTTCCCGTGACTCATGTAAGGAATGTACACTCGTATAATGGCTCGCGAATCCAGGCCGTCTAACATAACGTACAAATGTACATATATATTTATTGCATCGATCGATATGACACGTAGACCCTTTGGAATGCTAGATAAACGTCTCTACCCGTGGCGACTGTACTCTTCACCGCTAAATTACTAACTTTCCTAATTTAAAATAAACAACATTCAAGTTTAAACTAATAAAATTTCAGTTTTTACGTCAATTTTTACAATTTTCAAATTTTACCATAAATTATTTTTTAATTAAAACGGATTTTCCACATTCTTTGATAAAATTTAAGAATAACCAGAGTGCAGTTCCTTCAAAAATCTCTCGTCCAAAGGAAAAGGAAAAAAAAAAAAAAATAGATGAAGAAAAATAGATCGTGACGTAAATTCCAAATTCGTCATTTTTTTTTTTTTTTTTTTTTTTTCATTATTTTCAGCAATACCGTTTCATTTTTTTTTTTCATAAAAAATAGCAAAAGATCCGAACGACTTTAATACATTTATGAAGCAACTGAACGGTTCGCATTTGCGATGAAAAAAAAAAAAAAAAAAAAAAATTTCTACGTGACAGTACTGCTCATTGCTTTTTCTTTCGCGTTACCTTGTGAGAAAATTCTCATTTTCCCAAAGTCTCCAGTTGCGTTTTTCCACCGTTTGTACAAACTCGTATTAAGCTGTGTCACTGATGCACTCACTTTATTAACACACTAGACTGCTTCGTACAATTTCTTGCTTTCTTGTTATTGAGAAGATAAAAAAATCTATTAAATTAAATACGATTTGCCCACCCACACATGTCCTTTATTACGTTGTACAAAAAATTCATAAACTAATGTTTTTTCAGCACCAAAAAAAAAAAAAAAAAAAAAAAAATAATTAATAAACAAGGATTATACCTCAGCAAAAAGACTCAAAAAAATTTCATAACTTTTTTCTAAACTTTAATATAACTTTTACGTAAAAGTGACATAAATAATCCAAGTTTTGTTTGCTGGAAAACTTTAATCTCAACATTGCAATTAAATTGTTGAAAAAGTCGAAATATAATTTTACAAAAATCCTCCGATAAACTATAACTCAAACGATAAGTTATTATTTTACTGTTTTTTCTGCTATAATTTTTTATTTTTTTATTTTTTTTTTACGAAGAAGCAAACAATGTAAGAGGTAAACGGAACGAAGAGTCAATAAATGAGGGAAATACATCGCAAAAGAGGAGAATAAAATATTTCATGTGCCAGTCTGAAGGCACGTACGAAAAAAGGGATATTTTTCCTTCGGTTAAGTGCATTAACAATATAACGTAATAAAATTCAAGTGGCTTGCTGCTGCAGTTACGCCACTTTTGCCCATTTCTCTTTCTCTCTCTCTCTCTCCCTCTTTTTCTTCCGTTTTAACGTAAAATTGTAGTACTCGTTGACTTACTCGTAAAAATACGGAGTATACTCGTACAACAATGTCCGAGAACGAGCACACGTCATCGAAATAACGGCTCCAACGTCGAGACGCGGTAGACCATCCACGAAACACACAACCGCGAGTATTTTGACCTCACCAACCGTTCTAACAACCCCTTTCAAATTTTTCCTAACCACTTTTCCGGTTATTGACCGTGTGCTCAATTTTTTTTGCCTCAGCAATATTTCCTCAAAATAAATCACTTTGCAAATACCTCCAGACAAATAATCCTAATGCTAAAAACGTGTAAACAGGGACATTTTTTTTCTGGACATCGAACCAGTATTCAAAATTCACAAAATTAATCAAAATCATCTCAATTATTGATCAGGACTTATTTTTTAATCAAAATAAAACGATCCCACTAATTGACCAGTATTTACGAAAATTTATAAGTGGGAAAAAATTCTATCATTTTTATTATATTATTCGAAATAAATAATATATAATTAAATTGTTGACAACAAGTTGAAATCGTTTTTTTTTTAATTTTTTGCTGAAATTATTTTTTCAAAATGCTAGAAACGTGTAAAAAGAGACATTTTTTTTTCTGGACATCGAACCAGTATTCAAAATTCACAAAATTAATCAAAATCATCCCAATTATTGATGAGGACTTATTTTTTAATCAAAATAAAATCATCCCACTAATTGGCCAGTATTTACGAAAATTTATAGGTGGGAAAAAATTTTATTATTTTTATTATATTATTCGAAATAAATAATATATAATTAAATTGTTGACAACAAGTTGAAATCGTTTTTTTTTTTAATTTGTTGCTGAAATTATTTTTATACAATGCTAAAAACTTGTAAACGGGGACATTTTTATTTTCTGGACATCGAACCAGTATTCAAAATTCACAAAATAAATCAAAATTTCACCATTTATTGATTAGTATTTATTTTTTAATAAAAATAAAATGATCCTACTAATTGAGCAATATTTATGGCATAGGTGGGGAAAATTAGATTAATTTTATTCTATTTTTCGAAATGAATAAAACATCGTAACTAATAATATATAATTAAATTGTTGACAACAAGTTGAAATCATTTTAAAAAAATTTGCTGAAATTATTTTTAAAAAATGTACGATATTACGAGGGTGAAAGTTGGAGCCCTAAGTGAGGAAAGGTAATTGTTTTAATTTCGTACTCTATAAAAACGCATCGTATTTCTATTTATTCTTTTTACAGTTCTCTACACTCTTTCCACCTGTTTATTGATTAGAATTAAAAAAAACTTCGTTTTTTTTTTTCTGAGACACCGAACTTGTCAATGCACCCTTCGTAGTTTCTGAAGGAAATTAATTGTTTTACTAATTATAGAATGCACTGCATTTAAAGACTCGTAAGGATTGATTTCTATTATAAAGGTATCAATTACGATTGGAAAAAAAAAAAAAATGGTAATAATGGCGAGAAGGGTTGACAAATTGGAGTTTTCCATCTGCCATTTGTTTCTTTATCCATGATAAAGGGTTGTTAACCACCATCATGATATCTACCACGTAATTTTCTTCGCTCTTCTCTTTAATATTTTGTATTTTTATTTTATCGCGAAAAAAAAAATGCCACTTTGACATAACTGTAGGTATTACTGACGCGTCAAATCGTTCCGGTGGAAATGCACTTGTCGACGAGTGCAGAATGCACAGAGCATTTATTATTCAAAACCATGTAGCTCTTGGAAAAATGCATTCTCTGTCGACACTAACTCGATGTCATTTTTCGTGACTCAAGCTAATTCATCATCGATCGTTTTTATCGTATCGTAAATTCTTATCTAACCATTTTTTTATTATCGAAAAGTGATTCATTTTTGAGAAAATTTTTTTATTAAGGGGTTAAACCACTTGGGAGCAAAAAAATGATAATTTTTTTAAAAAATTTAATTTTTTTATTATAAATTATTTCCCTTTTGAATTATATTTCGTATGTAAGAAAAACTCGAATGCATTTTTTTTTTTTTTTTTTTTTTTCGATGTTTTCTCGGGTATGAGAAATATATGAAAGTTATGAGAGACAGATAAATACATAAAGAATAGTATACGCCCGTAGGAAGTGCTATCATAAGTTACCGAATTGTCGTAGAAATTCAGTGACACGGAGAGCCTCGTGGCAAAGAGCGCCGAGGTTATATTTCATAAGTTCTTTTGTTCGATTCCTACCAAAAGCATTATTTTCGCTTTTCCGTTGACAAAAAACCGTATCAGAATTGCGGTTTACCAACTTCACTATTTTGGGCGAGTTCTTTTTTCTTTTTTTCTCTCTCTTCTTTTTTTATCCCTACCAAAATAATTTCCGACGCCGGAAAAATATGTTTCGTTCTCTTTATAAAGACGAGGGAAAAAAAAATCGAACTTTTTCTTACATCGATAGTCCACTTTTGAGGTAAAAAAAAAAACGAAAAAAAAAACAACTAACAAACGTATTAAAAAAAGAATTCAAAGAATTTGTGAGCCTCGATTTGCCATTGTATGAAAAAGTACAATTTCGAAGGTCAATCTTGTGATTAAAAAAAAAGATTTTTAAAACGACGATCAAAAAAATTTTTCATTTTCATTTTTTTTCCGTAAAAAAATTGATAAATCTGTCGCAATGATTTATGTCCGGATTTATCGATTCGTTGGATAAAATAAAAAATCAAAACTGAGTATTTACCTCCTTGGAATTTTTATCCCCCCTTTGAAAATATACGAAATCCACGTACGAACGTATATTATAACGCTCTAGCAGCTGTGAGACGTACGAGGAGAGCACAAAATGAAAGAGAGCGAGAGAGAGAATAGCACTTTAAAGTATTTTTGGCAATATAACGTTGACTTATGGTTTTCGCAATTCTTTCGTCGAGGGTTGCTCAGAATCAAAGTAAATGTATGTATATATTTATAAGAAAGAAAGACGAACCCTTCTGCCTTTATCAACGATATATGTTTCGATAGATATGGGCTGCTCCACATTTAAAAATTATTTGCTCCCATTTGTTCAGAAAATTTGCTAATTTTTTTTCCCCTGTATTCCAAAACTTGTCAATTATTTCACATTTTTACTGAATTTTTATAATAAACATTTCTTTTAATTATAAAATGATAAATTTAATCCAAGATTTATATTTTCGATACAAATAATTTCTCCCAAACTCAAGATTATGTAAAAAAAAAAAAAGAAGAGTTTACTTGATTTTCGAACAACAAAATGTTCGTTTCGATTGCGAAAAAAATATTTTTCATATCTCAAAAAAGTTTACATCGTAAAATCATTTTTACTGCGAATCGTTTCCATAAATTTAAAGTCGTTTCGTAATTATTTACGATAAAATCGAATTTTTGATAATAAATAAAAAAAGTCTAGTTACAAAATTGATTTAGTTTTAGAAAAAACAGACGACGTTTGTCTCGGTGGCTGGTAAATTAATCGAAAAACTATAAATCATTATTTCTTAATGAAAACATAATTTTATTATTTTGATAATACAAAGTTTTTTTTTTTTTTTTTTTTTAAATTACGTCGCAGAACGGACGTCCATTCAAAACGGAATTCACTTTGCATGTTATCTTATATGTTTGTCTGTATATAGTGAAGTAACGAGAGAGGGTAGTTTTTGGTTGTAGAGCGCGATGTCACGATACCCGCATACACGAGAGCGTCTCGCGACGCTTCTATCCCCGGATATTGTATTGTGTTTTCTTTCGAGACGAATGATTTACAATGCGCGGGGGTATTTGCCCCTTGTGCTTTTCGCCCCCGAGCAATGATATTCTTTCTTACGTGATTTTTTTTTTTTTTTCGTCCATACGATATTTTTTATAAATAAATAAGTAAAGGAAAAATATGAGAGGGTGAGAAAGTCTTTTTGGTATCAATTCCTCGTGGTCAATAATTTTATTCAATTATATACTTCGTGAAAAAAAAATGCAAATAGTATTTTCGAACGTAAAAAAATTATAAATGAAAAAAAAAAGTTAATAAAAGTGTCAATAAATGGTGGAAAATTTGTAAATAAATTGATTTTGATGGGAAATTGAAAATGGTTTTTAAAAAAACTGTCAAATTAATCGACTTCGAATACTTTATACACCGTTCTCATATTTTATCTTTCTACCTTTCGTTCTCACCCTCCAGGACTCAATATTCTTGATATGTAAAAATACACAAGGGGTTGAACAACCCTTCGTACATACGTATTCATGTATATATACAAATAATATAGTCACAGTGCACGATAGTACAAGATTATTACATATTTATGGCTTTCTGGTCTCGGCAAGGAACAAATTTCAAGGAAATCTGAACTTGAAATAACGTTAGAGTTATTGAGATTCGAGACAAAAAAAAATATATATTTTCCGCTTTAAAACGAAAGAGAAAGGGAATAAAAACTACTGCTGGGAGGCTTGAATTTTCCGTGTTTTTTTGAGCGTGAAAAAACGTCAAGCAAAATTGCCTCTGGAATTTCTCGAGGCAACCTTCGAATTTCTTACAAATTAGCATTTCCTTTTTTCTTGCTCTCTCTTTTTCTATATTCGTTTCGTCAAAAATTCTTTCATCCAAGAAATGATTTTCAAAAAGGCCAAAATAATCGCAACATTTTCGAATTGTCATAATTATATATAAAAAAAAATAATTGAAATCAAGAGTTTTCAAAAATTCGCGAGAGAAAATTTGATGCGATCACTGTCTTCACTAATTAATTTAAAAAAAAAAAAAATTAATTTTGATGTAAAAAAATTCTTCAGTAGATTTTATACTCCAATGTTTTCCAAACGATTCCATTTTTATTGAAATTTGTTTTAATTTAGCAAAAATCAACAAAATAAAAAAAAAAAAAAAATAAAAAAATTCCACAAAAATGATTATTCAGCGAATAATAATTTCTGGCCTCGTTTCTCAATTTTATCTCAACAAAATGTTCATGTCGTGTTCTATCGCGAAGTACATTTCAAGAATACAGGTCATAAAGTGTATTTGATGTTTTATTTTCTGTTGCGATGTTGATCCAGGCAAATAGATAGGGGAACAAAGAAGTTGCTGTTGAAATAATCTTGGTCGTAGTTGGGATTATTGACGATGATCGTGTGGATCGATTTATTTAGTGATTTTTATTCAGTTTATTCCTATTTTTTAAGTCGTAAAAGTGTTTCTTGGACGATAAGAATAATATTTGGATTGAGTGTGTGTTGAATAAATATTTGTTACAGATAAAGAATTGTCAAAGTGTCAATTTCCATTCGAACTAATGAAATTTTTCTAACAAAAAATAAAAAAATGTTGCAAAATAAGAAAATTCTTTCGATTAACAGTCCGCGAAAATAATTAACATTCGTCAATGACGCAGAGAAAATAATTGACTGTTTTTGCCACTGCATTTGCTTCCCCAATTAAATTTAGGAGGTTGCAAGATCCGTTGAGATTAGTGACGCTGGTGATTTTGGAAACACGTGACCGGTTATTACGATCACCGTTACAAGAGCGATGCGATATATTCGCATCGTAAATATAAATGGCCACCAAGTATATCGACTGTTCGTACATTAGCGTTTATATGGAAATCTCAACGCTAAATATATCCCATGGAAAAAGTAAGAAAAAAAAAGTCGTAACTTTTGCAATGAAACACATAAAAATCACTAGGATATGACTTTTCGTATGTGAGGAGCGATATTGGTCACCAAATAAGAAAATTTCTATTGTGTGTTCACATGTGTGGTATCTAATGGGGCTGATGTGTCCAATTCTTCATCAAGCCGGAAGAACTTAACCCCGATTTAGTGACGTCCAACGTGGATATGGGTCTACCATAATGCCAGAGCATCGTGGTTTCCGATTTGATTCGGTGATATTTTACGTCGTGTGCTCACGCACTCGTTTCATGGGTTTCGAACTATATACATCGGTTTTTTTTTCTTCTAATGCTTAATTGTGCGAACACACATACAAATGCAGTCGCACGAGTGCATTGAGGTGATGGAAAGAATCAAATTTTCGTTTGTTCCTAAAGATTGTTTGTACATTTTTTTTTTTTTTTCAAAATGCCATGAAGATGACGATTTTTTGGCGAAGGAAACTTACGAAAGACAAAAAAATTCTTTGTAATATTGTTCATTTTACTTCTTTTGGACAAAATTATTTTTAAAAAATCATCAGTGATTAAAATTGCAATTAAATTGGTGTCAGTAATTAAAATGATGGATAATTAATTAAAAAATCATTGTTAATTTAATAAATTAGAGAACGTGGACAATATTTTAGGAGAATAATCGAATCGCCAACGGAATATTTATGAAGGAAAAATAATACCTTAAACGACTAAGTTTTATGAATTTAATTTTAAATGTGGGACCAAGTGACGTAATAAAATGCAATTAACGAAAATAAATTCAGCAACTAATTGATAATGTAAAATGGGTGACAAAAATGTGAGTATTATTGTGAATAATGTTATTCAAAAAAAAAAAAAAATCTGTTAATTAATAATTACTGTTAATATTAATTACAAAATTTCTAACGATTGTTAATGTTTTTTTTTTTTTTTTTTTTTTTTTTTTAATATTTATCGTGGAAAATAATACTCTAATTTTTTTCTACTTGCTTTCCTTATCATTTCATCCATAAAATATAAATAACGAAGCGAGTGGAAGTCTGGAAATTAAATGACTATGAAGAAGAAAGAGGAATGGATCGATCTCTTTTGTACATTTAATATAATTAGGGTATTATTATGGTTGAAAATGAGATTTATGCGCTGAGAGCTTTTATACAGAGATCTTTGAGGTTGGTAGTTGTTTTGGCCAGAAAACCAATCCCTTCTCTCATTTGATGGTTTTCGGAGCGTTACGAAAACAACCCCAAGTACATTTTGAATGTATATATATATTTATATATATATCGAGTTGAGGAAACGCCATAGCAATCGCTGAAGCTTGACTTTCCTCTCTCTCTCTCTTTCTCTCTCTCTCTCTTTTTCTCTTTCCCTTTCTCTTTCTTCTTCATCGTGCTTAATTTACAATTGCGAAGGTGAAACACGCGGATGAATAAGTAAGCCGATATCGAGCCTCGGGCCGTTTGTACGCACTTTGTACTCAGCGGTACAGAGTGCTCGAGAATCTCACGAAACTTTCATCCCTTTCTCTCTCTCTCTCTCTCTCTCTCTTTCTCTCTCTTGAGAAAGCGTCTTGCATTTCTAAGGTATGAGCTTAGGATGCGAGATTTCTCGAGCAATTACCTGATTAAGGCGCCTCCGGCAGCGATTCGAGTCTATACTAAGTACGTACTTAGGACTGATTCGACGCTGTATATACTCCCACATACGTTTGTACACTACGATCACAAAGTTTAGAGATGTCGTCATTAAGGTCGTAGTCCCACCACAGTCCCATTACAGTCACTTTCAAGAGTTCATTTTATGGTGAATCGTTAAAAATTGTTTATATGTTTAGAATAACGTAACAATGTCGATTAAAAACTTTAAATGTCCATTTAAACAATAAATATTATAATAAAGTTTATTTAAAAAACATTAGGAACTTTATTTTCGTTTGAAAAAGCTCCGTTTTGGCAAAAAATAGTCAAAGATTTCAAAATTTGTCATCATCTTAAATATATAGTGTTCGTGGGTCATAAAAATTTGGTTTCCAATTAATCTGCTCCGAGTCTTGTTCACAAACCATGTTTTCAGCTTCAAATAGTTTTTTTATACGTCACTGTGGAGGCATTTTCGACGTAGTTACCCGGGATCAAAACTGGAAACGTATTTCACACTTCATTTGTTCGTAACTCGCGATTCGGTAGTCGTAAATTAATTTGAAAGGCAGTTGCGAAAAGCTTAAAAGTTCTTTGACGAGTTATTCGCTTTATGAGATTTCGAGAAGTTTATTTCATCAGATTTTCATGTTTTAATTTTTATAGAAAAGTATCAAATTATGATTTCGTAATATGGAAATGTTATTCTCTTACGTTTTGATGCACAGTTTACTGTTTTTGTATGAAAAACTGTTGCTCAACGTAAAAAAATGTCTTTCGAATATGTATTGACTGAAGAGAAACGCCTTTGGCGTATTTCTCTTCATCTTTTTTTTTTTTTCTTTTTCTTTAGAGCTTTTCAACCCTCTTAAACAACTTGAAATAGCTTCTTCCTCTTTCGCGTATCCGCACCTTTTATCAACATCCATTAAAGTAATGAAGACAAGCGAAAAAAAGATTCTCTCGACTATCTTGAGTTATAACGTGTAATAAATAATGATGTTATATTTATTATTTTATTCACAACACTCGTTGGCAGTACTGCAAGTGACTTTTTTACAAATGCATCCTTGAATGACTATATTTCGATAGATTTTTTTATTTTTTCATTAATTTTTTTACAAATTCATTTCTGATTCATTTGCATTCATCTTCGAGGCACTTTGGTTACCAATTGTTTGAAAATTTGGAGCAGAATAGAGTTTTCTTCGAATGTAAAAAAATGCAATTTTGTCAAAATAAATATTTTTTTTCTATGCACGTTTTTTAAATTGAGTTTTTTGTTTTGTTTTCATTTCTTTATACGTTAATACGATATTTCGTAACGTTTTTAGCTACAAAAACAGAGAATATATTTTTGCTTACTTTCATAACGAAAGAATTTATCTTCCAAAGAGAATTCGTTGTGAAAAATGGGATTCATTAAGTGAAGAATGATACTTGTTATGAGAAAGTAGGAAAGGTGATCCGTAGAGGGTAATCCGGATTTGTATATTGAAAAAAATTATTTTGTCAAATAATAATTCCATTAGGGGACAAAAGAAAAACATATGAGCATTGAAATCGTCGATAAAATCTTTTGTAACTAAAAGCTGGTGGAATCAAGGATTGGAGAGATTTTTCCAATAATTCATAACCAGTAATAACAGATATATAAAAAAAAAAAATGGTCGAAAAGACTGTTTGAAAAGGATTTGCTTTTGTTGCAGTTTCAATGAGGATTTTTCTCGCATAAAATGCGTTCGCGTGTTCCACTCAACGGAGGATGAATAGAAATATAGCTGGTTGATTGAATTTTCATTGGTTTTTGTTGTTGTTGTTGTTGTTGTTATTTTTCTGTAGGTCTCATTGGAACGCGAAAGCGAAGTCACACACGTCAATCTCTTTGAGTCCCTGCGGGCTCGTATACGAGCTAAATGTCAAGCTGAATCGATGCGACATTTACGTGGAGTCTCGTGTACGTATACAGAGGTTATATAATGGTAGACAATGTACGTATATTAATGACATATAGGTGGCCATATGTCGAGCGCGAGAGTTTCGTCTGTTGCAACGAAATGCGACAGGAATAATGGAAGAAAGAGAGAAGAGAGAGAGAGAGAGAGAGAGAGAGAGAGAGAGAGAGAGAGAGAGAGAGAGAGAGAGAGAGAGAGAATTGTAGGGTCGCGTGCCTTCACAAGGGCTTTTGTGGATATAATTACGTGCTCGAAACTAATGAACGTCTAAATATTCGTAGGAGTCATGACAAAACGTGTGCAGAGAACGAGAGCACGAGGTTATATCGCGAAACTTATTGACTTTCATCGTTTGGCTTCGAGCGCCTTTTCACATGCATTATGTCCTCCCGAAGTGCATTTACAAACACAAACACACACTTATGTATATATTTATATATAAAAAGCTTTGATTCGCCGCCGCTGAGGATGAGAGCACCAGGAAGCTTTTGTATAGTCGTCGAGATTTAATTACCCTTGTTGCATTTTTCGAACAGCATTCATCGTGTCCATATGTATTGGCACTGGAATTTTCAGGAATTAGCTTTAAGCGATTATAGCGATCGAGAAACTCAATTCCAGAAAACAACAAGACGAAGTTTCATACTTGAGATGAGATCACTGAAAAAATCACTAGTGACAGGACTCAGATCACAACTGAAATCCCTAGAGACGTCACTAAAGACATCCCTAGAGACGAGTCACTAATGAAATCCGTAAAGACGTCACTAATGAAATCCCTAAAGACGTCACTAATGAAATCCCTAGAGACGTCACTAATGAGATCCTTAAAGA
Source organism: Campoletis raptor (assembly GCA_948107755.1). NCBI lineage: Eukaryota > Metazoa > Arthropoda > Insecta > Hymenoptera > Ichneumonidae > Campoletis > Campoletis raptor. The sequence goes on along the minus strand of OX403625.1, from coordinate 15,328,241 downwards.
CGTCACTAATGAAATCATCTAACTCTAATCCAACGGGGCACTAAATTACGTCATCATGATTATCATTAGTGTCCTTGCGATTAGTGCGCTCATATGGATTTTTCCATAAGAGTGTAAACTTGATAGTTGACGATTTATACTAAATAATTAATCGCTATACGTATTCAAATTGATTTAACATCAGTCTGCAGATAAAAGGAACGTGAAAGAGCGAGAGAAGTTTTAAAAAAAGGTTGAAGGAGAAGCACATAGAGAGAAAATCTTTGGTTGCGATGAAACGGTCGGAGAAGAGGGTCCTAATTAATGACGGTACATACTGCGCTTGACATGTTTACCCTGGCTCTTGCAACAAACCCTTGCTGTATATAGTGTGTTCCATTCTTTCCGGGGATGTACCGGCGATACAGAATCCCTCCGAAGCTCCTGTGTTTCTTCTTCTTCTTCTTCTGTTTCTTCTTCCACTCATTCGTATTCCATTTCTCATTTTCTTCGTCCCTCACTCTCTCTCTCTTTTTCTCTTTCTCTTTCTCTTTTCTCGCTTATTTCACCGTCAAAAAGGGGCAAATACTACAAAACACGAAGAGTCGGTGCAGAAGAGACCTCGGGGTAGGGGCCGAGGCAATTATTGTTGTATTCCTCGGTGTATAGTCCTGTGCTACAGGACTCGGAACTTTAGAGTTCTGATTAAACACTGGCTCCCTTAATGGATGGTCCTTCCATGATGCGTGACGCTACAGAAAGAGGCCTTGCCAAGTTGACTCTCGAGATATCGCGAAATCTACCAAAACACGCTCTATTAAGCAGCCACCTCTTGTCCCTTCATATTATATGAAAATAATCATAACAATATACTGGAGAAAAGCAAAATTCCAAAGGAAATACATCGGAACAAGAATGTCTGAAGTCTCCATTTCCGGTTGGACACGTTTTACACGAACATCACAAAGTTCCCTCATAATTCTCTGTGTCTTCGTCTCTTGACTGTTAATTGGCTTCGCGACTGGAGTCATTTTGTGCACACGAAATTATGCAGATGCATGAACGAAACACGCATAGATTAATTTAGTAATTAGCTAATTGCTTCGCTGAACATCAATGCAATTATTATTATTTTTTTATTGTTTAAAAATAATTGAATTATAATAAAATTAGGATATAGACGTTACTCCACATTGGGAAATGGATTCAAATATGAATATGCCGTCGTAGAATAATAATAACAATAAAAATCGTAGGATGAATTTTTCATGCACGTCAGGAATGCCATTATCGTGAGAAAAACACTCGCACATAAATCCGTTACTCTCCTCTTTTCTCTGCGGATTGCGTGGAGTGTCCACCCTGGGTACAAAATGCCCCGGGGGTGGACTCGCGAACGACTTCATTCGCAGTGCTCTCTCGGTGATAAATAAATTCGCCACGCGATCGCCACTACTTTTCGTGTGGCAACGAATACTCTGCTATATGTTTCTATATGCACAGCGCTCATATATCTATATATATATATATATATAGAGTGTCCCTTTTTAGATAATTTATGGAAATATCTTTGAAATTCTACAATTTCTGAAAAAGTGAATTTTTAAGGTCAATTGCAAGGTCAATTTCGCAGTAATCATCAGATTGCAAGATTTTGTTGCTCGTAAAGTTTCATAACAATTTTTATATTTTTATTTGTCATAAGAGGAACAATGCAATTGGATGTTTTTTTTTTCGATTTGTTTATAATCCATGCGAAAGAAAGTGTGTAATGAGACGGATATTTAAATCTGTGAAATTCATATAGAGAAATTTATGTGAAAATCCACGTCTATAAATCAATTGGTCGAATTTGAGTAATTTTTAGTTAAATGACAAGATGAGAGTACTGCGGATATGCAAGGGAAGATTTTCATGCGTGAATATTGAGTAGAGGGGTTGATAATGGGCGAAAATAAGGGTGAGAGTAAAAAAAGGGCTTTGACAGATAGTGGAGAGACATTTGAAAAGGAAAGCCGCGATGTGTAGCGTGAAACGTTTCTCCGGGACGCGCTCTCCGCTCGCACGTACGATTCGTACAATTGTACGCCGCGCGAGGGCAGCACGATCGGTCTTGAAGGGTCTCGCGAGCAATTGAATGTCGTAGCATTGTCCAGCGTATTCTGACCGTGCGATATTGCCGTGGGGAGTGGACGAGGCAGAAGGAGGAGGAGGAGGGGAAAAAAGAGAGAGAATACTGACGAGGGATAATATCGAAAATAGGGTGAGAGAAAGGGAGAAAGAGAGGGTCAAGGAGAAATATAATAGCGAGGTTAGAAGCGCGAGTTTTGCGAGGACGGATCGGGGATAGCGGTGTCTCGCTTGTGTTCGAATTTATGGGACGCCCTTTGGTCGACCTAAAGGAGACGTTAAATTATGTCTCGTCGGACCTCGAATTCTTTTCTACTCCTCTCGAATTTCCTTCTTTTTTTTTTGTCTCTTTCTTCTCAATTTTTCATACGTTCCAATTTATGTCTTCTGCTGGGCACGGGGAGGTTGTCTCGCAATAACACCATGTTGATTTATCCTTTAGTACTGAATATACAAATCGTCGATAAATAAGTCTCATTGTTTTTGATTAATTGGATCATTACGAGCACTACGAGGAATATTTATGTATAAAGCTGAATAAGTTTTTTCTTTTCTTTTTTTTTTGTCAATCGTAAAATAAATGAGATCGAATTACTCTTGAGCATAATATATACATTTTTTCCGGATATCCTCGTTGTTGCGATGTGATATTTCATGTTGATGATATTAACGAGATAGCGACGCGATCGAGGAACAGGAAAAGGGCCGACATTTTATAGGTCGGATCGCGAAGCGAGTTGCCACAAAATGGCGTCTTGGAAAGAGACGAAAAGAGTGGGAGGTTGAAGAGAGATAAAGGGCAGGGTGTAATGCAGACAACTTGAGAATATCGTGTAACGAGGGACTCTCAAAAATATAATAGAACTTCGACGCCACGATTGTCGTGGGTCAGTCTACCGTGGCTTTAACTGCAAGTGTCCATTTTTATTATTTGTCTCTTTTTCTTTCTTCTCCCTTTTATTTTTTCCTCTGCATTTCGCGCCGAGGCTTTTTCTTCCCGCTCTTATTTTATTTCGCGTTTGCCCTTCATCCCCAAATCCTCCGGCGTATCTTTGCCAAAGACTTAGGGATTCTCGCACGAAAGAATGGCGTTTGTTCGGCATTGACGCGGGGCAGGAGACGGCAGAGAGAATTGCCGACAATAAATTTAAGACGGTTACTGCTTTTCGATGCTTTAATGCGAGGGAAAGGAATTGAGTGGCTGGAGTAAACTCCTCCCGATCTTTCTCCGCGAGGGAAGATTATTGCATTGACACTGAAATATAAAAACAGCTTGACGGAGGCACCATCCAATTTCCAGTAAAAACAAAAAACCTCTGCACCAGAAGTCAACAATGATTCTCTGAGTAAAATCCAATAAAAAATAATGAAACTTCTGAAAAAGCTTCGGGAATCCATCGTTATCAATGCCATGCCAAAATCACTGGACACAAAGCACTCAAGCGTTATTTGACTTCGAGTTATTAGAGCCAAGTCGAGAATCAAAGTTGATGAAATTTGACGAGTGCTTCGGAGTGCATATCGCGGGTCAGCTTGGTTGGAAATACGATCCGTAGAGACAACAATGCATACATGTATATATTGTAGATATATATATATATATATATATATAGCTATAGAAATCAATGGTCATGATCGTTTCGCCATGGAATCATTGCCGCTGGACTACGCCTGTGGTCCCGCGGGCTTACAACATCCTGCGCACAGGATAAACGAGTGAAATGGTTGTGACGTCGAGTGGCGCCGGTTCTCTCCCTCATGCAGAAGGATAGTCCACCGATCGTAGTAGCACCAACATATTTCGTCCATCCTGCCATTCCATAATCCATTGTGTCCAGTCCCAATTAAACGGTGCTGCCATGCGTATGGTCAGGCACTAACCGCCCGTTCTCTGACGTAGTCGTCAGATTCTACATCCAAACCTTATATACGCACATATATATATCTATGTTTATTACATTCACACATACACGTATCTGTATATTTGTATTGGAGAGTAGGTACGCACGTACGCCCATGCATCTCCACCTCTGGCCTCCTCCGGATCGGAACAACCGCTGATTGGGGAGCATCTGGACCACGTTCCTCTCGGCAATTACCGGCTCAGCTTCCGTCGATGATTCCGTATATGCATATATATGTTTATGTACACAAAATACATATATACATAGATATATATATATATATATATATATATATATAATGAACTTACGTATACATAGATGTATTTGTATCAAAGCGCATGTACAGGGTGCCGCATCTTGAATACGCTGGAGTCAACTTTAGGAAAATTTCTGATTCCTGATGTTGAACCATTCGGTTCAAAACTAAATCATTATAGGATTCGATCAGTCTGTAATTCACTAACGAGTGAATCTATGAATAAATGATTTTTTTTTTATTTTTTTTTTTGTAAAGATAAGCATTTTTTGTTTGTATTCGCGAATCTGAGTTTTTATGATTTTCGAACCGTCATGGGATCATAAACGTAAAAATGAGGAAACTTTTTTGAAAAATATGTCATTTTGGAAGTTTCTTTTCTGAGTAGACGGAGAAAACGGATCTCTTTCGTCAAGTAGCCAACGAGTAGTTTCTTGCAGTTTGGTTCGTGGCTTAAGCTTCAGAAGTTTTATGCACGTATGATCCTTTTTCTTTGAGATGAATGTATAGGAAGTCGTGCACACCCAGGCTCACACGGGGTAAGGTCAGTGCCGTGTATTACATGAAATGGTTAGTGATGCGTGCATGCGTTAATGTGTTGGTCTGGAGAACGACGAGGGGCGAAGGGCAATTTGAAGCTCAACCACGTGGGGAACTACGCGTATGGCGCGACTGCAGTGGGATGTTTCGACATACATACAAATATGTGTGTACAATATTCCTATATATTATGTGCAGCATGCTCATAAGTCAGTGTATTTTGTTTATGGAACTTGCGCTGAGAGTCAGAAAGAAAAAGAAAAAAAAGAGAAGGGTGGGGGGGGGGGGGGGAGGGAGGCAGAGACCATGAACAAATGCAATCGACTCTGTCGACTCTTCATGAAAATACTTGACAGCATGCATTTAATTATTATGTGTTTAATGATTTATTTCGTATTTTTACAGGAATTTTAACAGAATTTTGCCAAAAATATTAATTTTCCAACGACAAAATCAATAACACCAAAGAATTTGAGAAAAAAAACGTTTTTCGAGGTTCGATTTTCAATATCGAAAGATGAAAAAAGATCGTGGTTCAGGACATTTTGGGTTCAAGTGTTTAAAAATATTGGAAATTAAAGATTTATCAATGTTTTTATTTTTTCGTGATGCTGTTGCGGGCTTCGAAAGAAAATAGGCAAACGACCGTATGATTGGTGCACTAAAATAAACAGATATAATTGATTGGAAAAACGAAGCAACGAATAAATTTAAAAAACGATCGATCAGAATTGATGTCGTTGTTCGTCGAGTCAGATCTGAGCGTATACATCATACGACAGGCTCTTATTAATGCACAGAAGCTACAGGGTGTCATCGATCGACATCCTAATGGACAATAGTTCATTACTATTATTATTATTATTATTATTATTATTATTATTATTATTATTATTATTATTATTATATAATTATGATGCTAATAGGCAATAACTCGAAAGTTTCATCTTGACATATTTATTTCTGCATTTTTTTTTCAATCGATTCATTCAATGCATTTCTTAATGGAAATGGTTATTTTCAATAGTCGCAATGTCATTGATTAATAGATTCTTAAAAAGATTGAGAGATAATGTTATTATAATTATATTATTTTACATTTTTTTTGGTTTTATAACGTTTTTGAGAAAACGACGTTTCAGGTTTTTTTTTTTTTAATAAAAAATTGTCAATTGAACTATTTTGTTTTTTTGAATCGCAGATCTTGATCATTTTTGATGAGAAAAAAAGAAATTATTGAATTGACCATACTTCGTTCAAAAAATCGAATTTTTGTTTGTTCAATGTAATTTTTTTCTCAGTATGACAAAAGTCATTGAATTTTTGCATCGCTGATAATGCGAGGCAGAATTTTTTTAGTAGATTTATTGAAACTTCTAGACACGTGAGATTTTTTTTCTGCCCACCCTGTGTATTGCGAAGTGTATTTGGGAGGGAGGAAGAGGGCAAGGAGGAGGAAGAGGAGAGAGGGGCTGACTCGTAGTACTACGAGTCGTACTATACGCACGTGCGTGCGTGTAATCCGTTGGAGGATGCGATAACGAACGTTGCACTGGGTGCAGTCGAGGCTACGAGCCTCGAGCGTTATTCGCATATATATATATGCGTTTCCGACGTACAGTGCATTTGAATCTAAATCGATTGATTTTACAGATTTCCTACAAAAATAAAACTAAATATATTCTTACATAACAATTATAACACAATTTAAAAAAAATCTCATAAAATAATTCTTATTAACATTATAGAAAAAAAATTGACTTTAATGTAAGACGAAAAAAATTTGCTTGGCATGAGTTTTAATAAATGTAAATAAATAAACGAGTGGGCGAGATTCAATTCGTCCCTCGTAGACAGAAAAAAAATCTTAAAAATGCATGATACTATGAAGGGGCAGATAAATAAATGGGAGGACGATTGTAACGTAGGCAAATCATTTTTGTGATAATTGAAGCGTGCTGCAGGATGACTGATAAAATTCGTATCGACCAAGGATGTTATTAACAATAATAATAAATTTTTTTGCAAATTTAAACTAATTTTTTAATTATTTTAACCCAAAAATATAACAATTTGTTATTATTGTTGTGAATAATAAAAATTTTAACGATATATTTGTTATTAATGATAATAATTAATTGTTAAGAGTTCCAAGTACAGCAAAAAATTAATTTAATTTAAATTCTCGACCTGAATAATCATAAAAATTGTTTAAAACGCGATTTATTTTGAAAATTTGACGTTTTTCATGAAATGTAAAATATGTAAATGTTTTTAAATCGATTAAAGTGATGATTTTGGACGTGAGATGTGACAGACATAAGAAAAGTCAGAACCTAAACGAAGGAACGAGACTAGCGATGGGAGTGAGGGACAGTAGCGAGATCGCGAGGGTTTGTTCTGTAATAACGCCGGGTATTGTTGAGCTTATCAAGCGAGGCTAATTGGACGCAAACAGCTGTGTGGTTGTCGATGCGCGCACGAACCATAACTGCGTTTCAACCGCGTGTCGCACTCTCTGAGACTATAATATATATATATATATATAGTCGCACATACCGTCTATTTGTTACACACTGATAATGTAATAGGCCCTATCTCGAACACAAAAGCGAACCGTAATAGATATAATTTACTTCGTGTATTTGTGACGTTTTTCTTGCCTTTAAATTCGAAAAAAAAAAAAAAAAAAAATTGTTACGAAAATTTATGATTTTATTACGAAATTATTACGAATATTTATCATTTTGTTACGAAATTTTTGATTTTATTACGAAAATTTATCATTTTATTACGAATATTTATCATTTTGTTACGAAATTTTTTGATTTTATTACGAAATTATCACGAAATATATGATTTTTTTTCCAAATATTTAAATCTAACACTTTTTATTTTTTTTAATAGTTCGGGTTATGGTTTTGACAATTTTTTTTTATGGGAAAACTTCACCATGTAAAGGGCACAAAAATTGACGATTTAAAAGATTTTTTAATCATTCAAGAAAATTCGATAATTAGTCTAATTTTTTTTTTTTTTGCTAAATCGAATGAATTGTCGACGAACTTTTTGACAATGTTTGACTTTTGTGTTTTTTTAAAATAATATTCTTAGCCGAGCTGAAATCGTGCCTAGGAAAATAGCGTTTGATGGTTAACTCTTCTACTCTGAAAAAAACCCTACTCTTAAGGTATTTTTATTTTTTATTTTTTTCAAAATGGAGTTTGAGAGTAAAGAAATAATTGAAACGACGTTCTACGAACGGAATTTCAATCAGTTTAAAAAAACTATGTACATGAATATATTTATATACATAAGTTTTTTATTTATTTTATTTTCTGTACGAGGAAGCTCTCTCGTTCGCAGGATAAACACGAAGCGTGAAACGTGACGCTTTTAATAATCGCACGAGCCTCGCTCGCACGAGAAGATTGTACTTTTTATATATAAACACATGTGCATTTATATTCTAAACTATTATTATTATTATTGTTATTACTATATATATATATATATGCTATAGTAGTACGAAGCAGGTTGCATGAAAAAGTAGTAAAGTTGAGGACACGAGAGGTCCAAGAAGAAACCAGAGACATAACAGACATTAGCTCGTTTCGTTTCTGTTTTTTTTTTTTTTTTTTTTTTTTCGTTCCTTAGTTTTGAACGTGTCGTACAAACGACACGCACCAAAGCAGCGAAGAAAAGGGAGTTTGGAGAGGCGTTGACACACATGTCGTGGCACATGTATTTAGCGTTAATGTCTCATCTTCGTCAACTTGTCTCGTTTTGTTCACCGCAGTTGTTTCTACAATCTCAAAAGCCCGTAGAACAACTTGTCACGAGCATAATTGTTTTTTTTTTTTCCAAAAATCGTCACGCACCATAGGATTATGTCGGAGGATGGTTTATAATATACTTTGTATATATACAAAGATGTAAAAGTTTGGGTGAAACACTTAATTAATAAAAAAAAGTGTTTTAATTTGATTTTAACCTCTTTCGATATTGTTATTTATTGTTTATATAGTTTTTTATTTTTATTGCTTAAACGAAGATGTAAAATACAACATTTTGGATAAATATTCACTGCAAATCCAAGTCTTAATAAGTGAACAGGTATTTTTTATTTATTTTTTTATTTTTATTTTTAATATTTACATGAGCAAATTGATGCTACGATTACATAATGCGTAATTTGACCAGAAACTAAACTTTTATATATCTATACGTATGTACAAAAACACTAACACATACAAAAAACTATATATATGAATATATTATTATCGTTTTCATTTGAGATATATATACGTCTTATGGGTCGTACGCTAAATGGCCATTGAGTCAATTACGCGGATAAAGTGACCATTGTCCGATGCATCAACATTTTTCTAACCCCGTTTCTTCACCCATTTCACGGGTGAAAGAAAGAGAAAGATTGAGAGAGAGATGGGGAGAAAGTATAAGAATCGTTTTTTTTTTCAATCTCTCTCTCTCTCTCTCTCTCTCTCTCTCTCTCTCTCTCTCTTTCATACTGAGCTTTCGAGCTTACAAACACTGATCATTTGGCCTGTGTGACGGATAGGCACGCTTAATGATGCGACAACGTCCAGGCCAAGCCCCTGTCACTGTTATTTCCACTCTCACGTGCCGATGCATCTTTTTTCTTCGCGAGCTATTCCCACCCACACCAATCAATCTGCATCCTTATTTCTGTTTCCTTTTTTTTTAATAAAATAGTTCGCAATTTTGAAGTTGTGGCTTCATTACATGAAAATAGAGGAATTTTAATGAATTTTTGCAAAGAAACAAAACTGACAGAAAAAAAATGATTAAAATTTTTTTTTTAATTAAATTTTTTTTGTGTGATTTGTGAATTTTTAATCTCATGGGAAAAATATGATTGGAGATTATTAACAAAAAGTATTTATGGCAAAGTACACTAAAGAATTTGACAAATATTCAATATTTACATTTTTTTTTTTTTGGCTCATGATTCCATTTTTCACTCGATTCTTGCACAACCCTGACCTGATGATGCCATCACATTATTGATGATGTTTTGATTCATCGAATTGTTGGGAAAATCAATGAAACCCTAGTTTGGTGGAATATTTGGTCTGCCAAAAATTTAAAGCGAAGGAATATTGGGAGAATTTTTTAAGAAATAAAAAAAGTTAAAAGTATTGATGATAATTATGATTCCAGAATGAAAGTGATTAGCTGTTTCAAAGTTATTTAAAAATTTCGATAATTCTCATACATTTTTGAAGATTTTTGACGAATTGAGTTTTGCGACTTTTTTCCAACTCGGTGAGAAAACTGTTCGATATTTAATCCGTGTCTTTTGTGTTTCATGGGAACTGGAATAAATTCTTGGCCCATCCCATTTAAAAATAGCGAAATTACGTGCTTGTTCGATTAAATTGAGGGGTGGCGATAAATCATAAAATGACTATGACCGGAAGTTTGTTCCCCGTTTAACAGGGGGGTCAATGTGAATTCTGCCCCAGAGAATTTTGGTAAAAGAGCTAAAAAACCGTGCTTTCAAAGGGGCTTCTCGAACAAACTGCGCAGGGGGTTCTCTGGTGCGGTTTCGATGGGGTCTCGACAAACTCTGCGTGAGTTTGGTGGTTCGTGGAGTTTCACAACGCCCACGTTTGGCCAATCCATATACCGCTTAAATGACGGGTTATATTATATTATTTGGCATTCGTTCGCACCCTACAGAAACCTTCACCATTTATTGCCCATCCACCAGAAAATTTCCAGAGCTCAAAAAATTGTCGAAAAACTGTTCTGTTCAAAAGCGTGTGCCAGCTAAAAAAAAAAATTGTAAAAAAAATTTCAAAAATGGCAAAGTGAAGCTAAAACTGTCCCCTTCAAAACGGTGTTTATTAAATTTTCTTACGACCCTTTTCCACTGAGATATCAAACTTATACTGAGGCCAAAAATTTCGATGAGTGAACCCACACTTTTGAGCGGGAGTGTACGAAGTATTTATATAAATTCATACATTAAAAACCCTCTTCTTGAAAATGCAAGGTACGGAATTGAAAATAAATAACCAGGATGGGTGACGTCAGTGGTTGTTGTTAGTTGGGTGACCAAAGAGACCGGTAATGGCTGGTTTAACACTATCGTGTTCCGGCCATGGAGCCACGTGACCGAGCAGAAGTTAATGATCGGTTTACTTCACTGGAGTGTCATACTCACGCAAAAATGAACTTTGATATATATATTCTGTGGTTATTATAAACCCTCTGTGTGTGATTTAGTTTTTTTTTTTCATTCAATATCACGCCTACAGCGGATCTTGATACACGTGCATTACAAATGATGGTTATTACTCGTAATTCAGAACTTTTGTCGACCATCCGGTCAATTTTAAAACTTGGAGACTCAATCGCGAGAATCTTTTTTGCTTCAATGCAACAGAAATTTTTGCGGATAATTTCGTTATTTATTTTTTAGGTGATTTTGGAGGTTGTGAGAGTTTTTTTTGCGGTTTTTTTTCTTCGTGTAGCGCTTAAAAGTTTCATCGGACGAGTCTGCGAGTCGCGATATCACAAACGAGGTGAAATTGCGATTGGTGCGCTCGTAGCAAACGAGACGAGGGAAAAGCTCCCCTTTACCTGTGAATATATATCTATATATTTGTATATATATATATAGTTTGCGAACCAACGAGATGAGAAAGAGAGAGGAAGAGAGAGAGAGAGAGAAAGAGAAAGAGAGAGAGAGAAAGAGAGTAAGAAAATATTTGTCACGCGAGAGTCTCGGCTCGTACTCTTGCGTGTTCGGGTTTTAACGCAGTCTCCTTTGCTCATCAGCTAAGTGCACGTGGTGTATACAACGATGATCGGCTCGGCACGGAGTCTCGAATAACCGTATGGCCTTACCAACGATTTGTTTTTAGCAAAATGAAGAACACGAGAGCGCCAAATAAACTCCCCTCTATTTTCTCTCCACTCACACACGTCAATTAGCTTTTCTCTGTTATCGATTCTTATCAATTATTCGATCGGGAAACAATAATAATTCATTCATTCAAAATGGTTCGAACAATTATCACTGAGTAGGTTTCAGAAAAAATGAAAAAAAAAAAAAAAATATCAGAACAACAACATTTTTCCATTCCGAACCGACAGTCTGCGGTGCGATTATTTTTTCATATAAAATTGTTACTTGTAATTTGTTGTGATAGAGTCTTAAAAAATGTAATATTTCTAGAAATTGTTTAATTCGTTTGATAGCAATGCTTGAAATAATTTCGAATATAATGAATTAATGAGAAGACAAAATGCATGAGTGCATAATTTAAGTTCCATGAATATTCTCGTGTCGCGTGATCACGTGGCATTTTGTAGATGATCGTCAATGAAAAAAAAAAAAAAAAAAAAAAAACGAATTGTTCTGGACATTTCTAAATTGAGTCTTACAAACGTTTAGCATTGGTCACTAATGATATATATGGTCGAAGGATAATTTCATCAAACTCCTTTTGGATTGGTCGTCCTCGAAGTAATCATAGCTTACGAGGTAATGCGACAATTTGCGGAAACTATGATATGAAGTATATGGGAAAGAGGATTAAGAAGTAATATAAATAAGTACACTCTGGGTCTGGACATATGTATTTACGAAGGATAGACGGCTAGAGCGATTCTGCGTCATGGGAAGTGCATATGAATATCAAAGTTCCATCGAACCAAAGTTTCAACATTGGAACTAGAAACGCCATGGGAAAATTTCTATATGGCAAATTACATACGTAAACGAAAATGAATTTCAGTTGTTCAATTGCTTGCCCACGTGTATCAATTGTCCAGGTATTCATTCAACGTGTTATCATTAAAAAGTAATTTTCGTTTTACTAGGAATAGTATTTAAAAAAAAAAAAAAATTGGGACGACAAACACTACTTATTGATACGTATCGACGTTATTTTATAGTTCCAATAAATAATTATACGAATTTACTTCTAATTTCGAGTTGAACAACTTTTTACTGATTCTCTTATAGCGTTTTAACGTTACAGTTGAAAGTTCATGATTATGTCGTTGGATAATAAGTTAGTTATGCTGTTCGAAACGTCTCCAGAATAAAATAAAATTATTTTAAATTGAGTTTGTCCGGTGCCCCACGTGTAAGGAAGGTCCGGGCTGCGTAGTCCCCTACGCTATGGGAATGGTCAATTGGATAAGGTTATGGGGTATGACCAAGTTTATGGGGTAAGTAGCAACCTAGCAAGGCTCCATACCATCACTGAAAACTTGTTGAAATTTTTCACCAATCAGACACGGTTCCCAGCCAGTACAAATGGAAAAAATGTTCAATTTCCCTTAGCGTAGGGTACGAATTGAATCGGAGGCCTGAAGAGAGTACTTTTTCTATGTTTTTTTTAGTTGCAACCCAAAAATGCCATAGTAAACAAGGAACCAATATGGTTTCCAATGAAAATTTGATTGCCTGCTCAGCTCTTCTCACAATCAATCCAAATTTTTTAGCAACAACTGGGTCCATGGCAAACAATTGAACCTTGGATCACAAATTCATGAAAAAGGTTCCTGGATGGAACTTTTCCCTAGATTTCGGAAAAGAAATCCATGTCAGAGCTATGTCTATACAGTTTTCCATGTTTTAACTTCGTTTCAGTGAGTTCAAACCATCAGCAGTTCAGAAAAACGACTTTCTGCTCAGTGACCTTCAAAGATTATCCAAGCCACAGGACAACTGCCTTCCAATTGCTCTTAAGTCAATTTTTTAGTTTCTAAGTTATAAGATTTGCAGATGCAGTAGAAAAAATGTAAAATATATTTGCTTTGACAAAGGTTTTGTTGGATATTCCTGTAACTTGCTCAATCTCGATATAAAGGATTCAAATTAAGTTGATCGATGACTGTTGGCCATTGCACAGTGAGTATAAAGTTTCATGAATGGAGGAAGGGTCCGTTGTCATTTGGAAGAGTGGAAGAGGGAGAGATTTAGATAAATCCTGATAGGCTTCGATAGCAAAGCTCTCACAGCATCCTCCATCAGTATAATATATATTCATACATACGTCAACTGCTACCAAACAAATAGACGTAACTTGTGAACATCAACGTTTTGATATCACGAAGGTCTGGCCCTTCAACAGGACTACAAACATGGCCATATTTATACACAATGTAACCATACCACCACCCCACCCCTGATGGTTTTCGCCCATCGCTCTCTCGTCCGTACTAATCTGTGGTCCAGTCGTAAACCGTTTAATTCCGTTTTGTGATAAACCGTCCGCGTGAGCTGCTGGCCGTTTATGGCCTCGATTTTGAATGCGTATTCTCATCCATGTACCAATGTACCATGATTCCTTGTTTCGTCCAACAAATATTATTTATTTATATATCTACAAAAAAAAAAAAAAAAAAAAAAAAAACAAAAAAATACTCGTGTATAAAAGAGAAAATGTATGATTTCAATAAATTTTCGCTCATATGTAAAAATGTTAAGTGACCTTCAAGAAATATTTAAAAATCAACGAAGACTCAACGATAACAAATGAACGAGTTTAATAAATTTTTTTACACAGTTCTACTACATCGAATTAAAAATATTTCGATCGTTCTAAAATCAAATTTTTCTGTTTTACGTGTATATGATTTTTTTTTTTTTTTTTTTTTTTTGAGAGAGCATTTCCCATGCTTCGCCGTATGCGTTCGTACAGAGAGTAAAAAGAGAGGAATGAGATAAATTCGTGATTTACGTTAAACTTCAGTGAGAGATACGGGGATTTAATGTGAACCTGGACCCCGTTGGCATCTATCAATTTAATTGGGCAATGTTAATTTCAGCGACGATAGCCTATAAAGCTGTGCTAGCAAAGAGGGGATGTTGGTATTGCTAACGAGAAACTGCACGGGTTAGTTCGAATGAACGTTCAGATCCTTCTCTCTCACACAATATCCTCCTCCCTGGATCCTTTCCTTCTCTGCAAAGCACGAATTGCAAACATATACACATGTATATAGATTGCGTGGTCGAGTCAAGCAAAATAGAGAGAGAGAGAGAGAGAGAGAGAGAGAGAGAGAGAGAGAGAGAGAGAGAGAGAGAGAGAGAGAGAGAGAGAGAGAGAGAGAGAGAGTCTCTCAGCTACTGGCTACTGTTAATCAGTTTAGAGTTTATGTCGACCATAAACCGTCCTCTGATGCTTTCCTCTTCGACCCCCCTCCCGAACAAAGTCCACCCCTACGGTCTAGCTTCTCCATCATTAATAAAACCCCTATAGCTCCTGTTGATATCTCGAAAAGTCAAGATATAACCCAAATAATGGCAACTCCACAGGTTTTTAAAGAATACAGTATTTGGGGTGGAAACCTTGGGTATGAATCTCGTCACCCTTGTGAATATCTGCTCTTCCACTGTCCTTCGTCATGTCATTTTTAAATAAACGATAAAAAAAAAAAAAAAAAAAAAAAACAATCCCAAATAAGCTTTCAAACCTCTTTCTAGCCTTTTGAGTGTATAATTTTCAATAAATAAGTTTTATTTAAAATAATTACAAAATATTGCCCAAAAAGCCACGTGCTAATTTTTTTTTTTTTTTTTTTTTGACAGAAACTAATTGAGACTTCGTTTCGCAGTTACTGGCAAATTGATTTTTATAAAAATGATGTAGAAAATGTTAAAATGTTGTAAATGCTCATATCTTTAAATTAAAATGTCTTTAAATTGGAGAATCGAATAATTCTTCGAATAACAACAATGCAGGATTCGTTCGGCAGTCATTAATCACTGTTTTTTTTTTTTTTTTTTTGTCCTGGTGTCTCTTTAATTCAATTCACTCGTGGCTTTTGTGAAAAGCGCGGTTGAAAATTTCTGTCAGGGGGAATTTTGGTAGGCGCAGAACGAGTGGAGTGAAAGGTGAGCAAAGGGCGGGGGTGGGGGTGGGGGTGGTAGACGCTTAAATATTTCGTGCATGGCCGAACGTTTAATCCTACCGTGCGAGCTGCTCGGGTTGATTAATCGCGAGCAACGCATGATGAGGGCGTAGAACGTCCAGCAGTTGCGTATATTTGCCAGCAACGAGAGAGAAAAAGAGAGAGAGAGAGAGAGAGAGAGAGAAAGACGAAAAAGAAAATTTAAAAAATTGCATCGCGTTTGGGTTTGCGAAGCGGTCGCGTGTGATACGATGACGAATGCCGGAGGGCTTTATCACACACACGCCAACCGACAGAACGGTGGATTATGGTGAATGCCACGAATTTCCGAGGGTCACCCTAACCCATCCCAACCAGAGTGAATCCGTCCACAAAATTCGTCCGTTTCGACTGGAGCTTCATCCCCAATGTTATGGGATTAAGCGACCACCCATACGCCTACATAAGTCGATCAAATCGATTTTTTAAACATATTTTTATTTTTGCATCACTATCTCTTGACTATTGATATTCATCGCAAAAAATTCTATCGTGATTACCAAAAAAAATGAAAAAAATTGAGAGGTTCTAGGGGATTGATGATTGACAGAATTTCCATCAGGTCGGAGCAACAAAAATTTGAGCAATTTCAGATTTTTCCTCGAAAATTAAAGTTTCGTCGTGAAACAAAGTTTCAGAGAAATGAAAAAAATTGATTTTCAAATTCCTCGTTAAAGAATCTGGTTTCCAATGAACTTTTCATGGAAATTGTCAATTAACGATTAAAATTTAACGACATGGTCATCAGAGTCTTAATATTTTATAAATTTTACACCAAGATGCTCTCTTCAGAAAAAAGTAAATGCTTCGTAAACGTGTTTTCAAATACAATTCATCAAAACATTTTTTTTTTTTTCAACAAACTTAATAAAATAAAAATCTTTCATCATGCAATCTATGTCATTTTTTGAACAGTTACATGAAAATGCATTTCACTCAATTTTTATTTAAAATTAAAAATATTAGTCAGTAATTATTATTGTTGGATTCGAATTCTCTTAAAAATGGTGCTTGGATAACGTTTCTGCGTGAGAAACGAAGAATAAGGTTCATTAAGAAGTGAAGTAAAGTTTTTCAAGTAACTCTAAAAAAAAAAAAAAATCTAGTTTGCAGGAACGTGAGGTGGAAAAAGGAAATCAAAGTCAACGATAGTCTTTTTTTTTTTTTCAAAAAATCTATATTTCGTAGATCGTTTGGTAGTAAATATTCCAAAGAGTTATGAACATTTAAAATTTGGAGATTTGGGAAAAGCCTGCAGCGGAACATATAACAAGTGAGTCTGATGTATGTTTTCAGTTGGTTTAGCAAGAGTGCTTTACGTTCGTATCCCTGACTGATACATTTCTAGTTTTAACGATGATCCAGGCAATAACTCGAGGCTTAACCATAACACTAACTTTCATATATATATATATATTAAAATATCTACATGGATCTCTCGGTATTTTCATTGGTGTGAGTTGTAGCGGTGCGTATCGGCATCACCAATCATTGGTTATGTCCCCGCTAATTAACTAATGTTCTTCTCTATGCAAATGAGCCTTTCGAGCGTCGAGTTCTGTTTCGATTATCGTCCTCCGAATACGGTACACACGCACGACTTTCCGAGCGATATATTCGTTGGATTATTAAAGCTATGGTATGGTTACTCGATCTACGTTCGCATCGATGATCACAGGAATAAATTGTCGATGTTCCGTTTATCGAAAATTTGTCAGTTAATTAAAAATTTTACCTTCCATTCAAAGCATTATTAGTAATTATAAAATCTTTCATATTGCCAATCATTTTAATGGAAATCACTCGTTAACGAACTAAAGAAAATTCGAATAATGACAAACGCGAATGATAAAAGGTCGAAAAAATTGTAATTTCGATCTAAATAAACGAATGAAAATGTAAATTTAATGATGAATTTAATTAACATCAATCACTTATAAATTCTTAATTGAATTGACCATTAAAATTCATAAAATAACAGAACTTAATGTTTCCATAAAAATAAGTGAAAAAAACTTTATCGCAGACCTTTCAAAGGGACACCATAGCACATAAGAAGGTATGATCGTAAGGGCAATGTGCACTCGATGCAATGTAGCAAAGGGCATCCCATTTTACGAGGCTAAGTGACGCGTGGCACGCACTGACCTCCGTCAACGTCGTGACGTTTCTGGTGCTGGGACGTACGACAGAGTCGTCGACGACGTGGTCAACGGTGCGTAGACTCGAGATTAGCGGGAGAACCCTTCTCGCAAAAAGCCACACGAGCGAAAACCGAGGGCGATGAGAAGGTTTGACAGAGATTAAAGTGCACTCACGAAAATTAGACCGCTTTCAATTAGTTGCAACGTCCAATAATTAACGTCTATGTGCGCTATTATAACGCACGACAACGCTAAATATATGTATACACACAAAATGCAGTCTCTGCTATTTCACTCCGCAGTTTGGTGTCGAACAAAATGGCTTGAAATTCATTTGTATTATCATTCCTCTTTATCTGACCTTTCTATAACACTAAATATCGCTGATAAAGAACAAAATAATTACACTTGCATATTTTATGACGAATTTATATTTAATTTTGTTCATCAAATAAAACAGTGCAATTTCTCTTTATAATTTTAATGATTTTCGAATTTTTCTTAAAACAACATTTTGGTCATCGTTATTATAGTCGATTTTTTTTTTTTTTTTTTTTTTTTTTGGAATAATTTAGTCGTCAAATTTATAAATGGGGATTAATTATTTTACTTTGTCGAAATTGCAGATCGTTTTTACGCAAATATAAGATTTTAAAGATAAATTTTACAAAGAATTTCGATTTATAATATTAAAGTTGTCTTTATAACAATTTAAATAACAACTGCTGACAAATTAGGTACGATTTTCATACATAAAAATGAAATTTGCATAGAGAAGCATAGAGAATTTCTCGAGTTGAAATAAAATTGATAAAGACTCAGGTCGTCTGGAAATAGTATGAAAACTTTTGTCTCGATATATAAGTTTGGTAGCTCTGGTGCATTTATTTCCGGTCTCTCGGGCTCGAAATTTCGCGCCTTGCAGATGAGACGGTCTGGCTGGCACCGTTGCAACCGTTTCGTATTCGTTCTTTACTCTCCTCCCACCTTTATTCCACTTTCTCGACCATGGACCAGCGAAATTTGCGTCGTGAGATATGTGTGACAATAAAATTCCTTCTACGACGAATTTGAATCGTGATATTATTCAAAGTACGTGGCTTTTCTCGCGATTTCGTTGATTCTACGTGCAGTCTCTTTCGAACCACTTGCACCCTTTCATTTTTCTTTCTTTACTTTTCTCTTCTAACGTTTCAACCATCAACAGTTTACAAAATATAAATGGCATCGTTATTCAGCATTTTCTGTTTTTTTTTTCGAAATCTATTTTTTCAAAACCATTAAATCAATCGATCTTTAATTATTATTATTATTTTTTTTTTCAAAAATGAAACTACAAAAAGTAAATTTTTCGAGGTCGAAATCCTTTTTACAATACCATGGAAAATTGCATTCCAAGAATCGTTTGAACTGTTCTGTAACTTTGTCCATCGGAATAATCTAAAAAATAAAAAACCTCGCATTTTTTTATGTTTTTTTGTTTTATTTTTTTTATGAATTATTTAACGATTCGATAGAATATTTATTTTCCCATAAACAGTGGGTTGATGACTTATTTCTATTGACTCAGAAATCGAAGATAAATTACGATGAACAGAGACGTATAAGTTGACATTGTTCAAGGCCTTGAAAGCAGTAAACGAAGTTCAAAGTTTTATACCCTTGCAAAAAGCACCCTCCAAAATATAACGTGCGAATTGTAAACAAAACTTCGACGTTTTTGTACTATAATTTGAAGCAATCGTGAATTGTGTAAATTCGTTCTTGGAGCACCAATTTTTCTCGATTTCTCAATGTTTTGTGGAATAATCTTTGTTTGCATGTGTTTAAGAAGACAATAAAAAAAAAAAAAAAAAAACGTTTAAGAATAAAAACGTTTTAATACTATTGAATAAAAATAAAGTTTAGTAAAGTTCGTGTAAACAATTATAAGTAAAATTTATTTATTAAATAAAGAAATCTTCAAAAGTTTGTGACACGTGAGCGAATAGGAGAAAAAAAAT
Organism: Campoletis raptor; assembly: GCA_948107755.1. NCBI lineage: Eukaryota > Metazoa > Arthropoda > Insecta > Hymenoptera > Ichneumonidae > Campoletis > Campoletis raptor. The sequence goes on along the minus strand of OX403625.1, from coordinate 15,308,323 downwards.
AAACTTATTTATCTGTCTTTTTCTATCAGCATGGAATATTTTAATACATCGCGAGAAAACGTACATTACGTGCCTTATCTTAACCCCCTTTTTCTCTTTCCTCCACCATTTCTCGTTCGTTATAATATATCTTTCCGTCTTGCTTTCTCTCGTTGTTCTCTTCGTCTCGTTTCCTTCATCGTTTTCGTTTTTTATGACCCGAGTCTATAATCTGACCCGCCCGGTTATTTTCTAGGAAGAGAACTCGTCGCATATTTCTATTGCAAGTACGAGTGTATATATAACGTTATGCATTTATATATATATATAGTAGAACATGGGGCAAAATGGACCCCTGGGGCAAAGCGGGCAATTCAAAAAATTTTAACTTTGGGGCCAAGTAGGCTCTTCCAAAAATGAAGGAAGATCAAATTCGAAGGAAAATTTCACTTTCCTTCGTTTTGGAAGAGCCCACTTTGCCCCAAAGATAAAAAATTTAGGATTGTCCGCTTTGCCCCAGGGGTCCATTTTGCCCCATGTTCCCTTATATATATATATGTGTAACGTAGAGTAACATATAGGGGTTGGGACGACACGATACAGGTATAAAAACGTATTTAAAAAAATATATATGTCATGTTTTGCGATAGTTGATCTTTCGGCTGCTCGTGTTACCGGACCTCTCAGTCATGAAAAAAAAAGAAAAAGAAAAAGAAAAAAAAAACATTATTAAAAAGAAGAATAGCTAAAAAAGACGATAGGAAGTGGAGAAATCCGCGAACGAGATGCCCGCCTGCATTGTATTATTTTTATTATTACTATTATGCAACTTGAAGCAAAAGTTTTATGTGTTTTAATCAGAAAACGCCTGTATATAAATTCACATAGTTTCTTCTTTTCTTCCCCTTCGTTCCGGTCTCTTTATCTCTCATTCCCGTGTCCACGAGAGAGTTCATTTGCGCTAATGAAATCAGCGTTATCTCTCGCAGGAGTTTCGTCGTATTCCGACTGTGTAATATTCTAGTTTTTTTATTTTTTTATTATTCTTATAATTATTATGATTATTATTGTACTGTCTTCTTTTTTTTATTCTGCAATATTATTAAAAAAAAAAAGGTAAAGTAGAAAATTTATAATAAATCATCATCAAACAATTAAAAATTGAATGTTCGAAATTTCGTCTTCATCAGCACGAAGTATTATTTATATATTGTTTATTTTTATTAATTTGTTTATAATAAATGTGTGGTTATTTATATATTTATATATTTTTTGATCGTAAATGATAATAGAAATCGTAGCAATTGTTATATACACTGTGTCTACAAATATATTTATCCCAAGTGTACATAAAGGTTGAACATCGAGTTGTAGATAATATAGTACGTTATCTCGGGTCGTATATTTACCGCGGGTAAACGACGAAATAGAGAATTTGCAGTGTGTGTCTTTCCCAGAGTTGGCGTTTCTTTCTTTTATTTTTTTTTTTTTTCGCAATACCTTTTCACCCTCCTCGCGTGGAGCACAGCATCCCTTATAGTCCCGTTCCAAGCTTTTCTCGTTCTGTTTCTCTGTCCACTTTATTTCTATTCGCTCTTTTCGCCCTTTCCATTTTGTACGTCGCGTCTCTATACAATATAAACGCGTGTGTCGGTACGTGCTTCTTTCTCTCGTTGGCATGGGGCAGCAAAAGTAATTGGAGTCTGTCACATACCCGTGGCTATTCTTCCTCCAACGACAAGAAAGGTTTTGCTCCTTCGCGATCGCCCATCCACCATCTCTTTTCATCCCCTTCTCATCCAACATATTTTCTCTTCTCTTACGACCCGTTTCCTCTCATTGGCCATCCCGATAAATCTTGCCCAGAGTGACCTGAAGAAAATAGTGTTTCAGGCACATGTCCATGAGAAGAGGAAAGAACGAAAAAGACAGCGAGAGAGATTTCGACTTCTCTACTTTCACTGTATTCTTCTTTAATATATAGTTATATATATATATATATATATCGATTCCTCTCTCTCTTTCTTCGCCACCGAGAGAATTGAGAAAATTCCCATTTTCAACAATCCGAAGCATTTACGGATCAGTGGTCAGCGAATAATCCACCGGATGGTCGCTCCGCGTTAAACTCTCCCCGTTGTTCACGCGGCAAATCGATCTTTTCAATTCGACCCACCGATAAATTCTTCCCGTTAATCCCCACCGCTCAATACAAAGCATCAAATTAAGTCCGAGGCATTGAGATTTTTTGCAATTCTTAACTTTATCGGTCCAAACATTCCTCCGGTATCTCACAATCGCATCTTTTTTCACTGTTTTTTTTTTTTTTTTTTTTTTTTTTAATATTAAAACCCTTAGTAGTCTAGTTATTCGAGAAGAATTATTATTTCTTAAAATATTTCGTTTACTTAGAAAAAAAAAAAAAAAAACGAATAATTACAACATGTTGCTTTCATTCCATCATCGAGACCATAACAAACACAGGAATTAATTCGAACGAACATAGGAAATAATATAAATAAGAAATAATAATTTCCCATTTTACAATATTTTACAAATTCTATCAAAAATTTTTTATTCTACTAAAAATTCTACTAAAAAATTATTCTGTAAAATGAAAAAAATTATAATTTCTCATTTTACAATAGAATTAATTTTGTTCCTTCAACGAAATTTTTTTCACAATGATAATCAACCATGTCACGAAATAACCATAAAAAACTCGTAAATAACAAAAAAAGTTGAAAACATTAATTTTTCTTTTAAACTCGAGAACGATAGGACTCTCCTTAATTAAGAAACCATTCTCTCGTCTCGCATTCAATTTTTTGTTTTGTTTTGTTTTGTTTTGTTTTTTTTTTCCACTAATTATCGAACGGAGGACTGTTGTAGATGAAACTCGTATAAAATGCAAGATAGTCTCTCGTTATAACGCGATAGGTGTTCGAGCCAAAGGTAACGAGATAGTTATAAATATATATAGACATCGAAAGAACATTAATGCAGTAGATCCAATGCATTATGATCGCGAGTGACTCGCAAATGGGATTCAACGAAGAGGGTGTTATATTTAATCCATGTCCTTCTATTCTCAGTTCATGGGGAACACGTCCGATGCATATTTACGGCGCAGTATCATATTATCCTATAGAGAAATAGGGGAAGTTGCTAATCAGCTGAAGTAGCCCCTGCTGTATACGAATGTTTTAACGCTCGAGTTTGATTTTACGTATTTTTCAAGCCATCCTTTCTACCCCTCGTAGTTCATGGTCTCGGGAAAAACGAGGGATAGCGTGCCTTGGGATATTAGTCTGATAATAGCCATTCTCGTGCTTACCTCCAAGAGCTCTCTTCGCATGTATATTTTCAACTTGTTTTAACCTCACAGTCGCTCAAAGTTCGCCATAAATACGCTTCATAAACCCTCTTTATTCAGCCTTTCTTATTCTCAAATAAATTTATATATTTTATCCTCTCATACCTATATCACACCCCATGAAATTGTACACATCAGCACCATTATTTACACGTACTTTTATCACACCTACTCGCAATATGCGTCTCAGCAAATTAAATATAACTGCGAGTCTGAAAATTTGCATTTTATTTAATTTCTTACAACGAGACTTCGTTTTTTTTTGGCTCTGACAGTTAATAAATGGTCTTTATTTGCAAGAATTGACATGATCATCATTTACATGATTTTTCAATCGGTTTTTTTTACAGAAAACTGAAAGGATTTTTTACTCTCGATGAAATTTCATTTTCAAATTGATGTTCAAATGTGTAGACATGGATTTTTTTAGAAGAAAAAAATACAAAAAAAAGAAAAAGGATCAGGATCAAAGGTTTTTGATTTTTTATACTTGTTTCAGAATGTTTTTATTTTATGATTTTTATGTTTGTTTGTTGAGATTAAAACAAAATCCGAGATAAAAGAATAACAAGTTATAAAAAGAAAATAAAAAGTTGTCACAAGCATAATTTACAACAAATAATGTTTTAACGACCAAACGAATCTCATAGGTTTACCAAGTGGTTTTCCCACAATCGTGTGTGTATGGAACTCAAGGAAAAATAAGGGAGTTGTAGAATCGCGCTTGACTAACGATGGTGGTTTAAGGGGTAATAATAGAGTCCAGTTTGTTCATACAGTCCCACGAATATCCACATTTCTCTAGTTATTTCAACGCAAAATTCCATATCCGTGTTTGTACCTCGATTGTTCCTACAATAGCTTCTCTCTCTCTCTCTCTCTCTCTCTCTCTCTCTCTCTCTCTCTCTGTCTATCGTTCTCTTTTTCTCTCTCTTTTCTAGTGCACTATTCAACCTGTTCGCTTTTGTGGTTCCCCTGCACCCCCATTGTGATTTGCGGCGACAACCCTTCGCCATAGCATCCTGTCCATTGTAAAACTTTTCTTCCATAACGCACGCACGTACATATTCTCAACGAATCTTTAAAAAGACGATTAAACTATGTTCAAGTACTTCACCGAGTGCCCTTACGAATCTAAGTTTGTGTCTGTGTGTTCGCTGATAAAATACGTTGGACAAAATCACTATTATTGTTTTCTTTTTTCTGCTGAATTAATGCACTATTTTAACGAAAAAAAAAAAAAAACTAAAACCTCAAAGTAGTCATCTCACCGGAGCGTTTCTCTACATAATTTTTTGTCCTCGCGCTTCTATGCGGAGAGCAGCAGAAAATTCATATTCCACGAAATAACTCCGAAACTTTTCCACCGATTTTTTTTTCCTTTTTTTTTTTTCTTAATTATCAAAAAACATAGGACAAAGTTTATTTTGAAAAATTGAGCATTTTGAACGTTTGGTTTGGTTTCGATAAAGATATTGGAGATTTTGTTTTTGGAAAAATTTCATTTGATTTGATTTTGAATTTGTAACTTTTTTTTTAAAAAGATTTAAACGATTTAAAAAAATTTTGTCCCTCGGGGAAAGGAACACGTTAAGGAATGAATGACATCTTGACACAAAAATGAATTTAACCAACATTATCAAGAAAATTTGAAAGTTTTATGTCTCAGGTGATTTCAAACATTCTTTTTTCAAGACAATTTTACGCTTAAGGTGCACGTGCACGTGGTTCGAGAAAGTATATCAATGGGCAGGTGAAAAAATGGGTTACGAGGATCACCGGAAGCCGTGCGGGGATGATAGAAAGGGAGGTGAAAAAAGTAAGAGAATAAAAAAGTGTTTTGCAACATTTTCGCAAGGGTCTTTATTTCGGAAGTTGTAAGATCTAATTAAGGGGGGGGGGGGATGAGAAATCCTTTCGTTATACATTATATCGGTTATGGGGTTCGCAGGTGTGTCATTATGGGGTTTGGTGGTGAAAGGACATTTGAGGGAGAAAAAAAAACACCAGTGCGGACGATAATGTATAGAAGTTTTCACGCTTTTTAGGCATCAAAGTTTCTCTTTACAAAAATGTATACTTAAGAATATATTCGAACATATATATCATGAAAGACGAAGAAAAATGGCGGTTGAGTGTGGACGTACGACGGGGTGCCATATGTCGTCACATTTTCAGCGGAGGGTGAGTTTCACGTCTTGACCCAATTCGTTTCGTCACGTTCGCTGAACTCCGGGAGCGCAAGGCCGTGACCCGATCTTTTTTCATTCTCTCTTCTTCCCTCTTTTCCTTTCTCTTTCTAACTGTACACTTGTCCTTTTATACACCAAACGCACGAAAAAAAAAAAAAAAAAAAAACAAAAAAAGAAACACTTTTTTTCCTTCTTCTGCAGTCTTTTTCAACTTGTTATTACAAAGACTATTGAAAACGACCGCAAATTAAGGTAGTTTTGTAGTGGAACGATCGTTCGAACAACAATTTCCGGTGTCAAATCGCACATACCGTAGAAATAATGCAACGGAAAGTTTGAGGAAATAAAAATAAATAGTCGGCTCTGCAGCTGACACGATTCCTAGTGGCCTTAGAAATCAACCGGTTGAGGTAGGCGTCACAGTCGCATAAGTTCATTCAACAATGAAGATCGCTTCTTCCCTCTGAAAATTAAGCAACAAATGAACATTTTTAATACTCTATAATGATTGTCGTACGATATTGTTGTAAGAAAATGATGTAAATTATGAGAGAAATCTTTGGGATGTCCGAGTTTTGGCCTCGAGCATTATTGTGCAGATCGATCTCTCGAGCTGAGCTCATAGTTAGCTAGAGGTGAGCTTATTTGTACGTGAGATGGCCTCAGAACACACAGAACATGTCGAAACATAGCCCTGAGGGTTCAGCTTGGTCCGATAGTGTTCTCTGTGTATTTCACATGTGCAAGTGCAGATATGTGTGCGGTTGGGTTTCGTACGTTAGACAACAAGGATGAGTAGGTGAACATACGTCACGGACGGTCGATCCCCTGGGTCCAGCAATGCCTTTGACTTTGATGTTATACCTACAGAGCGCGTCACGTGATCGAGCGTTATAACGCAGTTAATAGGTAAAGCGGACGAGGACAGACATTTATGGACGAAACGCGATATGAGCTAGAATTATCTTCTACCTCGAATCGAGACTAAGTGCAGCTATTCCTAAAGTGGCATGCACTTATCGATCATCCAACACCCCGACAACTCCACCAGCATTATAAACCCTATAAATTATTTCCTGCAACTACGATATGGTGGATTACTGATATTTCAGAAATTCCATGTTTACGAATTTACATTCTGGAACGGAATCATTGAATTATTCAAGTTCTGAGTCCACTTTCGATATGAATGAGCGGAGAAACGTTGATTCAAATCTGGAATAAAACGATGGACCATTATCACGCAATAACATGATAAACATAGTGCTTCCAATCGATTGGCACATTTTTTCGTAATTGACTATAATCCTGTCGATCCATGGATCCGCAAATCAAAATAAACATTAATATTAATTTGATTACATTGTTCTGTAATAGCAAAGAATCTGCTATCTCCCTCGAAAACGTTTAATCAACTGCCACCCAAACACAATGATGGATGACTTATGAAATGATATCAAAATTTACTTTCCACTTGCTGGTAGAAGCTTTTCCGAGGAATTATAATCCATTCTGATAATTTTATAAGAAAAAACTCCAATGATGATATCGTTGCTAATCATATGATCAAAGTATGAAATAAATCTCGAAGTCCAGATGTAAAAACTGATGTCTACAAGTTGGATTCTTCTTTCTTTTCGTAGCAAAATCAATCAAATTGGTTTTCGCGTTCGTCAGATATTGATGATTAAAAAAGATGAGAAAATAGAAGATGGAGGTACAGAGCGATACGATTACTATAGAGGATTAAGGTCGGGGACAGACGGTTGCTGCTACACGGTTATGCACCGTTGATGGGGTTTGGATCTCTTGTATGGTCGCTTAGAGCTTGGACGAAAATCACATCAGGGCAAAGGGACTGGACGGATTAGTGTGAACCCTAGGACCAGCGAGAGTATAGCTGATCGTATGTGCTAATGCACGTTGCCATATGTCTATATATAATGGTTTCAGTAACTTCCAAAGGATAAACGCAAAGCGCACAAATTCCGAGATGGCGTGTCCGAAGATTGAAGCGATCTCTGGATCGCATAGCTGTTATGGAGGATTCTCTCTGTACTCTGCCAATAAAGACCGATTCCATACGAGACGAAACAGAGTCACCCGCAGCGAGTATGGCGATTTGGCTCTCATGGAATTTACGGGGCGATCATCAGTTTGTCCTGCTGGAACGGAGGCTCTTCTAGCGATGTCATTGGCTGGAGGAATAGAGACAGAGTGACGGAAGCGCTATTCTCATATGTGTATAGACACGAGACAATGCGGACCATGTAATCACACGGGGTTTGACTTTCTCTAATTAATTTCAACCAACACTTAATGTGACGTCATTGTCTAACAGAATGTTCGAATTATGGAGAATATATTGGAGTCCGTAATGATGGCACAGAGTGTGTCATATTGATTGCTAGTGACAGACACATATAGCTCTAGAATTTCTAGACGAGCTCGATCCATTCGTGTATCATTTGCTAGAACTCTGGACATCCGCTCGTATCTCCTTCTCCGAGGAACCATCAGCTCCTATGATCGGAAAGCTCAGACAGAACGATCGCCTTAGCAGCAGACAGAAATGTCGCCCTCGTAATATATTGTGTTTATATGGACCCAAACGTATAAATATGTGCTGGGATTTCTATGTATCTATATGTTGCCATTGCTCCTTTGGCAGACTCTCCGTTAATTCTGATTTAGAGACCCTGACGACGCGACTGCTTCGAAGGCACCAGGAGAACGATCACGAGATGATCATCCACGAGACGTCATCCCTCTTCTCTCTCTCTCTCTCTCTCGCTCTCTCTCTCCCTCTTTGTTTCTCTTGGTACACGAATATCCGCTATCGAGATACCGCATGGACGACGTTGTGATTTGTGGACGTCAATACTGTAGGGGAGGTCTATATACGTGACGTATCTCACCGATCATAATTACATCCTGACTCTCGTACCAGGGAAATCCTGGCTTTCTCCGACGTCGAGATGACGTGTACTTATATATATATATATAGATATATATTGCTATCATGCCCTACAACGTTCCTCATCTTCTGCGTATCCGGTGAAACAGAATTTGCTTGTCCTCCAACGAGGGATGCATCTCCCTCGTCAAACTCGGTGCAGCACTCAACATTCTGACTTTTATCTGGCATACACTTTTATAATTTTTCTGCCAGTTGGACTTCTTTTGTCCATGCACAGTTTTGTGATGAGGAACTCAACTTGGAACAGCTTTTTTAGGATGCGGCAGCATTCGCTTTTAAAATCTGAACCCCCAGCAACAGTTTTTCTGTTCTTTCTACTCTTGCCAATGCCAAAGTGGCCTAGGGTAGTTTGATTTTCAATGGAATTAGACAAAATCATAGTTGGAACCATTTTCGGTCGTTCCGACCTTGATAGTTTTAGGATTTTAGGATTAATTAGGATTTTTTTATATTTTAATGAGTTCCATTCATTTAGCAGCATCAGAAACTCAGAAAAACTGCCTCCCATTCAGCGATTGATACGCGAGCTGGTGCATGGCTAACAATGAAGAGATTCCAATCATGTCACAGCACACAACAAATGGTATCGACTCAGAGTTACCATTATTTGTCATTGTTCTAACGTTGTTATATGTTTGTAAATATATTTTTTCTAAGATGTCCTGGTTTGACTTCTTTTATAAGATCAATCTGTACACCTATTTAATGTATTTTTCTTTGATAAGAGGAATAAGGGTCTACGGCGATGACAATTCTTAATGCGTTTGGTGTTTGTTCTGCTCTTAGAAAAAGGAGATTCATCTTCGCATGGCCGAGTCCAACTCTCAGTCGCAAGTGGATGGCCACGGTTAGGAAGTTTCGTTCGGGCGGAAGTAATTTCCTCTCTGACGAAGGGTAAAAGAAAAAAATCAAAGTACACGAAGGGATGAAAAATAATCGTTGGCAGGAAAGAAATAATGGTCTGGACATAGACAGTGTACTCATTTTTTTCTCTTTTTTTACATTTACGCGTGAACGATTTGAGGATAATAATTCTCTCTTTTCTTCACGACGACATCTTGTTTTCTTCACTTTTTGACTTTGCAAGAGCTTCTGCGTACTAAATCAAAAAAGGGCGGCAGGAAAGGCAGAAAAAAACATCGTGACTTTTGGAGGGTAAAAAAAAGGGTCTATTAGTATAAATACGGTTATAATATGTATGCCAAGTTCGTAAAGGGGATAAACAGCTAGTAAATCAAGACCTATAACCCTTTCAACCCCTGCGAAAGATCTGAACCTACTGCAGACCTGAAATTTCACTATATTTGCTTCATTCTGGATTCTGAATCTTAAAAAGGCTTAAGTTGCGTAACTTGGAGTGTCTGGAAATATCTAAAACGCCTTTCTGATTGCATACATCGATTTATAGTGGAATATATTGCCTGTCCAAGGGGTCAGACATTCTCTCGTGCGTTCGAACCTTTGATGGGTTTTAGTCGTGTCTCGTATGTCGTACGACAAGATCACGAGCTTCGGAATCCCTAAACCCGAGCTCTCCGCGTCCAGACAGCCGGTGCAACTCCGTAATCCTAAACGGCGATTTGCTCTTCTCGTTTACACCCAGACACTTCTCGTCTTGCAACTTTGCGATTTATGTTCTGATCCCCTGGAATGAGGAGTTATTCAAAAGAGGGGTTGCAGCAAGATTTTTCTAGAAATCCAAACATACGACCCTGCAGACGTTTTTTTTCTCATTTTCCTTCTTCGACGCTAGAAGTTGCAAATAGTTTTTACGAGCATTTTACTGTTAAGATAATTTTTGTAACCTTCGAAATTTCATTTGATAAATGGTAAATTTTAGCTTTTTTTGTTGCTTCCAATCGGTAATGGTTTTTTTATGGTGATTCGTGAGCCAGTGACTAGAAAATGAATAGAACGGATGAAAACAACGATAACGTGCCTTTTCTGTGAATAATTGACGAAAACTATGTTTTCAATGAATAAATAGATGCTTTGTACGCTGTATTGTATTCATGAAAATGAACCATTTTCATTAACAACTTTGGAAGCCTTGTATATTCCTGGCATATTCCAGGCTGTGCGAAGCCATTGAGTTGGACTCTGGCCCACGGATGTTCGGTTCTCTTTACCTGTATCAAGCTGACAACACTCAGCAGAGATGATTCTCTAGCGAAATAATTTAACGAGCCGAGTAAAGCCATAACGTGACGTGTATATGACGGTTTCGAGTAGCGCCAAAAACGAGACTTTGCAAACTCGAAGCATAGGTTGAATGTCTGCAGACATGCAGGCGGCAAATGTGTGTCCACGTATATGGGTTATTCCAAGCGTAAGCCAGTTAATTTACAAATTAACTCATGAAACTTGATTGCCTTAACAAAAGGTTCAGATTTACTTCGACAAAACATTTTTTTGCAGTTGAAGTACGAATTAAAAAATTGCAAAAAAATTCACCACGAATTCCCACACTTTGATGACATTCCAGCAAAATTAGCAGCTAGTAACATTGAATTTCCTCGTGTAGAAAGTCCTGTGTACGCAATCGTGAGAGTTAGAGCAGGCGAGTGAGAAAGAGATGAAATGGGATACAGGGTTATGTTGAAAGCTAACCACACGTTACGGGGATAGTTTGGAGTTTGTTGGTGGTACCTAGAAACAGCTTCTGTCCTTTTCTCCTGGGTAAACACGAGAACATTAGCCGGAGATCCGGAGAAAGAGAGCGATAGAGAGAGAGAGAGAGGAGATTGCCGTTCCCGGATCACCGAATTAATCCGCCATTAATTCAATCCCGAGCTGGCTTTTCCTCGTCCATGAGTGTTCGCAGGTTGAGTGGTTGGTTTAGAGGACGAGAGAGAGAGAGAGAGAGAGGAAGAGAGGTGGCCGAGTGTGTAAACCTCTTCGCTAAACAAGATGGGTAACTCGCGCTCGGACTTAATAAATGACTGGGATCGAGATTCCCTTCATGTGAACATCCACATGTACAAGAAATTAGGCATCAGAACAGTAAGGGCGAGACCAAGTGTATTTACCGTTCCTGATAGTTCTGGCGTCCAGTCTTTCTGGTGGTCAGACTCCATGTCCAGTCTGGGCAGACCTGGAACCATTATAACAGTTCCAATCCTTCCCTTGTTCCCCCTCCACTTGGCATATTACCTGCCGCTTCAACTTCTCTTTCTCTCTTTAATGTTGTCCATATATGCATATGCGGCCTGTGATTAATGTCACTGGAGGGTCAAAATCTCGTCGATTTATCAAATTAAGGGATGCTCTGAGCAAGATAAAACTCGTGGCTGTGGAAAAGAGATTCAACCCCTGTCCATTCGCATTCTACTCATCTCTACGTCCTAAAATAAATATACACAGTAATACCGGCACGTAAATCAATTGGCAGAGGATGACAATGGTGGCTGTTTCGTGATTTCGTTGCTTCCAGAAGTCTGTGTACGTCCATGTGACAATTTCAAGTCAACATTTATGTGCAAGTCACTCTTCTTCACGTTCGCAGACTTTTCATACTGAATTTTTCTCTCGCTGACGTACCTACCCCTTGTCTGAGCATTTTGAGAGATGATCAGGCACGCACCGCCGTTCTGCAGCTTCGCTTGTTCTTTCAGCCAATTCCACAACCAATCGACCAGTTGACCGTTGTCCAGTTCTTCGAATAATGAAAGAGTAATCTTCCTGTTACTTTAAGGACTGGGGGAGGAAGGGCTCAGGAATAAGGATCGTTGAGGGGAGAAGGGGGTTGACAAATGAAAGAACATGACTTATCTGTATCGAAGAGTCTCCTGAAACAACCGAGCACCGAATGAGAGAAGAGTCTGCAAGTCTGACGACCGGCTGACGTCCGGAGGAGGCGTGATCTGTCATTTTGTCACATGACGAGAAGCTCTCTTCTTTGCGTGTGGGAAAGTAGCGAAAAAATATGATCCTGTGAACTAGAAGATGGACGATCAGACTCTTTGCTACTGGGACGAAAAAAAAGGAAGAAAAATTGATGAGAGCTAGGGTTAAATGTCGTTCTACGACTCTCTTCTGCAAAGTCGAACCAACAGCCGCAGAGGCTGAAGGATTCTGCAACGAAATATTTGCAGCTTTATTGAAATTACGATGCTGCAACACGCGTCGGCATAAACGAACAAATTTAAACTGAGAAATATCGCCACGAGAGAGACGGACGTAATCTACGAATTTTACGCACGATCTTATTGCGATAATGACTCGTGCTCGGAATAAAAGAATCAGGTTTTTTTTCTCAAGCCTTTGGGGATGATCGGTTAAGTGTTTTTTTCTCATTCTTTATGATATTATTGTACTATATATACATTTGAATGTCTCGACGAGCTCGTATCTCAAAAGATGATGAGCCTCGACAAAATGTCAGAAATCATTTCACACACGAGCTCCTATTCTACTTTCATTTTATTTTCGATCACAAGCAATGATTTTGAACCTAATAATAGGCGCAAAGCAAAAAGAAAAATAATAATTAACCCAACTCACTAATATTTCAACTATTTTAAATATTCCGAATATTCAAATCCCCTCCCCCGGGAAAAAAATCCTGGACAAGAAAGAAACTCCAACGAATCTTTGGTACAAAAATTTTCGAATATTCAAATAAAATATTTCACATTACACGTCCATAAATAAATAAATTAACAAGTTATTATTTTTGTTTACATTTATAGTGTCGTGGTCACTGAGTAAAATAAAAAATAAAAATAATAAAAGTTCGAAAGTCTCGTTTCATGGTTTTTTGAAATATATTAAAAATATGTAAACACTTATTCTTTTATGGGAAGACTCATTTTTTCGTTAGAAGGGAATGAGGGCGAGAGAGGAGAAAGATATTCGCGAACACACAAATTTCAAAAGGCAGACTCGAGTATCTGATGTCAAGCGGCGGGCCACATAACGAGAGAGAAACACATATTAATATAAATGGATAAATATGGTTATATATATGGTGTATAAATGTGTATATATGTATGTTTTATATAGAGTTGGAATTGAAGCGAGATTCGCCACCAGCGTCTAGTAGGCCCGGGAGCCCTTTGACGACGTATGCAAATATAGATCGGCAATGATAAATTGCTCTTGTCAAGACAGCCGGCATTTCGCACGAGCCCATTGAAACCCGTTTTCCATAGAGATTCAAACACCGAGAGCACACCGAGGGCTTTCCCTTTTCTCTATACTTCTCTCTTCTTACTCTCTCACTCTCTCACACTTATCTTCCGCTTCACACACTACACATATCACATCCCATACGTGTCCCATAATATAATTTTGGCAACGGTTGACGCTCTGAAGTTTCCTCCTCTCACGTGCACTCAATCTCCGTCACACGCATTTTGAGACCACATTTTATTTATAACGAGAAACGCCAGAGGGTTGCACGCATTTTTGAATCTTCAATCGACTCTGGCAATTCAGAATTTTTCATTTTTTTTTTTTTTAAACCCTTCATTTCATTTTTTCAGCAACTCTTGACCATTTTTCTTTAACTCTGTTCAGAGTTCTCGCAAATGAAGAATTTGGGGATGAAATAACGTTAAAAAAAAAATAATTTCGAGTTAAATTGTATTTTCTGTTGTCATTTAATTCGATTTTGACGATTTTCTCTACGGAAAATAGTTCGTTGAATAATTTTTGAAAAATATGACTAAAAATTTGTCATCAACATCATTGATCAAAAATTAAATAAAAAAAAAAAATGGTTTACCGTTTACTTTCTGCGGGTTAAAGAATTTTGTGAAATGTTCCTTTTTTTTTTTTTTTTTTTTGAAACTGGAGCAATGTTCCCGTCTTTCAGGAGCTTGAAGGGTCTTCGGTAACGTCAAATTAGGCGTGAGGAATAGAGAGAAAGTGAATCGCAGAGAAGATCCCTTTGCTGAATTGGCGAACGTGGCGCCCTGACGTCTTTAAGGTTTATCGTATACATGTAGATGTTTCATAGAAAGACTTAAGTTCTCTCCCTTCGTCGACTGAGCCATTACCGTTATTAGTTCGTTACAGCAGTAATTAGGCTACACGTTCGTAGCAAGTGTATACATTGAAAGAGAGAGAGAGAGAAAGAGAGAGAATGAGAAAGAGAAAGAGAGATGATATAATTCGCGTTCAGTATCTCGGCACCTTGGGCTTGCTCACGTTAATCCTCAACAAGATGTTCCTCAGTTCAGACCAAGTTTCCCGTCAAAATATATAACAAACCTCAACGTTAAGTATAACATGCCCAATTTCCTTAAAATATCATCGAATTCACTGCATAATACAAATACAAATATGATGGAAAATTTAATCAACGAATATGGGACTCGATGATACCAACAAATAGATTTTATGCCATGAATTTCACACAATTATTTGTTGCACAGTTCTAGTAATTGAGTTCGATTAATTGGAAGTTTTTATCGAAGTGCCAAGTACCAAAAATCTGTAAAAATATTATTTCCGATGCTGAATATCTGCTCCATCGAATCATCGAAATGGGACTTTGATTTTTAGTCACAATTAACCAATAAATATTGTTTAATATAAAATGTATTTTGAATCGAGACTTTATCAACGTTTCTTAAACTTCCAATAAGGAAAATCAATGATTTAACATTAATTCGAATTTTAATGTCAATATGAATACTCGACACGATGCTCTATTATTCTCTTGGATCTCAGAGCTAATCGAGAAGCCTTTAAGGTACGTATTTTGGCATAAGTGCCAGTTGCCTATCACTCTCGGCTCTGCCTATCCATTCGTCTTGTGCTTGTGCGTGCTAATGTGATTAAATACTGTGCGGTAAGCTTTCGCAGTAATATTATAGCAAAGCGTGAATTTTCGGTTGGTGTTCTCGTCATTCTCTCAACTAGAAACGCTCTGCACGCATGTTTAGCAGGCCTACGATCTCTACAGACTCGTATGAATGATCCACGATGCTCAAAGTCGAGACACATCGATGAGAGCTCTCTCAAAGTACATCTCTCTGTTTCCTTCTCCCTTTATTCTCCTTCCTTTCTCCCTCTCGTCGTAATATATGCAGCATGTCATCGAGAATCTGTCTTCCCATCGTCTCTATAGTCCATTACGGTTATTGCCTCGTTACTACCATTATTAGCTCATTATCCTAGCCAGACTCTTATAATATACTCGCTTTCGACGCACAAACGAGATCTCCAGAGACTCCAAAGGGATCATGGATATTGCTAAGCTCAGACACAAATGTCAATTCCGACACGAATTATATTTTCTGAATCGTAGAACTCGATTAAATAACAACTTTATCGTTCAACTTTGAACCAAGGATTTCTTTTTCTCAAACTTTGTAAAAAAAAAAAAAAAAAAATCTATTTTACTATTTAAATTTAAAAGAATGATAATTTGAAACATCTCAAAACGACAAATCTTCAAAATCGATCGATAAAAATACAAAAAAAGATCACTAGGATGTGAAAAAGATGGAAAATCTTTTTCGTCAGCCCTTTTTTTTTGGTATTTTTTAGAATTTTTTTCTTTCTTTTAAGAAACTTTTTTAGGAATCGAATTTCTTACATATTTAAGAATTCAATGATAGGATAAAGTGACGTATAACTTCAAAGTATAATTTCGATCACACGTTAAGTATATTGTAAAAGTGTTGGACCAGTTTTCGTTTTGGAGCTTGGAGCTCTCTCGTCGTTGCGATGCAAAGATGAGATAAAGAGTGGACCCCCCGCGGGAGCTCGATAATGAGACGATTTAGCAACGCAAAATCGACGATAAAAGTGTCGACAGCATTGAGGCGTAGAATATAATAAAAGCTGGCGAGAACGCCACCAGGCGGGGAAGAAAACGCAGGGGCAGAATGTCTATGGTCGTATAATATATAAGACCATAATACACGAGCTTGCCACGTCTCTCATCTTGTCTTCAAACAAACTCGAGTACCTTTCAGAAGCTCAGTCAAAAGTCTTTCTCTCTTTTTTCTCTCTCTCTCTCTTTCTGAGAGGAATCAAGAGAGAGAAAAGCAGTAAAGACAGAAAGAGAGAAAAGAGAGATAAATAAAAAGATAGAGAGATGGGAAAAAAGACTGACTGGTCATTTTTGCACGACGTTTTCAACGGTCAAACGTCAAAACGCAAGAGGCGTGACATGATCCTTTAAAGCGAATACAAAGAGCCTCGTTTCAAACAACGCAATTTATTTCTCATGAAAAAACATAGTTATAAAGCTTTTATATAAAATATTATATTCACAAATGCAAAAGTAATTATAATTATGTACTGACGTGAAAAGCTGCGTTTTAACCATTTTCACGCGATTTTCAAAAGCTTTGATTATAAATAGACTCCATTTTTCAAATCTTATTTTTCAGTCTACGTTTTAAGTTTATCGTTTCCGATAAATGTTGTCGAATTATTTCTGGGATCGATTTTTTTCTCAAATTTTACATTTAGAATTTTTTTTTTACGTTATTTTTTTTTTTTGCACAGAAATATAAGTTACAAGAATATTAAAATGTACGTTTATAGAATGGTGACAAAAAAAAAACAAAAAAAAAAAAAAAAAACAAAAAAAAACATTGAAAAATCGTGTTTTGTAAGGTTTTTTCAAATGTGTTACTTTTTCTATGCTATATATATTTTTATCATAAATTTTACACGCAATGGCATAGTGCCCCTCTGAGCTCTTTTTCCTGATGCCGCAAACACACTGCGAGGAGAGCCCTCTCAACGAATATAGTCTCTTCATCTCTCTTTTTTTTCTCACATGGCCTCTTTTGGTGCGAAATGCTCCAGGGGTGCAAAAGCCCATACAACGAGTGCATTCAACCCATATAAGCATCCGCATCCATGCCTTACCTACATATATATATATATATATATATATATATATATATCCATATTTTTAAAACACACCCCTTTTCTTTGCATACCTCTGTACACTCAATACATACAGGGTGTACATTTGTATTTAAAATACAAATTTATTGACCAAAATAAATGCAGGAGAGTCTTAATATTACACTGAGGAAAAAATTTCATTGAACGAACAAAATTCATTTTGTTGGACGAAAATATGGTCAATTGAATTATTTTTTTGTTGAACGAACAAAATTCATTTTTTTGGACGAAAATATGGTCAATTGAATGAATTATTTTTTTGCTGAAAAAAATAGTTCAATTCACCATATTTTCGTCCAACAAAATGAATTTTGTTCGTTCAACGAAATTTTTTTCTCAATGTACAAATAATTGTTTAAAATGGACCCGTTACGATCACTTAAAAACTTAAAATCAATTTCAGCAAAAAATCAATCACCGAATCAAGTTTATGCGATTTAACAAATGTTGTAAACATTTTAACTCTCGAATTGGTTCTGGAGTGGATATCGAAAAAGTGGAATTTTCGTAATATTTCGAATTCTTCAGCTGTCAAATCATTTTTTCGTCAACTTAGCATTGAAGAAATTCCATTTTCTTCAAATTGTTTGATTCATCATTAAAAAACGAAGATATTTGTGTGCTGTCAAGTCCCTTGATCTTCGTAATGAGTTTTGAAGTCAATAATGAAGTATTAATTAAAAAAATTACTGTGCTCCAATTTTTGAATGTCTTTCAGTTGGAAAATGTCACTGTGACCATTTTGACCTCAATTTCTACGTGGATTTAGGCGACTTTTTACCTTTTAGTTCTGAGTTTTAAGAGTAGAATTGACTTTTTATTTTTTATAACGAAAATTTATGGTGAGATTTTTGTTTTTTGATCACCCGGTAGATATGCGCGTCATATCCGGAGGATTGCACGGGTGTTCTGAGGCCGTGCAATGTGCACTATGGGGAGGAGAACGCATGGATTCATAGGACGTTGACCTGACCTGGTGAAACACATATGGGAATCCTGTGCGTTTATTTCATCGTGTGGATATACAAACGTAAAAGTGTGTATGTGTGTTGAGCATTATTCACGCATAGTTCTTTGAATATATGGGAAAAATATCTAAAGGAAAAAGGGGGTGTAAGAGGGATGATGGTGGTGAATATACGCGATGCAATTCGCAAGGAGAATTTTACATGGGGTGGCTTCCACGCCTTGCCGATCTCGGAGAGTGCAAAGAATCTTTCTCTGTACGCGGACAAGGAGGAAAGAGGGTGAAATATGGATGGTGGTAGAATGTAAAAGGGACGCGTAGTTTGAAGCGAGTGGCAAAAAGTCTTTGAAAATATTTGTGCGTGTGCGTGCAATTCGTTGAAAAGTGAAAAGCAAAAAAAAAAAAAAAAGCCACGTTCAGGAAAATAGAAAGGAAGTGCGAGGAGAAAAGATTTCAAACACTCGAGTCCGCTGTGGAGATTCGTTACTTTTTCGTCCAGATTACAAATTGATTGGTTTTCAGTCACAGAAATGTTATTTCGTGAGAAAAAAACCTCAAGAGATGTCTTGGTGATGAAAATAAATTAATCCAAAGCAAGGATTTCAAAATAACTCAACGAATCATTTGATAAAACGTCATTATATGATGGTCGAAGGTCGAGGATAAAAAAAATCGTTCCATCTGATGTCTACGATCTGAAAACGATAACAACGAGCCAGGATTACCATAAAGTTGACCAATAAGCAAAAACATTGAGACTTGGAATATAAAAATGATGATTCTGAGGAAGCAGAGATTTCATTGGCCCATCAATGCGGTCGATGAGGAGGATGCAATGAATACACTAAGTGCAGTCCCACTGGGCAGAGGGCTGTAATGGCCTGGAGGGGAACACTGACGAGCTGAAAGAGCAGCAGGGTGGACGCGAGAGGTAAAGAGGGCATAGGCAGCCATATAGGAAGGGCACGCATCAGTATTACGAGACAAGTAGGCTCGTACATCTATATATATACGTATATATAAATATAGGGGAACGTGGGGCAAAATGGACCCCTGGGGCAAAGCGGGCAATCCAAAAAATGTTGTCTTTGGGGCAAAGTGGGCTCCCAAAAATGAAGGAAGGTCAAATTCGAAGAAAAATTTGACTTTCTTTCATTTTTGGGAGAGCTCACTTTGCCCCAAAAATAAAAAGATTTGGATTGCCCGCTTTGCCCCAGGGGTCCATTTTGCCCCATGTTCCTCTATATATAATTTCTATGTAGTAAAGAAGGAGGAGAGAAGAAATGACGATGTTGATGACGACGATGATGATGGTGGCGGTTGTAGAGGTTGGTTAATGCGACAATTAAGCCAAGGGAACGGTTCACCAGTGCCTCAAACCCACACACACACATTTTTCCTTCCACAAAATGAATAAAGGCTTGATAACGTCTATGTATTTGGTCCTCTTGGCAAAAAGCATATTCTATGAATGCGGAACCTCCTTCCATGCAGTATACACATGTAAACGTATATTTATAGTGTGCATGTTTATGTGTGGGTGTATTTACAGATGTGTGAGGACGGCATGATATCAAAAACGCTTATTACATATTGCTCAGGGTTGACGTACTCCAGGGGTCCCTTTATATATCGTCAGGGTGTATCCTCCAACACCTCCACCTGGAAGAGCCCTTTCAACTACGAAGAACTATCCGCCACAATTATTTTTTTTCCACAACACATTTTGACGTTAATTTTAAATCGTAATAAATTAATAGATAAAAAAAACTCACATTGATACATGATTCTGAACTCATTTTCAAAACAAAAAAGTGATCGTAACGGTTGCTAACGAATTTGTAGATAAAAACTCATTTATACGCATGATTCTGAACTTATTTTGAGAAGAAAGAAGAAAAGATTTTATCTTATTGAGATAAAATAACATCTATTGTACGTTCGTCCATCATTGCATGGCATAACAGAGTACAAGATTGTGCACTAGGGTCAATGAACTTATAGGAGAGAAGGAACAGAAGGGCATCGGCTGTTCTACTTACAATTAGTGCCAGGTTCGTTGACGAGATTGAGTGTGTGTTTTATTATCACGTATACATGAGTTTGTATATATAGGGGAACATGGGGCAAAATGGACCCCTGGGGCAAAGCAAGCAATCCGAAAATTTTTATCTTTGGGGCAAGGTGGGCTCTCCCAAAAATGAAGGAAGATCAAATTCGAAGAAAAATTTGACTTTCCTTCATTTTTGGAAGGGCCCATTTTGCCCCAGAAATGAAAATTTTCAGATTGCCCGCTTTGCCCCGGGGTCCATTTTGCCCCATGTTCCCCTATATATATATAAATAGACGACTATATGCTATAATTGACATGTCATTCAGATGAGAGTTCAAGGGTCTCTTATTTCCTTGTAGAAACGGCCCTTTACTCTTCAGTGGCTTGTCCAGAGCTCCCGGAAGGATCTCCTTTCTAATGTTTTCTCTATTCCTTTTTTTTCTCTCATTTCTGCTTCTTCTTCTTCTTCTTCTTTTTATCTTTTTGTGGTAAATACGGTTTTAGCATACGGTTAGAGAAATACTCGTGAGATATTCTGCTTTTGACGTCCATAGATGAAAATGTGGAAAGCGTTTAATGGGCTGGGCATGGAGGGGGCAAGGATTAACAACCGGATAATGAAGTCGGTGTTTCATGCTCTGTGAAATTACTCCCACTCTATATATATATATATATACCACGTCCAACCCTTCCTCACTTTTTTTTTTCGAACCCCATTTTACCTCCACCCACCCCTTTTCTTTCTTCGCAGGACATAAATATCTCCATTGCCTTTCGATTCACATCCTCAATATATATTTGAGGTCTAACACGCAAGAACGAAGTCCTGATTCCACTCCTTTCTGCTTTTTTGTGAAAATTGTAGATGATAAAAAATTGCAGATTTTTTTGTAAAAATTTCAGACAACAATGAAAATGGAATAAAATAATAAAAAAAAATGGAGGAAACAAGCCCGAGAGAGATGGAATGTGCAATCACGAGTAGCCAAAGCTGTTGAGGGTTTCGAGCTATCGAAATCTGCATCCCCCTTTATCGTGAATTCCCTCTCGCGGGTATTCGGATGGCAAGAACCCTTCGTCGTTAGGTTTCCCGGCCAGTGTCGAACAAGAGCGTTGAGGGTGAGGAAGGAAGAGGAAGAGAGAAGTCGTTTAACGATGATGACTGCGCTGCAGTGCAAGGGTTGATGATGATTCTGTGGCGCAAAACCCGATGATCTTTCTCTTCCCTCGTGACACCTACAGGACTTTTCGGGTTTAAAAAATAAATTAAAATAATAATAATAATAATAATATAACATCAATAATAGTAAATACAAAGTAACGGAAAAATCATCAGATACAATTTTTTCCAAGATAATTTTTCGAAATTCTGCGTGAATCTTCTTGAGCATCGTATTATAATGTGTCAAAAATTTGAGAAGGTTTCACCGTCTAGTAATCGAGATATTCAGTGTTTAAAATGGCAAATTTGACACGAGGTCTTGTGGGAAGTTACGAAAAAAGACGATTTTTCACAACAAATAACTCGATTTCTTGACCGTAAAACTTTCTCAAATTTAACCCACAGTTGAGTATTATTGTTGAGAAGGTTCATACGAATTTTAAACAATTAAACTTGCAATTCGTCCAACGCATGCCTAACGCGTGAACTTCCTTAATGGAACGATACTCTCATTTCGATATACATTTGTATATATATGAAAACAGGGAGAAAAGTGTCAAAAGGTCGTATGTCACGTAATTCAACTTGGCGAATGATATCAGAGCAAACCATTAGGATTATACGTCAGTCTATATATATGTATGTTCTCACCAATGACCAGTTACATGCCTGTAAACCTCAGAACCTGAAATTGCTCGTGTATACATCATGAATATATGGTGCAAGTCTGCTCTCCTCTCGTCGATATATAATACAGCTTGGCAATATTGGAATGATGAACTGCGCGGATTGAAAGCGATCACGGGTGTTAACAGCGTTATAACGGGTCAGAGCCTCCACAGCTATATTGCGCTGTTAGGGATTCATGATATTTCCCGCAAAGCCAACCCTCCAATTGAGCCCTTCATAACGCCCTTTCCTCTCCGACTTCAAAAACTCTCTGCTTCCAAATTCTTCCAAACAACATATTTTTTAAAATATTTCTATTTTTTAATCCAAACTTATAGAACTTCGTTATTATTCTTCCAACAATATCGATAAAAACATGAATTTGTTGATTTTACCTTTTATCAGTCGATGATTAAACGGATCTATAGTTATCGACATTTTTCTTAGTTAACAAGACTTCCTGCAAGACGAATTCATCGTCAATTAATTAATTTATGTGACAAAAGTCGAATAGAACTCTTTAAAAAATTAAACACCACGTCGACTGCTATAAATCCTTAAAAACTCAAAAAATCAATATATCAAAAAGATAAAAAGTCAAAAAAAATTGACAAGTTTTTGAAAAAAAAAATGACAGAGTGAATTTTTAGAGAATTTCTTAAGGAACTCACTAAGCGTTGGTGCGTTAAAATCGTTTAAAAAATACGGATTATTCTTTCAAAAAGATCGATAAATACATGAATTTTTTAAATTCACTTTTTGTCAGTCGATGATTAATCGTATCAATAGTTAACAACATTTTTCTTAGTTAACAAGACACCCTGCAAAACGAATTCATCGTCGATTAATTAATTTATATAAATCCTTCTTAAAAACTGAAAATATCTATGGGTACAATTCGTGCTGGTAATGGATGAGTAAGTTCTGGTTGTACTCCATATTGGCCATGGGCGATTTGTAAATAATCAATGATTAATGAAGCCGGACGAATAAATGGAGATCGAAAACAGGCGACAGGTATAAAATAATTGTGCGTCTCCCACCAAAAGACACGCTCAATTAATTACAACACAAATTAACATTGGTTTCGTTACAAACTGTATAATGAGGCGTTATTCACGCTTTCGTATTTACCGATCGCCACGAATTAACAAAACCACCTTTCACGTTATACCGAAAATGTAATTGCGATGTACATTACATCGTGTACGTGTTTAACGAATATTTCATCCGTTCTCATGTTTCATGCATTTTCATTCCAACGAGAATTCTATCGTTACATTCTCTTTCCATTTAAAGCCCTTGGACAAAATTGATAAATTAACAATTATGCGGTAAAATTCTATCGAGATACATTCACACGAATGGCTTTGATTTTCCAAAGACTCGAACCCTTTATTTTATCGAGTGAAATATTCATTAAACATTCATTAAACATTCATTGATTCGATGTCATCGCAGCGACTGTTATTCGTGTGTTTTTATTTTTTATTATTATTATTATTTTTTTTTTTATCGACGAACATTGTGGAATTTCGTCAATGAAAATTATTTTACTCAGAGAATCGTCATTTATTTTCATTTTCATTGTCTTTTTGTGACCAACAGAGAAGTATCGACCATCGTTCACGTTCAATTAAATTTTTACATTTTTTTTTTTTTTTTTACTATAATGCGAAATCGTCTCGTACATTCAACGGCCGGAAATCATTTTCGCATCCAGTTCCTAGTGAATTTCGTTCGTGCAATGCAATTTTTACCGTTGCAGCATCTCGCGACCCCCGAATCGGTCACAACGTCACGTGACTTTAATTTTCACTATCGATTTGTCGTATAAACTCGGTCGTAACGAAACATCACCCTTTTTTACAACAAACGTTTACGGTTTCAATGTAATTACAAAATAATTTACCAAAATTTACTTTCCCAAAACCTCAAATACAGTTATGGATTTTTTTTTTTTCAAAATTCTCAATAATTCTTCAAATACTAAATATTTATTTTACTTTCGATTACTTGTGCAAATACCTATTAATTTTATTTCGTTTTTTTTTTTAAATTAAAAAAAAAAGTAGTAAATGATTAATTTCTGGAATTTTTATAAAAATTTTTCAAAATTATCGAATTTCAAATTTGCACAGTTTCTTGAACGAGTGACGGAGTCTTGAAATTACAAAACAGACAATATATCGATTTTTATCCACAATTTGAATTTGTGGATAGAAATGTCGCGATAAAGAATTGATACCAAAATATAAAAATAAAAAAATAAAAATAAAAAAAAAAACATACAAATTTTTCTTCCTCACTGGAATTCGTAATTAAAAATAAATACGATGGGAATATTGCACTTTCGGAATATTGTTTGTTGAGGAATTTGACGTGTCACTATTCACGTACGTACGTGAGCACTGCACATTGTAATAAAACCAGGTACACATTTTGCAATGGCGTGAGCTCTTAATAACCTGTTCAATGCGCGTCGCAGTTGATCGTGAGATTTAAATGGTTTTAGGGGTTGGGAAGGGTGAGGGCGTTCATCGAACCTTTGTAATTTACATCGAAGCTTTACAGAACAGAATGGCAGCAATTTCAACGATGATGATTAAACGCACGAAGCTTTATCTCATATCACCAAATACAATATTTTATGTATATATATATGTATATAAATAGGGGAACATGGGGCAAAATGGACCCCTGGGGCAAAGCAGGCAATCCAGGAAAAATTATTTTTGGGTCAAAGTGAGCTCTCCCGAAAATGAAAGAAAGTCAAATTTTTCTTTGAATTTGATCTCCCTTCGTTTTTGGGAAAGCCCACTTTGCCTCCAAAGATTAAAAATTTTGGATTGTTCGCTTTGTCCCAGGGGTCCATTTTGCCCCATGTTCCCCTATATATTTATAGATGTTGTAATTTCGTGCTACGCGCACAATTCTCTGAGCTACCAAATCGACTCGATAAATCCAACCGTATTCTCCACGTGATTCATTTTTGACGAATGTTTTCGAGCTCGTATGATAAATCATATGAACTCCAATCATTTGACAGCGATACATATTGGATATAAAACTTTAGACAAAAAACTGGGTTTTTACACTGAAAACCCAATTTTGTTGAAAATGGAACTTTTTTTTTTGATACATCGAACAAAATAATTTGTGAAAATAAAAAAAAAATAAAAAAATAAACTTTTGACGATGATTTCGTTATCAGGACCAGAGAAATTAAATTTTTAATATAAAAAAAAAAACACAAACTCCATTAATTCGCAACTAGAAATAATTTCCACGATTTTTATTCAAATAAAAATTTGACCATTGAAAATTAAGTGTCAAACTCATTATTTTTTCGTTCAATTATCAAATAAAATTGAATCAAGTTCAAAAAATGATTAAGAAAAGTTTGTAAAACAAAGTATTTTTTTTTTTCAACAAGACTTCACTAATTAATGGAAATTTGTATTTAATTACATTTGCAGCATTGTATTATTCATCAAAATACTGTGTAATCATAGAAGTGCTCAGGGCGAAATGGAATTAAAAAAGAAAAACAAAAAAAAAATGTAAAAAGAGATTCACTGGTAGAACAATATAATATGAGTTGTAATAACACGAGAGAGCGGATTGTTTAATGGACATTTGCATATATGCGGTATCTTTACATCTCGTTAACGTCCCTTTCAAATGCGTTTGTTCGCATCGAATGAGTTTGCAATGTTCCTGCTCGCTTAATCGATTCTCGGGGACCCGCAATATTAATCGAAGGCAATCAATACATGTGTATAACTATGAGCATGGAGAGCGAGACGAAAAACAAAGTGGGGACTCGAGTCGGTCGACTGATAGCCGATGATGCGAGCTTCGAGATAACGCAATTTTTTTTTTTTTTTCAAAAATGCACGTGAAATATCGTGGGACTGGAACCGGCGCCACTCGTTTTGTCAACGCATTTCATCCTCCTTTTTCCCTTTGGGCTCTTTTTTTTCTTTCTCTTTTTCTCTCGTTGTACATATCGGCGATGTGGATGAATCGGTAATAAAAGCTTGACGTTCGTTCGTAATGCTCCGTATCGCGAAATTGCATCGCTTCTCTCTCCTCACTCCTCCATTTGAATGTTTCACATTCTATATGAATACGTCGATAACTTTAATTCAAAAGGGCCGATGAAAATCATGTCAATAAGGATTTAAAAACCTTTTTATTATTTGGCCCTGATATATATATTGAAAAATAAATGTATAAATCGATGTAGTTTAGTAAATAGTGATCGAAATCTGAAATGTTAATAATTTTTGTAAATTTTTACATTTAAGAATATTTTTCTTATTAATTTCAATTTGTTTTTTGTACTTAAGTCAATAAGAAAATAAAGAAATTGATTAATTTATAAAAAAAAATATTTTAGAAGATTGAAGATTTAATTAATTAAGTGATTTTTAGGATTATGGAGTTTTCGGACGACTGTAGATTGAGAAAATATTTTATAGTAGAATTTAAACTCGTTCGAGTGATCCGATGCTTTTTAAATGAAAGATAAACAATTGAAAATTCATGGTTTTGTGTAATTGAAATTGACGTGGTATTTTCTGTAGATTATTATCGTTGTTGCATATCGTACGACGTCAATTAGTTTGCGATGCAAAATCGTTGGTACGATAAAACTTGGTTCATATGTTTATTTGCGAAGGGTATTAATTAATGAAACTCTCATGTTTTTCCCTCTTTTATTTTTCGTCTCTGTCTTTCCCTCGATTCCTCTATCTCACGTTGCAACTTTTCATATCACACAAAGGTCCATTTTCCTCATTTGGCGAACTTTATTTACGATTCCCAGGTGCATACATTTATCCACCCTCGGTCCATTATACATTCATTCGTTATTATTGCGAAAATAAAAAAGATACGAAGTTCCCCAGTGTTTTTGCTTGAGCGCAAGGAATTAAAAATAATAATAAAAAAAAAAAAAAAAGAAAAAAAAAAAAAAAGAAAAAACAAATGGTTTCCCTCTCTCATTCTATTCTTCTTTCCATTTGTCGTTCTTTCGAATTATTCTGCATGCGCATACACATACAAATATATTTGCGTGGTTGCTGGATAGAATTTTATTGCGAATTAAGCGTATAAAATTCAGCGAGCGAGAAAGAAACGTCCGAAAGTCATAAACGCATGTATGCGTGTGTGCGTGTATCCGTCATATAAAATAGCGAGCATTCGAGATTTTAGCATTATTCCAGAAGAGCATAGCAAAACGAATTTTCTCCCACTTTGTCATTTTATTCTCACTAGCTAAACATTTTTTATGATAAAACTGGTTTAAGGAGGTTCACGCGTTAGGCATGCGTTAGACGAATTGCAAGTTTTATTGTTTAAAATTCGTAGGAACCTTCTCAACGATAATACTCAACTGTGGGTTAAATTTGAGAAAGTTTTACGGTCTCGAAATCGAGTTGTTTGTTGTGAAAAATCGTCTTTTTTCGTAACTTCCCACAAGACCTCGTGTCAAAGTTGACATTTTAAACACTGAATATCTCGATTACTGGACGGTGAAACCTTCTCAAATTTTTGACACATTATAATACGATGCTCAAGAAGATTCACGCAGAATTTCGAAAAATGATCTTGGAAAAAATTGTATCTGATGATTTTGCCGTTACTTTGTATTTACTATTATTAATGTTATATTATTATTATTATTATTATTTTAATTTATTTTTTAAACCCGAAAAGTCCTGTAGGTGTCACGAGGGAAGAGAAAGATCATCGCACTATTATAATTATGGCACGTGAACCTTGAAGAAAAAAAAACTATATACTCGTGTCCATTTTTTTACTCATTCCATTAGCGATTAATATGCAGTGTTTAATCAACAATATGAGAAGATCCATCTCCCGTACAAGTATTAACCAGGAAACGTGTTTGACCACATCCCAGATACGTTGAAGTGCAAGTAATATGAATTCGAGCATATATATCGATATATAGAACCCCATGGATGTGGGGGTTCGTGTAAATATTATATATATACATATATATATATATATTCTGCACATATAAACATAACGTAGGTACGTATATTCCGGTAACTGCAGCGGGTGTTTGCAATATATGGATCTATATGCATATATGAGTACACAATTACATATATATGTATATATATATGAATTTACGTGGAAGGATTGCAAGCATCACGTGCGTTGTATCAGCGGAGTGTTGCTTCGTCAGCCCCGATATCGAAGTAGCCGATCGATCGTTAAGATACCGGAAGTGACGTCGTTAGTCCTGATAATCCGACCTGTTCGACCAGATATTTGATTCTCGAAATTTCGATAACATTCTACAGCCCTCTTTCCTCCCTCTTCTTGGCAATAATGTCGAGTGTGTTGATAATTCCATTTGATATTCCGATCGTAAAAGTGCACGATCTTTCTCCTCATTCTATCCGATGATCAATACATTTTTGTCTGTCATATTTTTCGTCAAATTTCCCACGAAATCGTGCAAAATCTTTGATTTTCAATAGCGATTCGAGTCCTGAGTATTTTTTTTTGTTTCCATCGAGTCTGTGGAGTTACCGATTGTCAGAAACTGAAATCGCGATGCAGGGGATCTTTCGCTTTTTACAAATATCCAGAAAATGGTTCTGTTTCCTTTTATGATATTTGCAAATGCCGATGAAATTTGGTGTGAAAAATTGATCAGAAGGCAGAATTAAACCATTTCGAACATTTTGACAACCAGCCAGCTGTAAGCAACCTGATGGTAGAATATACCGATCGTTGACCAAACGATGTCGACGACGCCATAGTCGTCGCAGCATATCAAGTTATACAGAAATCTCTCGACTACCGGACCACCACTAGTTTCCCTTCAACGTTATTGACACCTTTATATATATATATATATATATATATATATATATATATATAAAATATGCAATATCGTACATAGATACAAACATGTCCAAGAGATAGGAAGTTGCTGTGCTCTCTTTACGAGCAATATCTAATGGATTGCGCATCTCTCTGGTAACGGTACCAAAGCGCTACGTTAAATTTGACGTTCACGATTATTGCACGATTCTCTCTCCCGGTTTCATGATGCGTTTCTCTTGTCTCTCTTCTTGCAACTGCTATATATATAGAAACATTCGTATATAAATAAATATATATATATATATAGCGATCTCTTGGTTAATTCCCGAGGGTTGTTTGTCTCGGCGTTTGTTGCTTCTACGGGGCAGCATTTTCGTGTGTTCTAGGCAACAATTTAGCTCCGAGGCATGCATAGGATTATACGAGAAACGTTGCCACGAGAGTAGAAATTTGAGGGTGGTAACAGGGGTTGAGAAACGTTAATTTTATAATCCAGTATCCCACAGACAGTAGATTAAAAAAAAAAGGAAAAAAGAAAATAAGAGGAGGATAAAAAAAGATGTTATGACTCGACGACGCTGTCGTTTCGCTCTTGGTCACATTTTCAGCCAGATGCCCCAACAAATTACCCACCCCCTCGGGGTATAAAACGCACGAAAGGGTTGTCTGCTGCTTCAACTTTTCCTCACTTTATATCTCACTCCTTTTTCACTCTTTTGTTTTCCTTTCTTTCTCTGATACTCACAGTTTTCTCTCCAACCGCCTTTACACTTCTGAACCAAACCTTTCCCTCGCAGACCTCTCTTTCCGTCACTTCACCTCGTTTCATTTTCCTCTTTTTCTACCATGTTAACTTTCATATTTTCCTCTTTTTCTTGCTTTAACGCTTGTTTTTTTTGTTTCTTTTTATTTTTTTATCGTACTCTCTTTTCTTGCTGACTCGAAGGAAAAACCACGAAACGGGCGTTCTATTAACAAGCTTTGCTGCCTTTACACCTACGACTGTAAAGTTAACAAAGTCATGCTTTACGAAGCGTGCTTTTACTCTGTACAGTCCTGTAATATGCACATTTACTTTCTATGTCTGTATGGACAAGTGACGTACACATATAAAATACATGGAACGAGATGGAAAGCTCTGCTTCGCTTGTAGATTTTACAGATTCCTCGGTCACATCAGAACGCCGATTCGTAAGGGTTGAAGGCAGAGAGCGAACCTCGTAAAACTCTCGGAGTATATTTCAACACGAACGAAACAACAATGTGAACAGTATGTTAAAAGGCAACAGCCCGAGCAACAACACTGAATTTATTTAACAGTTTTGAATTTATTTCAACCCCTTCGTTTTTCTCTCTCTTTCTCTCTCTCGTTTTTTTTTTTTTTTTTTTACTTTTCTTTCTCTTTCTTTTTCTTTCGGTCTTTCACTCACAGCAACCGACGCCATATTTACGTCTAATGATTATTCAGCAGCTATGAGCCGACCAAAGCCACTTCAAAATTCTCCCTTCTCCATTTTAATAACGCTTGAATAATTAATATCTTTTGATCATTTAAATGAAGTCTCCATTGATAAAGGTGCAGCTTAGAACTGCACAAACGTCAAACTACGACTAACGAATAATTTTAACCACAGATCGTTACTCCAGCAAACTTTCACTTGTCGTCATGTTTTTTTATTTCATTTGATATGAAAATCAAATCAAGTAAATTGATGATTTTTCGTTTCAAAAATAAAGATGTTAAGAATAAAATAATTATCACAAATTTTAATAACAATTGGGTCGTCATTTATTATCTCATGAGTATATTTTATTATGAAATTATTCTCTTTTAATTAAAATTTCAGCTTTCCCAATTCAAACCTTTGCCATTTTCCAGAAAAATTCCGCTTCGCCAAAGACGAGTTTTTTTCTGCCCAAATAATTTTAAGAATTTTTTTTTTTTTTTTTTTTTCAGTTCAAATGGATATTTGGAATCGTAGATTCAAAGTAGCATTTTGGAAAAAAAAAAAAAAAAAACAGTTGTACAAAAATTATTTCCATTGACACAACAATAGGACGTTGCCAATTATTAAAAAAAAAAATTCAGTGGATACGTTTTTTGAGGATGAAAAAAATGATTGAAATTGATTTAATTTCCTGCAGTCCCAGGTGTATCTAAACCCTCAAATATGGAGTTTACTGCTGGCCAAATTATTTGCCAAGTGACATGACAGTGTGTCTAGTAAAAGTGGTTAGTGACCAGAGACATAGAAAATTGGACAGGGATGCAACAGAGAGATATAAATCAACAAGACAAGAAATTCTCTAGTTATTTATTCGAAATGGTAAATATGCGATAGATATTTTCAGTGGTTGGTACACAAAGGTATATTTATAGTGGCAGAGAGATCCGTGCACACATCAAAACGGAAATCCTAGACATTTCGGGAAACTGTCTGGAATGAGATACGGTATGGGGGTGTGTGCGATTTAATGCCTTGATCAACGAAACCGGAAGAGGATCACGCACGTCTCGGGGCTCTCGAGCAAACTCGCTCGTTCTCCATATTGTATACCCATCAAAATGTACTGTTGAATCTCTTCATGAGGCTTGGATTGTCAGAGCAACGTTTCCTTAGGATCCTCGTGCGAAATTGAGCAACCAGTGTCATTTATTTTCCTTCAATTCATTCTCATACTTTGATCGAACACTTTTTTCAAATTTTTCATTTTGATTCTGCTGCTATGAATAATGTTTTTTTTTTTTTTTTTTTTTTTTTTTGCAACCATTAAAATTGCCATGAACAGAAATTCTTCAAAGTCTATTTTCCCCTGAAATTTGTTGTCGAAGGGCGTCCTACACATCGATATGACGCAAAAGTCTGATTAATACGAGGGAACGCGTGCATATTATCCTCATTATTCATTACCAACCGAACACTAATTATTCGTCGTAACAACAAAAGCGCTTTATACAAACATGCAGCAAATGGAACTTTCAATACTGGAGCTACGGAGTTTTTCATCGATTTTATATGAGAACTGAGAGCCCAGATTCTCGAGTGAGTATTCACACACTTACTTATGTACATATATGTATATTTTTATATACAGGGTGTCTTGGCACTTGTGGTCATAACAGGAATCGTAAATTCAGGACAGAATCTCAAGCTGCACATTCCCATCCCATTTTTTCATCGCTCTGCCTTCTGAGGAGTCCGATCATCATTTTTAACGAATTCTCGACCATTTATCGTCAATTTTCTTCAAAACGGTTGCAGATAGAGCAAAAATGTATAAAAGCTTTTCTGTAGATCTTGAAATTCTACACAAAAAAGGTCCCTACGACTTTATCGAATTTCCACTAATTAAGGTGTCTAAAAGCCGATTGAACATAAAAGCGTAGAACTGCTCAATTGGAGATGTGTCACGTCACGTAAAATTTGTTCTTTTTCAAACCGCTGGCAGGCTCAAACTTCTGAAGATTAAAAGAAACGATTTGAGGTGTTTTTTAAGAGGATCCAATGCTCTGTAATGATGGACTACAATAAATTGTACCTTTCTTTGGAGACAGAAGCAATAAAATCTTTAAAAAAAAAAAGAATTGTTTTACTCTGACACTAAACTTCATCCTGAGATTGAGTTCACGGTAGTACTCATCTGTACTGGATCACCCTGTATCCTTATGTATATATATATTTATATATATGTATCGTTCACTTACATAAATCTCTAAAGGGAACAAGAAGGAGCGATATTGTGGAATATGAAAAGAGGTAGAACGAGATGTGGAGCCTAATAGAAAAAGTTGCATATCTCTGAGCATCAGGAGAGACAATGAGAAGCTCCTGTACGACGTGCAGGAGATTTCTCTCGTCGATATTACGATGACACTGTCGAGAGAAAGAGAGAAAGAGAGAGAGAAAGAGAAAGAGAAAAAGAGAGAAAGAGAAAGAGAGAAAGAGAGTGAGAGAAAGTTCCAGCAATGCAACGAATAAAGGGGTGATATAGTCTTTGACAAAAGCACATCTATCCTTCGGGGTACGTAATAACTCGTTGGAGTAATCATCGTATGCATCTTTATGCAAGTCCATAGCCATATAACTTATGGAACCATATAGATATATAGTAATAAAAAAATACTATAAAGAGGAGTAAAAAAAAAATTTTTTTTTTAAATTTAGGTTATGGTGAACCCCCCTCTTTGGTTGAATATTGAATAAATAAATATAAAGAATTTAAGAGATCCTGGCAATATCAAATTTCAAGAATCTAGAGCCTTACGTACATGCTGTTAAATTTAAGTCGCAAAATTTAATTTATTTTGGTTGCTACGACCTTAGGAATAAAAAAAGATTCGACTGGTCTCGTGAGATCCTCGACTTTCGATCCTCGATCCTTGAATGTAGATCCATCGATGCACATCCTTATACACTTGCTCTTTCTTTTACTTTCTTACTTCTACTTCCATGTTTCATTTTTCTCTGCTGTAAATATATATATAAAAGTCACTGTAATATGCAACGCACTCTCCAAACCGAACTGTATCTTTCTCTCTGTTTCGTTCTCCCTTAACGCTCGAGACTTTTCTTCCTTTCCCTATTTTTTTTCTCTGCATGGTACCTGGGTTTTAATTACGAGTGATGCAAGTGCATTGAGTGTATTTAATTTTATAAATTCTACACAAAAAATCGTCCACTGAATCCAAGAATCCTAAGAAATTGACAATTTTATTTAAAAAATTATGCCAAATATTAAATAAACAAAATCAAAATTCTAATATTTATATCCACTGGAAAAATCAGTTTTTTTTTTTCATTTTTTTCATATTCTGTACCAACATATACGTCTGAATTCTTCGGTAGCAACGTCAAAGTGCAACGACCCTTCATCCCTGTGATTCGTTCTGCAAATAAAAAATCCTCGTAAATAAATCTGCATAAATTGCACTAGTAAAATTTCTGAAGTTTCCTTTGTTCCAGGGGTTTGATCAGAACAACATTCGAAGCTGTACAGATTTCTGTATAAATATTCACTTTATTATGTTTCTCAATGACATCAGTATATGAATAATTTCGTCACGTGGTACGCGATCGTTCGTCTTTAAGGGTGCAGGACGTTGGCCCCGATGCATTGCTAAAGCAAAAGGGGTTTTGTACCACTGGCACAGATGCACATAAATGCACATAGATGAATATATATATATATATAAATATATATAGATCGAGTGTAGTCAGTGATTCACGTGCGTAGACCCATTTACAGCTGAGAGAATGCCAAGAGATATGGCGTT
Organism: Campoletis raptor; assembly: GCA_948107755.1. Lineage (NCBI taxonomy): Eukaryota > Metazoa > Arthropoda > Insecta > Hymenoptera > Ichneumonidae > Campoletis > Campoletis raptor. The sequence continues at coordinate 15,273,917 of OX403625.1, read as the reverse complement.
CTCGTCATTTTGCATCCGGAAAATGCGTAAAGCCTTGCACTGTATCTGCACATTAATGTGAAATGCGTGTGAGTGCAAGCAAAAAAAAAAAAAGAAAAGAAAAAAAAAAGAAAAATGCGTACAGGAGAGAGACCACAGTTGCAAAAGCCAAGAGAAACAGGCGGGTTTATAACACGCAAATAAATATGCCACGAAGGGATGAGAGGCCCTTGTAAGGTATATATATATCTATATATGTACTGAGAGATTGAGAAAGAGAGAGAAAGAGAGAGAGAGAGAGAGAGAGAGAAGGATTGCTTTTGCGGGGTGCAACAATAGGCCCTCGTGCAGGTTCCCATGGCAACCCCATCAATCCAGCTTGGCAACAGCTTGAGATCTTAAAGGAGAGAGTACTGGCAAACTAAATGCATATAGTCATGCACATATATATATATATATATATATATATATGTAAATGTATGTGCAAAAGTTCGTGCAATATGGTACAGTCATTGGTAGCAACATTGCACCAGTGTGTGCACGGAGATTTGCGGGGGTGCATATCGAAGCCTGACACAAGGGGTGAACGCTTCTTCTTCGTTTTTTTTTTTTTTTTTTTTTTTTTTCATATCTTTTTCTCTTACTGCTCGAGTGCTCGAGAGGATTCCTTCGTTAGTGCTTCGTTCGAAATGTAGGTGAACAGATGAGCTTTCTTAATAAACATACAGACTGCACTGGAAGAATTTTCACTTGAAAGAGTTTTTATGGTTTGATGAAAAAAAAAAAAAGAATTTAGAAAACGTGCTGCTGTGCAGTTTCGATTAATGAATATATTTGCAATTATCATTTTTAGTAAACTGATTTTTTTTCACTTTGAAATATTTCTGCTTTCATGAATAACCTAGCTGCTGGTGAAAGAAACAGTGGAAGTGAGAAAAATCACCCCTTTCTCGAGGCTCAAAGGGTTGAAATAGTAATTAAGGATATCGGGGCTCGCAGGTGACGAATAAATTACAGAAGCGTCATAGCCATCAAGCAAACTTCATTTAATCTTTATTATTATAAATACCGATATTGGAGTCAGGTTTAAGGACGTGCTGTATTTGACACTCTTATTCTCATGTATACGCTGTGAGAGGTGAGACGTCATTAAAAACACTGCTGGTACCTGTTATTAAAGTTTGCCAAGAGAAAAAAACGGGCTTTCTTTAATTGACTCGTTAACCATTAATTATTTTCGCAGTTATCGCGTATTAAGCCTGTCGGAGCAGCGAATGAAAAGGAGCGAATTTGACACGTGGTTAAGTTGGAAAAAAAAAGTAAAAAAAAAATAGAATAAAGAACTACTTCGCGAAAGAAAGGAAATAATTTTCTCGTCAACGGAATACACACCTTCTTCCAACGCACTTTATTTCCGCCATTTTTACCTTCTTTTCCTTCTTATAAATCCTTCGCTCTCTTTATCGTGAAAAATTTATCACTCGTGGCCACTTTTTTTCACGTTGAGTGATTCACTCAGCCGTTATCATTATTTATGTATTACGTGAATATATACGTATATACAAGTAAGTTTATTTCATAAACACAGATATATTGGAATGCCTTTCGGACCAGCTTCAAAACGTTTGTTCTGATACACCTTCTCCATCAGATTATGGATGCTGACGCAGCCTCTCGTCTCAAGCACGTTGAAAAACCCCGAGGAAATTCTGCTCGACGTCAAGAGAATGAGGCAGAGAGCTTATCCAGCAAAACACGAAGTCTAATTGCTCGGAATTATTTAGAACCTTTTCCGGACCGAGCAGACAAACTATTCCGAACAATATGAGCTCGAAATTTAATGATGCTTTTCAATTCTTATTCCTTTTTTATTTTTATCACGACTCAATTCTAATTCAAGTCAGAAACCTTTATTTTTATCGGAGTTACCTTTTCCTTAAGAATATTTGAAGCACGCATTCAAAATTGTACCAAATTTCATTAAATTTCGTCGCAGATTAATTTGTACATTTTGTTTCTGAGGAAGAATTCCAAGACTTAAGAATTCCAATTAATCCTCCAGTTCAAGAGTCATAAGAACTAAAATTTTTAACGAATTAACACAAATAGTTAAGTTTCTAAATACAATGAAAGATTGAATATTTGAAATTTTCAAAATCCTTGACGCCTCCGTTCACCGCTGAATAATACATCATCGCGAACAAAGCCCTAGCACCTGTAAACAATAGAGTTCAATACCGACTACGTTATGTACGATATATATGTATACATATATATATATATATTGTTGTACAAGTGTCATAGGACATAAATGATCGATTGTGCAATATCCAAGACCGAGAACTAATTACCGTCACGTCGAAACGTCCGGGTATAGACTGTAGGCACGAAGTGCATACATTGGCTGCATAAACATACGTATATGTATATGTTTATTTCTGTTGGTTCATTGTTCGTCATATTGGGAGATGGTGTTTCGTTGTAGCGATGGAAAACAATTGATGTACAATTTTTGTTTTCAGTATCGATCGATATATACGTGGATTTCTAAGCATATACATATACGAAGTGTTAAGGGATCCCAAATGTCTCGTTCTGGGGACTATCTGGTGAACACGTGGGGTTGCCATCATCCGGAAGGATTTAGGGAGTCTACGGGGACTGTTACAATGGCAAAGAGGGCAAATATTTCATGATATATCTATATATATATATATAGGTTGAAAGAGATTGTTCATGGATTCATGCCCTTGCGTTATTTGACCACCGGCGATCATCAGCTTGACGAGAGACTGAGTCCAGTGAACTTGGCGAAATTGGCAGAATGTATCGGACACGCATGCCTTCCTGTATGCATATGGGCTAGAGATGCATCGGGCATTGATTAATGGCACGCCTGTTGCAGTTCGCTTACAATGCAATTTGCTTTACGTGCACACCGCGAACGAAGCAATGTCAATGGTATGTCTTCAATATACGTTTATTTTCACATATGTACCGACGGTACCAAAATTACTACCGATCCTAAAATCCCGATCAAGTATAGATCGCGAAATCTTGATCCGATGAAGAAAGTCCTTGGGCATTTTTTTTTGCGATGCTGCGCTTTGATAAATTATTATTTTTTAAGTCATGACCAATCCGGAGTGTTATTATTATTATTATTGTATTATTATTATTATTATTATTCATTATTTATCGAAAATTATTTTTCATCATGCACCGCATATTGGTTTTTTTTTTGCTAATTCATAAATATCTCGTCAATGTCGCGTCGTTCAATAGTGAAGTTTCAAGACTTTTCTTAACGGAGATTTAATGAAGATTTGAGCAATTTTGAGGTTTCCTGTACATTCAGAAACAATATCAAGGGATGCAGGACGCCCAGAGAGAGAATGAGAAAGAGTGGACGTTATAGGCGTTCCCGCACTCGCGAGAAGTGACAAAGCCCCCGCAAGAGAGTGACACTCCGACGCGAAAGCCCGCGACAACTAATTAATCATTCAGGAAACGATGCAAACCCACGAGGAAGAAAGGGACTATTCGCATAGAGAAACAGATCGACAGAGACAAAGGGCGCATCACGTTTCTCTATGCCCAATATTAATGCTGGTGCATCCATCCGAGAGAACACCCTAAAATCACCCTCATACACGCTTATATATATAAATATAGAAATTGAACATATTACGTTCGGTATTCATACGAAATGCATTTTGTTTTAGAATTATATTGGAAATTGTCATGGGAATTATGAGAATTTACAGACGGTATTAAATTTGTAAAGTGATTGAAAACATTTGACATTTTCTATCAGATCATGACAAAGTTTATGACTTTTTTAGAAAATATCAAAATATCGATTGAACATTTTGGTTTGTTTTTTTTTTTTATCACGCAATCAACATTTATTATACTTTATTGAATTTTTTTTTTTTTTTTTTTTTTTTTTTCTAGCAATTCGTTTCTTAATACTTCGATACAAACTATAATTTTTCAATATCTTTTAAATCATCCTCTTAAATGACGTAATATTTTGCAAGCACTTTTTTCTGTAATATTTCGTAGCTTGTTAGCCCTCACTTGCCATCTTGGGCTTCAAAAGTACCCCAGGTCTAAATTTCCTTAAATTTAAGCATCCACTTTTGTTGGCTTTGGCGATTTTTTTTAGTGTACTTAAATTTAATTGTTGGCTATATGAGTGAACAATTTTTGAAAAAAAAAGGTTTCATAATGTTGTAAAACAATTTTCAAGTCGAAATATTCAGTAGTTCATTTTTTATGACAATTTTTTTAATTATATTGAAATTTTCAAAATCCACCGCAACATATCGATTCAGTATTAAACTTTTATTCGTCTTTGCACTTTGTCTGCTTTTGTATTATCGACATCATTATGTTCGCCTGTTACAAGAGCTGTGTGTCAATTTCATTGAAAACGTCACGCATTGGTGACAGCATTGAAATTCCGAAACAAGAGTGTCCTCGAATAGAAACTATAGTGTGTGTCCTGTAATTGGAAATTAATTTAACGCTATGTTTAATGATCTTCCAATTGATATTTTCGATGAATTATAAAAATTTACGAATTGATCACAAGAATGAGAAAAAATGATTTTGTTTTCAAGGGCCAGATGATCCCCATCGATTAATGGACATTTAAATTAATTAATTATTAATAAATATGTCAGAGAAAATGTACAACTTTACCTGATTCCTTAAAAATTCAATGAATCAATTGGCAGGTAAAAAGTTTATTCGGAAAAAAGAATATGGACGAATGATACTGAATAAATAAATAGATTCGATTCTTATTGAATCTGATCAAGTGCCTTCAAGATAAATGTCCAGTTTAATTTCAGGAAACTTGAAGTTTATCGTTCCCTTGAGATATAAATTGGAAAGAAACCACCATTGGACGTCTAGGAATGGTAGAGTGGTGCAGGGACCTTTGACCCATCGATACATATATAATCTACGCGCTCTGTAATACCTCGTAAATATATATATATATATATATTGAAAGCGATTTCAAGTAGATCTCGAAAGACGTTTTCCATCGACCGGGGCACTTAATTTCTCGTTTTATTTTTCTTTTCTTCTCCTCTTTCCATTTTCAACCCTCGTATTCGCTTCATCTGTTGTTTTTTTTTCTATTTTTTTTTTATTCTTATTTTTTTTTTTCTTCAAACGTCTGTGCGCGTGTTTTATTTTTCCGGCAGACTCGGCTCGCGCTGTCGTCGCTCATTACATTTAGCCGAAGCATTAAAGCCGAGAAGAGTCGAGAAAGGAACGAGTGAAAAGACACACCGACCAACAGAAGCCTCGAATAAGCGATTATACCGTTTGGCTCGAACGCAAAAGAGGATTTGCATAACACACGCATTTTTGTATACGCTCTTCTTCGCTCAAGCACGACGAGGCAGCATTTACATTTTATTTTAATCGCGGTAATCGATCGAATCGCCCCATGGAATTAAAGCTTCGCTGGAGAATCCAATGGTATCACTATCTTCTGTACATTCCAGAAGGGGTGGTTTTCAAAAGAGCACAAGGGTGGGAGGAAAAGCTCTGTCGCAACACTGCCTCATGTCGTTTCCTTTTCAACAATCTCCTCCTCCTCCTCCTCTCCTCTCCTCTCTCGATATACATAGCTCGTGTACTTTAAATAAAAATAAAGTACCCGGCAAATTCTCATCCCTCCGATATGCCGGATACGCATTAGCGAATAGGATGAAAAAGAGAGAAAGAAAGAGAGAGAGAGAGAGAGAGAGAGAGAGAAAGTAGGAAAACGAGACAAGTTACTTTTAACGAGTTGGCGAAACTCTCGTATTTTCGACACCGCGCTTCAAATTCCCGTCCATTATAACCCTTTTCTCATGCTCTCTATTTCAATTAATGCTCCACATACTCACACCGAAGTGAAATGTTCATTTTAACTGTAATCTTTTCATCGAATTAATTAATCATCTTCCACGTTTAAATCGTTCCAATTTAGTGAACGTTTTCTTTTTTTTTCTTTTTTTTTTTAGGACCAGCAGCTCCCATGCCATAAATAACTGTGGCTCAATATCTTTGTGCCGTACTTTCATTGTCAGCCCTCACTTAGTCGGTAAACGAAAATATTTTTTTTTTTGGCCAATTAACACAATTTTTTTGCCCATCAATATTCTACGAACCTTTCCTCTGATTGGGGTCACGAATAACACAATTTTATCTCATCGAACTATTTTTTTGTAATTTTTTACTCCATTTTCGTATGAAACTGAATCCATCAAAATTTCGACACAAATTGATCATTTTCAGGATCAATGAAGTTAACGGTTTTCGGTGCGAAATGGATTTCGTGCTTTTGATCTTGATGAGAATAAAAAAATTACTTATTAGTGGATGAAAAACATGTAGAATATCACGTTTTAATAACAACCATAAGAACACAACTATCAAAACATTCGTCAAGTGACACATAAATATTGTAAATAAAAATTAATTTTTAATTAATTTAATTTAGTTAATTAAGAATTAAATCATTTGATAGATCGCTGACACACTAACATTTGGCCACTGCATTGACACACTGGGTCATTTTGACCCGGAGCGTAAATAATCTGCTTCTCATAAGCAGCCTCTTTTTTTCGGTTCCATTTTCAAGAAGATTTGCAAAGAACCACGTTCGTGAGGATCATTAAAAAAGAATCAAGAGGCAATTACTGTAAAATGGGGTTGGCAAGTGTATATTTATCACAAAATTCTTTTAAATCATCTGATAACGGTTCCTCATCCAAAATCAAAAGTGGCTGATGTGGTTTGATACGAAGAATGGAAACAGAAGGTGAGTGAACTCAACTGGGAGGTATTTTTGATTCCATCAAATTTCCAAACCACTCCCACGAAGAAATAGTCAAAATTGAGAACTTCTGAAACACTTATTTTTTCAATCATCTTCTTAAAGAGCTGATGTGATGGATCTTGCTTATGGGATCCATTAAAAATAAATTGAGAGACAATTGGTGTAACATGGGGTTGACCATAAGACTTCAGCGACGACGTAGGGTCGTCGATATTCCAATAATTCAAGGGTCGCACTCCGAGGCGTGCCACGCGTTCACCTACTGTAACAATATATGTATATATATATATATATATATATATTTGTATATATGTCATTGGAGGTTTCCCGATGTTGGTCGGGTGTGCCTCTAATGGTGCGAGGTGTGCAAGTCCCTTCCCGTTCGATTCCCATGGGATATCTCTCGGTCCTTCGGTTTCACCGGCGATGCATCACTCTGTCCGCAGCCCCGTAACTCACCGCACACTGACACACACGCAAATTCTCACCCACCTTCCCCCCGGAGCTTGTATATTCGAAGCAACCATCTCTTGCTGACCCGTACACGCGTGTCCGGTTAAACGCGAGCCCACACACGTGGAACCACAGAGTAGACACATACTCGAGCATCCAACAGAGAGGGACTGGGGAAACACGAGAATGGACAGCAGCGAATGTTCAACACTAGACGTTGGAACGTTACAATTAAAATAATTGAAAAAATAGTAAATGGTTATTAAACGACAGCGATATGTGCGCACTCGGTGTATGTTTCCGGTAATCACAAAGTTAAGCAGCCTCCAGTGAGGTCAGTACTTGGTTGGGTGGCCGCTTAGCCATGCATCGACTAGGGATTTCCACAGTGTCCCTGGACCCTCGTGCAAATGCGATACAGTAATGCATTAGGAAAGAGTGGCTGTGGGCGACACTCCGGGGGGCACCCACAGGAGCAGGAACAGAAACAGTGAAGTGGGGGAAAAAGTGGGATTAAAGTGATGGGATGGGGTCGTAAAAACCCGCAATGGTATACGCAAGAATGATGAGTACATGCATGATAATTACATTGAGTTTCCAGCAAATTCCTACATCAATTTTGGACTCTTTTTCGTGGAAAGATGGACCTCCGGTGTCTTAGATCTTCAGATGAGGAGTTTCTACAGCCAGCGAATGATTAATTGACCAGTGCACCGGGCTCAGAAGTTGATTATTCATTTTCTCAGATGGTTAGATGGTGTTCGTCGTTTAAAAAGATATATGTTGCGGGGTCAAACGTTCTTTGAGGATTGTTGGGAGGAAAGAGGGAGAAAAGGGATTGGTTGGGTTATCGAGAACATTGGTAGCCGCGGACGTGTCGACGTGAAGGCCGGAGGCTGGATACACGTAGCATATCTGTTATGTCCGTGGGGCAAACTCTCCCGATGTCCAACGCATCTAATCTAACCCTTCTGGACAAGTTAGTCCACGCGACTATGTCCAACGTTGAGAGGGGATTCTGAATGGGGGTGGCTTTTGAGAAGGGTTCTGGTCGAGCGTTAATTCTCCACTCTTCGAAAGACAAGCCCACGGAACCTTCTGCTTTGATCGAGACAGATATAAGGAGTCCTTAATGTCATGTTTGGCACGTAAAGAAGTATAAACCGCGGAATCTGGAAGAAAAAAGTAACTTTAGGAATTCCTGCTTCCAATGCACCATTCCTGGGAAGTTCCTGAGACCTTAAGGTCGGGAGTGTGGAGGGCAAAAGGAGTGGTCAGCCACGTTTTTGCTTATAATCGATACCTGGAATGGTTAACATAAACCCATCAATATCTCATGACCTCTACATCAGAGAGAAAAATTCCTAAGAACTTTTCTCTTCAGAATGATGAAATCTGAAGGTTCTAGAAAGCTGGAGCATAACTTTTATGTCAGCCTGTAGATAAACTGGTTTCGTGTAGTGTTACACGAGCGGAAAGAATTTCCGGTAACGTTGTTCGCACTCACGAATACGATCCGTCACGCCAAGGACTTTATCGTGATTAATTATCCTGCTCGTTTTGGCTCTCGCTATTAATACATGTACATATACAGATATATAAGTATCTATATGTCCATGCCGATAGCTCTGCCCTTTGGGGATTATACTGGAGCCTATTCTATTCGTGCATCAACCGGATGTGCGTACGGCATCACGCCCGCAAATGTGTGTCCGAATGTATTAGAGAAATTGATTACACTCATATGACATGCTTCTCTCATCATTCGTCATTCTGTCAATACTGTCAACTATTTCGTACAATATTTATTGTGTTTCATTTGTAATGACCATTTGGCTTTAATTAAGTGGCTCGACGGGATAATGCCCAAAGGAAATTTCACTTTCATCTAGGAAACGATGATCAAAATCTTCTAGAATTTAATCTTCGAATGAGACCCGGTAGAATCATTCTTTCGTGTCTCGGTGAATGGTAAAAAAAAAAAAATGCAATGTTTTAACATCGGTCTGAAGGAACTTGCCGTTGGTTTCTCAAACTCCATGGTTCACGGTTCACGCACTCCAGGGATTTAACGATTAAATCATCATCTTAGATTCTTGAACGAAACGTTCCAAGTCTTAGGCGTATCATTGAACAAATCTAAGCTACCCATGGATTTGACCGAAGAATGCAACGATTGGTGCTAAATCAACAATTCGATAGGTGTCAAGGAGTCTTCATGTTTTTTTTTCTAATTTCTCAACTCGCCAGCTGGTTAGAAAAACTTTTCGGCTAAGTACAAAGCGTCAGGATCATTCGGAAGGTAGTTAAACCTACGGGAGATCATTATTCATCGATTTTCATCGGCTCCAGAGTAAAAAAGGGGATTGAAAATTGGATTGATAACTGGTACGTGTTATATTAAGCATATTGGGTACACATGACTCGTTGCAGACGTGTAACTATTTTACGCTCCACTTCTATGCCTCGCGTGTTTTACCAGCGAGGATTGAAATGCACCCTGTGAGAATTTGTGTTCATGGGGATACGTCAAAGTAGCGATCTAAATCGTGTAACGGAGCGGCAAGATTACAGGAACAAGATAACGCCCGCATAGCGTCATCTGTGCGCGCGTCAAGGCGCTCATGATGAGCTCGTTGCGTCAACGAACTCTTCCTGCTGTATATTTTATACACATTTTATAAACACATTTATTATTATATATATAAATATATATGTTTATTTAAATGGGTGTAAAAAAATGAGTGTCACGCTGCGTGTGTTGCGATCTACAGATTTTCGAGATAAATTGACAAAACTTTCTGTCTCTGACGCACTCGCACATCATTTCAAACACACTTTAAAAGCAACTAAAGAGGGTGGTCGATGCACGTGGGCATATGCGAATGGTCGGTGAATTTTTTTCATTTTATATCCGTGGCCAACAGTTGTGTACTAAACACGTGTGTACATCGCGTGCTCAACAGCCGCTGAGAATGTTTTTTTTCTAGGTCGCTGTCACGTTCGCCAATGCAAACTCGAAAAATTAATTAATTACGTGACATGGACTAAAGCTTTTTACATGCCGGTTAAATTGATTCTAAAAGTTCTGTGCCCTCGAGTCCCCTCTCTCTCTCTCTCTAAATGGCGACACGAAACTCTAAACTGACCTAACCCAATACTTTTCAAAAGTATTTTTATACTCATGGTCAATCGCACATGTGTGTACATTTTTTTGCACACATGGATTAAACGGAAATATGTTGGAATGCCCCTGCGCCAACCTGTTTTGCCAACCTGACCATTTCTTTCCTCTTTTCATTCTTATTTTGTCATAATCAAATCGAAATTCCTGGAATAAGTAAATAATTGGATTAGTGAATGAAGCATCGCTATAAACATTAACTAAATATTTTTATTCCCTTCTTTTTCATTCTTAATCTTCCAGAGCGTTAGAAAAATTTCTAAGGGGATCGTCTAATGTGTTAGATAAAAAAAATCGATTTTTTTTCTCATGAATCACATCCAAAACACGTGCAGAAGTCATGGAAGGTGAACTCTATGGTCCGGGCATAGCGTTTTTTCCCAAAACACGATTTTTTCTGACCGCTGCCGTCATATCTCAAAAACTAGTTGATCGATTCTGCTCGAATTTTTCCAGCATCTTTAGTACGTACGTAACTACAAGTTGAACTAAAATAATCAAGATTTCTTCATTAGTTTTCTTTCTACCAGCTAAATAGACCCAAAAAAAGTGCGAAAAGTTGAGTTTTTTCTTCTAAAGCGTAAAAAAATGATAATTCCTCGAAATTCTGACTTTATTTTAGTTCCATGTAGAGCCTCAAGTATCAGGATTGGAATGGCGTTTGATTTTTCGATTTCAGTTAAGCAGAGCAGCCGGAATCATGGCAGCAGTGGAGCCTCTTTTTTTTCACGCGTGTTCCCGTTGCACGGTGTATCTCCGATTGTGATAAGAATATTAACTTCAAAAAATTCACAAAGTTTGTTCGAATATCAATAAGAATGTCGTACATTTTAGAAATTTTTTAATTTCAATGGTTTGTCAAAAAAAAAATCCCGAAAAAAGCATTTAAAAAAATAGCTTTTACACTCAACGACCCCCGTGAAAAAACATTTTTTAATTATTTATAAATCTGTCAAAAAATACTGATTTTTTTTTTTTATCACTCGCAGAGGCTCCATAAAGGATAATGACATGGCGACGATTCGACAGTAAATATTTACGAGTGTATGTGCTCACTTGATCGTTGGTATACGTTTCTATAAGTTCAGTACTTATAATAGACTTCATTGAAATATATATGTGAATGTAGATATAATACAGTATATAAGTAACGTGTTAAGACCAACAACGAAGAATGGTGCATTAGTCACACACCATTTTACCACCAGGCGTGACGTGCACGCTTTTTTGTGATCGTTAATTCGAGTCTTTCGGAGTTGTGGAGGGGTGGGGGATGAAACTCCCCTCTAGCATGTCATCCGACAACGTACCGTCCTAGTTTAGTGAATCCACGTACACATAAATGTATATTCATATAGATATCGATGTATATATATATAATTTTCAAGCGACTGCAACGAGAACCCTCTTATATTATATGCCTCCGAGTTTTTCTCTTTCCCGCGCATTTTAAAAATCCAGCATGGCTGTGCCAATGCGAGGGCCATTCGAGCGAACCGGTCACGTGGCGTTATAGGGGTGCTCTGTCTTCGTAATGCATTCATCGTCACATATTCACTCTCCCCATCTCTCTATCCAAGTCTTTTCTCTTTCTCATCCATTATTTCTTCTATTTATATATTTTATTTTTTTTCTACACGGAGACAACTTCCCTCATGATTCTGACCTTTCATTTTTTTTTCGCTATATATTTTTTTTTTCTTTTAGAATTCTTAGTGAAAAGTTTTATAAAATTTCACACTCCGTACTCCGTTTTTGTACGAATTCTTTCGACGCTATAAATGTTAAGGTTTCAAACGAGATCTTGAACTCTTAAAATTCAACTGAATAATTAAAAAAAACTCCTGTCACTCGATTCTTCAGGATATTCAATGGCGATTATAATAATAATTCCCGTTATAATGATAAGCAACAATGTATCGCCTGGATAGGTAGCTCGAGGGCACGTCCTTCGACATCAAAGTCACGTCCCCCACCCCCCCCCCTTCCCACCCTTTTCCCTATACCACCCCTTGAACCTATTCACTCGAGCATGACTAATGAGATTCATTTTGTATTTTACAGTTAACCCTCTGATCCCTCCCTTGACGCATCAACCATATTCTTTTCGTCCTTTTCTGCATCACGATCTTTTCACCCTTTTTCTCTCTCTTTCTCTTTCTCTCTGTCTAAGATAGAGAATGAGAGAGACAGAGAGAGACAGCGAGAACTCGAGTTTCAATTCATCGTCACACAAGTCTTTTCAGAATTTAAATCACTCCGGGGCTCATAGCCGCTTATCGCGAATATTTTACTATCAGAAAATTCGACCAAGAAAAATATTGAATTTTTTTTTATTTCACGCTGAGAATATTCTACAAAAAATTACTCAAGTAACAAGTAATAAGAAAACAAAACAATGAAGGAACTTATAAATATTAAAAATCTTTGTCAACAAAACCCATTTCGTAGGAAATGAAATATATTTTCAGAAATATAGAATTTTATCGATTTTCAAGAACGAAATCTCATCAACTTGATAAACGTTTTGTATTCGTAATTATTTTGATCCCACGCAGAGCTCTAATCGAATGTAACGTTAGAAAAAGAAGAAAAAGAAAAAAAAAAGTTCACACATTTTAAAACATTGAATTGGGGGGTTGGAGATCGACCCTAATTTCTGGGTAGCACTCGAGTATTAAATTCGTGTAATATCACCGCTGTCCGGATTTTAATCGACGTGATACACGTTCGCCATTAATTCGTCGTATACACACGTGACGTGTGCGACCGAGTGAAAATCGTAAGGGATGCTAATAAGAAAAACGATCCGGCTGTAAAATTGTGGGCGCGAATAAGTATTCAAAAGAGAGAGAAAGAGAGAGGGAGAGAAAGAGAGAAAGAAAAAGAGAAAAACACGTCACACTGATTGCACATCCGTTTCCGGAAGAAGAAAATCGTCGCTATACTTATTTCATTGAATGTTCCATTGTAAAATCAACCCCTGCATGTATATTCGTACAGCAACGACGAAGAGACCAAAACATAATATTTATTGCCGACTTCCGTTCAATTAGGGGTTGACGGTTCATAGAGAGGGGTTCCCTTCGCCGCCACTCAACATATATATCTTTTTCTCACTATAGAATACATGGCTTTTCACACAATAATATATATATATATATATAGATATATAAATCCCCTAAACTTTTTGTTGACTGTCTTCAAACGATTGAAACTTGTAGCTCTTTCGATCCTTTTGGCAAAATCCTGTCCGTTGTACGAGACAGAATAGGGTGCAGGCTTGGTACACACATATGTGAACACCAGCTATTTTAGAATTCAATAATGCCTACAGGGATGAGAATTCACTATACAAATTTTTCGAGGGTGAAACAATGTCAAGGTCCGTAAAAAAAAAAAAAATATATATATGCACGTGACAATGATCACGTTATTCGGATTTTTGTAACTGTTGATTATAAAGCTTTGTAATATTTTTCATTAATTATTTATTTCATTTTCGAGACTTATTAGTGTAATTTACAATTTTTTTGATTATTTTTTTTTTTTTTTCACTATGGTAAATATTTTGCTTCTGGTCTCAAATAATCGTTCACAAAACAATCTTCGAAAATAATCATGATGAAGATAACCAAAAAAAGAAATATTTATTTTAAAAACTTTTTTTAATCTCACATTCAATATTAATATGGAATCTTACAAAAATAATAATAATAACAATTATAATAGGAATGATTTTTAAGCATAAACGTCGTGGTTCAGAACAAAAAAACTAAATTAAAAAAGAAAAATTGAAGAATTAAAAAACATTAAAAATTGAAAATTAAAAAATTTGAAAGTTCAAACAAAAATAATAAAACGTCGAAACTGTATTTTGGTGATTGAGAGTTTTTTTTTTTCGACGAAGTGATTGCACTGATTTTTAACTGAAAATTTATCATCAACATAATAATAATGTGATAACATTAATGTTGTAGTTTAAAAGACTAATTTAAAAATGACAGTAAATTTAAAACAGTTTAAAGTTTGTGTCAAAGTGCAGGCAATTATAAATAATGCTTATCGGGCACTAAAATCACCTCCGGTCCCATGGTGTAATGGTTAGCACTCTGGACTTTGAATCCAGCGATCCGAGTTCAAATCTCGGTGGGACCTTGGAATAAAAAACTGTTTTTTTTTTTTCGTTCAAAATGTTTTTTTTTTTCATCAAAGTGAATATAATGGTATTATTTTTTTATCAAATCGTTCGATCTTCTACGAACCATGAGTTTTATTTTTTATTTTGTTTATTCTTCCTCCTTTTTGGTATACCGATGCTAAGCCACGACCTGAAACTTTTATCGAGCTCAATTTCGATGTCATAGATCTAAATGATAAAGTATTACACGCTTGTAATGTAATTACCCTTCCATTATTCACGTAACTCGGTCTATTTCTCGACCACTTCCCCCACCCTCTGACCGCAATGGAACTGTCAGAATCTCTACTTATAGAGGCTTTTCCCTGCTGAATCGATAAGTCCGTAACTTAATTTTTTTAATCGTTTGTCCGTTGTAGAAAAAAAATCTCGAAAATACTTCGGCGATGAACAATTTTTTTTCATTTTTTTTTTTTTTTTTTTTACTTCAGGCAATGACTACAATGAGGTTTTTCTTTATTAATTCTTCCGAAAATTGTTCAAAGACTCGACTAGGTCTGAAGATTTTTGAATCGAGGTTTTTTTTACGTCAAAATAAAATAAAGATAATTAACATAAATAAAATAGTAAATAAAATGGAATAATGATTGAAAGATTTTTTTTATTTTCGATTTTTGATGCTGCATTCAACGCCCCATATAAATATATATATATATATATATATATTTATAAATATCCCCTGCGTAGCTCGTTTCCTTATCTCCCGTTTTAGCAAGCGGAGTGATTGGATGCGCTCGGCTCGTGAGTCTCTCTGACAGGTCTTATCAGTGATCAGCGAAAGCACTCGACGCTTGTCGTGACTTTTGTTGTTCGCAATTGTACAAATTTTTCTCTTTATCTCTTTCTCTCGTTCTTTTTTTATTTTTACCGTCCTGAACATCCCCAGGCCCAGTTGCGGTGTCTATTGATTTTTTTTTGGACATTGATTAGTGAAAGAAATTGATTATTGAAAAATAATGTAAACAGCTGGATGTGCATAACGATTGCACGTACGATCTTCATAGTTTGAGACTCCACAGTCTTCTCGTGAAATCTCATATTCATTGAGACATGAAATTAACGTAATTAAGCATTTCTGCCTGCGGCGAAAACGTCGTTGGCTTTGAAAGGAATCTGCGTCCCTCTCTCTCTCTCCTCTGCGTCTCTTTCCATCTCTCGGTGTCTTGGTTATCGGAAGGAAAAGCATTTTGGGAAGGGGGTCAAAGTGGGAAAAGCTTTTGCAGGTTGAAACGAGCGTTATACCGCCAGACTACGAGATTCCACCTCAGATCGTTACCGGAAGTTCATCAAGATGTGACAACGCCACCGTGAAACTGGATCTCTCATCGTCCACCAATCTCACCCTCTCTATCACTCCCTCTTTATTTCTCTTGTGTCTCGAATGGATACCCGAGGCTCTCGTAAAATACTTTCTCAATTTAAATTTCAGTCGATCCTTCCAACAGCACACGCTCCGAGGTTTAACTCGGTAAAGCACGACCAACATATACGAGAGACGAGAGATGCTCGCGAGAGAGCTTAACGAGCGTAACCATCCCTCTTAACCATCTCCCCCCCCCGTCCCCACCCCCAACCCAGTAACTTGAAGACCGGTGGCGCCCTCCACCCACAAGCCTCCCACCATCTATAAAATATCGCATGAAATGAGAAAAGCCCGGACACTTGTGAGTTTCGATCTTGCCGTAGATTCATGGACCAAGATATAGGAAACATCTCTTCGTATCTTCGACGTTCAACAGATCGAGCTTTATCCTTTATATATATATATAGGAAAATATGGGGCAAAATGGACCCCTGGGGTAAAGCGGACAATCCTAAATTTTTTATATTTGGGGCAAAGTAGGCTCTCCCAAAAATGAAGGAAAGTCAAATTTTTCTTCGAATTTTATCTTCCTTCATTTTTGGGAGAGCCCGCTTTGCCCCAACGCTAAAAAATTTTGAATTGACCACGTTGCCCCAGGGGTCCATTTTGCCCCATGTTCCCCCTATATATATATAGTGATAATATTTAAATGATATATAAATATCAATATATATATAGAAGATGCTGTTTATACCGAAGATATAATGGGGTTCGAGAGTGTTTGCGAATGGCTCGTTCTATGATCTCTGAACGAGTTTGTTACGCGTCACCTTATCAGATCGAGACGCGCTTCTCCAACTCGTTTCAATCGATCTTCCACCAATGTTTCTACGAATAAATAATTCAATCATACTTAAGCACCGAGTATTCATGATTCCAATAAATTGCCACGTTGAATTATTATCGGTAATTCAAGATTATTTACCATTTTGCTTACCGAATCTCTCTTCGAATTGGATTTAACGTTTTTCGCTTATAAAACTTTGTTTTTTTTTTTACAGAATTTAACAAAATTTCAAGTACATTTTTTGGACATTTTTATTAAACTATATGCAAAATTGCAAAAGGATTCACCGTTTACAAAAGTTCTTATGGGGAAAATTAGAAAAATTCATATTTTACGAAATAACTCCGGAACTTTTGAACCGATTTTTTTCACTTTTTTCCCCAATTACAAAGAAACATATGACGAAAGTTTTTTTTGAAAAAAATTAAGAATTTTGACCATTCATTTTTGGAGATACAGAAATACAAAGTTTAAGCCTCCGTGGAATAGAAATGTCAAAGTTTAAAGTTCAAACTTCAGATTAGTGATTTTTTTTCGAAAGTTTATTCGGCAATTTATATCCAAGTTAAAAAAAAAAAAAAAAAAAAAAAAAAAAAAAAACAAAGCAGAGCGTAAGATTTTGAACGTGATTACAAAGTTGAATGCGGTGCTGTGCTTATTTTTTTTTTCGACCATCTCGCATGTCATTTTTCTGTTTACATTTTTTTGTCCTGGAATGATGGGCAGTAATAATAACGTTGATAGCATACCATGAAAATATAATTTAAGAATAATTCAAGATGGCGCACAGGACGAGAGGCTATTCGCTTCGTTTTCTCGACTGCAAGAATGATCAAAATCGCGATCCACTTTCCTTCGCGAGTTTAAAGTTTCCAAATGGTCTGTACGTCGCAAAGATTTCGATAGCGTATTATACACTCTCATGAATATATATATATATATATATATATATATATATATATATATATATATTTATATTAACAGAGAGTTTGAACTCCTTTGGGTCATAAAGCGATGCCATCGAGCTATCGCCTTATCCTCGTCGAAAGATATATAACACACGCTGCACGCGGTTCTTTTCGTGTGTTTAGCTCTTTCCGACAAATTCAATGCTCCCTCTAATAATATATATATATATATATATATATCTATATATATATAATATTACAACGCGTTATAAGCTACAGTTTCGGTATGAAATTTACCACGCGCGATTGGATCCCAAACATTTTATCGAGTTTAATTTGAAGAGTGAGCGCCTTCGGCATTAAATCCCTTAACAGCTTCCGTAGCAATAAATAATATTATGCATACAGCTGAACTTTTCAACCTCCTTTTTTGTCGTTGAGCGCCATCTTTGTTTGCAAAAAAGAAAGAAGAAAAATATATATATTCATCCATTAACTAAATTCACGATTTTTTTCACCTACAGGTCCTTCCAAAATCGGAAGAACATAAAAAAAGTCTTTTCTTTCTCGTTTGTTCCGCGACCCGCAACTATTTTCCATTATTCGAGACACCCTGTATAATTTCGTTATACCGTGTACACAGAAAATACTTGACGTGGGGGAGAATCGAAAGAGCCGCGAGCCTCCGGGCAATTAAATAAAATGTGATACGCTAGCAGCCAAGTTATGACTGAGAATCTTTATGGTTTATGACCAACGGCGTATTCCTTAAATCCAGACATAAAGCGGATCTCTTCCCGCGTCATATTACACCCCAATTTTTTTTCATCTTATAAATTTTTAGTGCAAATGCATCAATGGATGAGAAAATACATTACAGTTTTTTATTTTTTGTCAATCATTGCATTTTTTGTTTTTTTTTTTTCAAATGCATGCAAATTTTGTATGGAAATGAACACTTTCTTGGTCAGAACTACTCGACGGTTTTGATCTCAGGTTTTTATGACCACTCATATATTTTAGTCCCAAAAACAACATTTTCTTGAAGTTTATTTATATTTTTACTGATGGAAAAATGAATACACCTCATCAACAACTATATATATTCATAAGAATGGAGACAGTTGACACGTAGATTTAAGACAGGAGAGAAATAAATTCTTCAAGAACTACCCTCACCCCTTGTATGTACACGAGGAAGCGCCTTGAGCCAATTTTCTCTCGTCGCTCGTAAAAGTCTGCTGTTTAAGATTTACGCGCGTCACGGCAATTATAACGTGTTTTATAACAACAAAAAGTTAGGAGGACTCTTCGGCAACTCTTATGCCACCCCCTGGATGCCTTGCAACAACCCCTATCCGCCTCGATGCTTCGTTCTTCTTTTCATGAAAAGAAGACACGCTTCTTCTTCTTACGATGACGACCGGTGCAACCACCCCCTCGAACTTATATCGTAAAAACGTTATTAGACTGCCTCATGCGTCTCGACAAACTCACCCTTAACCCCCTCTCTATTTCTATATACAAAACTCTTGCTCCGATCTACACCAACCCACCATCTTTAAATAAAACGACAAATTTTCTTTCTTCATCCCCTTTAAGTGCCCAAGCTTTACCGCATGAAGAACTTCCTGGATCTTCGAAAAAACTTTCGTACACAAATCAACCCTTGGCACATTTTTACACATGCTCCTTCATTCAAATTCACGTCAAATTGTTGTAAAATAAATTTTTCAAAATAAAAGTAAATAAAAGTAAATAATTGTATTTTGTAACAATTACAAAATCAAAGACTGTGAATTTTAGGGAAATAATTGATATTCCATTTTTAAAATCCCCAAAAATAAGTGACATTTCGACATAAAAATTTATAGGAACGAAATAAATGTTTGCAAGATTATTTAAAATGTTTTGTTTTTGCAAAAAAGTAAAAAAAAATACAGTTCGTAGATTAATGAATTGGAGAAAATTATTTAAATCGATAATTAGTTATTCTTTATTTAAATAAATTTTTGTTAAACTTCAAAATTTCGTGTCAACTGAGACAAAATGTCTCGTAGCTTGTTATATTATTGTTCAGTAAGAATATTACAGGTGCACAATATTACAACGTCATACGTAACTGCCTGTAAAAATTGTTTGCCTAGCAAATTTTACAGATCGTTTTATACACCGTAGTTATATACACTTGGATGTATATTGTCGTAAGAGGTTTTTTACTGCGGCTTCTTTATATTACGTACGCTTCAAGGAATATTCTTTTTATATTGCTTCTTTTTGTCTCTCGGTTAAACGGAAACGGTGGATGGATAGCCCGGAGGCTAAATACCAATATATAAACATTTATCTACATAAATATATATCTATATATCTATATATTTGTTCATTTACAGATGAAAACGCAGGGAATATAAAAAAAGTTGAGTATATTGGGATTCCAAGTAAATTGAATGAAAAAATAAAAAAAATAAAAAAATAAAAAAATAGGAATCCATTTAGTTTGTTCACAAGGAAAAAATTCAATTATCGTTTTTTATTTTTACTGGAGACTTTTTATCATGCAAATATTTTTGCATTCTTTGATATTCAATTTTTTATTTTCAATACTTTTGCTTGTCAATAAAGATTCTGCGTAATGATGATTGGAAGTGAGTATTTGTTGTAATTGAGTGTGGAAATAAGATTTAAACAAGACTTGGCAGCCATTTTGGATACCGAAACATGCCTTAACAAGAGTCTGCGTAGTTTTAGTGACTTAATTATCGCGATAAGGGGTAATTACGTCGAAAGTCGTCGGGAGTGGTGAAGCATTTTGTCTTGCACTTAAGTAAACTCGTAACGAAGAGGCATGCAAAAATTTCATTCTGTTTTGTCTTTACGACATTAACCCTTATAAATATATGTCTATTTAACTTCCACCGCTTTTACTTACCCTCTCGTTCTCCTGGGCAGAGCTCGTGGAGATCTCATCCCTTGGGTTTTCGGTTACGGCTATAATTTTATAGTTTTATGTTAACTTCATCGGCTGGGGAAGATTTTGTGCTTTTTCGAGGGTGAGTACGACGCCATTTCAATACCAAAGTTTCACGGTACTGCGTTTCATAGTGATTGTCTGACAAACTTTCATAAAATGTCAATTAAAAGAATGAGTACGTGGGAAAAATGAAAAATCTATTTACTTTTTTTATAAAATACTTTTTTAAATATCATTTTTTAACACAACAACAACTTTTTATGTATTTTGTGCTAATTTCGTCTTATTACTTTTTAGATCGAGTTTTTTTTCGATTTTTATTATTATCTAATTGAAAAAGTTTTCAAGTTTTGGGTACTTTTCAACAGTTTCGTTAAATAAAATGGAAAAAAAGAATTTCGGGAGAATCGTTTGGTTTTTATTTATATCAACATTCATGACAGAGGGCAGTTGGAATAATTATTTTTCAAAATTTCCATTTCAGCGTTATCGTCGTTAATTTTGAAGTTAATTTATTTAAAAATACAACTGTCAATTATTAAATTTGTAGTAAAACAAAAAAATCACATGAAAAATATCGCAGTGGGGACTGAAATACAAATTTTAGCATCAATGAATCCAAGCCTTCGATAGCTCAGTTGGTAGAGCGGTGGACTGTAGTAGGACATAAAGTGCGGAAATCCATAGGTCGCTGGTTCAAATCCGGCTCGAAGGAAAATTTTTTTTTTTTTTAATTCTTGAATTTTTTGTTCAAAAATGGTTTCCGTTTATGCTAAACGACATTTCAATGATTTTCAGTCGTTCAAACTCGACAAATATTTAATTAGTAATATATTTAAAAAATAAATAGTGTATTGAGCTTTTAGGGGTGGAAATAAAAAGCAGGTTCCACCGAGATTTGAACTCGGATCGCTGGATTCAGAGTCCAGAGTGCTAACCATTACACCATGGAACCGTACGTACATTTTTTGTTGGAAAATAACTTGGATAACAGTTTAGAGAAATTCCATTACTATTCCATGCATATATGTATATAAATATATATATCTATACATTGAAATGCATTCTCTCCCTTGTCGATACACCGAACGTCGTTACACGCGACGCGAATTCCAATTACAAACACCTGTAATACGGAATTACATCAAACACACGTTTTCGGGTTTCGATTGTCAATTTAACTCGTGTCGCCAGCAGCGCTTCGCTTCACAAAACACATCGTTACAACACGTGCATATATATATGTATATAAATGCGTGGATAACCATCGAGGGAATAATCCACCTGTTATCGTGCACAGGACATTTCCCATTGATGGTTGTTTCAGTGCGATTTAAAAAAACATTCATGATGAAATGTCGATGCTATGTGCATTATTATTTCCAACAAAAAGATCGCTCAGTTGCAGCAGTGACTCCCTATTTTCCGATAATTCCAATGGAAAGTAAATCAAATATTTTTCCTGGCCAATGTAATATTTTTAAATGTTTGTAAAAAAAAAAAAATGTTTCAATTTTAAAACCAAAGACAATGTATACTGAGAAAATATTTTGATGACTGAAGCTATATTTTTGTTTATTTCAAGCAAAATATTGAGTGCAATATGTGCAACGAAATATTTTTCGAATCGGACGAAATGTTAATGTAACAAAATTTCATTATTAATTAAAAAAAAAATCAGCATGGTCTTTTTGTGCTGGAGTTAAAATAAAAATGAATTAAAAATTAGTGTTGGTCCAATTTGCCTGCACTCTAAGTGAAACGTCACTTTCTGTCATTTTTTGATAAAAAAAAAAAAAAATTTAATGAAATAGGTATTTAAAAAATATTTAATTATTTCGAATAAAAAATAAAGACGAAAAATAAATAAAAACGAGCAATTTTTATCGTTTTTTCCACTTTTATTAAGATATAAACACAAAAAAGCATACAACATGAGATTAATAATTTTTTGAATGCACCATCAGGATAGAAATGAATAAAGAACGATTTTATAAATTTCTGGACATATAGGAAAACGTCTAATCATATTGATTAATTAAACGTAAAGAT
This sequence comes from Campoletis raptor, assembly GCA_948107755.1. Classification (NCBI taxonomy): domain Eukaryota; kingdom Metazoa; phylum Arthropoda; class Insecta; order Hymenoptera; family Ichneumonidae; genus Campoletis; species Campoletis raptor. The sequence goes on along the minus strand of OX403625.1, from coordinate 15,251,166 downwards.
AACTTTGTTTATTGTGTATTTAATTTGTATGTGTTACTGACAATAGCAATATATGTGTACATGTCTACATATAATATGTATTTACGTACAATAGTGTACACTATACACTGTGTATATCTGAACTACTGAATGTATAGAGATCAAGATCCATTGCGATTGAGATCTGTCCCAAGAGACATCCCCAAGGGGTGTAGACGATGCAGTCACGGTGTCCAAGTAATTAATCAGCAGCATATATATGCGTTTATATACATAAATACATATGTAGATCCAGTCACATATACATAATATTATATATGAAGTCATCTATGTACACATATATATTCAACTCAATTCATTTTATATATAAAGAAATATCTGTCATCGAAATAAACACATTTATATACTTATATATATATAAATATATATTTATTTTTATTTTTTAAATGTTAAATAAATTTTCATTCATTTTATTATATATATTTATATATATAAATAAATATATTCATATTTTTAAAAATTACTTTTATACATTTTATTTTTGTTTCATTTATTTACTCACGTAAATGGTATTGTTATCGCGCGTATTTTATATACACCGTTGACTATTTCGTACCACCCCCGTATGGTCACTCTGGTGGAAACCACTCAAATTAATTTCAAGTCGAACAAACATATTCTTCTAGATCTGACGGGACGTTCTGACATCCAATCAGCTTCTTGTCCCTCGGTGTTCCGAAAAATATAAGCGAGGGGGTAACTGCTATAGAAACGAACGATTAATTGGCAGTAAATATGTTTGTATATAAATATATTTACGATACTTGGTGCTGTTATTATCCTTTTCCTTTTTTTTCAAATTTGAATGATTTGAAGTCAGAAAAACTTGTTGATTGTTATAGAATAAGATTATATTTTGGAATTTTGTAAAATAAGTTTCGATTTATTAAAAAAAATAAATAAAAAAAAACACATTTTAAAGCTTAATTAGTCAAGTTTAAACGTCATACGAATTGATGATTGATTAAATAATTGATTTTTAGGTTTACGATTATCTCGAGGGAAAAAAAAACTTGGACAATAATTTCCTTTTTTTTTTAATCTCCATTTCCAAAGTTATTTTGATTTCATTTCTAATATAATTTCGACCACGTGTTACAATGCTCCTCTTCTTACGGTTGGTTAATTCGTGACTGACAGGATTGTGGCAGGAAGAGAGAAACAAGAAGAAAGAGAGAGTCAAAAAGTGAGACACTGCCAGACAATCATGTGTCTCCACCCTCCTCGATCATCCCTCCCCCCTGTTGACCCACGCAATTGCTCGCATTTGGACCGATCCAACCATCAGAACCATACGAAAGTCTCTTCAATGAGATTTTAGTACGGGAACACGCGTCAAAGACGAAACAGAAAACACCAGCGTGTCACGTTACGCACCGAAGGTGGCGACTCGCTCGTCAAAAACTACGTGACACATTTGAGGGGGTGGCGGTGGGAGAAGAGTAAAAAAAAAAGAAAAAGGGAACAAGTGGCATTGTTAAATCGTTTTAGATTCGATCACTCAGATGAATCACAGATTTGGCACGCCTGGACGATTTCATCAGTGAACCAGAGCCTTTTCCACCCTCTCACAATCTCCTCGTTCGTCCTTTTTGTTTCATTTGATTTTTACTGTTACTCTATAATGTCGAAATATTTCATCAGGATAAGCAATAATAATAAATAAATAAATAAATAAATAACAATGAATAACTTCTAAATAATCCTTCTGAACATTATTGTAAAATGTTGCTAGCATTTTTTTCCTAAAAACCTTGAAATAATTTATCACGAGTTGCAATTTTTTTATTGAATTAACCAGTTAAAAGACTGCGGTAATTATTTTTTCTGTGACAATGCACAAAAACCGGGGGGTCCTTCTGGCAAGAAAAAAGCGAATTGACATCGCTCTGAAACGCGAATTAATGAGATAAGCGGCAGGGAGATACTTTTTATTTTTATTTTTATGTTTTTTTTCTTTTTTTTTTGAGTTCTGCTTAAGGTTTGACTTTAAGGCTCTCCGTGTAATGAAACAGAGAGTATAATGAGGAATCTTTTTTTCTCTCTCTTTCTCGTGGGTTTTAAAAGCTTTATATATATATATATATAGTGTAGGGCAGATCATGCACTCGAAGTCTCTGGTAAGGCGTGTACGACAAAGTTTCGCCGCAGGATCTCCGTTTGTCTCGGCTTCGCTGCAAAGGACTTAATTATCTAATTAATTAACCTCAATCAGAACGATGAGTAATTTCTCGCTTCGATGGCGCCTTTGCCAACCTACAGCAAAAGACAGAGAAGACTTTCTTGTCACACTGACTTCAGTAAGGCAGAGAGGGCTGAAATTACGCTTGGCTTAACGGCAAATCGATTACATTCCAAACCTTAGTTTATAACTTGTAAATATATATATATATATATATATATGTTTCACAGTCCTGCGGCTGCTTACTTCATTCTCGTCTTCCTCCAATTTCCTTCGTCTCCCCCTTCGATACACTGTCATGGTGAATCGAGCCACAAGCTTCACGCTATTATTCCCTTTTGGTCGTTTCGATCCGAGCTTCGATCACTACTACCCTCAACAAACCCTTATCGCTTATCAATTTTCTCACTGTTTTCTATCGTGTCTTCTCTATGAAATAACTCCTGGAAAACCGAGATTGGCAAAGTTCTAATATGCCATTCTGTTTTGTTATTCATCAGCTAAATATTTGATCTTTAATTAAAAACACTCTTTAACTTTCATTTAAATCGAAGATAATGGTCGATGGAACTATTTTCATTTTGTCAAGTCAAAATTTCATAAAAATTTTAAGTCTAAACGTGATAATTATTGAATATAATCTACTCAGGCTTCAAGGGATTTTTCAAAACCATTTTTCAATACGAATTCTTTAGTGTAATCCAAGGCACTCGTGTCACTCTTATTTATTTATTTATAAATTAATTTTTTCATGAAAAAAAAAAGAAATCCATATGAGGAATTCTGTACGTCATTTGAAAAAGTAAATTGTCTTGAAATATAGTTTTATGTATTTATTTACTTGGATTTTATCAACTTTAGGTGTCAGGAGACTGCTGCTAATTATCAACGAACTTTTTAGCTGTGGAATCCCATATTTTTCCCATGGCCTCGTGTGCTGGGCTCTATCGGAGCGAGTCAGAGTTACTCTTGTTTTTTTTTTCTAAACTTCTCTTTCTCTTTCTTCCTCTTTCTTCCTCTCGTCTTAAGCCCTCATTAACAAATGGCATTGTCTAGTATATAAAGCCTCGCTTAGGTTGTCATTTTTTTCTTGCTTCTTCAACAAAAACACTCGAGAGTGAATCGTTTACGAGTGAGAGGGAGATGGGGGAATAGGCGTGTTTCCATTCGAATGTGTAACTGACGTTTTTGACGTGTCAAGTGGTTACGCAAGCGGATGAGATACAAGAGAAAAAAGAGAGGGTTCGTAAAATCTTGGAGAGACTACGAGGAGAGGGGAATTTTAGAACCAACGTTTTGCTACAGTGACTAAGGATTGGAAATACATACGAACACATCGCAACACCCTCTGATGACATATATAGTACACACTGTTTTCCATAAACATCTCTCGAGAGCAATCCCTAATCGTCGAGTGCACATGGGTTCCCGATGTTTCATGGCTTTTAGATCGTGCAAAGGGTTGCTTTCATTCCATAAAATAACTGCTCTTTATTCAGACTTTGAACAAACAATCATTTCGTTAAATCAAATAAATTTTATGCATTTTAACGAATCCGTAAAATGCAATCGATTATTATGGTGAATTCTTTATAAAAATTTCAGAACATCCAGAATTTTGACATTTTAACCCATTATTCAGTTTCGTATAATAAAAAAAAAAAAAAAAAAAATACTTTTCATTCAAATTTGTACAGGAGCAGGCGAAAAAAAAACGAGTATAATCTTGACTGGATTTAAATGATTTTTCGTTAATGCTTTGCTCGAATAAACTGAAGAGTTTTTATAATTCATCAAGATTGTTTGTACTGCTTTAATTTATAGTGACCCTTGCGACACAGCCGGGAGATCAATCGTGTAGATTGTCATTTCTATGGGGAATTCTATAGAAAGTTTCCTTCCTGCTGACAAGGCAAATTTTTGGGGTTAAATCGAATATGACAGTTGAAGTCGATGCTGCTTAACTCGTGTGATTGCCGGAGCCACGCACCGACCGTGCAGCCATCGCTGTCGGTCCATTCATAAGAACTTTTAAACAGAATGTCAAAAAAAATTATCATTTATTGTCAAATCTTTTAAAATTTTTATCGTAATTGCCTGTATATTGATAGAAGAAAATGACGCGTGACTAAACGAACATTTAAATTGTATACTAGAATCACTATATGTACAAATCGCAAATTCACGAAAAGTTTCGGAGGCTTTAACCCTGGCCCCGAGTCTATTTGTCTAACTTTGTATTTGGTTAGTCAACTCTGCCCGCGAGGCGTCATGGGAAATGACAAGTGGCGAGAGTGAGACGATCATTTAGATATACACACACACTATATTTACATGTAAATTGTAAATAGCTTAACCGAATTTATATACGATTGTGTATATATGTGTGGACCCATCGAAATTTCTCGCTCTGTCTAGATCTGGTCCTGCCTCTCTGGAGCTTATTATCGATCCAATGGGAGCCCTTTCATGTGCTAATGTGTGTTTATTCGATCGAATGCTAATAGCGCTGATAGAGGTGTGCCGCTCCTGTGTTCTCTCTCCCCCATTGCCAAAGGGCCCCTCTCTATATATTTCCATCAGTAACCCCATCGCTACCCTCTCTTCATTTTGTCCTTTCTACTTAATAGGTTTGATAATAAAATTATCGCGATTACAGCCACTGTGACATATTCACATGTATATTTATATATATATATATTTTTTTTTTTGATTTTTTTACTCGTTTATACAATGGAGAAGGATTTATTGAGAAAAAGAAAACAGAACGAAAGGATTTTTGGTCCTTTACTCCCATTTTTTTGTGACTTTTGATAAGAATTATTATTATTATTATTATTTTTTATTACTGGATCATCGTCATGCGAGTCTTTTTTCACATACTTGTCGTAAAAGATACTCTTGGAAAATTTTGCAGATTAAACTTCTCGTTAAATTATAAAGTTTCGGTACTAAAATGTCACGGATCCTATCGTGATTAGAATTCTCCTCTCATCTTTGTGCAGCAGATTCTCTCAACGCGGAAATTACTTTATGAGAGCTCCTTAATCCGCCGAACGTGATAAGGTTTTTTTTTTTCTACAGTAAACTCGTCTACTGTTTGAGGAGAAAAATATTGAGGAAAAAAAAAACAATTAAAATCAGTCATTTTGAATTTCAATTAATAATTGAATTATTAGTCGACTTTAAATCGTCATTCAATGAATTATTGTTTTGTATATTTCAGATTACTGTCAGGATCTCGAAAAATCATGATAAAAAATCACCATGGAGAAAAAATTCACAGTATTGGAGATTGAGGATCGAAAAAAAATTGGCCAAAAGCCATGTCAGTAGAAACGTAAGATTTAATCGTAGTTTGACTTCTGAAGAATATGGTTAAGTGTGAAGACGAAGAAACAAACGTGTAAAAGTTGAAAACGAAGAATTGTGGAGGGTCGTTAAGAGTCGTTGAAAACGATGAGAAAGTGTACATATAAGAAACATAGTGAGAATGGTTGTTGTAGTAAAAGGAAAGAACATAACGTTGCCAGCCGATTTGGCAACGGACGAAGAAAGCATTAAGGCCCATTCTACTTCGGATATGCCTCTCGCCTATGCGCAATCTTAGTTCACGACTTTATCTCGAAGGATTGATACTCGATAATAAAGACAAGACAAAAGAAATTTTTCGCGAAGGTTCAACGAGGCGTGATCGTGTCTGGCGAGTGAACGAGCTATGCTTCCGATTGCAATTCAGGCTGCGATGATATTTTCTACTCGAATGTTATTCCCTGACACCATCTCGCGAGCGTAACGATAAGATCTCGAATGAAATTCGCCCCCGGTGGCATCGACTTCCGTCATTTTCTACAAACTCTTCTCGACCATGAAAAGTAATAAAGCAAAAAAAAAAAGAAATAATAAACGAAACGATTTTTTCGAGACAGATATTTAATCAGATTGAAATTTGCCACGTGAGGCCAAAAGACAACGTGACTTTCTTTTATTTTATCGAAACTTCTTGCTGTCACGAGGAATCAGAAAATTTTGGTTAATTCTCTTTATACTTGATGGTTATAATTATTCCGTCTGCTCGCTGCCATTGTCTCGTTCATTAAAACATGCGGAGAAAGTTAACAGCGCGTTTGATTATAGCTTTTTAAATATGATCCGAGACTTTTGTCGCCCTCGTCATGTTCCATCATAAACAAACTTTTTTTACGAGGTTGGCAAAAACGTATCCGTTGTTGAAGTCTTTTGACATTTACGATCGCCAGGTGACCTAGTATTCTCGCTTTTTCTTACTTTCAACTAATTTTCTATTCTCGTTAAATAATAACAAACTTTTGCTTTATCATTATTCTAACTCGGTGTTTTATTATTCACGATTTACAGTCATTTATACGTGAATATGTTCTGGACAACACTTACCTCTGTGTCTTCATGTACTTTCTGTTTTACGTCGCGGTATGGTACGCTACTAAGGTAAAAAAAAAAAAAAAAAACGAACAGTTTAACTATTTTAAGCAATAAACCATCGATTGCAAAAAGTTTTATCATTCCATACGTCGTTTGAAATAAAAAAAACGTTTTTTTTTCGTAATCTTTTGGATTAATTTCATTGAAACTTCTCAGGCAATCAAACGTATCGAGAAGAAGAATAAAAAACTTATGGAAACGGTTGTGAGTAATAGAACGGTGAGGAATTGTCAAAAAACACAATTTATTTTTGTTTTGTTATTGTACGTTTGGTAATTCTATGGTTTAATAAATTTAGAAACTTGATGACGTTATGGCTTTGAAGGACAAACGTGCGGAGTATGAAGATATTGTCGTAAAAGCGGTAATAAAAAAAAAAAAAAAAAAATAGAAAAAGCAATTAGTTGACGAAGATTTAGTGAAAAATGAACAAATAAATAAATGGTTTTTTTTTTAACCAATGAACGGTTTTAGAAAGGGGCCCAAAAAGTTACAGCTAAACATCTCGACAATGAAGTAAGCTGTTCAAAGGTTGTTTAAAAAATATTTAATCAATTATAAGACTCGAGTAACTTTGATACAACGTTATATTCGTCCAGATGAAAAGACTGAGCACCGAACTTATCGCAACCGGAAATAAGATGGCGGAACTGGAGAGAATATTGGGAAAAGTAAGAAACAATAATTGAGAATCGTCATTTATGATTGATCGGTGAATAAGACCGACAATATATTCAGTTTTCGTTGTTAAATCATTAGATGCTTTATAGTGTCAATTCAGGGAAAAATATCGAGACCGTGGCGAAGGTAATTACGGAACGAGGGAACGAAGTGGCAACGAACAGACAGAGATTGTCACGAACTCGCTCGAGAACGTCAAGGTTACGTCAAAATTTAATCATGTTTCACACATTGACAAATTCTCATTCAATTCTTTACTGTAATCATTAATTTCGATACGAAAAAAAAAAAAAAAAATGGTTTCAAAAAAATATTTCATTCAAAATTCTCAAATACCATAATAAAGATTTTTTTTTTTTTTCATTTAACTGTACTTCGTTTTTTGAAAATTTCACTTCGAATCTGGATTACAAAAACGAAATCTCGAGATTTTTTGAAATTTTGTGATCAAACGCTTTGGTGGGACTAAAGTCTTAAGTTTTGGAACTTTATTTGATTTTGGGTGCAGTAAAGAATTAAGAATGTGTGTTAAAAAGTGTATTTTCATTGAGAAATGTAATTGAATAGAAAGATTTTATTTAAAGATCCTCGAACCGTCGTTTCCACCAACATTACCACCGGAACCACCGCCACGGAAGTACGGTATCTTTGTCACGAGGCCACCGGGTCAACGTTTGTCACCAATCGCCCGATCTCCAGCGTCGAAAATCGGATTCAAGTAATCGAGCATCGGCCGAGACTTCATCGAACGATTCTCATCGAATAAGTCTGTCAAGAGTTACGTCAAGATGTAAATGTCAACTAGAAATCGATGGGAAAAGATCTCAATCGAAAAAGCGTTCGAGAAGAATTTCAATTTCAAGAAAAAACTCTTCAACGAGTATCAATAAATTATCGTTAGAACCATTCAAAGTTTCCTCTTTGGAAAAATCGATTTTGGACAAAAGTTCAATTTTACAAAATGATTATTAAAGAAAAAAAAAAAATGGAAAAGTCAATGGCTCCAGTTGTTTTATCGGTCAAATAACGATTCTCTTTGACTTCCAACGTCATGGTATCATCGACCTTGGCTCAATGACCCGAGATCGATATAGAAAAAAAAAAACGTGCAAATAAACCCACATTCACATCCGGTTAACCATCGACTCTTGCAATCGCAATGTGCATGTATTTCGTTGTATGGTAATTGTGAGGAAAACAAACAAAAAAAAAACTGAACCAAAATTAAACATAGAAAGTCATTTCGATGGTCTTCGTCCAAAAGAATTTTTTTCAGAGTAACGAAACTTTTATTCTAATATAACGAAGCAATAAATTGAATAATAGAACGACAACCTTAAGCGTACTAAACGTTGGTAAAGATTAAAGCAAAGACAAAATAGAATTTTAGCAGGTGATGGTTTGTGTGGAAGAGTCTTTTGTGATGATCTCATTTGAATTTCAAATGCGATGACGCGATGTTATTGAGGTGAAGTTAAATTATTCGTCGTAGGACAACAGGCTGTATTATTCGATCGTTTAATTTGAAAATTCTTTTGAATGACGTAACTCGTTAAAGTCTGAAAATTTTTTTGGCGAAGGAGCTGCGTCATTTGGATTTTTTTTTTTTTTTTTTGTTTTTTTTTTTCGTCTATCTTGGAACGTTCGTCACTAGATTAACGTTTCGAGAATAAAAATAATACAGATCGTGATGATTCCTCGTTACGAAAAATCCCAAAAATACGCCTGAATTATTGCCGATTATAACTTCTTCGTTTGTTCGTTCGAACCATCAACGAAACCAGAACGATCAATTGAATGGTCCAATCAAGATAAATAAAGAAGCCTATCGCATATTTTTATAATAAATACTTCGCCTCGGAATCGCATTCGAAAAAAAATATATATATATGTATATATATTTATATATTTATGAGCTACGTTGACCTTGGACCAGTACTCGTCTGTTCAGTCTCTCAAGGCAAACAACGGAGTTAATTTGAACGTTACTTGCTCTTTTAAAATTGACTGCAAAATAAAAATGATTCCATTTTAACCGAAGTTTTGTTTTTTATTCCCGATTCTAAACGTCTCAACTTCTGAGATTAATCCTAAAAAAAGTATTTTATTAATATGTGAATATTTCAGATTTTTCAATAAATTTATATCAATGTTTTTAATATATTAATATTTTCACAGGTGATTTTTTAGATAAAATAATTTTTAAACTTTTCGAGGTTTTTTTTCTTTTAAAATTTCGTTCAGGTATTTATTGTTTGTTCAAAAACACATTTTCGCAAAAAAATTGAGACATTCGATTCGGTCCGAAGCTCAAAACTTATTGAAAATATAAAAAATATAAAATCAGAGAGAAAAATGATTTTTTTTAAATTAAATCGTAGCATAAACTAAATTATTATAAATCGTAGCATAACACAAATTTTTATAAATATGTGTACGAAAGTTCAGAAGCGAAATTCGAACAGTTTCAATTTTATTTCATCCTGAAAATATTGTAGAAAAACAGTTAAATTTACACAACAATACGAATTTAAATATATAACATAAAAATTTATATTCAAACGAAACTACAAGCAACTTGGTATCTGACGAGTGAACATTTTATTCTGAATATTGAAGTTCGACTATGCGTGAAACACTTTCACCTTTTGCTGTTGGCTTTTTTCCGTTGTATTATTTCGACGTAGTAGTCTATAAAAAAAAAAAAAAAAAAAACAAAAAAAAAACGAAATTATGACACGAAATTTTGTGTGAGGTGGAAATTCCCAGTGAGTTGCTAAAGTCCTGAAAGTTTCTTTGTTCTTCGAAATTTTTTTATAACATAGAAGGAGTAAATAAAAATGATTTATTTATTATTCTTAAATGGAGGCTTCGAAGCGATAAACCAATTTTCGAAAACGAACGTGGAGGATGTTCCAAACGAGTGTTTTTTTTTTCAATAATTTAAGTAAAAAAAAACTATGACGTTTAATTTGAAACGACCTTCAAGGACAATGAATGATTGCAGTATTTTAAAACACGTGTCTTGATGGACTTCCGACAATTTTGAACGGTCGAGAAGATTTATTTCCAGGAATAAATTTAGTGCAATTTTGGTGAACAATAAAAAAAAGGTCAGAGTTTGATACGCGCAAGGATTTAACGCGGTTTTCGTACTGCGAACGATAATTCGTGTGTCGAGTGACTGGAACCCGGAACGCAGGTAGTCGTAAGTTGCTTGTATATTTCTCACCGAGTCGGATGAACTTTCACTGACTACTGGCCTGGCGAGCAGTAGTTCGAGAACAGCTAGTCCGCGTTGTTTCGAATCATTCGCAGTCATTCGTCGTCTTGGGCAGAGTAACAATCGTTCGGATCGAGTTCAAAGATATGTTCTATATTTTTTTTCATTTTTTTTACAAATTATTTGAAATTTCTTCAATTTAATCAAAATTGTGACGTCAAGTGATAAATTTTATTCGACAACGAAGTGTTTCTTTCTTTTATTTTGTCATCAATTTTCGATGACATTAAAGAAACAATTCCAAAAAGATTTATTGTGAGAAGTGACTGTAAAATTCTATTTTCGAAAGCGAACTGAAAGGATATCGAGAGTGAATCGAGAGAGAGAGATTAAATCGACTGTAAAAGTTGAGAAGTGTCAAAACTGACGGAAATCGTTAACGACCATATCTCGAGGAACGAACTCTTCGTGATTTCTGCACGACTTTCAATGTGTCTTTGTCGAATTGCCAGATAAATATGAACAAAAATAATAAAAATTGATGTAAAAAAAAAAAAAAAAACAAAAATCTGCAAATAAACTGAATGTGATTTCGATGACGATCGGTGCTGGAATTCGAGACATTTATTGCTGGAAGTTCAAGTGTACGAGATGAAAGTGTTATCCTTATTCAGATCCTTTTGAAAGTCCTGTTTTTCCTCATCGGGCCAAAGATTGAGTGAAAAATTCAACTTTTTATAAATAAAATTAACGTTAAAGTTTTTTTACATAACTTTTTCAGTTGATTTTCGAGTGTGACTTGGAAATTCGTATTTGAAGTACAATAAAAAAAAAAAAGAAAGGAATTTGGCGATCATGGTCGTGGACACAGGAACCATTCGTCTCGTTATTTTTCTCGGTATGTTTCTCGTGTTTGCCGGTGATTACAGCACCCTTTTGGCCACGATATTTGGCAACGAGCAAGAAACATCAGCCCAAAATTCTTCGATACGTGAACCGGAAGGTCCACCGAAGAATGGACCTCATGTTATTGACAGCTCGAACATGCTGGACGACGAGGGGGAGGAGGAGGAAGTGGAAAATGGTAAGAAAAATGTGTAAAGTTAAAAAAAAAAAAAACAACAAAAAACAAAAGAATAAGTAACTTTGCACAGAAAGAAGGACAACTTGAATTACGACGGACTTGACGCCGGGGTAAGCACAAATTTACAAGCTCTTAAAAGGCTCATTTGGACTCTTGGTAACTGGACTGTAATTATACTTAAAACAAGCTTTCTTTGAAAAAAAAAAAAAAAAAAAAAAAAATCCAAAAGATTGACTTGATTAACTTTAATTAACTCCATTCATTAACGTTAAGAATTTTGTTTTTTGTCAACATTATTTCAGATAGCACAAGAAAGGCAAAAATGATGGCCACCATAAAAAATGCTTGTCTTCCAAAACTCATATGCGAATTGACCTCTTCGCCGTATCAAAATCAGCTCAGCGAGATGGAAAGATCACTCTTGAATCTCATCAGGTATTTTTCTTATTATTTCAAACTCATCAATTTTTTTTTTTTTTTTTTTTTTTTTTTTCAATGAATTATTCTCATTGCTACCGATATAAAGAAGTATTTTCATCAATAAATCATTGCCAACCAATTTAAACGTTTCGTGAATTGAATATTTTTATTCTCAATTTTTTTTAGCCTCAAAATTCTCGTTAATGTTTTTTTTGTTATTTTTTTATTATTATTATTTCAAGTCCATCCGTTTTTTTAATTTTTTAAATATGAATTATTATCATTCCTACCGATATAAAGTTTTTTTTATTAATTAATTGTTGCAAATCGATTTAAATGGCTCGTATTTAATTTTTTTTATCCCCATTTTTGGAAGTAGCCTCAAAATTCTCGTTTATGTATTTTTTTTTATTTTGCTGCTTGTAATGTTTTCGAACGAATGTACACATACGAGAGTAGAGCAAACACGAGACTCTGTTGTACTCGAAACTGGTTTACAGTGTGTACGAGGGCGATTCCTCACTTTCACTGAATGTGTAGCTTTGAGGAAATTAATCCCGAGTGTCCGAGTGGATGCTCTTGAGAGTACCAGAGGGACCATAGATCGGATACAGTAGTCGCTATAATGTACTTCAATCGTCAATTCAACCGGTAATGCGGCAAATCAAGCACGTGTTACCTGGCTCATAGGCAATGTGTGGTGTAACGTGACATTGGAATTTGACTATTGGTTCGTGCCAACTATATCCGCTACAAACGCGTCAATATTCAACTCTATACATCAATACTTGGACGAATTTCCATTTGCTGCGTGTTAATTATCCTGGCGAGTCCCATTAATCGAGCATTACAAATTTCTTTGAATTTTTTATGGGGATTTACCACCAAAAAATTACCATTTTGTCTATCAATAGAATTTCTATTAAAAAATCTATTTTGCAAAAGATTTTTTTATTCCTATTTTGGATTTTTTGTAAAAAAGTTCTTCGGTTCTTCAGTTGAAAAATTCTTCGATCCCATCAACCAGTTTTTCAAATATTTTCGTCTCACTGAACCGTTTGCCTCCCAAATGATCAGTGTCATTTGCCAAATTCACGTAACTTTGCTATTTTTTAATCACAAATCAATGAAATGCAACATTTTAATTAATTGTTCGACTGCCATATACGAAATGGAAGAAAAAAAAACTGCCTTTCACTGCATCGACACTTTCATCGTGAATATCCGGTTATTGGTATCGAATTTCTCCGACTCTCTTTCTTTTTCTTATTTTTATTTTGTGCAAATTTCGATTTCAGTTTTAAATTATCACTGTCAAATTTGAATGTAGAACTGGACAGAATTTATTTAATTAACGAATATCTTAAATTTCATATCTTAGCGAGGCAGCAGCGTCTTTTTAATCCCCAAGGATTTGAAAAAAAAGTTTTTTATCGGTGAAGGCAAATCTGTATATTAAATATTTTATTACTAAATATTTTAATGCATTGCATTGAATCATTCAACTTAATGGATAATTGAATTTATTTCCATCGAATTATAAAATTGAATAATTAATGGAATTTCGTCATTTCTATTTAATCATTAAATTCAATGATTTAATGCAAAATTTTTTTTATTAACTATTGAAATTAATGAATTTATGGACACAATTTTGGTCAAACTTTGACTTTAATGGAAATTATTTCCATCACGTATTGAATAACTTATGGATTGATGTCTTTAGTTTTTTTTTTGAGTCTTCCTTTTTTTTTAATTTGGCTGAAAATTTTTGTGTACACATTGGACAAAGTTCTTTCGATTTTTTCCTGATTTTTTTGTACACCCACTTATGGGATATGATTTTTTTTATGGGATATTTTTTTTTCTCTCGAAATTACTGTAAAAAGGACCAAGTTTTTTTGAAATAGGTTCTCATTTGTAAATACAAAATGAATTTCTTTCGATTTTTTATCAGTATTTCAAAACGACACATGACAATTTTTCTAATTGTTTCGTAATTTCTAGATTTTTTGAGAAATGTCTTATGTACATTTAAAAAATTTCTTCCATTTGGAAGAGTGACTTTCAACCAGTTAAAATTTTACGTCTTTCTGCACTCGCTCGGCGATCACGCATATAAATATGCAGCCGTAACACCACTTTCACGACTTTCGTTCGTCGACTATTCCGCTCGCAATGTCCACACTTCCTACTTATGTGTATATATATATATGTAAACATTAACCTGGTGTGTCAAGCAAATGAGCAATTTTTCACGTTCTGAACAATAATTGAATGATTTTTATTCCTGCCATGACCTCGACGGGTCAATAATTTTTGAATTAAATTTATTTTTCATAAGACACTCTTCCAAAATCGGATTAAAAGTTTCGCGCCAAAAATACACGTTTGAGAATCGAGAAATCTTGACAAATATTTACCGTGAAATAAATTTGTTTATAAAAATTTTAATCGTAGTTGATTCATCAAATAACGCATTCCAATTGCTGACAAATCGAATTAAGATTTTTGTAGTCGATTTTCTATTTAATTATTTAATTTTTTTTATATTTTTAATATCATTAAACTTCATTCCAATAACTTAAATATGACAAAAAATGAAAAAAAAATATAAAAAAATCATTTGGACCTTAAAATAAATATTTGATTTCTAGATTCTCGATAAATCATATTAGATTTAATGTCGAATTAAATAAAATTTCCAAATCTTGATGAATGTCAAGAATTAATACCAAAAATGACAAAAAAGCAGGAGATAAATGTCAGAAACTTGACATTCGATCGTTGAATCACACTATAAATTTTTTAAATGATTTGATTTTGATATTTAATGAATCGATGTTACATTATATAGTTATTAAAATGATTATTTGGACGTACATCGTGAGTAACATAAATAATGGTGGATTGACATGAAGAAAGGAGGGAATCATGTATGCATGGTCGAAAGTTCGTGCGTTATCGCGAATGAAACTGGATCCTAGGCTAGTGTCGTCATTGGAATATGGTCGTTGGGGTAAAATCACGAAGGGGTTGAAATTTCGGACACGTGAATATTCGGGAATCACAGACACGTATATATGTAGGAAACACATATTATATAG
Organism: Campoletis raptor; assembly: GCA_948107755.1. Lineage (NCBI taxonomy): Eukaryota > Metazoa > Arthropoda > Insecta > Hymenoptera > Ichneumonidae > Campoletis > Campoletis raptor. Next base: position 15,235,969 of record OX403625.1, on the reverse strand, counting down.
AGCTCGATTCTACGTTTCGTTAACGTAAATTCGATAACCTGTACGCAACGTATATTACGAAAGGTTTCCTCATCGAACTCCACGATATCGGTTTGATACGCCAAGCTCCGTATTTAATGATGATCGAGGGATTATTCACGATGATGATTTCCCCTTCAGTCAGCAAACCAAAGCGAATATACCGACTTAATAGTCGGCGACGTAAAATTCTATACGTCCTCTGTGCATCATTTTCATCCTGTTCGAATCCAATATAGATAAACGTTTTTTTTTCTCTGTATATTTTTCGCCTCAACAATTCTATTCGTTTCTGGCCAATTTGCATAAAAGTTAACTTCTCTCGAGTCAGGCAAACGTTTTCATACCTTTTTCCAGCTTTTCCTCATTTAGTCATTCTCGTTTTTCCTCCAAATCTCTTCATCGTATTATTCGAACCCAATGAACCATTTTTTTAGTCCCTTTATCACCTTAATCTCGACTACGAATGTTTTGTATTTTCACGTTGGAATATTGTGCAATTTTGAAATAAAATCTCGTTCAACGACGCTTTTGAAATATTGTTTTAATCACGATTTTATTTAGAGGCAAAAAAATAGATGTTGGCTATAGAATTTTTACTTTTAAGGGAGTTTTCTCGCTACAGCTCCGTTGGAAATATTACTTTCTGATCAATCTCTACGAACCCTTCAATTTTACTTACCGAATATCCTGTCAGCTGTTATGTGTCAGAGGAATGCAAGAACTTATTACATAACAGAAAAAAAAAAATGTCTAATGAGAAATATAGTGTGTCAGAAACAACAACGTTCTTCGAAACTTGTCAAATTAATCGCTTCTACTTTCTATTTGTATAAATCCGAATTTAATTTGTTAAAAAAAAAAAAAAAAACAAAAAAAATATGAAGAAAAATCTTAAAAATATTATGACACGTCTGACATTTCGACTGATGCCCGTAAAAAATTCTTAGAAAATTTAGAAACTAATATTTCGTGTTAGGAATAAGTTTAAATTAAATTTTTATTTCGTTAGTATTTTAAAATAAAAAATTATTACATTTTATCAAAAAATGGTAATTCTGTCTGTATTGGATAAAAATAGATTTAAGAATTCAACGAGAATATTAATAATGGCGTTTCGATCGGTCTTTTTTTTAGTAGCTCTGGTCCTGAAAGTTTATATTCAGAAATAGCTTGAGGGCCCTTGGATTACGTAAAAACAATGTCTGCCCAAATTCGATGTCTGACTTCGCTTCTCTCATAATATTACGTGAGCCATTCCTACCGATTTATCTCCTCATTCTTTCTTTTTTTTTCATTCCTTCATAACTTCGCTCTTCTCGTGTAACAGAAAGATCGTTAGTGCCTGAGGCTCGAGAGTACTTTCCTTTTCCTCTGATATTATCCAACAGCCAAGTGGACTTTCTCCCATCAACGAGTCCGTCGCTTTAGCATTTGTAAAGAAAATTCACTGATCACGACTTTCCATCGTTTACAAAGTAAAAAAAAAAAAAAAAAAACAATTTCGCATAAAGTTAATAAAATAAAATCGTTTTAATCCTCAAAATAATTTATTTACACAAAATGCATTCGATTAAAAAATGCAAAAAAATCGAAATTGAACTCAACTTTTTGACAATAATATGATCGAACAACGATAAATAAATTCAAATCACTTAATAATCGTGTATTTTATTTTTTGTAATAAATTTTATGATCAAAATCTAAATCCATAACCCAAACGCCATGTTTTTTCCTCCTGAATCCCAGGAAGAAAAATGCTCGAGTAAGCTGTCAATGATTATGTAAATGTTTTTTCGTCCTGTTGACTCTGTCCTTACAATGACCATTTTGGTAGCGTCTTTTAGTCGAGAAGATTCACAAAATACGAGTTTAAATAAAGAGAGTCCAGAGGAGGCTGCGAGTACAAAATATCGTGAAAATTGTTGCTGTTCTTACAGCCCAGGAGGCAGCTTAACGTTCCGGAAACATCCACCATCCTTTATATTTACTTTTATGCGAACGTAAACGCAAATGTGAACCTTAAGCATCTTAGCTCTAAATATATACATACATTTATATATATATATAAATATATAAATATAGTGACGTGCATATATGGATGTTACAGTTGGTAGTTTAGTATGTAGTCATCGCAAGTCGAATTGTCGATTTTATTGGTTACGAAATCGCATCGAACTAAAGCGATCAAGATGGAGAAGCTAAAAAGCCGTTTTCGTTTATTCGTTATCCCTCCTCGTTACGTATACACAAATATAAATATCTATGTGTGTATGTTTGTGTGTATAACGATGTTATTTAGCCCCTGAGGCCATGAGTTAGAACTGCCGCAGTTGAGATCGTAAAGGATTTTTCCCCTCGAGTCGTAAGAAGTATAAAGACCCTCTGCTTCTTGTGCTTCTTTCTCGAAATAAAAAAAAAAAAACATACAAAATCCTGATGATAGGCTGCCGATTCACTGATCTTATTTAACTGATAGAAAAAACCAGCGATTTTTTTTGCCACCATGAGCGAAAAATGACTGAGCGACGCTGAAGTTATTTCGTTATTGGAACATTTCTTGATGAATTTTTGTTTTGATTAATTACTAAATAATTAAACGGTGTGGCGAAGTGTTTTTTTTTGTGTTATTTTCATGAGTTTGGAGCTTTCTCTGTGGGGAGTAATAAAAATTGTAAGAATACATGATTAGAGGCAATTAACGTGTATTCATTAAAATGCAAAACGTCATTTTTTAGTGCTTACGGTCCTTAATGTACAACGAAATAAGTTTTGATTCGAGCAAAATCAACGTCATCAGTCAAAACTCTCTCCTAATGACACTTTAATCACAACGATTATTTTGCTCGGATAAAATTGAATTTTTTATTGTTTTTTTTTTTTTATTTTTTGCAAGCTTTCCTAAACTCGATTTGCGAGGACAAAGAATAATACTTAATATGCTATAGATGCGTAGATAGCGTGCAGACAAAACGTGTTTTGTTGGCGAACGAGTTCTGCAAGCGACGATCGACTTCGAAAGTAAAAGTCAGGCAACTCGCCTTGTCCCTGTTCTCGCGAGCCTCCACGTAGCGTGTATAAATTTCTGTACTTTTATTGTGATCGAATATCACGACATGAACGAGAAATTACGCTAACTCTGGGAGACGAGGAATATTTAAACATTTACTTACATATTCCAAGAGCTATTTTCCAATTATTTCATTCCACGCAAACACAATACCCGAATGTTTAATATTTATGAAACTTTGTTATTAAACTTGAAAATAGTAGCAAAAAACGTAATTGGAATGCGATAAGAATTGTTCAAGCCAAATAATAATTAATCAAGTTTTTTTTGGCGGATTATAAAATCATTTTGTTTACATTTCTTTAAAAAAAAATGATTTCTTCGTTCAGAAAAAATGTATTTTGAAGAATTCGTTCATTTTTACTCGATGAATTGTCAATAAATCATCAACAATTTTGATTAATAGTTTAGATGAAAATTCAAAATTGAAAGAAATTCTTTTGAAAAATGTTTTGATGAGTCTACAAAAATAACAAATTTCCTCGCAGGAATAAGGATGAAAAAAAAAATGTTTTATTTTTAATGAAATTGATAAACTTAATGTTAATTGAAAATTGTCTGTTTGACAGGGACACAAGCTTGACGACTATGGCGGAACTTCCTTCTCGATATCATTTCGGTGCACATATGGGTCAACTAATAGCCGGTATCGAGGGTCAAGGATGTCACAACTTTTTTCCTACGTGTCCTTTACCTCGTTCCAGCGTTCTCAATATGATGAAAAAAATTAGACTGCGTTAGAAATTATTTTCTCATTTGTGACAATCTCGTCGTGTCAGTGACATAAAAAAAAAAAAAAAAAAAATTATGAGAAAAACGAAATAAACGTCAAAAGAGTTGTGTATCAATTTTTCGGCGCATTGTCAGCGTTCTCCATTTTGATACGTTTAAAAAAATCGAAAAACTCAATTTGACCACTGTGTGATATAAATATTGACGTTTTTTTTTGCTCTTTTATTCTTCGAGTCGAATTTATGAAACGAATATGTTGTAAATATTTCGAAAGCACGTAATTTATATTTAATTGTAAATAAACGTTGTTAATAATAAGTTTTGCACATTTTTCGCCCATTTGCGGACCGAATGGTCCACCGTGAGTGCAACAATTAATTCATCCATTAATTGTTACCATTACCCTGTAACGCTAGTCCGTGACTCACCAAATTTGAAAATATTGTTTTTCTCGTTAACCATTCGTTGTGTTCGCGCGTGTATCAAATTTTGTCTCTTCAATTTCTGCTCTCGTACGATTTTTTATTTAAATTATTGAATTCATGGCTTTTGCGTGTTTTCAAGTTTTCACGATGGTCACGAACCACTATTTGGCTTTTTAAACGTATTTTTAAATACGATGTTGTAAATAAAATAAAAAGGAAAAAAACGAAATACAAAGTTTCATGAACTTTCATAGTATTTTTTCTTTCAAAAATCAAAACAGGGGTCGCTGCGGTTTCATTTTTGTTTTTTAAAAAATTTCATACGATTTTTTTCCCTATAGTTATTGAAATTTTGGTGAAAAAAAAAAAAAAACAAAAACAAAATTTCGGGAATTTATTGTAAATCGAAAACTTTTGTCTCAAAAAATGGTCTCGAATTTTGTTTTTTTTTTTTCAACGATTTTTGGTCAAAGTTTTGCCACATATTTGATCCTAATTCAATAAAGAGTTATTCGGTTGTGATAATATATTCGGAGTGAACAATGTTTGAATATTTCATTTCAAACGCATTGGGATTTATTCAGATTAAAAAAAAAAAAGAAAAGATTTCCAACTATTTTTTCAATATCGCATTCCGCACTTTTGTCCATAAACTTTCCACCGACAATAAAAATGAATAAACAATTATAAAACAGCATCAAAGAAGAGCAAGAAGAGCAATTTTGTAGAAAGTTGTATTTTATTGTTTAATCCAATGAATCATTTAATTAGACCATTTAAATAAAATGTGTAGTCGTAAGAGGAACGTTTTATAAGATGTAAAAATCCTGATTATCCGGAGTGTAAATTGGTATGGTTGGAAACAAATTATAGCGATGGAACGGAACATCCCAAAGCTTCGTTTTATTTTTCTCCTGCTACTTAACTTCGTTTTAACAAGCGCACGATAAAAAAATTCAAGAGATTTTCTCATTTGGTTGAACGAAGAAAGAAAAAGAGTTCTCGAAGTATGATTCCAAATATATATATATATACGTGTTCAATGACAATTGTCTCGAAATCACGAGAGATTGTCTCTCTATTAGTAGTTATGAACGTTATGAGCAACCGGCTCGTTTTTCTTACGATCTCTGGATTTTTTTGTCATCACTTGAACGTACAAGATCCACAGCATTCATCTGCAACTATATATATATGTATATTTTTTTTTCAACTGCTGCTCACTCGATTCTCAAGTATATAATAAGGAGACTGCAATTTCCCAGCTCGAAAGCAGGAACATTTATTCCATCAGGTTTTATAGTTTATATGCGAGAGGAGCATGAAAAAGAGAAAAAATATATATACGACTAGTACATTTGGGGAAAATGCTCGTGACGAGTTAACCGAGAATATCGCTGACGATATCCCTTGTAATTGGCAAACTTTGATGGAGCAGCTCTCTCAAAAAGAATCTAATCCTCGTGACTTTTCTCGACGAGATTCTCTTGGAATTAGTCTGCGAAATTTCGGGAAGAAAAAATATTACTATGACTTTTTTGGAAACTGTCAAACTAGCGAGTGTTTATATTTTTTTTTCTTGAGTTCCATCGCAGTGTCTTATTTTGGAAAATTTATTAACAGCTCGATTTCCATTACGATTTTATCGATCGACATGATTTTGCTATTTTTAATATTTAGGGTTTTTTTAAATTATTATTTAGCAGCTTTCATATTATTGGCAAATTATTATTCAAACTTTCCACAGAAAGTCAGAAGGCTCTTCTCAAAACTTACGACATCCTAGTGAAAAAATTTGTCGATGAGACGTGATTTCTATTCCGGAGGATAAGGGTCCACTCAAATTTTGACAATATTTGACTGCTCTTAGGTAAATTTTTCTTGACTGATGTTCGAGTTTAGTGAAGAGCTGTGTAAAGCTCATAAGTCCTTTGGATTTTAATGCTTGGTAGAAAAAATTCATATTTGGGCAAATGAAAAATCATGTTTTGAAAAAAGAGAAAAAAAAACCTTAGTAAATAATTGCTTTATATAACCAAAAAAAATTCTGTTAAAAAAATTATGCATTCGCGTGTGTATGGGAAATTTTTAATCAATATTCAGTTCACGATTTTGGGTTGGCAAGTAATTTGAAACGGAAAATCGCAATCAGTAACATTTACCGGTTACTTACGTGGGAAAAAAATCAAAAAATGTCTGTTTCGTAAATCTTGAGGTCAATTTTCAAGGATTTTCTCCATGTAACGCGCATAAAAATTACCGAATTTTAAGATTTTTTGAAATTTTCATTAAAATGAATAATGTAGCAGATGGAAAATTTTCTAAATGATAAACTTTTATTTATAACATTTTTGGATACTTCGTAATTGTCACAAAAAAAGCGTCTGATAATCACACGTGAATTTTTTTCCAACGAAAAATACTGAAAAATCGTTAAATTTTTGTCGAAAAAATGACGTCAATCAGATACGAATTCTTCCGATTCCGTAATCCGTTAGTTATGTCGTCGTAACATCGTATAACAGGTAAAAATTTACCTGTTGGCTCAAACTTTCGTCTCTTCGATTAGTTTCGATGGCACAACGAATGACATCGAAACATGACCTATGTCCATTCGGCTCGTGAGCACGACTTTCAAACCTCAATATCTATATGCGGTCACAATATTGCTCAGTATTAAGTTTTATTTCTTTATAAATACGAGTGGGGCGCAACTGAGCGAAGACTTTCTCTCTTGGCGAAGCGTGTCTCCAGGGTTTCGTATCCAAGTGGAAGCGGAGCTACACATTCGACACCGAGTTTTAGCCAAAGAAGCACAAGAGCTCGTTTAGTTTTTTCCTCTTTGAGTTTGTGTCACGTCGGGATTAATCAAAAAACGACGTGAAGTACGTAAAGAATTTATAATTTGCCTTCTTTTGAGTTTAATTTGTTGTACGAAGAAAGTGAACGTTTGATCAACGGATGGATCGTTTTTACAACAACAGAAATCACTCGTCGATTGAATAATTTATTAAAAAATTTGTTTGTTCATTTTTAAACTAGTTCCCGCTTAAAATCTACTTGAGTTTCTTATCGAAATGATTTCTTGACTTGCACAATGTTTTTTCGATCTATTATTCAAGAAATTCTCGAAGGAGATAAAGTTTCTGTATCGGTCGAGGAGAAGGATGCGATTTTCAAGGATATTTTTGTTATTGGTCTCCTGCTTTTTGGCACTAGGCCATGTTACGTCAGCGCCAAGTCCACAAGAACCGGCGTTTGAGCTGCCAGTTCAATTGGTTGGATTTCCGGTCATCATCGCAGCAGTTAGGATTACAAATTTCATCAAGAAGCTCGCTTATTCTTTGAATCCACGTGAGTAATCATTTTTCCCGCGTTTTTTTTTCTCTTCGCTTCCGCAGCGATAATCAAACGCGTAATTATCGTAACGTTAAGTGCGATATTCATGTACACACATCCTGTTATCTAGATTTTTTTTTTTTTTTTTCATAACACAAGTGCACAGCGGAAAATACGCGCGTGTGCGTATATTTAAGATTGTTCGCGGTTATACCTGTTGCCGTTAACGGACCTTCACATAGAAACTTGTGTGAATCGGTGAAACACGCGAACCCCATATTGTGAACACGTAAAGCGAAAGCGAAAGTGTGGTCGAGTTCCTCGCCGGTATATCCGCCTTTGCTTCGGCTTTATTCTTGTGTTTCACTCGTTAAAGTCTTCACGCAATCACGTAACGACTTGGTTTTCAAAGAATATGTTTTTATACACCGTTCAACATTTTTTTCGGTCCCAAATGTATTCAAAAGTGAATTTTTATTGAATCACAAGTCAGTGGATTCAAAAAAACGTGATTTTTCGACTCTTTTTTTGTTTTTGTTTTGAGAGAAACAGACATTTCATGAGAAATTTATCTTTCGGGCAATCAATAAAATGCAAAAATGAAAAACGATCACGTCAAATTATATAAATTAATAAAAAAATGTCTCGTGACACTTGGCCTCGTTTTGAATAACATTTTAACTCATTGAAAATAGAAGAAAATATTTTTCCAAAAAGTTTCAGTGAAAAACAATTAAATGACGAAACATTTTCAGAAACTTACACAAACCGCGTGACAAGATCTCTTGGACAAGTGAATAAAACCGAAGAATTTTTCGATGTGGCCCAAGTCGAAAAACAATTGATTGCTGGACTCGGTGAAAACGTTTGCATTTATGAAAAGATTTGCAACAAATATGCTGGATTATCATTACGGAGGCAAGGACGACCGGCTGTCCTCGACTGGAACGTAATATTCAGGTGAATTTTTTTTTTCTTTTCTTTATTTCGCAGCCACTTTTTTCTCGAAATTTATTCCATCTAGACAGTCATTAGAGACGATTCTATAAGTATTTTATATACACTCTGCTCTCATAGCAAAAAAAAAATAGCAACAATTGCTACGAGTGCTATTTAACCGGTTCTTTGATGATCTTTGATTCATAATCACGTGGCAAGTGATTTCGAAAGAATTTCTCTTGCATAATCAATATCAAACGTCCATTGGCTCAGTTAATGATTTTTTTTTTTTTTTTTGCAGTTTAACTTTAAGGTGTTAGGGGCGGTCAAAACGGTGAAAAAATACTCATGAGAAGTAAAAAAAAAAAATGACGATTTTACGGAAAATACTAAACCTCGAATAACTTTTTTCTCAATTCAGAGGTCGATATCCGATAAAAAAGAAAATCAGTATAAGTTTGGAGAAAGATAAAAAAAAAAAGAGATTGAATTACTTCTGGAACAAGGTTTTGCAAATGTTTGCAGAGTGTTGATAAATTTTGTTTTGTACTTTCCCTGACTAGAGCTATATTTATGAGGACGTAAAAGTGAGAAGAGTGCAAATATGTCGATGAACAGGCTAAACGAAGAATTTCCTTTAGAGAAGCGAAGACAGTCTCTGTGTCTTGCCTTTTTCGATTAACGACAGTGTTTACTCCTTTCAGTCAGTACAAAGCTTCGCCAAGTAGAATGAAGGACAATTATTTGGTAAGCGTGTTCCTCGGGGACATTGTTGGAAGTCCCAGGCTCTGTCATCAACTGGCAAAACGTGGTAGAAGTTGCGAAGAATCGTCGTTCGAGTCGAACTGAAATTGAGATTAATGACCTTGATGGAAAACTGATAAATATTTTTCCTCTGGTCTGAGTTATTGTTTGTACATATATTTATATATTTTGCGGTCCAACCGATTGTTGTAATCAATAAGTTTTATGAGCAAGAATAAATCAAATTGATGGGTCGACACTTTCGTTTTTTTTTAAATGGCTAAGAAAAGTTTCTGGTGTGTTTGTATAATTTTTTTCTTTATTTTTAATCCTACGATGTCAAAGTTACTCATTGGAGATGTAATTTGGCGGGAATTGGTTTTCTGTTACCGATGATTCGCGGGGATTTCGACCCGAGAGAAATGTAGGTCCCCGCGTCAAAGAGAGAGTGGACCAACGATGATGACGCTATTAGGTCTCGTCCCACACCTATTTCTCTGCGGGCTTAGTGCCTCAAACGAACTCACGGACGTATCAGTTGCTCTGTGCCTTTCACGTGGTTCAATGAACAAAATTGGCTGCTAATTTCGTCAAAATCTTGAGTATAAAGCAAAAAAAAAGCCTTTGGTCCATTTAAAATCAACGATACTTGGAATTCTTAAAATAACATCTGTGTTCTTGTGATTAATGGTCAATAAAGTATAGAAACGAGTTCGATTGGTTGAGAAAGTCGTTGACTTGTTGCAAAATCGTTTCAACGCGACGTCAGAATTCATTTTTACCGCCATTTCATTGCTGATCGGTATCCGTAACGACTGTTGATAAAAGCATGGCAATTTGATTGCATCGGAATGGCAACTCGTTGATTAATCCTCGGGCTTTCGGAGGAAGAAAAATTGCTATTCCGACCTTAGGTCGCCGATGGAACAAGTTAATATGCAGTGAAGAAAACGGTAGTCCGAAGAAAAATGAAAATGTTTTATCAACTGGTGAACATTATCGAGATGGACGACAACAAAAAATCATGTCTTTGGCAAAGACGATCACGAAATATTTCATTCGAACGGGGATTCTTTGTTCTCACTTTGGTTTTACTGATCCAACTTCAGTTCGCTACGGCTGCGACCCAACCGCAGGAATTTCTAGAATCAAGTATGGAAGCTGTTGCATCACGTTATTGTGATTTTTCAAGTTCCGATAAAATCTACAACTTAACAAGTTTGCTGCAGTGAGTAAAACGTTCCATTTCTCATCCACGAAATTGTTCATTCTTGTATGAAATATTTTGATTTCATTTTTTATTGATCAATCGAACAGGTGTATGAACGAGTTAGCTGCGGCCGCAGTTGCTCGAACGAGAGTCGGCCGATCTTCCGAAGATTATTTCTTTCCCAGCCAGAAAAAGGTTCAGGATTATTCTTCAGCGAATTATCAATACCCACCCAGGCAGACAAATGACTTTCAAAGCTACTATGAGAGACGACCACCTCGAGTAAGTGTTGATTGAATCACGTGAAGAAATGATTACTCAAATCGAGAACAATGACATTTAACTAGAAAATCCTTCCAGATATACTCAGATTCAGCCTCATACCAACAAGGTCAATCGGGGTATTACGATGGAGGAATAAAATACCCATATGGGGTCGACCAACCCCACAGTTTGTCCGGAGGCGTTGCTGCAAGACTTTTCGAAGCCCTATCATCGATTTCTCAATACGATGATCTGAAATGTGTGTCTCGGATTCTTTGTGAAGTCGGAACTGGCGTAATACCCGGAAATTCAGGCTACAGACAAAATTTTGATGGAAGCAATTCGTTGATCAGGTAAAAAAAGTTTCGCGATCCAATTAGTCGAATTTGTAATTACGTTGAACTACATCTAAACTTCTGAAAATGTTTTATTTTCAGTTTACTGACTAATCTTGGCATTGGCGAACCTTCTCCTTTGCTGAGCTTTGGCAAATCAGCTCTAATGGGTTACGCGAATCGAGGAAATCCGAGCATTTGTTACCGCCAATATCCAAAGTGTCCACGAAGCAACGCTGAACTAATTAATTATTTGAACAACCACAATGGCGGGTTTTTCCGTTTTTTTGGCAATTTTCGTGGTCCGGGTTATCAAGGAAATTATTATCGTGGTGTTCCCAGGCGACAGCCAGCTCTACCACCAGGAATCTCTGGACCGGAATCTGACCGCACTGGTACTGGAGAGTTGAAGTTTGATAGCGCAACTGGACCACTTGGCCGAGAATTCATGAAAAGTTTCTTCCCCGAGAGAAGAGAGTATAACAACACAGACAAAGTCACCTTTCCGCAGGAGCCGCTCCAAGGAGAACAGACCCTGAATCGTGTTTCCAAATCTTTGACAGGTTTTTCAGATCCTGCCAATGATTTCCAGAATCCTTCATTCTTTCCTCAGGTTCGACGGTTTTTTTTAGCTTAATTACAAGAAACGCATGATCTTACAGTTTGAGCTGAACTAATTTCGCATTTGTATTTACCTAGGACAGGAACGATCCAGTGTCAAACCTGTTATATTCATTGAACCCCTCGATGCAGGTTCAAAGTGAGCGAAATCCTCAAATGACGGTATCACGAAAAGCCAGATTATACCTTCCCGAAGATCCTACTAACGAGACGACATCAACATTCACTTTTCCGGACGGTCAAAAAGTCCAGATTAATGTGGCATTTTCGAAACTCTTTTCTGAAAGTTATAACAAAGGTTTGAGACGGAGTTTTGCCAATGATCACGGTCCTGAACCGGTCAACTTTGAAAGCTTCAGCATGATCAACCTCGTAGAACTTTTTTCAAACGATCAGGCGAGTGTGGATCTTCAAGTCGTTCATCCTTGTGACATGGTTTGCCATGATTCAAAAGGCACGACAGTGCAGTTCAGTCAGATTCTTCTGCATTCAAAGAGTCTCAGTACCCTCATGACACCTGATCAACCGGTTCTCGATTTGTCGAATACCGTGCCGTGCGAAATAATCTGCATTGATCGCAGGGGTGAAAAAAGACAAATGTCAACGACTCTTAATCAGGTTCTAAGAACCGATGAAGAACCACAGCCAGGTCTTGAAATACCAGGATTCCAAGGTTTACAATTTTAACTTATTAAGGCGGTCAACGATATTGTTATCATTTGGGACTTTTGATGGACCATTATCGCCCCTCTAGTTCATTTATCATATTCCGGAATGTATATCCACTGTGTAAGGTGTAATGGGATTATGTGTGTTTGTATATTAGATGTATAACGATAGGTCACAGTGCCTATTCGTTGAAAATCTGAGAAAATCAATAAATTCATTAACAAGAAATATGCAGCATGCGTAATTCCATTACCCAAACCCTCCTCACGTCTTTGTCGATAAATATCATCAGATCACCAACTTTAATTGATTCACCACTCGCTGCGACAACGACCATAATTTCAGATATGTGGGAGAATCGAGCGTTCCGTTCCTTAAATCAACGAAAGCGATCAGAGCACACAAAAAACCGTAAAGTTCGACAAAACATTCAACAATCGCAGCAACTTTCACAACAAAGTCAGGAATTAAACATCGATAGTGTACCTGTAATGCCTTTGAAAGGTAAAACGATACCGTTCCCAAAAGCACTTTTCTTGATAAATAAAAATCTTGGAATTCGTAGATCAGACCACGAACAGTGAATTGCAGTTACAAATTGCTGAGGCCGGTGACATTGATCAATCTGATAAAGATGTAAGCAGTCTCAGTAGAGATGGAAAAAGATCCTTTATGCCCATGCGACCATTCGGCTTCAACAATCGTCCAGTACGAAATTCTTCATCATTGGTTACTCAACTGACTAACTTATGCCATGACTACTTATGATCAATATTCTTTGACAGATGTCTTTTATGGGTCGCCCGATACCTTTTAGGGGTCGCCCCATACCTTTCAGAGGTCGCCCGATGCCTTTCAGAGGTCGGCCGATGCCTTTCATGAAAATACCAGGATTTCAGCGAGGATCACCATATCTGTTTCGTCCACGGACGTTGAGCCGTTTTGGCCTGGGGTTTCGACCTATGACTATGCCCATGCGGCCAAGGCCCGGCGGGTTTAATTCGTTCGGAATGATGCCCATGTACCCTGGCTTCATGCCACTGATGCAATCTGTGGCAGGTAGGATGCGTCCGTTACGCCCAGTTCCACCAAAAATAATTTGTTCCGGTGCTCGATGTGCACAACAGCAAGAATCGCCCCGAAGAGTTCTAATGTTGTGTGGCGGAAAGCTTCACTTCATTCCGCGTAGAAGACTAGTTGTTTTACCAGTTTGCGCGGTTATTGTGCGCAATGGAGCATCAGGAAGTTCCGGAGGACAGTCGGACACTTCACTTCCTCAGCACCAAGGAGTTACAGAACACCAAGGTCCCGGAGAACATCAAGGACTTGGAGAAGACCAAGGAATACTTGGAGCACATCAGGAATCTGGAGAACATCAGGGACATCCAGAACATCAAGGATTTACCGAACACCATGGTCTCATAGAAGATATTTCATCAACTACGTCATTCAACTTCGATCACGAGAGCTCAATTTCCCATGTGCAGGAATTTACCCCTCCACCATTTGGTGACCCAATGCAGGAATCAGTGGTTGGAACAACTCATAAATTCCGGAAACCCGGTGAGCTCCGACTTTTCCATTTAGAATATAAAAATTTACCATCACTTGCTATTGTTGTATGAAGGACTCTACGATGTATTTAAACAATTGTTCACTATTTGCGATTCAAGAGGGAGAAGATTATCCCCAACGGTCTTGCCTGGAAGGTGAATCCTGGAACCTGGATACCCACGAATGCGTACCAATAAAATACGATCCGGACATTGAGTTGGACTATACCCACTTGCCAGGATCTCCTTGGTCCGGAGTCACTAGAAAGCCGTTCAACAAGCTTAGATCAAGGAAGAAGAAGAAGAAACTGGTGATCATCACTGATAAAGGAAACATAACCTACATAAAAGCTACTTAGTCAACGGCACAATGAAAATTCTTTGCACCGTATTTTTTACTGACATCCTCCTTGTTCTCATTGTAATGATAACTAGACGTGAAAAAGAAAAAAAAAACATATTCCCAGAATCATAATGCACGGAAGAATTTATTGATAGAGTACGAAACTAGCTGATACGATTTCGTGGTAAGCATGACAAGCGATAGCACGCATTTATGTATCAGAAAGCTAATTGTCTTCCGCTGTCAGTTGCACCCCACTTGGCGCTGTCCATGCCAAACGCCCCTCCGGGCTCTCTGTCTTTGCCTTTCCCGCTGTCTGTACTATAGCCCCCTGAAGCTGGTACTGGCTGTTCACTACCTCCTGTATAGTCGTCACCGAGGGACGGTGACGGAGAGATCCTCCCCTTTTCCACCAAAGTCTACACCCTAAATTATACGCCAGAGAGGAGAAAATAATTACATGCTGCCTTTCACCTATGGACGAAGCTTCACCACCGCTCTTCGGCTTGATACTTGTTTGAACAACGTCGTTGGTACTTCATGTCAAAGTCGAGACATAGCATGGAAATGTTGTGTACATAGCCAGTACTTAAGTTCCGTTGAGGCGTCTGTAGTGTCATCAATAACTCGGCTTGCATATTTGAAGTGTTGTTAAGTTTAAATGATACATTTACTCAATGAAATCTAACACAATGTCAATGGGCATTACAACATCCATATTGCGTCCAGAGGTTCAGTAAATCTGTCAAAACAGAGTTGAACTGTTTAAATAACTTGTGGAAAACGCTCAAAGTCTATAAAAGTTCGTAGTGTAGTTAAAAAACACAAGACAACATAATTTTATTCAACCAGCCACGCTGATATTGTCAACAGCGTGACATCAAAGAGTGTCACGTGATGTGATGGGTTTTACGAGCGATAATACCTCGTTATTAACGCAAGTGAGGACAGAAATATCGAGTCTGAAGGAAGTTGTAAGGTGGCTAGGGTTGAAAACGCCGTGCAAGTGCGAGAGCAATGAATAGGTACGGGGTGAGGGACGAAAAATAGTGTGGGCTGCTTCGAATGTCAGCTTACGACACCCCAAGTGCCGAAACAAATCCGGTGGAATTGGAAGCGATGCAAAGGAGCTTTAACGTTGAAGGTACGCTGTGGTGTATTATAAGTTTATGGGGGTTTATATCTATATGGTGCACCAGTTGTGGCAGGAAAAAAAGAGCTCCTGTGGTGTTGTGGGCTTCGGGAACACCCTAACAAAGGGCAATCCCCAGACCCATATGACTGCTGTTGCGACTAATCCGGTGTAACAAACAAAACGAAAAGAAAAGTGTCCTGCAGGTGAACGATCTTTAGAACGCACACTCTCCCGTTACAGGTGTGTGTTTGTACGGTTCTACGTAAGAATAAGGAAAACACAGTGAAGTGTTGGCAGATAAATATTGAGACCGCATGGTGGCAAATCCTCGACGAATCTACGAGGGATTGAATGGAATTTGGAAGTTGTCTGGGTCGAGTATAGTGGCATCCCTTTCGGATTATCGTAAAAAAAAGATAATGGGGAATATAAAATTAATATAAAATGGCCAAGGGGAAATAGAAAACTTATCTCGACTGACCGTCTCAATGAGCGAATTAATTTAGCATAATTCCATCGGCTATTGCAGTGACTTAAAAAGAGGTCCGTGTAGATCCAAATGATGATGAAATATAGCAATGCTCCAACGTTGGTTCACATGAGCGTCCCACCATATGCTCCGATTATCGGTGCAGAGTCTTAACCCCCAGATAGAAATGAAAAATAAACTGGAGATTTTAGAGTTGGCGGTGGATCTCGAGTTTCCCTGGGGTGCTGTGCTCGACAGGATAATTTGATAGGCATAAAAATTCATTTCACACCCTCGAGAAATGCGGAATAAAATAACTCCATTGAAAATGGCGTTTCCTACACTTTTTCTCCCACTCTCTCAGACACGCAGGGGTAGCTTTCTTTTCAATATTTCGGGATAGTGGATTCTTGTTGGACCGGTCAGAGGATGCTCGATAAGTGGCTCAAGCAACACGACAAAAGAGACTCCTGCATTCGTTTTTTTTCTTCTTTATCTCATTTCCCTGATGCTATACGCACATGCGGAGGAAACAGCGCGATGAGAAAGAGAAGAAAGAGGGGAATAAAAGGAAGAAAGAGAGATGGGAAAGGGCAATACGAGTGACCGCTTTTTCGAATCGTTCATAAATAAAGCATTAGTCCTGAAGCTATACGAAACCGGGTAACATCGAAAGTGGAGGTTGAGGGTGGTACGCGGTGTCCGACCACGCCGTCACTCAGTCCCGTTGATTGCTGCATTGAGGACACGTGGCACGGATCAATCCCCGCGATGGGCAAAGAGATGAGAGGCCGCGTGCCAGTATTTTCGCATCATCGACGCGACCAGGCATTCACTTTTTTTTCTTCACTTTTTTCACCCCATATCCACATCATACGAGTTTTCAATGGTGTCCTGGACTACGTGGTATAATAGTACCGAACCAAATACATGCACCGCATACCCAAAGCCGATGAATTTGAGAAGAAAACCAAACACGTGACCACCATCATCCTCAAAAAAAAAGGTGGCTGCATACACAACAACGTTTGTAAAACACAGTTATACAAGAGAACGATTGCAGCGATGTAGTATTATGCCTGAAGGATTAACAGCAAAACAACTCACCCTGGCATGGAGTTTGATACGTAAGTCTCAATGGAGATTCATTAAGAATTAAATTTCCAGAAAGAAAACGACTTAATAACATTCGCTCTCGTAGTTTTTGGAAAAGTCCTTCCAACACTGACATTTTTATGTTTACACTAAAACAAGAGCTCCTCGGAGATCCTTGACAGTTTAGATGAAAATAATGAACTCTCGGTAAGAAGAAGAAGATGAAGAGCATAAGGATTATCTCAAGACTTTATACCTGTTTCTCCATTACGTAATATACATGTTCATTTGGCAGCTGCGTCTGTCGGTACATGCTAAACGAATTGCCTGCTAGTTAGGGTAACGAAGTAGGCTCTATTCTGTTCCTGTTGATCGTTCGGTGCTCGTAACGGTAATTACCCTTGGGCAACGTGAAACTCTCATGGCTGAATTAAAAGCAGCAGTAGCAGCAGCAGGCAAAGTATCCTAACTTAAAATGGATGAGAAGAAGAGGTAAGTTTAGGACAGAAAAGACAGGAGAAGAGTTGCAGCAAATGCGGGCAAAAGGAAGACGGATGTAACAGACGAAAAACAGAGACGAAAATGGTCGAAGACTGGGAACTTGGCTTTCGAGGAAATTGAAACGCTTCGAGCGGAAAGACAAGGAGATGAATGTGAAAGTGAGCTCCTCGCGATATTTCTACCGTCCAAATGTGTAATTCGTTGCTCAAGTTACTACTGTTACTCTACAAACGTCGATAATTTAATATATTTAAATTTATACGAGGTCGTCCCCTAAAATTCGCTTCCCAAGATTTTCATCCAAATATAGTTCCTCTCTTCCATCCAATTGCGTCAAAATAGTTATAGAAACAACGTCAATGGCCGTGTTTCCAATTCGTCCGATTATTTGACTTCACCTATCGCGAGAAAGAGGAAAATATTTGACAAAAAAAGAACTAGGTACACTGAGAAATAAAGAGAAACATCTGTGAGAAGCTTTTGCAAATAAACTGGTCGAGTCCTTGAGTGGTTAGCATTTATATTACCGCAGAAAATATATCTATATATCTATATATATATAGAATATTTATATGATTCCAGAGAGTTCTGTTTTCCACTGGTAATTCTGCCAACGCACATAAAATCCGTCTGAAGGAGGGGATCGTTTTAGGCTTTAGGTCGATTAGAGGTTCTCGTTCTGCTCGCGTGACCACAGGATTGTCCCTAACTTGTTGAAGGAGAAAACTCGTTCTGAAATGCACGCAAACATGCATAGAGTCCTTTTATCATATTTTCCAAGTGTTTCCCTTGAATCCATCGGCATAGCAGATCATAGAGAGACGAAGCTTCAAACTCACGGCTCTGAGTACTCGAGGCATGGTAGTTCGCGAATAAAACCACGTCGAACGATCGCTAAACTCGAGGATGGAAGATCGTTCGCCCTCCAACAAACCTTTATGACTCGCTTCTTCTATCTCTTGTTATATATACATGCGCGAAGACATCGATATATCTTGTTCGTTCTCTTTCGCACGCTTTCATATTCGACGTCTTTGCATATAATGGAAGAGCTCCATAGAAGAGAAAATAGACTCTTGAGACGTTTTTGCAACAAGAATAAAGCTTCCCTTCCAAGATCGATAAAGGATCGGTAAAAGCTCACGAAAATATAGGACGAGGTTGTAAAAGCATGAGAAAAACTACATTCGCACGCTCTCAAACTATTCCTATTTTTATCATTATTTTTATATCCATCCTTTCAGCTCCTGTGGGAACTAAATACACGAAAAAAAAAAAAAAAAAAAAAAAAACACGTGGTTAAATAATTCCACAAATTTTTATTGTTGAAATGTTACGTAAAAATGCATTAAATGATTTCGATACTTGATCAATATTTTTGTAACAATATTTCTGTAGAATTGGTACAGATCAATCTGTAATTTTGTGTCTACGAGTTTAGTTGAGAAAATTAGGCGAAAAAATGATAATTATATAACCGGAGATTAGAAATTTAATGTGCCTCGCCCTTTGAACAAAAAAATCCCATAAGATAGCGCAAAAAAAACGTGAACACTTCGCGATTTTTTTTTTCCCATCGAGCCTTTTATCCGTGGTATTGAATATACGTAATGGGCATGAATCATGGAGCAGACATTGGCATGTATGGTGATTATATGGTGTCAGTGGCGTATATACAGACTTGCTCCCGCACTTTGCTCGAGGTGGGGTATTATTAAGCGGACAAAACACACGGTGTAACGAAGGAGGGAAAGATGGAAGGTTCAGGGTTTGAGGGGCTAGAGGGGTGAATGCGAAATAGGAAGAGAGAGAGAGAGAGAGAGAGATTATTGGAGTTGAAGAGCAAAAGTGAACCGGTGGCTATGTGGCTAGTCTATGGGGTTGAAATTCGACTCCCATGCATCATAATAGCGACGCGTGCAAGCTTGAGTCTGCCATTTAAGCGTCCTGTAATTATATGCCTCTCTTATAACCACCACCAAACTATCCCCCCCCCACCCCTTTCCCATCAATTCTCTATAACTCTCCTATTTTTGTCTCTCCTCTCTCTCTCTCTCTCTCTCTCTCTTTCTCTCTTTCTCTGGGTTAACCACCCTTCATCCCTACTTCACGTAATTTTCACTGATTCCCCCACTGCACGCTATACTTAAATTATTCGCTGTATTAGTCCTTCGACTTTTCATGGTTGATCGTATCGTCGTTGTCAATAAAATCTGTAATACGTATAAACATGATTTTAGATTCGCACTTTTTTTTTTCTTCATATTTTCGATTCTTTGGAATTTTTGAACAATTTTAATGGCAATTAAATATAAATTTTTATGGGTTTCCAGAAAATTGGTAATTGTGAGACATTTGTTCGCAATGGTATAAGGACTGATTTCATTTGAGGATCATTCTATGGATCATTCATTATTCATAATATTCCAATATCAATATTTATTGAGAAATTATTGAAAATTGACAAAATTTTGGGCTTTTATGGGAAAAAGAAAAAATGAATTCCTCTTCATATATTTTTTTCCATTCAAACTGTAAAAAATATTATTATCGAAATATCAAAAATACAATTGCAAATTTCAATGATAAATTTTTCACTGGAATCATGAAATTTGAAGAAAAAATCTGATATAATTGATTATTGATGAAAAAGTAAATAAAAAATCGTCTTATTTTAATCAACAATCTCTTTTTCATTAATAATTTGAATGATAAATTGAATTATTATTACATGTCTGGCAACAAGTTACGAAATAATCAAAGATAATTATTGAAAAAATAGAACAATGATTCTCAATCAACATTCTCAACCATTAATCTCTTTTCCATTGTGTCCAAGTTGTCTCGTTGTTCAAAGTTGGCACTCATTCTTAATCACGATAAAATAATCACAAGATCTTATATCGTGGAGATATAAACACGAGTGTTATGTTTGAGAGAAACGGCAATGGTCGAACAAAAAGACATATAAAATGTGTTTGGGGCCACGACATAAAACGACACAAGTCTCATAAGTTTTGCCACTTACGTGACGTGGATTAGCGCCCTCGGGTGTACAGCGAGCCAATTATATGCGCGCGAGTCTTGTCAGTAACATTAGAAAAGGCACGTGCCCTGTTAATAATAATTGCAAATCTGGCAAATATATGTGTGATATGAAACGTATATCGAGATTAGAATGCCACTTAAATATTATCCGGTACGTAAGCTCATGAAAATGAAATACCAGTTCAAAATATATTTATACGTAAATAAATAATGTTCATACAAAAAAAAAAAAAAAAATTTGCATTTTTTCATTTTTACATTTTCTCTTCAAAATAAATAAACAATAGAAATAAAATTATGACGAATAAATGTTGTCTTGTGATAATATTAATTATAATTAATAAACAAATTAATTTGATAGATAATTAAATTTAAAAAAATGAAATAAAAGATGATTGAAATGTTTTTTTTTAATTAAATTTTTTTTTTTTTCAAAAAATGGGTAAGAAAATGTTAAAATTGAATAGAAATCGATTAAAGGGAAGAAAAAATTTTGAATTTCCTTTACATGAAGAGGATTAGAATTTCAGAGCAGTTCTCATTGCAACCTCTTATTTGATAAATTATCGATTATTATATAGGAAGCGGATTCTGGAAGGGATAAACCGTAATTGTGGAGCTTTCCCTTATGCACAGTGTAAATGTATACCAGATGTATAGAGAGCAATCAACATACTATAATTAGTCAGTAGCTTGATGGCCGGCTATGCAAACGTCGAGAAATCCTCGCTCTTAAGACAACGATTCGATATCGATCAATATTACGCAGCCATAATTATACGTGTGTTATATCAATCGATCTGAAACAAATACATGCGTGAGCTCATGGCAAACAGATTTTACTGCAATTTGGGTATTGAATAATATTAGCATATGGTCAGCAATTCGATAATTAATAGGCTCGAGATGAGAATCTCTCGACGATTAAATAACATTAACAAGTCCACAAATTATCATTGTCATTCTTCAACATGAAAAAAAAAAAAACTAACATGATGGAGTGAGAAAAGAAAATATCTATAAATAATAAAGAAAAAACAAACGATAGTGGAGTCAAGAGGTTAAAAAATCATTTTTTCGATCAAACCATTTTTTATTAATTGTTTATAGACATCCACGTGAGTCGTTCGTTTTTTTTTTATTACTAATGATAAAGGACAAGAGGTTATAGAATAGAAAATTGTAATGGTGATTAATATCACTCAATCTCAGTGAAAGTATGTGAAGGAAGGGGAAAGAAAGGAAAGAGATACTTAAGTCGTTGTCCTCGTAGTCGTCTGTTATGGTTGCGCGGTACATATAAATTCAGCGCTCGAATAATTTCGTTCATAATTCAACCCTTTACCTCGTAATTCATACACGTCCAGTAGAGCAGCGGGATCGTTGGTCCGGATTGTGACTTGGACTATGCTAACGAGCTCTATGTACGATTGCCACACCATGGATATATATAGTGTCTTAAAATTCATGTTCAAGATTTGCTGAGTTGAAAGATTGTGAAATTGTGATCATAAATGTTCCTTTACACTTTTCTCTCCGATGCACCGTTCTTGAGATATCGAGGAAAAACGGTTGTGACCAATCCGGTGCACGAGTGTGCTGCGGTGGCCACACCCCGCGCGCGCTGGATTGGTCCGTTACAAAAAATTAAATATCTCGGGAACTAACGCCCGGAGAGAAAAACGCCAAAGGACTTTTTTCATCAGAATCAATTGGTCTATCCATTCACAACATTTTCAGCATGACTTTAAGCACATCCGGTACATATGATTATTCATCTGCATATAGAAAGCGGTTGACAGTGCAAGGAAAGTATATAATGAAGAAAGGAAGTACAAGGACAAGATATATCGAGAAAGTGAGAAGTAAATAGAGTAAGAAAGACATAATTCCGAACCGCCAGGGGGCCCAAATGCAAATTTGGGGCGTGAACCGTTCTCGTGCCAGGGAAACAAACGACTGCGAGTTACGCGCGCGAAGGTGTGGAATTTCGCACGAGCCTTTTTTCTCCCCTCTTCACTGCGACGAATCGGCGCTGTGTCTTTGCTTTTTTTTTTTTTGCCAACGTCATGCAACACAGACTGCTATGTAAGTCTCGACATATATATATATATATATATATGTATAATTATTTACATGCATGTGTACGTCATGGCCCGTGGAGCGAATCGAAAAAAGATTTTATTCGACAGTCATTAATTGATAAGAGCGTTTAGGACAAGTGCATGTCCAACAAGCACGTCGCATGTGAAGAGCTCTCTTTTTAATTGACTTGAAGAACATTGCGGGGATCTTGGTTCATCAATTAATCGGAAGCTCATTTCGCGAAGTGATTAATAATACGGAAAACGAGAACGATCATACGTAATCTTTAGAAAGTGCAGTAACTTTTTTTTTTTTTTTTTTTTTTTTAACTCATATAAAGCCGAGGACTTCCGCCCTAATATTCCTTAAGGTATTTCTTTCACGAACTCGAACATATTATGGACAACAGATATATATTTTCGCACGATCAAGTTAAATAATGTTCTAATTAATTGGAAAAATATGAAAACAAAGTGACCGAACTTTTAGCAAAGAATTTCTAATTCACATTTCTATGTAATTCAAAAATAAAAAGATAATATTTTGATAAAAATAGAAGAAAATTTTTTAAAGAAATTTGAATTCATTCGGTTAAGCAAAAAATGTTAATTTTTTAAAAAATAATCGGTTTCTTGGGTTATAAACGTTGTGATTTATTGGATCAACGGAAAATTCTCATTTCTCATAAAATTACACTCTCCCGTTGCGGTAGGCCGGAAGATAAGAACTATCAGAGATAAATGATAAAAAAAAAAAAAAAAATATTGACCTAAATACGAAACAGCGTCTGGTGTATGTATTTAGAAAAATAAACGAGGCCGATGCTCGTCAATGATTCACAAATTGACGATTTTTATCGAATGTCAGAATTGACACTTGAAGATTTTACTGTCTCTTCACTTTTACTTTCATTTTTTATGTGCATTCACGGTTCAAAATAAATCTGGACGAGCAAACAATACCGAAGGGGAGTTTCTCCGATTGGATTTCTGTTCGACATCGAAACGGTGCGAGTGTGAGCAAATTAAGAGAAGAATAAATGTGTTAACTTTATGTGCACAGGTGGACGGTGTGGAAAAAAGTAACTCAACAATCGTTGGGCTCGGTGTTTCGCTCTCCAAAGTGTGTCGAAGAAAAAAAAAAGGAATTTCAAAATCCATGTAGAAAAAAAAGAGAGAAAGAGAAAGAAAGAGAGAGAGAGAGAGAGAGGGAAAAAAACAAAGACAGAAATTAAGAAAAAAAAAAGTTTAAACGGATAAGAAAGAGAAAGAAAAATTGAAAAAAGGAAACAGGAAGAAAGGCAGAGGGTTCGAGAGACAGAGAAGTAAAAAAAAATAAAAAAAGAGATCAAACTGCTGAGCATACCGTGTCAAAACGGTAGACGGCATGACGCCGATCGTTTTATTGCCGCGATCGTTCTTTTTCCTCGCGATTCCTTTTTTTTTCCTTTCGACGTTGTAGTGAACGTTATCGAGCTGCGTCGACGACCGTCGAGGCCGATAATGTGATTCATTATATTTGCGTCGTGATTGGCGTGGAAGTCGCGAGCGAGTACAATAAAAAAAAAAAAAATAAAAAAAGAAATAAAACAAACATTTCGACCAAATGCGAAAGCGCGGTATGACGAAGTTTTCGAATCGCGGGCACGAGTCACGCGATCCACACCAAATCGGATGTAAACCTGTATTTAATTACAATTATCCAAAATCATAAACACATTGTAATCGTGAAAAGAAAATATTAAAACACGTATTTTTTATTCCATTGGTATACGAACAATCGATCAAAACAATTGGAACGACACATTTTTCACTTCAATTGGTGGAGTTATATCGTAGAGTTTTTAAAATATATTTAAAAATACAATAATTCTCCAAAAAAGTTTATTTCTTTAATAAATTATAGATCGATATCTCAAAAAGTATTTCACTGATTATTTTCCATTTTTTTCGGGCTCATTCTACACATGGAGAGCTGGTGATTGAATGAATAATTTTTCGAAATTCCAAAATGGCACTAATTTTGCTAAAAAATCACTTTTTTCATCTTATAACATTTTTTTTTTTTTTTTTTTTCATTTTTTCACGATGAACAGCAGGTTTTTATTTAAAAAAAAAAGAAGAAATTCCTTCTATTATTCAGAAGTTCTCCGTGTGGCGAATGAGCCCTAAAAAATTGAAGTCTGTCGATCGAATACTTTTTGAAATATCTTATTACGACGAATCTTCCGGAGTCCGGAACCTGAACTCTGCTGTTTGATACAATTGAATCATTCAGAGATTAATAAAAACTAGAGTTGTCATGTACGCACTTGGCAGATATATTTTTCAACGTCTCGTCTCGATTGATCATTTTCGTTCTGTATCAATTTTAATCATTTTTTTTTCTCGTTACACCTTTGATAGCAAAGAAAATAATAGACTGCAAAAATAAAGGGAACTCGTAAAAATTTTCTTGATTTTTGATTTTCTAAAAAACTGTAGAAAAATGTAATGGCAGGTAAAATATAGTCAAAAGTGTTAAATATTAAAAAACAAAAGCAAACCGATTTGAATTAAAAAAGTTTCTATCACAATTTCGAATATTAAAAAAAATACATATCTTAACACATATTTTTATAAATAATCGTGAGAACTTTTGAAAACATCAAAAATAGAGTATATTGGATGACTGATTAAGGACAACAATATAAAAAAATCTCTATATTGTTGTCAATGAACGATGACAGGATCAAACATTTTTTTCTCAACGCCCACGACTTACTTTCGGTTGAAATGGTACGAATGCACAGTATAGTTTAATATTTTCCATAATAAATGGTTCGCATGGTCGCCGAAAAATCCATGAATATACACAAATGCTTACATGTAAATATCCACATATATATATACACACAGATGAGTTATAATTCCATTGTAAAAAAAAAAAAGTACCGAGACTATATTTCGAGGCTCTTACAAAAAAGCTTATGGGTTAATATTTCACAGTCGACTTGGGTTCATTAATAAAGGGCAAACCACAAAGTGCGTGTCAGCGAGGACACGCGCATATTATCTTAGTTGTCAATGCCTTGGCTCTCACAACCCACAACGCGATCACTGTCCCCTTTCCCCACCTCTCTTTTTCTCCATTTTTCAACCCTTATTTTCTCTCTGCGTTCACCATTGTTCTTTTCGACGTGACGCTAATCGGCTGGATCGATCCACCAGATTAACCCTTTACAAAATCATTCTTTTAGAATCGCAGGTCCAATGGAGATTAAGAAGGAACACTAATTTACACACTATACATTATTATTATTATTGTTATTATTATTATTATATGTGAAGTATATTGAGCTCCATTTTGCAAGGAAGTCTCACGTAAATAAAGAAACCTTTGAAGTGCATCAAAGAAGCTTCGATATAATTATTATTATTGTGTAAAAAATGAAGCTCCAAATTTTCTTTTTAATCAAAATCCGAATTAGAATGACGTGAGAAGGAAAAATTAATGTGTTAAATTAACGCAGCAGTTTCGTCAGGGTCGTAGAAATTGGATTGTTCTTTTTTTTTTTTTTTTTTTTTTTTTTAACATTCACTGTAAATTCTCTTTTCATTAATAGTATTAAATTCTGAAAATGTCAACGATTGAAAAGAAAAAAACGGTAGTGAGTGCATCAGTAAAATGGTCGTATTTGAAAAACAATGTTTATGCAATTATAATTTTATTTGTCAACGGTTGGCCATTAGTGCGAAATGAAAAGGGCAGCTCTTCGGTTCGATGAAAGGGACGAAGTACTGTAAAGCCCTTGTGGCTCTGATATTTCCGAGATTAAACGAAGAGAGAGAGAGAGAGAGAGAGAGAGAGAGAGAGAGAGTGACCGCGAGAGTCACGCCCGGAGGATTAAAGCGATTCCGCGAATGTATGCAAATAGAAATGTAATCTGGTGTCAGCGGCCCGAGCAATAATGTCAATCAAACGCACTGGTGGTTGGTAAGCCAACAATGGGGAATCGGGACGAGTAACCAAAGATACATAGATCGACCTAAAGAGAGAGAGAGAGAGAAAGAGAGAGAGAGAGAAAGAGAGAGAGAGAGGAAGAGAATGAGAGTGCAAGTGAGAGAAATTTCTGTCCACGGGTTACTCTCGCGGGTCCATTCCGTTGCATCAGTGATGAGTATGGTCCAGACCGAATATGCAGTATGTAAATGTTGTCATATCAATGAGGATCTGCATATGGATGCAACGGTAGATACGACGAGTTGAGTCAGAGCGAGACAATCAAACAGTGTATACGAAAGGGTAGAACTGTGATACATGCACCTTTCATAAATGCATCGGACCTTCCATGTGTATTATAAATCCTGACATTATTTTCAATTTTATAAAAATCATATTCCATTGATTTGTAGGATTTTTATTCGCCATTAATTCAGAGCTTTTTACAGTTACATGGAAACTAACAAAAAAAAAATTGATCATTGACTCTAAACCATCGATTACATGAACCCTGGGTCTGATTTTGAAAAAAATTTGATGGAAAGAAAATAATCATTAGAATCAATAGAATAAAATGAACAAAAATCATTTAAAATGACAGAAAAAATGTCAGTAATGACGTAACGATAAGAAATTTTAAGAAAAATTATGCATCAGAAGCTCCAGTGCAAGATTTTTTTTGTTATCTTTCAATATTGATGAACAATCGAATCTCGTTTCACATGAAATATCCCATGCTATCGCGCAAAATGGACACATGCAGTTTTTATGTTTTTAGGCACGTACAAGCACCGATATGTGCAAGTGCATTCATGATGAGCTCCGGCAACTGGGATTTTTCACGTCAATATTGTAAGGACTCGTGTCTGTCGGTGGTGCAACGCAAATTGTTGATCCGTGCGACTGCTGATCGTGTCAATAATTTCTTTTCAACTGATTTGGTATTTTTGATCAAAACGTTTTTTTTTTTTTTTTTTTTTGCAAATCAGAATAGATCTTAAGGTCTGCTGTCGAATTATTGACTTTGGATCGACAGGTTCCGTCAGTTGAATATTCCGTATAGTGAAGCAATAACCATGCGTGCACCTGATGTCATAGAAAGCGAAGGACAAGACGATGTAGGTCTACTGTGCAATCAGAACTCGTGCAGCTTGCGGTTAATGAGCACATCGCGGTGTTTTCCCCTCTCCTTGGCAATGGAGAGCGTGCCTGTCCGGATATGTACGGCAATCTGGATCCAGCAATGGTTCGGGGTTGATTGGTTAGTGGTTTCAACCCCTTCGTTGTTAATGAGCTACCTAGATGACACGTCTCAGAATATCTCTAACCGCTCGACCTAATCTCCCATTCCCTCCTTGGCCACATCGAGTGACTCTAAACATCACGCTCAATAGCAATCCGCATATACAATGGGATTCGTGACGTACTCATTATTATGCAATTTCTGGGAAACACCCATCACGCTTTAGTGACAATCCGGATAAACAAACTGTTTGGCTGCAGCTAAATTTCTAGAATTCTTCATTGTTCTTACGAGGAACGTCGACTTCCAACCCAGTTCCTAAACAGAGAGTCTAACTGTTGTTTATTGATTGAACTCCATTCACTTGTTTCTGCTGATGATTTATCGATGACAGAAAATCCTTGAGCTTTTTTTTTTGTGCATATGCTGTCAAAATGGTTGATGATCAATGAAGAATTCCAGAAACTAGTTTTGTGGGATTCGACATTGTTGGAATCTTGATGGTTTTTGAATCTTGAAGCAGCTTGAAAAATCATATGGTTGTCCGGAAGCTATAAATTGTTTGACGTTCTCGTTGACGTTCTCGGTGACGTTCTCACCACGTGACGTTAGAAATTTATTGTTTTACAGCTTTGTCTCGAATTCGACGCCGATCTAGTGATAGGAAACGTGATCCTAGGGAAAAAGGATGTGAATCTATGGATTTTATGTATTCAGCTTTAGAAAGTGATTTTTTATAGCCTCGTCTATGACATTTGACGCCTATCTAGTGACAGGTAACGTGATCCTGTAAAAAAAGGATTTCAATCTATGGATTTTATGTATTTACGTAAATATATAAAAGTTATTAACCAAAGCATCGATTTAATTATTCAATCGAGTAAAAAAAAATATAAAAAATTGTATTTGTTCCTTCTGCAATCCAAAATATTAAGAAAACTGCAGTAAAATATGAAAAAAAGATTTCGCTGTCTCTCGATCTGTGTGGAAGGTGAAAATGATTTTTTTTCTCGTTCCCAAAGCGATAGTTGACACTCGATTTTTCGCCCAAAAAAAAAAAAAAAAAAAAAAAAACAGTCGTCTTGTAGATTCATTTCCAAGTGACGTGATGATGTCCAATGGGTCGAAAAAGCGACGCAAATGATGTAGAAATCAAAGGATCAAAAGGAATGCGAGGAAGTTTCGATGATGGTGAGGAATAAAAATACAACGTCTTGTTTTTTTTTTTTTTTTTTTTTTTTTTTTACAGCGTTCGGCGTGTTTACATTTATTCATTAGAAAAAGAAGAGAAAAATAAAATAAACATGAAAAAAATAAAAAAAAGAATCATTTGACGTACAATAATAATGGCGACGCAAAAGAGGCCTACGAAGGACCGGAAAGCGGCGCTTTACACGACGTTTTTAATAACGTGGTGTTTATTATTATTATTTTTTTTTTCATTTACGAGATATACATATAACTATATAAAAGTGAAAAAATCTGTACAATGAAAGACATGCGGGTAGCGGAGAGATGTCCCTGTCCGTTAATCTTTGTATTTGACAAATCGCATAATAGGTGGAGAGAGGGAGGAGAGACAACTAGATCGAAGGGTAGGGAGAAGGATGGAGTAAAGAATTTGACGTTTCTTTTATTTCTCGTTGCTATGACAAACCGCTCTGCGGAATGAGGCTCATTATTATTTAAAAAATTTATTGCAGCCCCGCGCTCAGCCACCGGAGCGATTCGAAAACTCACATCGACCAGGACAGCAGACGCGAGACGATCATTTTAATTATACATATATATATATATATACGTATATATTTTTTTTCCCCGTTTTTTTTGTTTCAATTTGTCGTACATATAAATATATATATATATATATCCAAAATAATCGATCAATGTAAACGCACGTTAATTATTCGCGACGATATAATAATAATTAAAAAATTATAATATATTATACTGGTAATAATACAAATCATGGTGGTACATGTTTCGAAAAAAAAAAAAAAAAATGAAAAAAAAAAAAAAAAACTTATTAATGTGAAAAATGATGCTCTTAATAAAATTAATAACATGAAAATATTGTCATAAAATATCAAATAAAATGTAGCAATAACGTATGGTCCGTAGTGACTTAATTAACACAGCATCGTATGATTAGGTTTCCCGTCGTGTTTTTTTTTCTTTTCTTTTTTTTTTTTTTCATCTCTTTCTCCATTTTCTCCTATATTTTTCTTTCACTTATTTCGCAAAAAAATGTTCTTCCTATTATTCTCTCGTTTATTTTTGTCGTTTTCATTTTTTCGTTTTTGCTGCTACGTGAAGCTGCAATGTTACGTAAAAATTGAGCCCATTTGGCCGGATCAAGCAGAGCAATAAACATTCGAAAACCGTAATCATCGTGTACAATTATAAAACGTGACTTTGCGAAAGAGGGGAAAAGTAAGATCGAGGGAAAAAAAGCGAGAGACAGAAATGAAGGGAAAATAAAAAGAATGATAAATTGGTGAATATTCATGATGATTATTATAAACAATGTTCCTTTGCGAATGATTTTTAGCTCATTGTTTTTTTTTTTTAATATTTCATCTGGAATATTATTGCCCAGGATGTGTTTTTTCTGTCGACACGTAAAGATGTCAAAAATGGAGAAAACAAGAAATGGAGCAAAGCAGAATAAAATGAAGATCTTTGAAGCTATAAAAACGTAGAATGTAAAAAAATAAAAAAATAAAACCGTAATTGAAAAATGAAAAAAAAATATATATATATATGTCGCCTGAATACGCAAATTGGAGAAACCGTTGTACAAATATATCACGTGACCGCCCTGTCGTCCAATTCGATTATCACACGAGTCGGAGTATGAACAACAAAAAAAAAAAAAATGAAACAAAACGAATATAAAAAGGTAGAAAAAAATCTGTAAACGAAAAAACCGTAAAAAAAAAAAATAATAATAATAAAAATAAAAATAATGGAGTATCAAAAATTAAACTCGTGCACCGTTGGCCAACAGCTCGCAAAAATCCGTTCTCTCCCTCGTTAATATATTTGGTCACTTCTTTGGATTGGTCAGCTGGACGAAAAGAAAAAAAAAAAACGAATAACTAAAATTTCATTGCCATAAATATTATTATTTTTTAATCTCTCCCTCACCCCGTCACTTCGAGCCTCGCTTTGTTCATAAACTCTGAATATTTTCTATCTAGAAATAGACTTACATTTTGTTTTTTTTTTTCGTTAATATTAATATTTATTTGATCAATTTTCAATTTTTGGTTCTTTCAAAAAAAAATTCTATTGTTCTCGTCGTTTTTTTCAAATTTTTCAATTTTCTATAACAAGAAAAATCAAACGACATGAAAGTTTTGCAAAAATACTAAAAAAAAAAAAAAAAAATTGGTCTCGTTGGTTATGTTCAAAGTCCAGACTTTATCACAATGTTTATTTGCGAGCTTTGGCAACGGCACGAGTATTTTTATACCCTTCGCCACCCCCCCCCCTCTCTTCCTCTTCTCCTGGAACATATTCTCCGTCAACGCAGGCAGAAACACAAACACGCCCACAAGCACACACACACACGCGTACAAAAAATTCGAGTTTTTAAAAAACTTTCGATAATTAATGAACACATGCATTCGTTTTTCCCCAATCATTCAATTTTTCGCTGTCAGCGATATGGGCGAATGTTTTTTTTTTTTTTTTTTTTTTTTTTTATTTCTTTTTTTCATTCTTCGCCCCCATAGATCGCTTGAAGCAGTGAACGATCGAGGGCGGTCTTTATGGTCCACGGGACATTTGGCTACGAACAACGGTATTCTCGCCTACGTTGCGATTCGGCAATGCATTTCTCCCTAATTAATTATTTATTCATTATCCTCCGATTAATGAAACACCACGAAATGAACGAATGAAGAAAATAATTCAAAACCAGAAGATAATAGAGAAACGCATCTAGAACCAGTTGAAAAAAAAAAAAAAAACAAAAAATGGACAACAAAAGAAAGAAAAAGCGAGAAAGAGAGAGAGAGAGAGAGAAAAATAGAGAATATGAAGACGATAAAAAACCGAAAAAAAGAGAAAATTCATGATGGAAAGTAGAAATAAAAAAAAAAAACAAAAATTCAAAAAAATGAAAAAAAAAATCTCAATGCTTGGTCCGGTAAAGACTAGTCAATTACCGCTTCAAGTGCCGGAATTCATATGATCCTTATTTATACATGCGACGGTAGTACGATAAAGTACTCATTCAAAGATTTAATGGTCGGTAATAAAAAACGGTTGGAAAATAATTAATCATGAATAATAATCATAATAATAATAATAATTCATAATTCAATAATATAATAATAAAGACAATAATAATATTTATAATTATAATTATAATGATAATAATAAGAGTAATGATAATATTAATAATAATAAAATTAATAATAATAATAATAATAATAATAATAATAATAATAATAATAATAATAATAATAATAAACTAACTACTATACATAATCAACGCAATATCGATAAATATACTTTATATGAGGAGGTTAAAGAGTTACGTTGACTTTCGATTTTCCTTCCAAGGGTGGTTTTTGGAGAAAAAAAAAAAAAAAAAATGAAGAGAACGCTAAAATAAAAATAATCCTCAATTATTATTGTTTCTTTGCAATTCATTTGATATTTTATTGATTTTTTCATCGTTTTTTTTTTTTTTTTTTTACAAATATGGATAATCGTTTGAAAAATCCAAAGTCACCGATTCTGCGTGCCTCCAGGAGATCATTTGAAAATGTATTTGTGTACATTGAGTGTGTTCGTGTGTTCGATTCTTAGCAAATTCACTGCATAACGTGTTATCATTATACTTTTTTTTTTTTTTTTTAATTTTTTGTATTTTATTTCGATTGAATTTTTGTTTATCTTTTTAATATTTAATGTTGTTCGTGGTTTCGTGTACAAGTTTTCTCGCAATATAATTTTTCGTTATCGAAGTATCGGTTATTTTTGTTTGTTTTTGTTTTTTTTTTTCGTTTTTCTCGGGAAAATGGGAAGAGGCGGAGACGAGGGAGAGAGGATTAGGAAAAATGACGTCAACCTCGTTTTTAAGGGTGTTTGAGAGAGGGACAGGGAGGGACACGAAAAGAGGGTTGAAATTTGGGATTACAATATTTATACGATTAATATTGTTGTTTTTTTTTTTTGTTCTTCTACAATTAGAATATTTATTAATAATTACGAGATCACAGTGACGCTTTGACGCGCGGGGATCTCGGGCGAGCGGGCTGTAGTGTCTTTAGTGTCGTTGCGCTTTTGAAACGTTTAGTCGTATATTTGAAAAATTTGAAAAAAAAAAAATCTCCATCGATACGACGCTGGTTTTTGGAACAACATTTTTTCCTGTTTCCTGTTTTTTTTTCCTTTGAAATTTCAATTGTTTTTTTTTTATTTTATTTTATTTTATTTTATTCTCATATATTCTCACAATTTATATCGAGTGAGATAGAAATGAATGAAAACGTTATTTAAGCGACGAACGAGACACGAAATGGCACAGCCTGCTCCCCACGATCCACATAGTCACAGTTACAGCTTATGTTTCCACCTTTCTCGTCTCACAAAAGACGTAGTCTTTCATCATCATCATCATCATCATCATAAACTTGCATCATTCTAATTTTTTCTCATCATCAAAATCATCATTTTTATTTCATAGTCATTTACGACGACGAGACGAAAGTACTACGTGTTTTTTTGTTTTGTTTTGTTGTTTATCACCGAGAAAAAGAGAACGAAATCGCCAAAAAAAAAAAAAAAAAAAAAAAAAATTTGAAAAAAAAAAAGAAATGAAAAAATATACATTTATAATATGAATAAATAAAACATGAAAATTTTCATACTTTCGTCGACACTCAAAGTCCCCTCGCGCCAATCACCTCCTCGTTATCGTCACGAGACAATCGCGTCTCGCCCGAGGAAACAAATTTACCACACGTTGTTACGTGGGTGTCGTTTAAAAAAAAAAAACAGAAAAAAAAAACATATTCACATATATAAATATATATATATATACATTTATGTACACAAGTAAATAATACATATATATATAAATATATATGTGTTTATGTGTTCTCGCGCATCCTCCAATGTGTATATATAAATATATATTTATATATACATCCTTTCTTCGTTAATTAATGTTTAATCGTTTAATTATTACGTTCTCAATATGGCTGACTAATAGGTAAAAAAAAAAAAATCAAAAAAAAAAGATAATAACGTTTCTACAGATCGCTTACAATTTCTAGATGTTCGTATTATTAACTTTTGATCGATCAAAAGTTTGGCAACGTTAAAGAAAGACGAAGAAGAAAATTGAATTTCCAGCGAAAAACTAATGAGTTTTACAATTTTTAATTTTTTAATTTTTAATTTTTATCGAAATTTCTTATGTTTTTTTTTTTTCGTCTTGTCTTAATTCGTCGCTATAAATGCACAATGGGGCAGTGAGAGATCGCTGAATTTGTAGGTGGGAGAGGGAGGAGCATCTCTCGGACAAAAGCGAATATAAAAATCGCGTTTATTTCCGTTTTAAGAGGAAAAAAAACAACTCGATTATTCCTCGCGAAAGATTCTCTGTCCCGAAAAGCTTTCGTTATTTATTTTATAATCGTTATATTTATATTTCATTATTTTACTTTAATGTCTATCTATACGTTAAGGTGTTTTTTTTTTTTTTTTTTTTTTTTCATATTTGTGTGTTGTTGTTGGTTTTTTTTTCTTTTCTTCGTTTATTATAATACATTTAAAGTCTAATCAGAGAAAGCAATTATCCTCTCATTCGGACGTGAAGACAGTTGGGATGAAAAGATTACGAAAACGAAGGTTATTTTCGAAAAAACATCGAAAAGGAAAATAAAATGTCGATTAGAGGAAGTGGAACAAAAAGGGATTTTATTGGCAGAGGGCATTTGACCGCAAAAACCCTCGACTAACGATTTTCAATGAAAAAAAAAGAAGTGAAAATATGAAAAAAAAAAAAAAAAAAATTTACAAAATAATAGAGAGAAGAAAAAAAAAAAAGACTAAACTGAGAGTGAAAAATTGACAGTGGAGGTTTTTGCATCTCGATGAGACACAGATGGCAGTTTTCTTGGTTTTCTTTTTTCGTTTTTTTTTTCTTTTAATGTTTGAAAAAAAAAAAAAAAAAAAAAAAAAAACAATTGACGAGTCACATAAAAATGAATATGTATCTACATTCATATTCATATATTATGTGAATAAATTTATATGAATAATATTGATTCGTAGGCCTCATCAGCTGATTGAAAAATACAGACGTATCATCATTACGATCTAAATAAATACTATACTCTTTAAACACTGTAAATACTTATTACGGACGATTTTACGAGTGTACCAACTTTATGTATTTTAAATTATTATTAATATTATTATAATCATTATTATTATTTTAATATTTTTTTCGTTATTTATTTATTTATTTATAATTTTTTCATTCAGCATCGATGCACAAATGGGACAAGAAGATGGTAAAAGAGCAAAAAAAGACGAAAAATCAACGAAGAATCTCTCTTTTTGTATTTCCTTCGACGTCTAATTTTTTTTTTTTCCAAATATCACGGGGAAAAAAAATTGCTTGTCTAAACAACGAAAAGTGTGGACAAGCAAAGTGCTTTTTTTTCGAAGGAGAAACGTGTAATCGCGAAAAAGAGAAAGAGAGAGAGAGAGAAAAAGAAAATGTAGAAAAAGATAAAGAAAAAAAGTAGTTTTTGCTGGACAGAGTAGAGGATTTTATCGTTTTATCAAAATAAAAAAGGTCAGGAGGGTGAGAAAGGGGGGGAGGGGAGAGAGATAAGCCTCGTCCAGAGTGTTTACAAGGGAACGAGAACTTCTCTGTAAGAGCTAAGCTACCGGAGATCATTTGAAAACTGTCCACAGGCCTCGCAGCGAGCCAATCAAGATGCTGCGTGCCTCGGGTCTATATATTTGTGTATACAAATATATATTAATTTTTTTTTTTTCAATAAAAAAAAAAAAAATTTATATATGTACACACATATACATATATTTATGTAAATATATATAATATATCAATTATCTACTTTAATTAATCAAGTTAAAAAAAAAAAAACAAACAAACAAACGAATAGAAAAATCTTGAATTTTTAAACCGATGCTCAATGTTTCGTGAATTTTTAAACTCTCGTTTTTATTTTTAATTAATCACTATATGGATATAAAGGTATCGCGATTTTTCTTTCGTCTCCTTCTTCTCTCTGTACATACTCCACTTAATTTATTTTTCTCTCCACTTTGGGCTTCTGTATGACGTAGAATTTTTTTTTAATTTCAATTCGAAATTCACGATCATTTAGTTTTTGTTTTTTTTTTTGTTTTTTTTTTTTTACGTCCAACCGATCGAGACTATTTCCTCATTTTCGTAAAAGTATTATTGCCCATTATCGCCTTCGAAATAATTAACAATAATAATTTTCAATCGGGCAAATAGTATTTTGTTTTTAATTAAATATATAGCAAAAAATAATCTCGATTTTTAAATTATCGAGTAGAACGAGTCAGGATTCGGTCAGACTTGGCAGCCTTACATCATCACAACGAGAAGAGACTTTCGGGAGAATTTTGCACTCCTTAAAATGTGTTTTTCTTTTCATCTTTTTACATATATGTGTCCATATATATATATATTGATTTATTTATTTATTTATTTATTTATTTATTTATTTATCTCTTCAATATCACACCGTTAATAAACACTTTAACCCTACGCTTATTCCTCTTTGTTTTTCTTTTATGTTTTTATCCATAATGAGATCATCGTTTGATTATTCGGTTAAGTCCTCTTTGGATCTCGTCCTTATCCCCCTCTCCCGGCATTGAAATTACGATTTAAAAAAAAAAAAAAAAAATTATAAAAAAAAAAACAACAAATTCAGCAATCTCCTCGCACAATTCTCTCTGGTAATTTATACAAAATACAAATTGGTCGCGTCCAATATATATTCGCGATTAGATTCACCGTCCGTACGGAAAGAAAACAAAACAAAAAAAAAACAAAAAAAATAATAAAAAATAAAAAATAATACTTTCAAATGGTCGCGTCGGCGTTTCCATATGATTATTATTCTTATTGTTATTATCATTATCATTATTATTCTTATTATTATTGGTATTATATTATTGGTAATATTATTATTATTATTATTTATTATTATTATCGTAATTATTATTAATATTATTATCAATAAAATAATAATTGTTGCTTGTTTTTTTTTTTCTTTCTTCTCATTCTCGTAAATCGTTTTGCTGCAACGTAGAACACACGTGAGAATAGTATGTTTCGGTATTGGCGATGTTTCAGGGATTATCGCAAAAAAATATAGAAAATTATCGACGATGACCAGGGACGAAAAAATCGTTGGATAAACGATGATTTTTTTTTTCTTCTTTTGGTCCTTTTAATCGATTTTGATGATTTTTTATATTTTTTCTTATTTATTTATTCTTCTTCTCTTTTGGACGATTTTATCGCCGTTGTTTCTCGTTGTCGAAATTTCCGTGCGGAAAAATCACCTCGGCGCCGAATCAACGTCCGGAATTAAAAGCCGAATCGAATCAAGCCGTTTTGGTTCTTCTTCGCTATTTCATAGCCGATTGAGATATTATATCATTTTTCTTCTTCTTCTTGACACGTTTCGTTTGACTTTAGTCTCGTTATTTGTTTTTGGTCGCGAGATGATGAGGCTTTTTTCTTTTTTTTTTTTTGTTCTCGTGTCACTTGACCCTTTTATGGTCTTTTTATCTTTTTTCTTTCGTTTGTTTGATCTCTCTTCTCGTTCGGCTGCTCGGCCATCGGCTTGAATCGTTCAACGATCGTTTATCTCGGTTCGCAAGTATCGTTACGATCCTTGCTGCTTTTGGCTATTCTCTATCGCAAACGCGAAACCAATCGCCAGCCGAGATAGAGAGCTACCGTCGTCCACAGAGTCTCCCTCAATGGGGCCGGTATTAAAAGCGACAAAATACTGTCCGTCGACGATGGAGCGCTTGGCGCTGTTACACCCGTCAAACTTGTACCGATAAACGGCAACCTCGATTTCTCCATCTCCGCGTCCTGCAACAATCCAAAATCACACATTTTTTTTATTTTATTATCAATCATTTTGTTCATAATTCGAGTTTTTTAAAATTTAGTATCATTTTTAATCGATCCTAAACCTCTTTACGGGTCTGTGAGACCCGACGATTAAATCAATTGGTAAATATCGAGATTCCAATGGAATCTTTAAATTGTAAAATTTTTTTTTTCCAAAATTACAATTTTTTTCTTTAATTATCAATCATTTTATTCATAATTCCAGTTTTTTTTATTTAGTAAAATTTTTAATCGATCCTGAACCTCTTTAGGGGTCTGTGAGACCCGACGATTAAATCAATTGGTAAATATCGTTCCGGGTTTCAATGAAATCTTAATTTATTGTAACTGACGTGTAACGTGTGTATGTGATTCGTTGTGTTATTTAAAAAGTTCTAAAAACTCTTTTTTCCCGAACGATTGTTTCATTAATTTTCAAAAATGTCGAAAAAAACATTAATATTTTCGAATTTAGAGAAAAGAAACTTCCTCCTCTTTTCGAAATTTGTTATTAAACTGTGACGAAGTAATTTTAATGAAGGATTTTTTATGAATTATTCGTAAGATTATGATAAAAAAAAAAGGGAAACGAAGTTGGAGGGTTGATTAAGAGGGTGACGAAAATTCGTAAGATACAGAACC
The DNA here is from genome assembly GCA_948107755.1 of Campoletis raptor. Taxonomy (NCBI): domain Eukaryota; kingdom Metazoa; phylum Arthropoda; class Insecta; order Hymenoptera; family Ichneumonidae; genus Campoletis; species Campoletis raptor. Next base: position 15,197,343 of record OX403625.1, on the reverse strand, counting down.
GCAATTAATAGATAGAGATAAATTCTTAGTGGGGGTGAGAGTTGTCAGGGAGAAATAAGAAATCGTACAATCTCAAGCCCACAAGAAATATTATCTCCTGCTCGACTTCCGATCCTCGTTTCGTCTTAATTCGTGAGGAAGGTTCGAGTATATTAATAAATGTGACAAAACTCCAATCTCCGAGTCTTTATAAGAAAAACAATAATAATAATAATAATAATTATTATTATTATTATAACAAGGAGAACAACAAAATAAGAATAATAAGAGAAAAGAATATGAAGGTTGCGAATGGGGTGTGTCGTGGATGAGAGTTTTCTTAAGGCGAGAAAACACGGGTTGATGATTCTCTGTTATTTCTCACCCCTAAATAAATATGTATAGAGAGAAAAAGCATTTGGTCGATCACACGAACGCCCATCGTAGCAACAATCGCGGGCGGCCGCGCGCGACAAGAGAGAAGAGATTATCGGACGTGCGGAAGAATCGGCATCGAGGGATGAAACATTAAGAAGGGGGAGTGAGAAAATTGTGGACAAAAAAAGAGAGGAAAAAAGAAAGAAACGCGTCACATTAACAGAGAATTATGGCGGATTGGCAGAGATAGGGAAACACGAGGACGAAACTTTCTCTCTCGTTGTCTATTAATTGTCTTTTTCTCCCTCTCTCTCCCCCTCCCCCCTCTCTCTCTCTCTTTCTCTCTCTCTCTCGATTTCTTGCTTTGGCCAAAATCATTTCTCCCTTTTTCTCGAATAATCTTTACACACGTATATATTTAACGATCAAGATTCCTTACCCTTATAAATATAAATCTTAGTAAGTGCATCGAACACGCTCCATCGCTCTTAATATATTTTATCAATAATAGAATATGCTCCCGAGTGAGCAATAAAAATGATTTGCTTCTAACTATTTCTGCATCGTTCACACACCATAATTTCCTTAAAAGAAAAATTGTAACGAATCTTGTGGTGTTAGGATTCGTTCATTAAACCGTGAAATTTCGGGGTTTCGAAAGACGATAAACAAAAAAAAAAGGAAATGCGTAATTTCATTGAAAAAAAAAAAAAATTTTTTTAAATTTCATGTGCATTTTTTGCTGCAAAATAAAATGAGTAAAAAATGAAGAAAAATAAGAAAACACTTTGCAACCGATTTCAAAGTGGCGCGATTACGATTCTCGAGAAATCGACAAAAAATTGTATAAATAACTGCAACAATGGGACAATAAAATTATTACAAAACTCGATAGATTCTTCGATGAATGAAAATAAAAAATAAAAAATAAAAAATAAAAATAAATACAAAAAAAAAAAAAAACAATGACATTTCCGTAACTGTGGAGAACGAAATGTACAAATAAAATAAATCTGTTCGAATATAATTGTTTTCTAGGTACGCTGTTCTCTCAGCGAGTCAATCCACGTTCCCATTTTTTTATTTTATTTTATTTTTTCCTTTTTTTTTTCATCTACTGCAATATCTACCATTTGGAAAATAATAACTGTGGAATATCCGAAAGAAAGTAAGAGAAATGTAACGGTGAGACGGTTAACGTTTGCACAGGTCGAGATAGAACCGCCAAGTTTAATAAACGAGGGGAGTGATTGGAGGATATATTAAAGTTCGTAAAGTTAACTTCCAACGATCGGGAGCAATGACGAAAAAAAGAAAAAAAAACGACAGGCTTTGGCAGAACACAAGAAAAAAAAAAAGATAAAAATAAATAAAAATAAACAAAAAAAGAGAAGAAACAAAAATTATAATAGACGGAGAAAGACTGCAATGGATTATTGAGAGAAATAGGAGGAGAGCGAGAGAGAAAAAGATAAGACATCGTTGAAGATAATTGGAGATAATTTTCTCGGGCAGTAGCAAAAGCGAGGCTCGTGCCAACGGTGCAGACCCATGACCACTTAACTTTCACGTTTTGTTCACGGGTTCCCTATACTGCTCTATATATTCATATATATATATATAAATACATATGTATATAAAAAGAAATATAAAGATCTGTAGTATACTTTTGTCTGCCACATGATAGTCGTTACATGCTCGCTTGCCCAGCCCCCAGATATGCATGTAAATGTTGGATAAATGCGATAATGGAAGTAACGTTCAGTCAATTCGTAAATTACGTAAAACGCAAATGTACTAAGAGTACAAAAGAAATATACCAACATTATTTTTTTATATTGATCGATTATCTATGGACCCAATTTGACGTAAAGTTGTATTCGCAAACGTTCATTCGAAAAAAACAAAAAAAAACAAAAAAAAACAAAAACAAGGAAGAAAACAAAGAAATGAAGTGTTTGATTGCATGAGGTGAGAGTTTTTTTTTTTTTTTTTTCAAAATTGTAATTAAACTGGTATCCTGAGCGTTTTTCAAAAGAATTTTCTTCACTCGTATAAAACTGTGTGCAAAATTTCAAAAATATTTGTCATCTCGTTCTCGAGATATTGACAATCAAAGATTGTTTATTCATAAGTTCGAAACTTTCGTACAAATTGTTTTTTTTTTTTGTTTTTTTTTTTTTTCTTTCAATTCCGCGACATAAAATTTAAGCTCTTTGTATTGAATTTTGGAAAAAAATGATTATTTCTCAAACTCTCTAAACTTCGTATTTTAGAAATTATCAAATTATTGTGCAAGTTTATACGAAAAATTAATCGTCCATAGTTGACTTTTGAACGTGATTGTAGCGAGACTACTGCCTTATAATATTTATTCGTTATTTTTTTTTGTATTGTATAGAATGTAACAGTGATTCGTTGAGGTGAGTCAGACCAAATCGACGATTATTGTTTTTATTATTATTCTTATTATCCTATGATTGTCATAATAATCATTATTTCTTTGCTTCGAATCATAGGATTTACCAGGTCAGTTCGGAATGTGTCAGAGCTATAAGTTCTTATGTATAAAAAAGTGGAAATCGATCGTGAGTTGTTAAAATGTATGTAGAAATGAGGTAAAAATCTGATAGAAATGTAAGGTTGCAATTATTTCGATAGATCGCGACATTTCAGAATCCTGAAAAGTCCCTTAACATTAGAATTACTTTTAAAACGAGAATTTTGTTTACTCGATCGATTCCTTCAATTACTACAAGTCCAATTATTATTTTTTTTTTTTTTTTTTTTTTAATTGACCTAAAAATTCTCGAAAATAATGAGCTGCACGATCGATAGAACTTTCTGATCTTCAGATTCGAACGAAAGTAGTTTTTTAATTTTCAAAAAAAATCGATAAAATTCAATGTCCTCGAAGAATGACGATATTTAATTGTAAAAAAGCCGAAAAATGTTACAAAAGACGAAGAAAATATGAGAAGAAAAAATAATGAACCGCAAAAAGGAACGAGAGTCTATGAGGAAAAGTTCCGAGGACAATTTCACGGTAAGACGAGTCTGTTGACGTCTCTTGGTATTCGCCATAATTATACGGGAACTTAAACTGTAATAATTAGACAGTGGTTTAAGGGGGTAGGAAGAAAGAAGGGCAATGTAAGTATCAAATCTCCAAAGAGTATCTGCGTCCCATTTTTTCTCAAGGCAAAATCTTTTCTTTTGGTGTAAAAATAAGAATCTGGAGATGGTCATGGTCTGGATGGAAACAGATCTCTGATTTCCGTCTCCTTTAGCGGAGTTGCTTGGGCAAACAAGACGAAGATTGGACACACAGAGGGCTCAGAAAAGAGGAAAAAAAAGGGAAAAAATGTCAAGATCCTTGGTGCGGAGTCCTTTAACAAGAATCGAGTGAATACGTACGTTTTGCGGAGAAAAGACGAGGCTAAGAGAAAGAAAAAATAAAACTAAAGGACTGAGGGGTTGAAAGAAACAAGTTTTTCACGCCATGGTTGTTCCTTTATCGTATCTCGATAAGTCGATACATATTTGATCATCCTACGAGGGAGATTTGAGGGGTGGAAAAGAAACGACGAATGAAACTACCATGAATTCTGTAAGAGGAGCTGTTTTGTTGATGTGGGCGTGAAAGATCAAGGAGGGTCGATCTGTTTGCGATCATTTGATGGAATTATCTTTCTGTAGGTTATTGTGTGTCTGTGAGTGTGTGTCGAGATGTGTAAGTGTGTGTTCGTGCTCGGGCAACCCCTAAGATCGAAACTAAAGCTCATGACAACTATAACTACTCTGTTAGACAATATGAGGGGATTTTCTAAAGATCCACTTCAACGAGACTTTGCTAAGTGTGCGTATAGTGTGATTCATGTCAAATTGAGCTCAAAGATATTTTTTTTTGTTTTTTTTTGTTTTTTTTTTTTTTTTCAAGTAAACAAATCGAGAAAAATATGAACAAAATTTGAAATAAAATTCCTACAAATTGATCGAGTAACAATCTGCAATTTTACAACTTTGTAAATTTTCAATATATTCCAATAAAAATATATATTTGAATAATTGAAAATGTAATGATAAAAAAATCGTTTGTCCAATTCTTAAATAATTGCTTAAACCTGAGAAAAAAAAATTCACCAAAATTCACCAAAATGGTACGATAAAAAAAAAGGAATTGAAACAAAGTGTAACATTAAATTGAGCAAAAAAAAAAGTCATTTTCATTAAGTTTAGTGACAGGCAAACCTTTTAAGAATAATAAAAATCGAAAGAGCAAAAATTTTCGAAAAAAAACCGAAATATGATGAACAACGAAAAAAAAAACGATTGGAGAAGTAATTTATTGTGAATGGGGGTGTATTTTGGTGTAGACAGGACAAGTGAGGCCAGGGGAGTCTTAGCGTGTCGAGACACACGATATTTATGACACCCATGGGTTATTTCGTGTATATACAGAGAAGTACAACTTTCGTTTGGGATAAAGGAGGGCTGTGATAACTAAATTCGCGTTTATGGTTATCGAAGCTTTCGCGCCTCATCACACACGCACATTTTCCTCAATATAAATAAATATATATATATATATATATATATATATATAAACATAAATTTATAGTTGTGTTCATAAATGATGAAATACAGTAAGCAAGAAAGGTTGCAATAGTGTGTGAGAGAAAACGTGGTAAATAGAAGGGACTTGGGTAAACCACGAAATCGTGGGATAGAGCAAAAGATGCCACAAGAGATCGTGAATCATTTCCCTCCTGCGCCCTCCCTTCAGGCAACAAATTTACTGTCTTTCTTGTCGTATATAGCGATTTTATCGTTTCGATGATCGACGTTACGAATAAGTGAAAAAAAAAAAAAAAAAAATAACAAAAACAACAACAACAAAAATCGAGGAGGCGTGACGACAAATTAAAATGTCACGAGGTGTTGCACGTTCGTTCTGTTATATCAGATAAATATAATAATTACAAGAGTTAATAAATAATATCGTTCCAGGGTATTGTTGTGTTTAAAAAAAAAAAAAGAAAAAAAAAAGGATTTTTTCACTAACTCAGATTGCAGTCGACTGCATTAATCATTACAGACAAATTAAAATGTTAAAAAGTATGAAATTTTTAATAAAACGATGTTCAGAAGCTTTTTTTTTTCTTTTTTTCTTTTTTTTTTAAATATTCGAATATATATTCATTAATTTTGATACGTTATGTGGGAGGACATAAAAAGTAATTACTTTGCATGAAAAGCGAGAAGTTTGTTGGGTTCTTATTTGAATGGGAAATAAGCCCGAGTGAAATTGGAGAGTCCGAGAAATTTCGTTTACAACGAAACCATAATTATATAAATTCATATATGCAAATATATATATATATACATATGAATCGTGGCAACGTTATCAACAAGACTCGAAGTAATAACGTGTAAAGTAAACATTTTCATAAAGTTTAATTTGTACCAGGAGTACAAAACCAAATAATTCGTAAACGTTAAGGAGGTTCATGCGTCGGACGAATTCCAAGTTTAATTGTTTAAAATTCGTATGAGCCTTCTTAACAATCATACTCAACTGTAGATTAAATTTGACAAAGTTTTACCCTCTAGAAATCGAGTTATTTGTTGTGAAAAATCGTCTTTTTTCGTAACTTCCCACAAGACCTCGTGTCAAAGTTGCCATTTTAAACACTAAATATCTCGATTACTAGACGGTGAAAGCTTCTCAAATTTTTTACACATTATAATACGATGCTCAAGAAGATTCAAGCAAAATTTCAAAAAATTATCTTGAAAAAAATTGTATCTGATGATTTTATCGTTACTTTGTATATTTCATAATAATAATAATAATAATTATTATTATTATTATGGTGCGTAAACCTCGTTATATTGTACAGTAAGAGAAATATTAAAAAATGTTATTAAGCAACAATGAGAAAATGTTTTTGAGTACAAAGTTTAATCAGAGTGAACATTTTTGAAGTTTAAGTTAGTTTTCGTCATTGGAGACTATACGAGGACGACGAGAACGACGACTACGTCCTGGGATGTGTTATAAAATATATATAAACAGAAATTCATGCATGTCTCTATGTAGTTTTTGGCGTCACGACCCTCCTCGTTTGTGGCGAGCATCTGAATTCCAAATTACTCTCTTTCCCACTGTACATTTCGTGAACATAATTAGACCAGACTGTCGTTTCGTTCGAGTTACGAGATTACACTATTTTATAATCACAATTGTCTAGAAAATTTTAGTCAATTAACATTTTGTTTCTTTAAAATTCAATTATACCCTGAACTTAAAAACTTTAATTAATTTTATTAATTTAGTGACTAAGACATTCATTATTTTATTTGTAATTGGAATTTTTTATCAATCACGAACTTTTGGAGGACATTGATTAGGCTGATGAGTTTCGAAGACAAAAACGAACAAAAAATCCCTTTGAGTTAAACATTTTTACCGCGAATCAAAACTCGAAACTTATAGAAATAAAAAAAAAATATATTTTTATTTTTTTAAATAAAAACTAGCGTTTGAAAAATTTTGAAAAAATTCTGTAAAATCGTTTGAAGTGTATTGAGTTTGTGAAAAAATTGACATTTTGATATTCGCAGTAGTTTAGTATAAAATTAATGTTTTTATGGAAAAAGTACGAAATTCGAGTATTTATTTAAATGGGATTTTTGTGCAATTGATAAATAATGATTGTGTAGATTTTTTTTTAATGCTGAAATGTCCCAGGGAACTTTAAGAACTGATATTTTTGAAGTATTTGCTGCTGAAATACAATAAAAGTAATTAAATTATTATAAAAAAAAGTTTACCTTGGTCTTGGAGGCGTGAAAATCGTCAGCAATATTTCTGAGATTGGCGCCAACACTGGCCCATTCCCTCTCGGTGATAGAGGGGCTGATTTGTCCGCAGGAGGTACCTCGAACGTTGGTATTTTCGTTTCTGCCTTTTTCAAGTACCGAGCCCTCGGACGTGAGTCTTCGTCTTCGTGGTCGTGGCCTTGGGCTTGGTACCGGTGGGCTGAATTCAGGAAATTGGAAAGCAGCGTCACGGGTCGGACTGCTGGGGGCTGAGACGGTGACCTGAGGGGCAACAGCTGGCAGTTGGTCGACTGCGGAAAGCACAAGATCCGGAAGAGGAAGCCTCGAGAGATCCGAATCGACGAGGACCACTGGATGTTCACGGCCACCTGGACTGTCACCTGGTCGACGTGGTAAGCGATCTAAAATTTATAAAAACAAAAATTTCCAATTTGAATATAAACTTCAAAGCCATTTTTTTCTTTTAACTTTAATTTCTGGATAATTACAAAATTTCTTAATTTCCAATCAAACGATAAGAGTCGAAAATGAGTAAAAAAAAATTTCGATCAGTTGTCATTTTCAGATAATTAGGATTTTCGTGTTAATGAACTGCGACAGGACATTAGAATTGAAGATTATTTTGTTCCTGAACTTTTTACGTAACTCGTGGACTCGTCCACGAGTGAATTTCGAGTCTTTTGTCTGAATAATCATGCAAGATGTACTTGAAGATAAAGATAAATCTAGAACGATATTACCACGACGCCAGACTCTTATTATCCTCTCAAGATGACATAATCCAGCGATAATGAAGTCTCGCTGAGTTTTTTACTGCTCGTATATATATTATGTGTATGCATGTGCACTGTATATGCAAGAGAATCTCATAGCGAGCTAGAAGATTTAGATGCAAGGAGTTTTGTGAACGTAGAGACTTCCCAAGAGAATTTGCACAGGTGAGTTGAGCAGGAAAGAGAGAAAGAAAAATTGAGTGGAAGAGAGAGAAAGAGAGAGAGAGAGAGAGAGGGATAAACCGGAAAGAGAATCATAGAGATGATGAGGAGAAGAGACATATAGCGTTCGCTATCCTATCCAAGAAAGATGGCGTGCTAGACCAAGTGAGACTTAGAGAAGGTTACAAACTTTTATGCACTCGTAAAGTCTTGCATATGGTGCACTAGTATATATATCTTGGTTTATCGAGTCTAGACAGTCAAGACAATGAGAAAAGACCCAAAAGAAAGAGAAAAAAGAGAGAGAGAGAGAGAGAGAGAGAGAGGGGATGTTAGCAAACGAGAGGCAAATTAACGTCTAGAAAAAGGGTTTTATTCATTCTCTCCAAGGACTGGCAAGACTTTGGTGCATCACGCAAACCAGCAGACACCTGACTTCATAAAACTTCAGCATTTCTACCTGTACATTTCATTTTTTATATTCCCATGAAAATGCCAACATTCCTTCAACTAAAATCCTATTTCTATTCATTTGACTTGCATCCAAAAAAAAAAAAAAAACAACAACATTTACATTTGCTCCAAGAAGCATCAAATTAATCAAAATATTGATGAAAAATTAAAACAATTATACATTTTCCTCCAAAACCAAAATGAATAAATATCCACCTGATAATATCAATAAAAGAAAATTTTCCGATTTTTTCTAAATTGATGCAATTGTCACACGTGCCAATTTTTATAAAAAATCATATATTATTATTTACAATCATTATAATAATCCACTGGATAAAGCGTGACAAAAACGTGATTCTATACGCGCTCTCTATTGTCCTTTCTTTCTCCGCCTTCGTTTATTAGTAATATTATAATTCGCTGTCTACAAACACACACACGAACACACACACACAAACAAACACACACACACGAACATATATATATATAAATATATAAATAAATGAGCGTATATTTTGAATTGAGATTGAACGAGTGTGTGGTCACGATGTCTTGTGGTTGTAGCATCAATCCTTGACATTTAGCGTTCACATGCTGAAAGAAAGAAACAGCATCGCCTGCACCACAAATGCTCTTTCACTTGTGCAATGCATTTCTGCAGACTGCATCATACACACAAACACACACACGCACACACACACACTGTTTTCAAAGATTCTGAAGAAATCAGCAACATATAGATATGTGTCTACAAATGTTTGTAAACATAAGGAATACGAAGAGTCGATAAACTGCATAGAAAACTAATCACACATCGCTAGTCTAAGCCGAGCGAGAGACGCTTTATCAACGATTTTCTTAACGACAAGATATTACAAAACCCAACGAGTTTTCCATCGAGTTCATCGAGTACATAAATACATCATTTCTCCATTCGCAAAATCATATAAAAACGCAAGTTATTTATACACTTAATTAGCGACTAAGTGAGAAAATTTCATCAAAGAAACCGTTTGGTTAAGAGATTTTTTGGAAGTACAACTTTTTTTTTAATCTTCAGGACATCGAAATCTTTGGCTCACTATAGATTTTATTATGAAAAATAAATGCTATTGAAGCTTTTTTTTTTATTACAAAATTTATGTATTTTTTTTTAACGAAAAACTGTGTTCGTTGACATTCAATTTTTAAATAGCTCGCCATTTTGTTTATTTTCATCAAAAAAGGAAAATCGAAAAAAAAACATAAAAACTAATAATTTTCATGTTTCTTACATCGAGAGAAACGACAAATTTTATTTTTTCATCAACTTCCCCATAAAAAAATGAAGTCACCTGTCAAACATCGACATATATTTTTTAATTTTTTTCATTTTCGTTTTCGCAGATAATTTCAATAAAAACAATAGACAAAAAAAGAAAGTATTTTGGCCAATTTTTGGGTTCGTATATATGAAATTGGTGAATAAAAATACAAAACGAATATTGGTAACCGGTGGTTTATGCGGTACCGTAACAGTGTATAGTTGCACTTTGATCCCAACGGAGTGCAAAACGAGACTATAAACCGCAGCATGTAATGTATAAGTATATATATATATATATATATACATTGCAAACTGCAATTGCAACTTGTGAGCTCTGCAGGGAGCGTGTGCGACGCACGTGGCTGACGCCCGCATGTATTCGATTTAATGTCGCTATAGAATAGTGTACATGGGAGTGAGACCTTTTGGTGGCGGCATGACGCCGCGTACAACCAAGTACATATATATATATACATATGCACACAAACATAAATCAACAATTATGGAACAAAAGGTCGTAAAAAAATGAATTTAGCTCGTCAAGTCAAAATGGCCAACTGCCCTTTTGTTTGTAAGTTTATCAGACTTTTGTATAATAGACGTTTTGAGTAAGAGAGTTTAATAGTTAGAGTGTAGCATATGTGGACAGATATATATATATAGTGTGAAAAGAAGATGGCGTCAGTGTGCGTCAAATTCAAGCCCGCGCGCAAAACAGTGAGTCACGGAGTTGTTGAAAACGAATATCGCGAATCGACTGTAAAAAAGTGCAACTAGCGATAGTATTTGTGTGTGTGTGTGTGTGTATTTTTAAAATGCACAAAAATACGAATCGGTAAAAAAGAAAAAGGGCGTAACTTTGAATTGACAAAAATGTTTGTCACGTCCATTAAGTTTTAAGGTAAAATTTTAAATAAAATGGAGCTTAATTTTCTTGGCTGTTCAGTTGCATGGGTTACGCGAATCATTGCGGAGTGCAAGAGCTAAAAGAGAAAAAACATTAGCGAGCACACAAAGAGTCTCATCTCAAGGCCACCCGACGAGCTCTGGACTGCAGATCGCGGCGCGTCGCCAACTTCGACGTCACAGTACACTATACGCGTCAAGTATTTTCTTTTTTTTCATTCGATTCTTTCTTTCTTCGCCGCGAGATTGATACTTGACATGAGTTTTTTGTTTTGTTTTTGTTTTTTTTTCTTATTTTTCTAGATCTACGATGTGTCTCGATGATAAATTGCGTTGGAATTACGTATTCGGACGTTCCATCAACGCAAAAGGGCTTCGTTTCCGCCATTTTGTGCAATCGGGATCCTACGGACGCGCCATTTTGTCGGACAACGAACGCTTGGCTCTTCCAATCGCTCTCCACGACACGGTTTCTTTTTTCTTTTTTCTTTTTTTTTTCAGACTCCGATATATATACAGACTTTACATATGTGTGGCGCGTTATCTCGCATTGCTAATTAGACTGTTTATATCACAAAGTGTGACTGACTCAACTCGTCGACTTGTAAATTGTGTTGTGTTACGTTTTTTATAAACACACGTAGTGTTAAAAACGTATATATAGATATTTGTCTCTGTGAACGCGTGGGTCAATGTTGCTGCAACAGGTTTTTTTCTCCCCTCTCTCTCTCTCTTTTCTTTATCGCAACTTTGCCACTTTTCCGGAACAATGGGACAATACGAGAGATACGAAACGCTACGAGCAGCAGACTCAACTTTTTTTTCTCGTTTTTTTGTCGTCACATATATATATCGCGAATTGCATGCTAATTTACTTGATTTATTTTTAACGTTAAGGTTGTAGGCTCGCTGAAGCGTTTTTATACAATTTTTTTTTTTTTTTTTTTAATTCTGGAGATTTCATTACGAAACTAAAAGAATTTAACGTCCAGTATTCGAAATATTGACAACCAAAGATTGCAATGTTTTTATACGCGTTCTTGGGGAGAACAGTAGAAAAATTCACATTTCATGGAATAACTCCGAGAATTTTCGACTTTTTATCATTTTTTTTTTCTCAATTACTGACGAAGTTTGTTTTTGAAAAATCAAGAATTTTGACCATTTAGTTCCGAAGATAAAGCGATATAAATAAATATAAACTTTGGAGATTGGAATTTTTTGGCAAATTAAATTCAAATTTTGAAAATTCGAACAGAGAGTTAAGATCTGAACGTAACTGTAACGAGATTTCTAGCTTAAACAACTCTTTTTCTCGATTAGATTCGTTTTTTTTTTTTTTATATATATATTGACGAATAAACTTGCGTTTTTATGATTCCATCAGCAATATATTTTTTATTTGTATAAATGCATGTACAACTTGGTGCATTATCTCACTGCCGTTACAATTTTATCGTATCTCCTATCAATATTGACCGTTTAGTGACCCAATAATAGCCTTGAGGCGATTGAGAATCGATACGAAATGGCGAGAAACTTATCGCGAAGTATAGAAACTCAAATGATATGGTGGTTTAACAAGGTGAGAAAAATATTGTATAAAATAAGTGTTGAAAGTGGTTAATCATTCATCGGAGAGGAAAATTGTTGAAATTTGTTAAAAGAGCAAGAAATTGGGCAAAAAAAAAGCAGAAAAATTCATGCTGCTCAGCAAGGCAGAAAGTAGTCGCTTTCGCGGTTGAACGCACTCGCAATTATGTGCATAATGTATATAAACATCTTTGCTCATATTTATCGCAGTCGACGAGACAACAAATAATAATGACACGTGCCGCGTCACGGTAATGACATTTTTTAATTATTTTTTTTTTTTTATTTATTATTCGTTCGTTCATCTATTCAATTTTCAACGTGAAAAAAAATTTTTAACTTGAGTTAGAAGACAAAAAAAAATTGATAAATGAACGTCCATCGCAGAAATAATGAAAAAAATTTTTGTTTTCGCTCAAACGCTTGCATTTCTGCCTTTTTTTTATATCGAACGGTTCCTGGATGATTGTTTTTTTCGATTTTGAACAACTGGTTTATTGAAAAATAAAAAAAAAATGGTGGAACTCCGGAGAGAAAGATCGAAGAGTTTGTAATCTCGAAAAGAGCGAATTTGGCCTTTTTCCACGTGTCATTTCTCTCTCGCGGTTGGTACTCACAGCTGTTACTATAAATAAACAGCAAAGCTCGCGAATCTGATGCAACAAACACCAGCGCAGAACTATCCCGTTTCCCATCCCTTGGAAAAACATTTTTTTATTTTTTTGTTTTTCATTTTCTCTTATTTTAACTTTTGTGCTCTCTTTGCCTCTTTAGCGCATCTCGGTCTGAAGCAATTTCGAATCTTATACCGAGTTGCGAATAAACTCGACTCGGAAAGTAGGGTATATTGACCCCCTGCGTCTTCTATTTTCTTACTCTTTACTCGTTTCCTATTTATTTTACTCCTTTTAACCCTTTTCACCCCATTTTTCAACTTTATTTTTAACTCTTTTTCACCGAGTTCTCAATATCAAGATTTCAATATTTTTATCCGAAATTTATTGAGTTTTTGAAGTTTGTTTTATTTGATTTTGTTATTTTTTGAAATTCGAACAATTTTTCTAGTAAATTTTGTCTTTAGATCACGAAAACGTTTATCGTAGACACACAAAATATAAATTTTGAACGTTTTTTAAAGAAAACAAAAAAAGAATTTCATATTCTAACGATGGACACTCAAATCTTCGTTCTCGATTAATCAAATTAATTTTGACATTTAATAGTTTTTTTATTTAATTCGAAATAAATAATTTTGTGGTCCCGCGAATTGTTTTTCTCATCAGTACAAAAAAATATGTTTATCAACATAAATAAAATCCAATTATTGAAAATAATCGAATGAAACTCTTCAATTTATTTCGTAATTTCATTGCACCAAAAACAAAAAAAATGTCAACTGTCAAAATCAGTTCATCTTGCAATTTCTTCCGACGGATAGTATAAAAATTCAGTTATGGCAAAAAAATTCTTGGCGAAAAAATGTCCGATCCTGTCATCGATGACGCATAAGAAATGTCAAAAATAATCATTTCGTGATGGAAAACCCTTTCGTTTTACTCCCAGGAACAAAATATTCTTATAAACACTATTTCCAATAATAACTCTCCCTGTCAGTTGACTTACGCGAAACTTTCTTAGACTTTGCAAACTCTCTATCGTTCTCCTCTATTACGAAAGTGCAGCGAATGCATTGAAAACGCAAATTTCGTTAAGAAACTTCGATTATTATTTTATAAATATAGTTAACTAAACATTTTGACACAAAACGAGATGTTTCTCATTCCAAAAATACATTTAACAGCAAATTCGTGAAAAAAAAAAAAAAAAAACCAAGTAAACTGTCAAAATGACAAAAACTTTGTCATCCGAGAACATTTAGTTAACAAAATTGAAAAAATAATCGAATTTTTTCTGGAAACGTATCAAATGCGTAAAAAAAAATTAAACTTTTTCGCCAAGTTGTTACTTTTTTTTTTCGTTAATCGAATAAAATTTTCGTACGATTTGAAGTCACGAATCTTATGATCGATTTTTAGGCTAGAATTCTAACAAAATTTTAGACAAACAGAAAAAGTCTGTCGTGAAAATGTGATTCTTTACAGAGTTTTGTTAAAACGTGTGAAAACTGTCAAAATTTTTAATGAAATTTCGAACATTGGAGACAAAGCTACAATTTTTTTTTCTTTTCTTTTTTCTCTTGTGGAAAGAATCTCTCGACTCGAGCGAGCAGGGTCACGGTCGGACATCGTCTGCCAGTTTATTCTCGACACTGCACCCGCGCGTTGCATCGTAACCCGAGCAGCAGCAGCAGCAGCCCTTAACCCTTTCAAGCATTGAACGAGCTCCGTATCGTTTGATTTTATTTTCACTTTCCGATGATCTCGAGAGACTCGATAAAAAATTCATTTGAATTGATCGAATTCGTCAATTCTTTTTTCACTGATCCTCAAGTTTATAATTTTTTTTTTTTAATTTTTTCGTATCATTTTAAGTTTCGCGTCAAAGTAAAAAGGTTTCGAAGGCCAATAAAAGAGATTTGATTGCAACGAAAAAATAGTTTGACTTATAGAACATTAGGAAAAAAATAAAACGTCATTGTTGCGTTATTCGAAGGACTTTGAACATTGAACCCGTGCCTATGATTCGTAAATTCCAACCAGGTGAACGCGAGACCCACGCGAATTGTCGAAAAAATTGTTGGCAAATGAGTCAGAGGTTGATGACCGAAACGCGAGTTTTTTCTTCATTGGAATCTTCTGCTCGAATCGTTCGATATTTCGGAGATTTATTTTTATTATGAGAATTTTGAAAATGTTACACAATCGAGATTCACCGAACACGAGATCGTTGATTTTCACGAGATATTTTATCGTTAACGCGCTTGTTAAAATCATCGAAATCGTATTAAAATTTTTTGTTTTTATTTTTTTCACTTTTTCATTCGTTTTTTTTTCACTCAATTTTTTTGCTCCATTTATTTTTCGTGCGAACTCGATCCGTGGATTCAATTTTCGGTGATGAAATAATTGACGGAAAATAAATGAAACACTTTGGCAATAAACGATGACAAGAAAATAGCGAGAAACGTCACTCATTAATTTTCCAAAATTAAACCGAATATACTCGTCATAATATTTTCGTTTCGTTCGACCGCGAACACTTTGCCCGAGGTCAGTGACCCAAATAAACAAACGTAGCGAGACACAACACGCGTAAATTGGCACTTTGCGTAAACGCTATATATTCCCAGCTAATTTCACTGTCGTTAGCTACTAAAATATTGTCGTACGAAAAAAAAACTATTTTTTGGAGTATTTTTGATAAATTTACTCCAATTTATTAATTTTTTCTCTATTCACAAAAAAAAAACTTTTTTTCAAACTTCGAATTCGTTGAAAAGTGATGAATGTTAAATTATTGAAAAATACATTTTCGTCGACCGCCAACTTGGCAAAAATCAACATTTTCCTTTTTTCTGTTCGTCTTGTCTTTAGAAAAAAACCAATTTCTACTTTCCGGGAATGAAATAAAGACGAAAAATATGTTTTTTTCAAAATTGGAGCAAAAATTTGTAAAATTGTTAATGGAAAGAAATAAAAGTGACTCACGATTTCGGGAGGGATGTTGCGTTCTTCTACGAAGGACTTGTTGAAGCGCAGCGTATAAATCGAGCATGAGTTGTTCGAGTTGTTGTTCCTGGACCTCGGCCTCGTCTTCGGAGGGCAAGGCAAAAGGTCTCGCCATGTTCGATTGAATAAAAATGATCAATCGTAACGAACAATATAATCTCGAAGAGTCTTTATTTTTTTCAAAAAATCTAATGAAGCACAAATGAGTTCTAGAGCGACGATATAAATGAATTTTCGACGAAGTTCGAAGTTTTAGTTGGAGCACTGTCACAAAACGTAAGAAAAAAATAAAAAAATAAAAAAACAAGAATATAACAGCGATTGTAATAATAAATATCACGAAATCCTCTCGTTAAATAATCGAGAAAAAAAAGTATTGAGTTTGTTTGAATAGTGAATAACAAATGTTAGCACAGGATTCACTTATCGCGGAGAGAGTTTGAGTTTCGAAG
This sequence comes from Campoletis raptor, assembly GCA_948107755.1. NCBI lineage: Eukaryota > Metazoa > Arthropoda > Insecta > Hymenoptera > Ichneumonidae > Campoletis > Campoletis raptor. The sequence goes on along the minus strand of OX403625.1, from coordinate 15,180,863 downwards.
TGTCATGTTCAGTGGTCGAGGGTGGAATGAAGCAGCGTAGAGGATTCGAGCACGTGGCTCGATAGGATCGGCGCACGTTGCTTTCTTCACACACAACACACGCGGCAAAGTGCGCGCACTTTCTGTCAGCGTTAATCGCGCACCTTTCCTCTTCGTTGATAGTTTATTGCGTTGTTATTTATAAAGAAATATATAAAAATAGAGTTTATTTGACAGATGAAAGAAAAAAAATTGTGATTTATGAAAATAATTGATAAATGAGATGTTTCCGATTCGATTGATAAGATAAGATAACGATCAAAATCGTCGTCTAAATCGCCTGTAAGGTGGATCCTCGAATGGATCAATTTCCATAGGTCTTGATTGGCGGGCTCTTGGCACGCTGCCGATGAGATCAAAGAATCCGATGGAAACGATATCACTTGATAATTTATTAAACAATATTATTTATTCTCATTTATAGCACATGTGTCTCTTGACGATAAGATCGAGTGAAAAGCTCGAGAAATAAATCGACGAATCACAACAAAGTTCAGTAGTCACACGTGTTTCGAACAAACGATTGAGCACTTTATCGAAAAAGCCAATGATTCTCAATGATTTTTCGTCTTTAGGCTCGCGAATCACTGTAACGTGGCGACGTTTTCTTTTTTTATCACTTTAATCGTCGTAGTTACGTCGTTCCACAAATTCGTAGAGATCGATGGTGGACGAATAATGAAAACGGCGACGATAACAACGAACGAAGGTAGAAATCGTAAAAAATAAAAAGAAAAAACGAAGAAAAAAAGTGATAATCGTTTGTTTGATTGTAGAAAATGAATTGTTTATCACGAGAATCGATGAAAATGCGATTGGAGATCGTTGCGATATTAAATACACCAGTATAAATAAACGTAAAGTTAAATATGAACGGTGGGGAGAAGAAAAAGAGGAAAAGACGAGTTTAAAACACGAGATATCTCGACTGAGCTTGAGCGAACGGAAAACACGTCTATTCTCCTCGAGGTCCGTCGTGGTAATGATTCCTCTAGCTCGGCAAATGCACTCGGGGGAACGTTGCTCCCCTGATTCCGTCCCGACTGTACACACCAATACACGCGCCACACGCACAAACACATACGCTTAAATATATGGAGAGACAAAACGAGACAAGACACACTGACACGCAGAGAGTCAGTGGCGCACGCTTTTCCCCCACCACCTTACCACCGCCCTTGGACCACGCGTGAACCCTCAACCGTTTGTACCCTAAGAGCGAGTGAGATCGAACGAGCCGTGAGTCGCCAACACGGAGAGAGGGGATGCGCCAAGTCTGCGTGCGCACGCCGCCTGGTGGCGTGCAGTGCACGTAGTGGGGGCTAAAAAACTTACGGAGTGGGGAACGTGCAACGAAGTTTTATATATAAAAACCCCATGTTTTGCACTATATAGATATATACTTATATTATATTTTGCTTTTATTTTTCTCCAACACTCTTCCCTCCTATACTTTCTGTACGTATATATACCTGAGAGTGCGTAAACGCGCATATGCATTTATTTTGCTTGTCTGCTACTGTTTAGTATTCCTTATTCATTGCAACTTACTCGCGGAGTGTCCCAATTAATAATATCGAAGTATTTAACGAGCTACTTCAAATTTGTATCAATTTTTCAATTTTTCCTCAATTTTTCGTCTTTTTTAACCCTTTCAGTCGTACTGGAACTTCTGGGTTACTGTATCTTTTTATTTTTACAGTTTGAACCCATTTTTTAAATATACTTTTTCAAGAATTTAAGATTTTTTGGGTCTACGTAATCGTTGGGATGTTTGGAAATGTCAAAAATGATGAATTGCCAAATTTTGATTTGTTTTTTCATGAAAAAATTCATTTTATACCAAACTTTTATGAACATCGAGGAATGACAAATGAAAAATTTCTTCAAGATCAAACTCCATGTTCTCATTTCGTTGACATCAAGTTTCAAATTCTTTAAAATTAATGTTACGTTTTAAGATTTAGGTGTGGAAGAACGTTTTCTTCAACTTGCCAAACCCAAATCCAAACAAAATAAAAACAAAAAATCATTATGACATCTACATTTGTATATGCATTTATTTATATGTGTGTTTTTATCCTTTTTTTTGTTATCTCTAAGATGAGAGTTGTCTATAGACACAATATTGGTCGAATAAGTGTTCACTTTTCAATATGTTTTGAGGTTCGACACACTTGTGACTGTGTGTGCTATTACGATGGTGAGTGTTTTCTTACGATACTCACAATTGCATGAATTTATATATATATATATATATACAAATGCAGCAGAGGCCACTGATACTGTGTTTAAAAGAGAGAAAGGGAAATATTACGCCTGGAGGGAGACAGAGAGATAAAGAGAGAGAAAGAGAAAGAAAAAGAGAAAGAGAGAGAGAGAGACAGAGAGAGAGAGAGACAGAGAGAGAGAGAGAGAGAGAGAGAGAGAGAGAGAGAGAGAGAGAGAGAGAGAGAGAGAGAGAGAGAGAGAGAGAGAGAGAGGGAGGGAGAGAGAGAGAGAGAGAGCCATTACAACTGAGGGATACAAACGTATATATGGATTCATATAAATAAATATATATATATATATAAAATGACCATTTACCACCACTGCCACACCGGTCTGACAACTCGAGCGTAACTGCGTAGTTTGTACACCGAAGTCTCTTGGTTGTAGATACGTTGGAGAGGGACGATGCGGGGGTAGCTATACTATAATCTCTTTCTCTCTGTCTCTTTTACACGAAGAAAAAAAGACACCATGGACCGGACTGGAACGCCTCGCTGCCTCTATCCACTGTCGAGAATACAGTCAATTTTACTTTTTTATTGTTTTTTTTTTTTTTTTTTCTTTTGTTTTTAAGAGAAAAACAGAGCTCGTATACGTAATTACACTTTTCTAGGTTTCTGCATCGCTTTATTATTTTTGCCTTCAGGCCAACTGTACAAATCACTGTAAACAAAAAACATTTCTTCAAGTTTAAGGCACCGATTACCAATCTCACATTAAGTGACAGATTTTGTTAACAAATTCACAAAATTCAATCCATGAGCAAACTCCTTATCAAAATTCATCAATTAATTCATCAATTTATCATAACTCGATAAAATATTCGTTCATGTCTCTTTAAATTTTGGAGACATCAAATATAAACTCTTCATTGATTACAAAAGATAGAAAAAAAACCAGAAATTCATCTTTAAAAAAACAATGAATGATTGTCAAAAATTAATAAGCATTTCGTTTCTTTTCTTTTATCAAATAATTGAACGATTTTATTTCAATAAAAATGTATGTGAAGAATTACAAAAATTCAATTAAAAAAAAGTCATTGCTCTCAAATGACACGAGTTTTCTTTTTTTTTTTTCTAGTAATTTATAGAAAATTTAATCAGACGATAATTGAAGTACGCGAGAGAATATTTTATGATAAAAATAAAAATAAAAAAATACATGACGAATATGTTTAACGATATCAATGACAGAGTGCATGGAATCGCAGCAAGTGTGTGAACTCTTTCACGCTGTGCATCCGCGATCTATATAAATATATAGCGTAGACAAATAATGTGTTAAAGATATGGCGCATATTTTCTACGCCTCGAGAGCACGTGTTCGAACGCCGAGTATAGTCACTTAGCCCCGCATCGTCCTTCCCTTCGACTGCATATGCACTACTGCACTTCATTTATCAAAAAGTTTTATCAACTCAAGGCCAATGTATTATGCACCTTCCTTGTAGTCGGCACTTTGTGCGATAAAATACTCTCGACTAGTCGTTTTTCCGAGTTTCATTTCCGTCCCTTTTGTTTTACTACGAATTACTTCGATTCCATGTTCTTTATGCTAATAAACATGCGAATGCGATAACAGAGACGAATGAAGTGCGTCTGGGGTCAAAATGACCCACTGTGTCAACGCAGTGGCCAAATTTAAGGGTTTCAACGAACTGGTGAAATAAAAATCCTCACAACGACCCGAACATCGTTCTTTTTTACTCTCATTCATAAATTTCGATGAAAAAAACAATGAAATAATATTGCAAATGAAATGTTAATTGAATAATGTTGTAAATAAATAATTCCAAGTACTTTAATGTATGACTCGTGTGTAGGAAGAAAGAAAGAAAGGAAAAGAGTGCAGTGCGTCGCATTAAGTGAGCCGAGCACAAGAAATAACGCGCCTCCGCTATCTTAACTACTGTGGCACGCTCTATGTACTCCGAAACTAATAATAACACTATAACACTTCGCTTCGCTGGCCATCGTCTGTCAAGCACGTTATCGTTCGTTCTTATACTGAAGTTTACATAGATTTTTCATTTTTTTTTTTCCCCTCTTATCTTCTTTCCACTTCTTAATCCTAAATATACTTATTTATACACATATATAAAGTATTGCTGATAAGGGAGAAATGAACTCGAAGAGATTTAAAAGCCTATCGTTGAGTTTACCGATCTGGCTACCTGTCCACGAAGTATATTGTTGTCGTTAATGGATTTTTCGTATTTTTATCAAATTGAGAAATCAAAAATGACAGAAAATTGATCGGAAATAATAATCAATTGCAATAATTGAAAAATAAAAACTTTATTTCAATAATTCGAAAAATATTGTTATCAATAATTGATTTTTCGTAATTTTTATCAAATTAAGGAATCAAAAATCCTAGGAATTTGATTGCAAATAATAATCAATTGCAATAATAAAAATATAAAAACTTTATTTAAATAATTCGAAGAATATTGTTGTCAATAATGGATTTTTTGTATTTTTATGAAATTAAGGAATAAAAATTCCTAGGAATTTGATTACAAATAAAAATCAATTGCAATAATAGAAAACGAAAATCGTTATTTCAATAATTCGAAGAATATTGACATTAATTCGAAACTGCAATTAATAAAATGAGAAATTTTCCCATGTCTTCCTGTTTTCTTTGAATAAATAATAGAAGAAAAAAAAAACAAAGAGTTCATTTTTGTTCGATGTCAATGGACTTTTCTGAGATGCACTCTTAGAAATGCAATCACGTTTTGAAAGTGCATGCAAGGCGGTTGGAACGATACGAGAGTGCAATTTCGTATACGTCTGCAATTTCGTAGCTCCATTTTACAGCAAACTTTGACTATAGAAACTTTTGAACCATCGTTAGGAATAATACTCTCGTTCCTCTCTTTCTTTGGGAACATCCGAATTTTCAATTGATATTGCATCGATCTCCGGACGGCCAATGACCCACATTACATTAACCGAGCAATTTCTTAAATTATACTCGTATCACGATATTAATATATTTTCATATTTGCAGAAAAAGAAAAGCAAGAAAGAAAGTGTCGTTGAAAGCAAAAAAAAAAAAAACTTAAAGATATGGATCAATAAATTTTACAGATCTGTATATTTTTATAGACACTCCATTCTCCTCATTTTTCGTTTCTCTCTTCATCCTACATTTTCGATAACAGCTCCATGAATCACACATAATAATAATAATAATATTTTTCTATTCACTGAACAGATTCATTCCAACAAAATCTCCATTACGTCAAGTTTATGACTTTAAGGTAATAATCTCACCATATCATTTTTCTAAAGAATTCTTTTAAATTTCAAATACATTAGATTGATGCAAAAAAAATCCATTTTTTTTCGTGCCCATTCATAAGATATCGGGAAACATCAATAAAAACACATTTCTGTGAAAAGCTGATCTCAATCGATTAATATTTTGATGATTTTGTCGATTTTAATGAATTTTTATTTTTTATTTTTATTTTCATTATTCGTATCATCAAATCACGATCAATTAAATTACGATGGAAAACATGTTTCAAGACAATAATTTGGAATTATTTGATCGTTACGATTTGGAAATTAATGAAATTGACAGCTGCGTTAGAAAAAAAATTATAAAATTTTAAGGGGGTAAGAAAAAAAATGAGAATCATTTTATTAACGAAAATTGGAGTATGACGGTTCCATGGTGTAATGGTTAGCACTCTGGACTCTGAATTCAACGATCTGAGTTGAAATCTCGGTGGAACCTTTCATTTTGTGTCGTGCATTTATATATATATGTGTTTTTTTTTCGGGCTCGCACCTCGATCAATGAAATATTCAAGTTGCATGGATCTCGAACGATCTTGAAATTCGGAGTGCACGTGCGTGATTCGAGTTGCGGGACATGGAGAGAAAGGGAAGAGAAATAAAGGAGAAAAATAAGAAGAGACGCAGCGAGAGAGGATTCGAAACCGGTAATTCCGTACGAGAGAGGACCACTAAATTTATATTTAGAACGACCACCGCTGACGCGTGGGCGCGCGTGCGCTCTTCTGGTCAACCGACCGCGAATTCGATGCGATATCCTCTCGCCCAGCAGACTTTTGTGAAACGAATCTCAAACTCGTCATTCGTTATTTCACATTTATTTTTCATCGTTTTTCTTTTCATGCAATTTTATTTTGATTTCATAATTTCTTGTAATCTCAAAAAGTAACAAAAAATGGATGGGAATCGTTTTAAATTTATTTTGGAACCAATTATTGATTTATGAAGTTTGAAATCTTGAAAACTCTGAACTGTGACATTTTTTTTTTTTTTTTAGAAATTCATTTCAACAGATACGAGTTTTTTTTTTTTTTAACATTCAAAGCCCTTCCATTTTTATCAAATTTCAAATATTACAATTCTGTTTTCTATTTTATTTGAGAAATTTTCATTCGAAATTTAATATTTCGTAAGATTCTCATAAAATAAACTATAATTAACATTAGGAGATTATTTCGGAAGTTTTAACAAATTATCTGACGTGGAGACTTTTAAGAGGAATGATAAAAAATTGAATTTTTATACTGATTTTAAATGCAGATTCGAAATCACTGTTTTTGAAAAAAAAAAAAAAAAAATTGAAAAATCATTACTTTTTACAATACAATTTTGACCATTTGGCGAAATAACTGTTAATTATTTTCTGTTTAAAATTGATTTATCGTGCTTTTAAGTTCGTGCAAACATTGACCCCTCTCGTAACTCGAATTGGTCTGAAGATTAAGTACAAATGGAAGACGTATGGGTGCAACTATAAACCCGTGGGGACAATTAAAAATGAAATGACGAGTCAGAGAGTCAGACACGACATATCATAGCGGTCTTATCGCCTCGTCAGCTCGCAATATTAAACGTTATGTCTTTCGTATACTCGCTGCATAATAGATAAGATGATTTATTTTCATTCGTGCATCGAGATACGACGAGGAAATGGCCAATTAACTCAATCAAGGTAGAAGTTTCACGATGTCGTGGCCTTGGTCTTATTCCTGTGAAAAGGCACATAGAAAATAATGAACAATGATTAAATGGCAAAGATGTAATGAAAAAAAATTAAAAAATAATGGAAAACCAAAGTGTTGGTTGATTTTCCTTTTCAATTGACGTTTTCAAGTCAACGAACCTGTTTCGATTGCAGGAGAAACTAAATGTTTCACTTTTTTTGAGTAAAATATATTTACCAACGAAAACTATAGTTAGACCAAAAATTAAGGAAGAAAAATTTGTTGGTTTCATTTAAAATTGATAAAAAGAACTAGTTTGTTCTAAAAATCGAGAAAAACAAGATTTGTTTGTCCTAAAATTGGGGTTTTTCGTCATTTTTTCGTGTTTACGGTTGTTTTGAAGAAAAAAATGACAAAAAGATTGTTGCCTCGACAAAAAATTAATTTAGGATGGAAAACTTAGTTTTTTAAAAATATTTTTATCAAGAAATGTCAGAGGATTGGAACGATTTTTATCGCGATTTACGGTACGAACAATTACAAATTAAATAAACAAAAAAAAAAAAGATCAAATTAGACAAGTGATGAAACGACGAAAAGTTCAGGCCGAAGTTTTTGTGGTTTCAAATTTCCTGTATAGACACATTTTGTAATTTATTTATTTTCCGGATAAAAATATGGACTGTGGGTCTCGATATAATGAAACTTATGAAAATCGAAACCACGTTAATTCCTTGACCTTGTAAGTGTTTACGTACAACGCTCGCAGCATTGAACCAATTGTTTCGTAATCCTCTTATTTTTTTCAATTGTTGACAAAAAAAAGAAACTCAAAAGCTACGTTTCAACTACGAAAATTCCCTCGTACCCAATGTCAGAATTGTTTGTTTTTCGAGTATTCAAAAAAAAAAAAAAAAAAAAAAAAACAAAAAATATCCATTCTCATGACGAATCAGTTGAAAAATAATTTCTGGAAACTATTTCCTCCGAAAAAATGGTTTAATCGTCGTTTCAAAACAACTTTTGTTTTCGAAAACAAATTACACACCTTCGTTTATAAAATAAACAATTTTATAAATAATAATAAAAATTGTGATAAATAATGAAAAATAATATAAAGAGTAAAAATAAAAATATTGCAAGTCATTTAATACGTTGTTATTGAACGCCCCATATGTATAAATATATCAGTGAGCATCGTACGAGTTTTGCGGTCCGAATTCTTGTGGTTCGAGGCTTGTAAAATACGTAGTTGACCAACATCAATCACGAGCTGGTGGCCATAACAAAACGAGATAGCCTCACGTAGGATAACGAGAATCGTTATCGCCTTCGAGACGCGACTTCCTCCCGCGGACTTATTGCCCTGAACATCTGCCCGAGACCGCAGAAGAAAGTTCATCGTCACCGCGTGGTCAAATCGTAATTCACTGATAGTCGAAAAATCTTCTGCGATTCAAATATAAAAAAAAATGAAAAAAAAAAAAATAAAATTAGCTCGTAACAAAAATTCAAGTGCTCGAATCATTATCGATCATAATTTATAGTTTACATTCGTGTCTGCGATAATTTGCATCGAAAAACTAAGTTTCTTCAGTAAAAAATGAAGAATCGAAATGAAATTTATTGTTCAGGTGATAAAAAATCTGTTTCGAATGACTGTTAACTATAAATTGATAAAGAACTTGACACGGAGCTCTATTTGATAAAATAAAAAGATAATCATTGCGAAATATTTATTTTTGAGTTTAAAAAGTATTTTCATAATAAAGATAAATGATGTTTCTTGATACGAGTAGGACACTCGTGTGATTTGCATCGTTCACATGCAGCCTGCATCCCGTGAATATGCGTGATCCGCATCAAATGTGTGCGTTATTTGATATACGAAAGTGTCTCGTGATGTAAAAGAGTGTGACACACAGACTTTGAAAGAGAACAAGAAACTGAGAGACACAGATAAATAAATGAGTGAGAGAGAGAGAGAGAGAGAGAGAGAGAAAAAGCACATGAGGTTTCTGACCAATGCTCGTTTGGAGCGTCTCGAAACACGCCATGTCCAGCCACCAATCCGCAAACTGTTCTCTGTTTCTCTTTACTTTGCCATTGGTCCAGTCGACGATCGTGACTCACATATATATAGTCTATCTCGCGAACGATAACGCTCGTCTTTGTGAGTTTAATTTTTTTTATATTTTTATTTATTTTTGTGTTTTTTAATTTTTTTTTTCATTTTTTTTATTTTTCAACTCATTCTTTCGCACTTCTCATTTATATATACACACATGGCTGCGAAACATCGAGATTATATCTATTAATCTGTATGACTGATGCAACAATCAGAGACGATTAATTATTGTACAAAGATTTTTTTTATTTATTTGATTTTTGACAGATTTTAGAATTTTTTTTGTTTTTTCAATTTTTCTACTATTTTTTAAATGTTTTTTTTTTTTTTTTTTTTTTTTTTGTAGAACGAATTCGGGATTTATTTGTTGCTTGGAAATTAATTTTTTTTTTTTTTGTCACGATAACGGTCGACGAGTTATCGACGAAAGTTTCTTTTTATATACGTGGATACCTGAGGGTTTGTTCTCTATTTATTGACTCATCATAACCATATGGAGCAGGTTAGTCAGAATGGAGATGAATCACGTAAGTTTCAGTACGAAAATAAGAAAAAAAGATTTTGAAAGAAAATAAATAAAAAAGTAGGAGAAACAGGTCCGCGTACGTAGAGAGAAGGTAAACGCTAAATTTCTTCCATCCGTGCGAGGATCTCGATGAAAATAAACCTCGTGCAACATCGAAGGTTTCGGAGAAAGAGACTTGTGAGAAATTCAAAGGGAACGAGAACGACCCGCCAATGACTCACCTCAACGATCAGAGAAACGAATTAAAAAGTCATTCTCTTCCTCCTTTTATTCGTTACCGCACATTTTGCTGCTTTTATCGAAAACTATACTGACATCATTTTTTCGCACGAAAATTTCTTACGAAATCTTTTTATTTTATTCGAGAGATACGAGTGTCAATTTAATTCTCTTATTAATTTTATTTAATGCTGATTTAATGGCTCATTTATTTTCTTTAATCGATTAATTTATAAACAAATAAATTTAAGACTTATCATTTTTTGGAATTATACTTTTCGACACGGTTTTCAAGATCGAATGAGTTTGCAACTTTTTTAAATTTTCTTTTTTCGAAATTTTATACACATATTTATCGATCTTTTGAAAAAACGAAAAAAAAAAAATTTGATACACGTGTTCATGAAACCATTTTTCGAAAATTTTACCAAAATTGAGTCAAAATAATATTTATTTTCAGTTTTATGACCAGTAGAAGACGAAAAAGTAAAAAAAAAATTAAAAATCGTAATAATAATTCAAAAAACCAATAAAAATGTGTACAAAATTTTAATAAATTAAAAAAAAACTCGAAAAGTATAAATATATAGCATCAAGAAATTTTTTTCTCAAAAATTCAGATGTTTTTATATTTCTAAAAAGTGTAACAAATAAGAATAATTAATTTAAAAATGTGGCGGTGGTGAGGCTGCTAAAATATAATTGAGCAAAAAAATGTTGGTTTTTGCCTCTCCTTATAAATATTGTGTTAGTGAAATTTTGCAACGTGAATTTAATTAATTTTTGTATTGAGGTCATTTTGTGTCGAAAGTAATTGGATTAATGAAAATAATAAATGAACTAATGAGTCGAGTACGATTTTGGTAATTGTTGGTTCGATTATTGATTACATAAATATATAATAAACACGTGAGCATGATGACGACACTTGGAGAATTTTAAATTAGTGATCAATAAATAAATGACAAGTATTTTGGGGTTATCAGCAAAATGATCAGTGAGAAAAACGAGAAAATCACTAAAGACTCATGATTGACCTCGGACGTATATATATATATATATAAACGTTTATATTTTAAATCTATAGTTCATGAATCACGATGCAATACCGACTGCCTTTTATTCGACTGACTTTTCGTATCTCGGGCGTATCTCCGTTTTTTTCTCTCTTTATATCGTCGCATTTTAAAGCCACCTTATTACACGTATTTATGCCTGTTGCACTTTGTTTCTTTATCGTAAATCAATCTCTCGTGAGTACGACGAGGAGAACGGAAAAGAAAAAGAAAAAAACAATGAGCGTTGGATTTACCTTTCGTACGAACTAATGTGACTGAATTTAAAAAAAATTTTATCCTTTGGATCCACACAAGCATTTCCGGTGCAAGGATAAAACTGCGAACGAAAAAAAAAACTGAAAGTTTTTTTAGAGAGAAAATTAAAAAAAACAAAAAAAAATGTGTTACTCCGAAGTCTGGAAATTCTTTTTTCTTTCTTTCTTTTTTCAAATAAATCTTCAATATAGTTGTAAAAAATATAAAAATAATTCATCATCGTATAAATAAAAAAATTCATATTAAAATAAATAATAAACACATAATAATAATAAGTAATAATTGTAATAATGAATATTAAACAATCAGATACGAGATAGCCCAAGATCTGTTTTACACAAATTATTTACAAGGGAGATAGAGAAAGATCGAGCTTAATGAAGCGTCGATGAACTTATAAGATCGTGCACCTCGGAGATTTAATAGACGCACGCGCAATAATTATAGACAAGAATCGTTCAACCGCAACGCGATTTTATGCATGTGTTGCTTCTGTACGATGACTCTAATACTTTCACCTACGTGAGTTAATACATATATGCAAGTACAACCGCAGCTAAAATGCAATAGACAGATTGTGCATATTTTTACATATAGATATATAAACAAAATGCATTTTGTAGATACTCTTAGATCGCGGCAGTGTTTACACATGCAGAAACATTCTAGAAGTGGTTTTACAGTAGTTATTCCATCTCCGATGTACATGAAACTGCACAAGTTTATTATTTTATCGACAAAGTCATAAAATAGCATTCGAATGTTTTTTTCATTTTTATTATTGAGCAAAAACAGTTTGGGTCTGTATTTATGGGGTTTATGTAACGAAAAATTTATAAAAAATGAAATTTTCGATAATTTTTCAATGGATATCTCAAGTCGAATGTTTTGAGCAATAGCATGAATTTTTTCAGAATTTTTTGACAGCATTAAGGGGGTGAAATATTGGCTGGAAATCAAAGTTCTACGTTTCAGATGAGAGAAATTTCATTTCAATTCTTTCTTGTTTTTTAATTTATTTGTCAGATTTTTTTTTTATTTACTTTTTGACACGTGTCAAAATCGACTGTAGAGCGGAAGACTGTGGAGTCATTTTGCCAGACGAACTGACGCCACTCACCAGACCAAGGTTGAAGCTTTTTATTTTTTATTTTATTTTCCATTTAATTGTTTTTTTTTTTAATTTTTTTTTTTTTGATATTTTTGTTTATTCATTTTTTTCTCGGACCATATTTCGGTGGCTCGTTCTTCGATCTCAAAGTTTTAAACTCGAGCCTCATCCCACAAACACTTTTTCGACTCGAAGCCTATAACACACATCGAAAATAAAATGGTGTGTATGGTGAGCTTCGAGACGTCGCCACTTTCTTTTATTTTTGGCTGGCCGAGAACCACCTTACTACCTGCCCCCATAATTATCTTTTTATTTTCGTTCCGTTTCTCCCACTCCACCCTTTTTCTTTCTCTTTTCATATTAAATTTATTATTACGAAAATAACTTGGAATTTTCACTTTTTTGAAATCAATTGAAATCGTTAAATGGAAACTCGGTCAAGAAATAATTTTTTTAATTTTTCATATTTTTTCGATTTCTAATCAGACATGTGTATTCATTCAAAAAAAAAAACGTGTTTTGCGAAAAAATATATAGTGTTGTGACGAGATATCCAAAAAAGAATTTTTTTGCTAAATTAACTTATTTGCAAAATAAAAAAAGTCGCTAAATTTAGTAAAAAAGCTTTCGGGGTCAAAATGACCCATTTAGTCAACAAAGGGTTAAACCCTTCACTGTTCAGGCGACGAGACCGCCCATTGATAGACATTTTTATTTCTTAATGTCAGAAAGTTTGCAATAATTGTTATTAAAAGAAAGTAAATTTTTTTTCAAACATTTTTTAATTTTTTTTTATCATACAAAAGAATAAATCAAACAGTTCATTGATAAGCAATATAAAATAAATATTAACTACAAAGCAAATTGGAGATTCGACACTTTTTTATACAAATTTACTTTTTGACATGGAGCAAAACAAACATATTTTTTTAAATTAATGTTTTCAGTCCGGGTGCTCCTGTTTAGAGTTTATAGAAAGGAATCAGGTTCGCAGGAGAGAGATCTTTCAGCTTGAAACCTGACCTACGCCCATTTGTTCCTTTTTTTCATCCTCGTTTTCTTCGTCTCCTAGGAAATGTTTCTTTGCACGAAACTATCGTTTATACGTAAGGGTCGTCGTGACATTCGTGACACGCCGTAGGGGGTAGTCTTCTGTTCAAATTTCGACTCGAAGATTTTTTTTCTCGTTTTTTCTTAAGTCCTTAAAAGTGCGAAGCAGAAGAGGGATGTTTTTTTCTCGTGGTTCGTTTTCTAGACAACGAAAAGTGCGCAGTTTGTCCTCACTATGTGGGGAATTTCTTTGTAGACTTTTTCCTCTTTTTTGCTTATATATTTTTTCTCCTCCCCCCCTCCCCCCCCCTCGAAGCCTATAAGCAAGAAAACGTGAGCCCTGAGGATGCACCTGCGAGAAATAGCAGGTCGTAACAGGTCGTTTGAATCAACCTTCCTCTGCTCTCTTTTTTATTTCTTCACTGACGCGCGTTTCTTGTCTCGATGCGTCTTGAAAATCTATATATATGTTTTTTTTTTTTTTTTTTTTTCAAAAGATCCAATTTATAAAGATAAAAAATTCTTTCAACCATAACCAGATTTTCAACTTTATTCTTATCGAATTTATTGCGATTCGCGAATTATGAATTTTTGTTAATAAATTTCATCATTTTCGATGTGCGATTGAGTCTGAGAGTATTTTATTCATCATTTCGTACTGTTATCTTGAGCTGGAAGGTTTCCTGATTTTTTTGGCTGGTTTGAGGGATGGAAAAAAAAAAAAAATTTAACTGCGTAGAAGTCTGAAATGGCAGGAGGGAGCGAACCCAAACGTTTCTCTGTTTGTCCACTCGTCTATCACCCAGACGTCCAGAAACCCAAAGATAGAGAGAGAAAATAAGAGAAAGAGAGAGAGAGAAAACGAAATGGAAGATTAAGGACGAAATGAATCGAGGAGTCGCGATCGGGTGTCGAGAAAAGACGAAGAAACCGAAAGCGACGCGTAAAGGAAGAAGAAAGTGGAGAGGGAAGAAAAAAAAAGGTTTTGGGACTGTTGGTCTGTTGGTCGCACCACCAACCACATCTGGGCCTCCCTTTTCGTGATTTCTCAAAAAGAACTCCAGAGAGGCTGGAGTATATACACAGAGGAATATATAAAATAAAGGGCAACTTGAAGGGGGTCAGAGCGACAGAAAACGAAGAAGGAAAGAAAGAGAGGGAGGAGGAGAGAAGGACTGCGATCAGGCGAAACTGGTCCCTCGTGTGGTGCCCATCTTTATGGGATCGCGTCCATGTTACATGGACAAAGAGCACTCCGAAGAGAGAGCAAAATGTTCGGAGAAGAAAGATAAAAAAAAAAATAAAAATAAAAATGAAAAAAGAAAAAACGAAGACGAAGAGTCCCGAAGATTTCGGGGGGCTTCCTGGAATTCGACGAGGTTTTCTCAGACTTTTGCTCCTGGTACCCCGAAGTCTCTCAGCCTTTTTGGGCCATTCGCCAAGTCCCCCACCATTCTTGATTTAGGAAGGAGTTTCTCTTCGCTGACGATGTTTCTTTCGCTGTCTTTTAACGGTCCTCGAATACACTCAAAAACTTCGAACCGTAAAATATCAAATGTTGTTCGATCAAAGGACACGTATCTTCGTATATATTAAGGATCTTATATCTTCAAAGAAATCAGGCTTTGCTCGTTTTCTTCATTTCCGTTGTTTTTTCAGTTTTTTTTAAATTTTTTTTATCGAGCAGAGGAGAAAAAATTGTTACAAAGAACTTAAGGTTGCATTTACTCTGCTTCTTTTTTTCTTTTTTCTTTACTTTTCATTGGACGAAATCACGGAGATACGAAAGAGATTTGAAAAACAATAACGAAAATGTGCATTAAAAAATTAGGGCAATGTGTAAAAAATGTTTTTCTCATAGCGTGGGAGAAACGACGTGGCTTCCTCACTTAATTACAGTTATTTACGATCCGACATCAGGCTGTGCCTACTTTTTCATCCTTAAATTTTAATAAAACGCAAACGAAACGAAGCTCTCTGAAACTCCTTTGGAAAAGAAAAAAATGGAGAACGAATAAGCAGTGAAAAGGATGGAGGAGAACGAAGAGTGAGATATATAAAGGGTTCGATGGTGTTTCGCGTGTAATGGGAAATTGCCCCGAGCGGTCAACGTGCGCGTAATCGGTGGGCGGACTCGACGCGATTATGGCAAGCCAAAAATAATGATAAATCGATTCCAGGACTCGTCTTCGCACCGGGGAGAAACTAAAATTAAGAAAATAAAAGCCTTTTCGTTGTAATGAGAAAATGCAGTTGGGGCAACCCCTTAAATTGCAAAAAATAAATATCAAATAATTATGTTACACATTTCGTCCAACCTCGACATACATGGACGAGAGAGAGAGAGGTTGCCATTTTTTTGTTTCCCCTAAAAATTCTCACGGTCCTAGAAAGTCATCGTTACCAATTAAAGAAATCTCAAATCTCCGTGGGGCAAAATGGCCATAAATTTTTCTTTACGAGTTTGAGAGAAAAAACAAATCATGCGTAATATGTAAATGGCGAAGAGGATGAAAAATTGAAATCTTTGAGCCGTGGGATTCGTAAATAAAGCAGTGTATCGAAATCTGCTTTCTCGAAGACGATCTTTATCTTTAAAAAAATCGACAGACCGATGGGTAGCTAAACAAAATATTTTCAACTAGAAATTAAAAAAAAAAAAATTATCGTTCCTTTACCACGGTTCGTGTTTTCTCTCGAAGCGTTGAGGACTTTGTTTGCTCATCGGCTAAAGAGCCCGAAAGATTTATGGATATCAGTAGACTTTTTCTTCGCTTGTATGACAACGACGTCACAGAAAAAAAAAGTTAAATTATTACAAATTTTCGTCTCAGAAAACTGTTATTTTTATTTATTCTCTTTGTTCATTCACCTTGAAACACATAATTGTTTATTTTTGTTTATTTATTTTTTTATATAAAAAATAAGAAATAAAAATAGGTTGACGTGTCTCGATTCCCGACGCGGTTCCGTTGTGTCACCTGTATTATCCTCGTCGGAGCATGTCGACAAGATGCGTCATCTCGCAACCAAGTGCAACGTCCGATTGCACAGGCTTTCCTCCCTCCGAAATGAAACTCGAAATCCTGAACGTTCGGAAACACAATCATAGACAGAGCAAGAGAGAGAGAAAGAGAGAGAGAGAGATAAAGGCGATGTTAAGTGTGACGATGGGCCAAATGACAGAGCAAATTACAGTTCGTGCAACTCCCATAGGATGTAGAATAGCTGCATAGAAAATCCGGAATACCACGAGAGAGAAAAGAGAGAGAGAGAGAGAGAGAGAGAGACAAAGGCTTGATGGTGGTGCAGCAACGACTTCTGAATCACTTCTCGTGTATCAGCAGCAGAGCGTGAACTTCCAGCACGCGGGGCACCTCCTACTTGGAAATTATTAAATGACGCATTTTCGAATCTCTTCGTAGTGTATATTATCTTCAATAACTAAGTTCGTAAGAGGTTGCATGATAATATTATGAAAAAATAAAAATAAACAATGAGCATCAGTTCAAAAGCTATTATTTGTTATTAATTAACGATCAAATGGAACCATTTTTAAAGAGACACCAACGTTATCAAATGTTATCCATAAAAGATATTACAGATAACCCTATTCGGGGTCAATTTGACCCGAATTCATTAAACTGCTACTAATAAGTCAAAATAATGATTTCACAGAGACGAGTCTTATGTAAATCGCTTAGTCAGAACTTTTACGATTTTTTGAAAAAAAAATGTCTCAAAAAATACCTATTCTACGAAGAGTTATGAACGGGCAAAGAGTGCCGTAAATTAAATATAAAATTTTCTAATTGTAGCAGAATCATCATATACATTATTTCATAAAGGTATTGTCATAAAGAAATTCCTCTGATGTCCGTTACAAATATTTTGGTGGGGGTCCATATTACCCCAAGAATGCATACGCAAATAGGAAGTGCTGCAAACGTTGCAGTGCGGGTACCCCGACTCGAGTGAATACAGACGAAGTGGGGGGGAGGAGGTAAAAAAGTAAAGAAGAAAAAAAAACCAAAGTGTGTATAGGTAGCCCCGATGTGATGACTAAGTCATGGACGCACGTGGAGCAGGAAGAAGAAGTATGTATTATAAGTAAGTGCACGTATATATATCGGTATGTGCAAGAGCTTGTGGTGAAGGGAGGTGACTTCCTAGGGGAAGGGTGGCCCATCTCGGTCTCTTCGAGGTAGAAAAACGGTACCCGTTGGGTTGTACCTTAACGTCTCTTGAGCATGAGTCATCTTCGAACGTTGACGAGATCCCTCCACGTGGGGCCGGAAAAGGGGAGGACTGAGGTCCGGGGGCGACTTCGCACTCTCTTTATGTGTATAAAATTTCTATAGGTACACGTGTAGATATGTACACGTATATATACGCTGTTTTTATATAGACAATAGAACGCCTAAGCTGCATATTTACAGGAAGATTCAAAATTGATGTGTTACATTCATCAAGGATCGACTAGTTCATAGATTTCTGAACAATAAATCACTTACTCTTTTTCTTCTCCGATCAACAGTTAATGAGATATTAATTAATTAGTGACAGCCAATCCGAAGTGCGAGAGAATCATGTAAGATTTAGGAACTGAATAGAGTGTGAAATTCTGAAGAGAAAAGTTCTTGGAATTTTTTTTCTATGATGAGAACTTCAAGAGATATTAATAAACTAGTGACTAGCGAATCGAAAACGCAGGAATGCCACACTCGCCCCGCCCACTTCTTCGTACCGACGCGCACGATTGGCTTCGATATAAATCTTTCTCTAACTCGTGAACGGTCAGTCGTACAGAAAAATGTCTAAGGACTTTTCTCTCTAGAATTTCGATGTCCAGCTGTTCCCCAAACCTTAAGGGTTATTTTTGATAATTCCCGTATATATATCCATATATTTATGTTTATATTCGTTTCAATGCTGTGTGCGCGTGTTTTTCAGTGTTTATTAGATTTTATACACTTTTGTAAACAGTCTGCATCACTGTGGCAAGGGACGCTAGACTAGCTAACCTCGTTAGGCAATATTTTCAGACCGTACTAAACCTCACACTGCCTCGCTAATCGTTCAAGTTTGTATCTCGTCGTACGCCTTCATGCGTCTGCCGTAGTCAGCTCCGCATGTGAGACTGCAAACAACAAAATTATCGACAGGCTATTTGACATCTGTGCTTTTAAACAATTTTACTCTTTTTTTCATGATTTCAAAAAATCGTGAATAAATCATTGAAAAAAAAAGATCGAAACGATCCTGAAAAGCAATTCCACGTTCAATTAAATCATTAGTTTATTCACACAACGTTTTTCCATCAAATTTAATAATTCCCACGTTACAAATGCATCAATTTTCAATGATAAAATACTTTTTCCATGTCAAGTCAATACAATGATTGGATAAATATTCATCAAGTACTAAATGATACGAACACGTTTTTCCTATTTACTTCAATAAAAATGCTAATGGAGCGAATTGAACGGTGAATTTTTCCATGACAAATCTCCGTTCCCCGATGATGATGTGCTTCGTGCACGTGATCATTCAACAATGTCACTCTTCTTTTCTCGCATCTCCGTGAATCCACCAACTTTTTAACGCTCAGAGGAGGGGCACAAATTAAATGCATTTCCTCAAGCCACTGCATATACAGACGCTGATAATATTCGTGAAAAGCTCATACTATTAATATCGATATGACAGTTTGACTAATGATCCACTGCTTCTCACTCGTATCCAACTTTGACATTACGAGATTAAAATCCTCGTAGTGGAAAGGAAAAAAAAATTGACAAGAAACAACCCCCTGGATTATTCCAAGTTTTTCTCCTTCCAGAACGACTCAATACGATTATACGAACGACCTGTCATTTGTTTCCGTTACAGAGACCGACGTGGGAGAATGAAAAGACGAATATGTACATAAAAAAAAAAAAAAAAAAAAAAAAGAAAAAAAGTTGCAGACGAAGCAAAGAACGATTGCATACGCACGTGGCCTTTTGTAATATATTCGCGACTAAAACAGGTTCAACTTTTTCCCTCCGAATAAACTGTGAAAATTGCAAATTGTAAATCGACATTTTTGCGTTTTATTAACACCAACTAATTAAAATAATGATTATAAAAAAAAATTTGTTCTGTTTCTCAACATTTGAACACAAAAAATTGCAATTAATAAAAAAAAATATATATGCCACGAGGTTTATTTGCATATTCTCTCATGTACACTTGATCGAGTTGTTTTTGACCTTTGACATAATTCGTAGACCGAAAGTGAACATTTCCGGAGCTGTTTCGAGCTCATCAGCTTGTAATTATCGAACGATTTCATATAAACGTTAATATAACGAGCTTCACTCGAGATTTGACATTTTTGAAAGACGAATAAAAAGTTCATATGAATTATGTGAACCGTTGACAAATCGAGTAAAGTAAAGATTTCCCGATAATTCGGGAACGTAAAGTCAAAGAGAGTTCGCTCTGGGGTTGAGGAGAAAAAATATAAACACGGGGTACGAGAAAAAAACGTAACGCGTTGCAAAAAGATGAGGAAGAAGAAGAAAAAAAAAATTTGATGCTCGTGGGTGTGTTCTCTATGAATTATTACCCATTGAATGGGTAATTTAGTTTTATTATTGCGCGTTGAATTTTCGACTCATTGCAACTTCCATGGACAAGAGTTTCGTCCAAAAAAAAAAATATATATATATATATAAATATATAAATAAATAAATCTACGAAAACAGAGAGGAGAAAAAAAAACTTATCTCTCGTAGCTCGTCGAAGAGAGAGTCCCTCAGGCTCGATTATCGCAGTGGCCCAGTCGCAAGGGTGGGGGGGTTGGATGGTGGATGGTTTGACCATTTTTTTTCCGTCACCCATCGTTGAACCCTACCATCGGGATCATTACACGCTCGCTCGGGGGATGAACGACGCGTTTAACCTGCGACAATCCTAAAACTTTGGCTCACACTTGAAAACAAAACAAAAAAAACCCTTGAAAAAAGGCAGTAAAAAAAATGGTCTTTGCAGGATGGACAAAGTCCTTTGGTGACATGGACAGAATGAGGGGGATGTGGTTTATATATTTTGCTGGTACGTCAGACCTCATCATTACGAATTGTCCTCGACACACTGTTTTGTTGTATTTTGTCTTTTTTTTTTTTTTTTTTTTCCAACGTTTTTCACGTCTGGTCTCTCCGATTTTAATGATAAAATAAATATAAATATCATATCTATTCCAATCAGTGATATTATCGGATGAGTTCGTAATGGAGACATTTGGTCGTCATTATTATCAAATCAAACGAATATTATTGAGTGACGGTGTGAAGGACGACAGTAGATTTGTGTGATGATAAAATTCACTGATAATTATTCACTGGATCAGTAGAAACCTTCACACACAGATGGTTCGTGAGAATTTCTGATCAATTTATAAAAAAATATTTTAAAAATATCAATACACTTTTTATAAAAGAATTTTTAAAATTCAACAAATTTTGACAGTCCACGAGTACCAATTTTTAAGTCAATCACAAGAAAGGAAAAATATGGCTCAAAGGTTTTATTGAATCACTAAATAAATTTGTGTTGAAAAAATAAAATAGTTTAATTATTAATATAAAAAATCGAATGTTTTGATCGATAGGGAGATTTTTTCTAAAAATTTTTCACGAACTTTTTGAAATTTTGTGACATATATCTCTTGCAGAGGATTTTAATAGCAATTTCCTTCATCCATGACCATGCCCATGGTACTAAACATAAAAAACTGCATTTAATTAAAAAAAAAAAAAACAACAAAAACAACAAAAAATTGTTTATTTAATAACGAAGATTCAAAACTTTTTAGCAGTAGTGTAAATGGCGTAAATATTTAAAGATTTTATTTATTCATACGGTTTCGTACTGATGGGATTTTCATCGTGTCCGCGATTCCGGTATTTCATCGACATCCGGTTGTGATCGAGACTCTTTTTTTTTTTTTTTTTTTTTTTTTCATCCCCTTTTTCCAAATATCTCCCGAAAGTGAACAATTTTACTGCCACGCACAGCTCGGGATTGTCGAACGCGAACGAGATTCACGAGTGCAATACTTGCAGCCTGCACTTCCGGGCATCCGCGTGAATTTTTAATGCCCAGGTCTCGCATCATGCATACGCAGCAGTGGCAACAGCCGCACCAGTTTTAACGAAAAACGCATGAAGCAAAAAAAAAAAATTTGACGTAAAAAAAAATTGCAGGTTTTAAGAGTGATCACTGAATTTTACGTATATGCGATATTGAAATCCTGCCCAATATAAATTTAGACACACGGAAAATGATTGCAGCTGCGCTTGAAAAAAATCATACAAATTTATTAACCAAAAAAAAAAAACTGCCACCTAAATTGTTTTTTTTTTTTTTTTTTTTTCAATTTTGAAACAAGTTTCAAAGAAACATTGACATTTTTTTCGAATATTCAAGATCTTTTAAAATTTTATTGTAAAAATACAAAAAAAAAAGAAAAATGTTTTAATTGATTCAACATTTTCAATCATTTAAATCAACGCAATCGAATGACCATTTTGAGGATTTTCAATTTTTAAAAACGTCTTTTCCTGAATTTCGAATTGAAAAAAAATCTGATAAACGAGATTTTATTTCCCTGATTTGTAAAGTTGTAATCAGGAATTTAGAAAAAAAAAAAAAACTGAAGTTCGAAAAAAAAAAATCGTAGTTATGGTCTCGACTCGACACGGAGGGTGATTCTCGTAGCAAATAATACTTTTCTTTTAAATTTCATACATACAAATGTACAAAATACATGTAAAAAGATAAATTTTTTCGCGTCTCTTAAGTACTTTTTATACGGCTCGCGTGTGCGTCTACCACGTGGGAATCCACGAGGGCTCATCCGCTCTTTGTTTTGCCGTAAATGTACGGCGCTTTTGCGGAGGCGGGCGCGCGCGAGTTTGCAGCAATTAAAATTAGTTCTGATAATTACCTCGGTTGTTGGACTTTAAAATTTGTTATGTGTGTGTGTGTGAGTTTGTTTGTGTGATGAAAAGCGGCGAATAGCCACGAGGCAAAAGGCAATGCACTTGCAAATGCAAATAAAAAAAATAAAAAAAAATAAATAAAAAAAAGAGAAAGAGTTTCTTGTCTCTTTTGAAATTGACGAAAGTTAAACGTCAGTACAAATCGTAATACGACTGTAATAGGAACGTAATGCAAATGAGTTTTGTGTCTTAACGTTTCCGGTTTTTGTGACCTCGCGATATTTATTCAAAACAAAATCTTTTTCACCAGTTGATGTCTCCAGTATTTTTAATCCTTTTGTTTCATTCAAATTTTATTGTAACTCTGAGAATAAATTTATTTTTTTATTTATTTATTTTTGTGGCGTGCGAGCAGGTTGATTTAGATTCTTGTTTAGATTGCAGAAAACTGCAGTTCGTTCCTCGGTATTTCTTGGATTTTTAATAAATTCTCTACCTCGTAACAGATATTACACTTCCGTTTCTGAGGCTAATTTTTTTTCGTTGCAATTATGCGAGTCTTATAATAAACCAGGGAGTAATGTCCTTCTGCGATTTCCCTCAAAAGGACCCTCTCAGATAAATGGAAATATTCGAAGTAAAATTGATGTTCAAAAAAATCGAAAAAAAAAAAATTAAATTCGTTGAAATCATTTCGGATTTGCATTTGAAATACTTTTTAAAAGGGTTTTGTGTGTGTGTGTGTGTGTTTTTTTTTGTTATATTTACGATTATAATTTTGTTTGTTTCGATCACGTATACGAAATACAAAAACAAAAAGAACAATTTGAAAGATTTGTGGTGTAGATGGCACTGCATATGAAGAGGGCGCAAATAGGGGATGAAACTTCTCTCTGAATAGTCGCACTGATTGCAATCATCGAGTGTAAGTAATTCGTGTTCAGTGATCCAAGGGCAGTAGACAAAAAAGTCTCTCTCTCTCTCTCTCTTTCTCCCTCTTTCTCTCTCTGTCTTTCTCTCTCTCTCTCTTTCTCTTTCTTCCTCTCTTTTTCTCGTTCCATTTCTGTTTGATACGAATACATATGAATGGAATAAAATAGTATTGAATTTCATGCAACTCGACTGAGAGATAATGACGAAATGGTGAATACGACTATCGATACGGATAAGGGACGTAGATGAGACGAACAGGGTGTCTCGTTTCACAATACAAATAAAACAATCAAAATTTCTATAGATATATAAATGGCAGTGATTATAAAATGAATATAAATATGGACAGTATTTCAAATCTTTAAAAAAGTGTCCAAGATTCATTTTAAACGATCGTATCTTTGTGATTTGTATTTTTTTTTTTTTTTTTTTTCATGAAATAAATTGTTTGACATTTAAGGGTCAATTCTATAATTTTAAAAATTATATTTCAAAAATTATTCTATAATATTATTGTAATAAAATTTTTAGTCATTCAGGGACTAAAAAAAAATGCTTTTTTGGTGATAACATTTTTCTTTTTTTCAGATTCGACTTATCTGAAAGAATAAAATCAGAGCGATTTAAATGCCAGATTTCTGAATTGAAAATGATTAAATTGAAATTAAATTCAATTTATCCTTCATCTGTAATATTATATCAACAAATTAAGGCTCCAATGACTCAATAATCCTAAAAGAATACGAAAATAGTTGAAAACAATAGAATTGTCAGAAAAAATACGAAAAAAAGCTCAAATAAAGTAGATTAATACGTCTTTTTTTCTGCGACTTTTTAAATTGCACTGTAATTACTTGAGACATTTGCTGCTCCATGAATTGTCAGTTGAAATTCTCGTGTAGGGAGTTGGAAGAAAGCTTTTAACAGAAGAAGAGAGCGGGGCACGCTTCGCGAATTGTCTAAAACTTCATTAGTTCGTGCAAGTTAACTGAAACTTTGTTGCTCAAATATATTAGTACGTATGGATGAAATAAATATATATCTATATATATATATATATATATATATATATATATATATATATACAACAGTGAAAAGCTTTGGAAACATTATTTTAGCTTTCAGAGAGCTTTTCTCTGGGAAAAAGCAATTGATGGGGAAATACAGGGCAAGCTTGTTACGTAGCTATATATATATATATATAAAGCTAATACTCATCGTATATATTAACTATATGCTTGCACATATAGTACTGGCGTTATACTCTTTGACGTTAGTCAACCAAATTGGACCTCTAGCTGTATAGACTATACTATTCGTGGGGCAAATTGAGGAATTGAATATTCATACGAGGAGCTTCGTGTTCAGGTAGGTTTGCTATATATGTATATATAAATATGTGCAGAGAGAGAGAGAGAGAGAGAGAGAGAGAGAGAGAAAGAGAGAAAATACATCAACTCTCGCGTACAAAGGTGAATTCAATTACCCGCGATTGCCCGAGTCTCCCCCACTTGCTCTCTCTCTCTCTCTCTCTCTCTCTCTTTCCCTGAGCAGTTAGGCCAATTTTACGCTTATTGGTACGTAAATACGTTTTGCGTGAGAGCTCCAGAAATCTCAAATAGCACATATAGGCGTAGAGATTTGGCTGTTGGTGACGTTCGTTGACGAGAATCCCGTCAATATGTGCAACGAGTTACCATTCACCCAAACTCGACGTGAAACCTTACATTTTCATGGGGTAACGAGCCTGTGCACTAAAACAGAGTGGCTCTGGTTGAAAAATACTTGACAATTGAGGAAACTCCGAAAAATCATACTCAATTATTGAATAAACAAAATTTAAACAGTTTCCAAGTTATGGAAATGATTTTTTTTATATTTTTTCTAACTGTTTGGGTCACGTTTTCATAAAAATAAAATAAAAAAATGGATTCTTCTTGTTCCTGGGATTATAACGATTGAATTGCGTTGAAAAAGGATTTGAAGAATTTTTTTTTTTTTTTTTTTTTTTTTTTTTGAGTAGGTAAAATTAATTAACAGCGTTTTCACTATTTCCAGAGCTTTCTGGGGAATGTTTGCTCTTAATACCTATGTATTTTGTGGAAGGAATTAAACGTAATCCTTAAGAACCAGCTTTAGACAGTGTTGGATGATTACCTGAAGGGGTCTTCCAAATTAATCTGTGCTCAGGTTAAACGAACGTGATGGAGCGTCGATTCTTTTGAGAGAGTGGATAAAATTTCATGATATACATATATACACCGTTTATTCGTATGTGTAGCCTATTTGGGATTATTGGGAAGATTTTTTGCGCTCTGATGATCATATAAAAAGAAAATGCGACAGACTGCTCCAATTTTATGTCCTATACGTAAATAATCGATACCGATCATGGTCCGTTTTCGTGCTAATAACTCATGGGATTAGCGGAAGAAGAAGAACTCGAGGACTCGGTATTATAGCCCCTTAAATTATACCTATGAATACTATTTGTATACACGTTTGTGTACAAAGACATATACATGATCTTCCATTTTAGGGAGACACGCATCGACGATCACAGGTGCGAAAAATCCGGTAACTTGATACAATGGACTATCAAGACGAACTGTCAACACACGAGTCCACAGAATTCTTTTTTTGCGATCTAGAAACTGGTTGGATAATGAAAAAAAAAAATCTGGGGTGATTTGGTCAAAAAGATTGGATATGTTTATGGATAAATCGAAAAATATAGGTTCGAAGAGGTATTTACTTGTCAAGAGTCCTTAAAGGATCGTCATTGGTCCTGCATTGTCATACATTGATGAAGAAAGCATTCAAAGAATGACTGCGTCCTGTCAGCACAGAAATAGACTCACTTTTATTGCCACGGAAAAGGCACGGGCGTTTGATCGTAAAATGTCAAATATGGCAGTTAAAAAGGTGGCTGCGAAGAAGGAGAAGCGAAATGGAAGTTGAATAAAAGTGTTTAGCGATAGACAAGTTACAATTGACATTGAGAGCATCGTTACGAGTGATAAATCGTGGATGGAATGAAAACGTTTCTGTAGTTCGAACGAATGAATACCTTTCTTTTATAGACAGAATGGTATTCGTTGATTTTCAGAAGTGGGCGAGAGAATCGTTGTGTTCTCGGATAACATTGCGAATTATACGTATTTCTCGAAGTGGGGTAGTTGGAGGATTGACGCAGACAGAATGGGATTTAATTTTGTCTTAATGAAATCGAATCGCAGACTATTTTCTGTACTACCCTCGCACACGCTATCGCGAATACCACGAATTCTTTTCCTCGACTGTGCTTCACAAGATGTTAAGGAAACTGTATGGCGTGTCCGAAAAGTCACTATTGAAACGTGTAGAATTGTTCGTTGTGAAATTCTGAACAGAAAAATTGTTGGGCGTTTTTTGATCCGATGGATAGTTCGTGAAATATCGACCAATTCGTTGCCGGCCAATCCGGCGTGGCGATAGGAACTTGGAGGCGTGACGCTCGCCTGTAACGCTTCGCCTGATTGGTGATGGTACTAAATAACTAATATCTCGAGAACGGAGTGCTCTAGAGAAAAACGCTCAAGGACTTTTCTCTTCAGAATTTCATGATCTTTTTGATCCTTGAGTTTGCAGCTCCATTTTCGAGACACACCATATAACGAGACGGATTTTAGCGAGGGGAAGCATTCTGCTACACACAACGTGTTTTGTTTCGTTCACGGTTTTAGGTGGACGTCATGATGACAGTATATAGGACATAAATGCGAAAAGAGAGGGCTCGCAGATCGTACTTTTCTCTCTTATTTCTATTCTCGTGATTTTCTCCCTACTATTCATTCCTGTTTTTTTTTCTTCTTCTTTCTATCCTTCCCATGTGTGTCCCAAGGGAGTTACGGGACATAAAATTCCGCGTACCTCCCTTCGTCTCTACCCGCACGCACGACGGCGACGAGATGTCGCGGTAGCTACTCCAAGCTTTTCGCTCTTCTCGATCTCTCTATGTACTCCCATATGTATCCACATATATATATTTCTGTTGTCAACATACACAAGAGAAAATATTTCTATATGTACAATTTTGCAGCATCTGACTTTGGCGTCGGGTGGTCGGGAAATGTTTTCATCCTTTTTGATCCTCGATCCTATTTCATTCCTCTTTTTCACGTTTTCAAAAGCTTCCTATTTTTTTTTATTTTATTATTATTATTATTTTTTTTCCAGAGAGTAAAAATAAATTGCAATAAATTTGGAAGATGTGGTGAACGAGTTCGTATTTTCTCGTTGCTTATGAATAAAGATATTTTTCATCCTGTCATAAAAAACAATTAACCGGAACTTTGACTAATGAGAAGATCGAATTAGCTTTGTCTCATTTAAAATAAAAGCAATAAACTTTTTTCCACATATGTCAAAATTCATATTTATTGTTTCCATTCTCGTATGAGACTTTATAGAAGAAAAAAAAGAGGGAAAAATACGATTAACGAGTTGCGTGTCTGTCAAATATAGTGTCCAAAGCCAACCCTTATGACAAACCCCTCATAAATAGACTTTGATTCTTTTTACCTTCCAACTCGCAATTGACTGCTCCATTAAGCACACACCTCTGTTATTCACCTTATGCTCAAATCTACTTCATTTTTGTCATAATACTTAATGACTTTGTTGATTGTGTCATAAGGCACGATGCCAATTAAGTCCCAGGTGATACAGTCAATCTCGTTGATAAATAACAATTGGAACTTCATTTCTTCCGGACAAATTCATTACGATCGTCATTTTATTAATTGTTCAAATAAATTACTTCAAAAATCTTAATAACTTTTCTTTATCATTAAATAAACATTGATAATAAAATTATTTTTGTTTTCTTTTTTTCGGATTATCTAAAAACGTGATTTTTTTTTTTTTTTTTTTTTCAATTCGATCCATGGACCATCCAAAGTTTAGCTGGTGAAAGTGGGAAAAAGTGAGTGGAACAGATCGAGCAAATACTCAAAAAGCGAGTCATCAATGCGAAGGCCAAATTTCAAGAGTTCCACCTGCGAGATTCTATTTTTTTTTTTTTTTCTTTTTTCATATGATCGAAGAACCGCAGTGGACGGTTCAAAATTCGAGACCTAGAGTTCGAGGTGAGTCACCTTTTTCCCGTTGCAAACGATGCTCTCGGTAGCGTAAAATTTTTTTTCCCCTCGTGTCCCTCTTACTCTTAGAGACTCCCGACACAGCTCGTGATTTTAGAATTGCGCTTGCGCTTATCCCTCCATACACATATATATATATATATACGAGAGTCTGGGGGCTCTCGTACTCGACGTTGACTCATCCTCTGTGTCAACAAATAACTCGACTGGATTTGAAAAAAAAAAAAAAAGAAAAACTCAACTCGAAGCCAGCACAATCGTCATCGCTATTGACCTACTTACGAAAAATATTTACATCTCAAAAAAAAACCTCCAAAATACCTAATAAACATACACATTAATAAAACCATTAATTTGTCGTTGACTAACTTTATCGTTACATTAATTTTCATTTTTCACACTTTTATAATCCAACTACAATTTTGACACAATAAAAAACAAAAACAATGTCAATCAATCAACGTTTTTACGTTTGATTTCATATTTTTGATACTTTTTCCAAAAGTATCTTCGTGTCAATTGTCAATAAAAAAGATGACTGTGAGAAAAAGATAAATAAATAAATAAATAAATAAATAAATAAATAATTAAAAATAAACGTCATAATTCTTCAAATTTTCGTTTTTTTTTCTTTTTTATCCTGTTATTTCAATATTTTGCACAATAATTTTTGCTTATCGATGCATAACGCTCTGTTCTTTTATGAATAAGTTTTCCGTAAACATAATATGCATTCCGGGCGGGGGGGGGGGGGGGGGGAGAATAAAAAAGTAGTAGGCGACGCACGCGTCGAGAATCCGACCACGTGTGTGATCGGACGTTAACCATACACTGTACTTTATTCACGCGAACTGTCACCCACACAACCGAACACGAGTGATAATATGAGCGAGGAGCGATCTACGATCGATCTATGCTAATGGAAAATCGTTAATGGATCCGTGGACACAGTTATCTATGCGAGCGAATCGCTTGTTTTCGGCTGTGGTATAAGAAAAATTAAAATAGTCCGTGGCGAGGGTTAAGCTCGCACAGGTGGTCATCATGCGTGCAACTCTCTGCACTTTCTGCTGTTCTATGCACTCTGATGACGTAACTCGACCGAGCCATCCACACCCCTACTCGTGGTTTCGTGTATCAGGGAAAAAAAAAATAACACAATTATTCATTAATTTCCGAAAGAAAAAAAAACGTTTAGACATTTCATTATAAAAATAAAAAAAAAACAAAAACAAAAAACAAAAAATTGACCCTTAAAATACGGCAAAAAAAATGATTGATGGATTATGTTTTTATTTTTTTTAATCTTTGAGATCTTTTTTTTTTAATTTTTGAGAAAAATAATCATTGATGAATTATTGAGAAAATGGTGAAAAAAAATTAAAGAAATTAATTCGTATTTAACAGAATAAAATTATAGATTTATTTTTAAAAAAATTAAAAAATTAAAAACAACTGAGTATGTCGTAGAAGTTGTAATTATATTATCAATAAAAATATTGGATTAAATAAAGAGAAAAATGGACTAGGAAAGAGGGTAAAGGATTGAAAAAAAAAACTTATAATTTAATTTGCAGAAAAGAATGACTAACCATCAGTGAATAAACTTTAATGCAGAATTAGTGAAAAAAATGAGAGGTAGAAAAAGTGATTAGATTATAGAAGCCTATGATTAAATAATGCCAAGAAATAATTGATCGTGAAAATTTTACGCAGAATTTGTACCAAATAATAATAATAATAATAATAATAATAATAAGTGTCAATAACAATTAGTCAGACCGAACGAGCGCATCTTCGGAGTTGAATCAAGTGAATCAATCATATTCACCCTCGATCGATTCACCCTCTCGTCCCATGAATAATAAAACTTGAGGACTCTCATCAAAAAAAGAAAAATAAATAAAACAAAATAATTCCATAGAAAAAAAAAAAAAAAAAAAAAATTGATTCAGTAAATCAGGTCAGGTGGTCGGGAGTGGTTAATAATTTTGATTACGAGTATACATACCTGTTCCTAAATATTGAACAAGTACGATCCACCTCGAACTAAAACCCAATACACATCCATGGGGTCACAAAATACCCAAATAATAATAAATCCACGTAAACGTCGTGAACTCGGGAGCGCATTAATGTAAATTCATGCCGGCCCTAATCGGCTTCCTCGTACACCTGCAACGCCATATGGTGCAGTTTTTTTTTTTTTTCTCGATTTTTTTCCTCTTCTATGTCCTACAGGCTAAATATACGTATATATATAAATATATATACTCATTTTTTTTTCTTGTTTTTTTTTTTTTTTTTTTTTTTTTACGAGGATAGGCATCGCGTAGGTTGGAGTGTCGAGTATATAAATATAATAGCTTAAGGGGCACGTTGGAAGGGGCAACAGGGCACCCCGCGAATCACCATCTACACACGTAGGTGAGCCTGCTTTTTTTTTACATCCCCCTCCCCCCCCCCTCATTCTCTCCCTTTCCCTTCTCCCTAACGTCACTCTCCGGAGCAACTAAAGTTTCGATCCCTCCGCAACCCCTATTGTATCCTTCGCAACCCCAATTATACCGCACCGAGTAGCCCGCCATTCTGACTAGACGGATTACGAGCTATTATCATTCCAAAGTCGACGAGGGTTCCTCTGCATCGTTTCTATATCCGCCACCTACGTATATATACATCTTTACATACGTTTATATTATTATATATATATATATATATATATGTATTTATAGACGATGAAATAAAATACATCGACGGCATATGTCCAACGTGCAAACCTCGTTTGCACGTGCAACTCCATTTGTACCTTCGTTACTGACACAATTTTTCTGTTTTTTCGTCTTTTTTTTTTTTTTTTTCTAAATTTCTTTTTGGATGACAGTGTGCGTGGAAAAAGAAAAGTGAAAGATTGACTATAAAGTGAAGTTTTTATTGTGAATAATTTTTTTTTTTTTATCTGTCGTCTCTGATATTTATAGAAAATCGAGAAATTTCACTGTGGAAAAATTATGCACCAGATACTTCGAGATTTGAGGTTAATGCCGATCTCGAACAGTCCGAGAAAATGGCAACTCGAGTCAATCGAGAAATTTGAAATTCAAAGTGCCAGGGATTTGATGATTTCAGGCGAATTCGCTGCTGGTGCTCAGGAGAGAGTTAGAAAAGGGCGCGGAAGCTAATATTCAAATATTCTGAAAATAGATCGAGTACGAACACCAAGAATAATAAAGTTACGAGGTGAAATCTTGGAAAAGTGTGTTGATGATTTTTTTTTATTTTTTTTTTTTTAATCTAAAACAAATCTATGACGATGGGAAAAAAATTTAAGAGAAATTCAAATTTTGAGACTTTTGACGTCGTAGTCTTGACGACCCACTCGTGTTAAAATCTTGAATTTCCGGTTAAATTTTGTAAAATATTTTCAAATTTTGCACGTAAAACTAAAATATAATGTATATCGAAAAACGTTTCGACGAGAATACGATTTTTAATCTCTCTCCCTCTCTCTCTCTCTCTCTCTCTCTCTTTCTTTCTTTCTTTCTCTTTTTCTTCTTCCCTCTTTCGCACTAATTTATTTTTGAGTTGTTTCCCCCTCTGGTCAACTTTTCTCGGCTTTATTAACTACATGTAAGTTTTTTTTTCCTCATCTTGTAAGCCAGGCACGCCCTCAAGCCCGGAGCAGCTTTACACGAGCTGTAGCAGTCCGGTAGTCCTCTCTATAACGTTTTCTTTCTCTCTCTCCTGTTGAAGATCTCTCTCGGCGTGTCACGCCGAGTTACACCAGCGTGTTACGCCGCCAGGCGCAACAGTTTATTATCGCACATGTGGGTAAAAGCACAACATATATATATATATATATATACATAGATTTACGAATGTATATAACAAAACGAGAGAGTCTTGGAAGCGGCGTGGGGAGAGGAGTTGCACGTCCTCGTAAGTCAAGCAAAGTGAGGAAGGCTTAAAATCTTGGCTGCTCGGCACAGCGATTCTTCTCTTTCTTATTCTTCCTTTTCCTTCATCCTTCTTCGCACATGTAACCCTTTATTCTTCTCCTCGACTCGCGTCCTTCAAAACTTTGGAGATTAATTCCTCGGAGGGATTTTTCTGTGCAACGGCCACAAGAATAATAAAAAATCGCGTAGAACTATACGTTCTGACAATTCCGCACTCGAACAGTCACTCACGTTGATGTGAAAAGATATTTAAAATGTTATTCTGATTCGACAATTAGCTGCTCAACAAAGGGATGAGAAGATAAGAAATATCGATTAAAAGAATATGACAGTTATTCTTTCAATTGAATTTTCTTGTTCAAAGTTATGGCAGATAAGTCAATGGGGCCTGAAAAACGTGTCAGTGGATTGATAAAGATTTTATATACATTATCGTGTTTATTATGGAAGGAAAAAAACCTTAACAGAGGACCCACATGTCTTATTATTCCTGGTAAAAAAAAAATAAAATAAAAAAAAAGAGAAATGAATATTTTTTTTCTCTTCTCGTTGATATAAATATATATTTATAAACGTATATAGAGAAGATAGTAAAACGATAGAAAAATAAAGACAGCATGAAAAATGTGTCGTGTTTTATGGTGTCGTTTTATACGTTGGATAGAAACTACGCATCCCGATGCATCCCATTTTTATAGGAGGGGAAAAAAAAGAGTAACATGAGAATGAGGACAGAAAGAGAGAAAGAGAGAGAGAAAAGAAGATTTTTGAGGGGGTAGGTGGATTTCAAGTGGGGGAAAATCTTCCTCTCATCCCCTCCAGCCTCTCTGGGCCCCTTTAGAAATTCTGATCGTTGACCCCCTCTGGTAAATAACCAAAGTCCCCGTGTGTATCTTTTGGAAGATCAGGTTGGGATAATGAGAGGCAGTGAGAGAGTAACAAAGAGAGAGAGAGAGAAAGAAAGAGAGAGATTGAAAGAGAGGGTGAAGGGGGGACTCTGGTAGAGCTCTTCGCAGGTGTGGGATGGGGACCGGCTACCGAGCTACGCACCATTGGCGTAACATTCAAAAAATCTTTGAATTCATCTCAGTCATTTATAATAATTGTCAAAATTACGATAAAAATGATTTTTTTTAAATCATTTTATTAATCGTCAGTTCTTATTTCGTTGAAATTGATTAATTAATTTTTATAATTACACAACAAAAAAAATAATCAACATACATATTATTTCTTTTTTTTTTTTATATTTATAATTTAAAAAAAGAAAATTCTATTATTCTTATTATTTATTTTTATAATTTATTTTTCGATTATTATTTATTTATTTTTCGCTTTTATTCAAAAATAAAAAAATTTATTTATTCGGATTATTTTTTTTTTGAATTCATTCAACGACGAACCATTTTGCTTAAATAAAATAAATAAATTTTTATTTATTGAAACGAAATGCCTTACAGGATATTTATTTATCAACAATAAAGTGACGTGTTCAGTGAGATTTACGGTACGAAAGACTAAATCGATTTGGCTAATTGCTTTTCTCTCTTATCCCAACCCCCGTACGAGGAATCCTCATTAGATAAATTCTTGCGAGTAAGTGGACTCTGTGCAGAAGCTTTTCGACTTTTATGGTGAGAGGGATGCAACAAAAAGAGACACAACTAGTTGATATTTTCGCTCGAACAACGTGGATATATTTGAGGTGGAATGTAATTTTGTCTTCGCTCAAATTCTCTTGGTCAGTTTTATCTCCGTTGTTTTCTATGGTGTCAGCAAACATTTGTACATTTTTCGAACGTATCGGCACAATCGTGATGACAGTTCCGTCGTGCATTGGATCCATTCGTACAAAGGCAATTCCAAACAACATTGGAACCTCCATTTTTTTTTTCATTTTCGTTCCATAAAATCACTCTCGTTCAACAAAATCACTGATAATTTCATAAATATTGCGAATCTGATATATTTAAGATAAAAAAAAACAATAATTATACATTTTTTTTGTTCTAGGTCGAATTTTCTTTCGAAAAAACGAAAAAAAAACTGTTGAATCTTTGCTAAAGTTTTGCTTTCATTCGATGTCAGAACGTTTTGAGAAAAAAATGCAATAAAAATTGATAAGAAAAATAAAATCAGTGCGGATTTTGTTTTTTTTTTTTTTTTTTTTTTACAACCTGCTTAACTTTTTTTTCAATGTGCAAATCGGAAGGCTTTGGCCTGGAAAACCCCGTATGTGTTACATTGACGTATATATGTGTACAAAAGTTTCTGACCGTCCATTATTGAGACCCTGACAATTCTCGGCTCGTTCGAAACTTTAAGAGTGTTTGTGTGCTCCGTATGTTCGAGGCCACGACAGAGACCACGATTAAATAGAACTGGGATCAGTGTACGTGGGTTTGTATGTGTTTCCACACACCGGAAAGTGTGCACGAATGTGTTTCGTGAAAGTAACGCGAATGTTGGCTACCGCTGCGGTTGTTTCGCCAGTCGCGTTTCTGTGTAAAGATATCACGGAGAGGACGAGAGGGAAAGATGAAATTGCCTCCTGTCCGATCTGACCGGATCTTCGTCGACAGCGAAAAAAATATATACTTTAAATAACATTGCAAATGAAAATTAAAACCCATAAGAATTGAAGACACGTTTTCGCAAGAGTGATGAAAAAAAATTGCCAAACCCTCAATTCGCTTTTACGCAAAATTTTACATTTTTCTATTATTGTTTAAGGCTGTAAATTATTTTCAAGAATTCCGTCTCCAGAGACGATTTTTTAAATTCAATAAAAGTTTAGAACTAGTCGATTTTTGTTGTTGTTGAAAGATTTTTTATTTTTCGTTCCAAAAAGTCAAACGAAAAGTGGAAAAAAAAAATGAGTCATTTTTTTTTCACTTTTCTGACAGTTTTGTACGATTTAGTAAAATTGTACGAGGAAAAAAAAACTTTTAATTGTCAAGCAGTGTGCTCGTATGGAGTTTCCATGGATTTTTTAATATTTCGTTGATGGTAAATGTCAATAAATCCTTAAGGGGTATGAGTGTTCAATGAAAGCTGAGTGAAAATTCGATGATTATCAGTGTTTACCAAATTTTTGAAACTCGTGGCTGAGGGCAGTATCAACGAGATTTACCCGCACTGTTGATTGATGTAGCGATGCAAAGATGATGATTATAGGACTCTCGTCAGAGATGCATCGAGGCGTATTTATGCAAGGAAAATGGCGGCGGCCCTGCCATCAGCAAGCATCATCATCATCATCATCATCACCATCATCATCATCAACGAAGTCATCATTCAACATTCGTTTGAATATTGTTGAACTATTCGCAAACCTGCTCGGATACACGGACTCGCGGTTCACTGTACCGAAAGAGAGAGAGAGAGAGAGAGAGAGAGAGAGAGAATGAGATCGGACTCGTGGCGATGACGGTCGATCATGACTTTGATTCGCAAACATGGACCTCAATTATACGCTTCATCCGTACGG
Source organism: Campoletis raptor (assembly GCA_948107755.1). Classification (NCBI taxonomy): domain Eukaryota; kingdom Metazoa; phylum Arthropoda; class Insecta; order Hymenoptera; family Ichneumonidae; genus Campoletis; species Campoletis raptor. The sequence goes on along the minus strand of OX403625.1, from coordinate 15,144,688 downwards.
TAGCTGACCGTGCATTAGCTGCACCAACAATGCATTATTCAGTGCATACATTTATCTCTCTCTCTCTCTCTCTTTCTCTTTCTCTCTCTCTTTTTCTCTCTTTCTCTCTTTTTCTCTCTTTCTCTCTTTCTCTCTTTCTCTCTCTTTTTCCTTCTCCCACTATTTAAATGTTATGTAAACATAAGATAAATGAAAATTCGTTGATTGAACGAAAAAAAAAAAAAGTCGATTTTTTATTGTTCGACAGTTAATAAGCATTGAAAGTATTATTTACAAACATTTTTTTTATTACGTGTATAAAAGATTAATCAAATGAATTTATTTAATGGAAACCCGGTACTTACTTTTTTTTCTCACCGTCTCGAAAAAGGAGCGATAAAAAATGACCAGGTCCAAGAGCAACTCACGTAGGAGACATTTTGCACGTAACTCTTTCGTGACGGGATTGAGTTATATACGGCTACTGACAATACACGTTGCATAGAGCATTATAACTTCTTCATGTATTAACGAACGTTAATGCACAGACGATTCTCCATTTAAGTCCATACTCGGCTTTAACTTTTATTTATTATTCCGGGCTGAGCTTCCGTGTACATGATTTGATTGATATCGATTTTTCTCAATTGGCAAACATCCTAAATGCTTTCAGACAAATCTTCAAAACTCTGTTTCAAAACATATATTTTTGTTACAAAAACGTCACTTCTGGCTTTTAATTGAATTTTCGTTTCAATTCTTTGGCTGGATAAAAATTTATCTAAATTAAAAAATCTTGTCGGTTTTTTTATTTCATTATATTATTGTTAAAATGTGTAATAAAATGTGTGCAAAGTTACGAGAGATAAATTAATAATTTTAGTTAGAAAAAAAAGTTAAGTATATATTTTTTTTTTTAATTTTAAATTTTTACATAAAGATTTCTTCGAGGGGCAACAATTCGAAATGATTCATCAATCTTTTTTATCCGGATTTTCATTATTACAACTTATAATAATTTCTTGTAATAATTCGCAATTAAACGAGAAAATAATACTCCATAAAATATAACAACCGAAAAACAATAGAAAAAATGTTTACTTCCAATAACCAAGATTAAAAAATCCCAAACGATTGTTATTTACTGAACATTTTATTCCATATCGATACCGTCGCAATAAAAGTGATAATCGACAGCGTAAATAAAAATAATTGTAAGTAAATAAAAACCATGAATTATACGATGTACGATCCTGTCGTAAAATTTCGTAGTTCACTTCGAGTGGGTTCATTTTATTTATTCATCGATATTAAAATTTTTTCGTGTATTTATCCACTTCACTTCATGATTTTCGGTCGAGTCAGAGCAAAATTGAACGAATATAATTAATAATTCGAATCCATATGTCGAAAGTTTGACGCGAGAGTAATATTGATATCAGAGTTGATTTATTGCTTGATTTATTTATGTGTAGAAAATATTCGTTACGGAAATAACAGCAACCAAAGTATGATTATTATTATTATTATTATTATTATTATTATTATTATTATTATATTTTATTTACTTTTTTTTTCTTTTTGAAAAGCAGCGAAAAATGTATGATTTTTGTACACAGTAGCGGAGTTTTGATATGCCATTGAATTAGTAAAAGTTAATCAGCGTTGATGATCCCATGTTTGAACGATATGTGGTCTTTCTCTTTTTTTTTTTTTTTTTTTCGAAGGGGACCCAAGGGTGGTGCTCAGCTGGAAAATATGCTTTCTCGATATATAATAGCGCACCCGCTGGGATGCGGGAAAGATAAATGTGTTTGCGTTTCGATCGATTCGTGACGTTCCGGCTCGCGGTATTGGGGTCTAGAGATAATGGAAATATTGCTCCAAAATTACGTTTAACCCCTTATCTGTCAAAAAAGATGGAGCATATACGAAAAATGTGTGTTGAGTAGAAATCGGACGATATTTTTCGTTCAGTAATTTCGAGGATTTGGATTTTTTTCACGAAATTTTATTATTGACGTCTTTGAAGCCATGCGGAAATCTAAAAATTAGATTTTTTAAAATTATTTCTTGGTTTTTACCCTCGATAAAGAATTTTGATGATTTTTCAAAAATTCATGAAAATTTTGACAGATGGTTAAAAATATTGATGTGGATTTTCTATAAATAATATTTCTTGGAACAATTTATTTGGCAGAAATTTCGTACAGACGATTTTTACACAATTAATATTTTGATTATTCTTATCGATTATATTTATTTGTATATTAATTTAATTATTTTTTACTATTTTTTGTTTTTGCTGTAAGAAATATTGAAGAATAAACAAAAAAGAGGTCGAAGAAATTTTCTATAAGATTCAGCATCGCAGACGAAATGCATAATATTATTGGTACTTGGAATCGCTCTCAATTCACCCGCAGAATTATGTATATATAGGAATTATTGTTTCTAGGAGAAAGATCGTAATTTGAAAGACGCGGGTGTATACAACTGGTAACTGCAAGTTGTTCGATACATTAAACGAACAAATGAGCCTCCTAAGACGCACTCTTGGGTCTTACGACGACGACGACAATTTGCCCGAGACCTCGTTCTGGTTGAACAATGTTTTTTTTTCTCTTCTTCCCAACGAGAGAGATCAACTGCATCGTAAAATTAAATAGTATCCTCAAAGCCAAGTTTTACTCGACGTTTGCTCTGGTCTTTTGATCTTTGAGAATTGTCAGATAAAAATTAAGTATTAATATTTATTATTGTTATTATTATTATTATTATTATTATTATTATTATGTCATTAAAATCCTGGAAAAAATAAAAATGCTAATAACAATACTCTGGAAAATTTTTTAGAACGGAAAATATATTTAGAAGGAAAATATAAACATTTTTAGAGATCGAGAGAATAATAGAAAAAAATAAAAAAATCAATCAAAGTGCAGTTAATTGAATTGTTCATTGAATTTGCGATTTTTTTTCATATTTATTTGCTGGAGAAACATATGCAACGAAAGTGCAACGATTCAGACAAATTTCTGACGATTCTGTCACTCTCCAAACTCGTGATTAACAAGACCAGCTGCACAAGCCTTTTCTCCATCTTTCTTTCCCTCGTTTTCATTGCATTGTTGAGCTGCGCAGTTCCCTGACACTTGTCTATATATATAGGTCATTCGGCAATGAAGTGTGACGCGATAAACAAGAAAAAGGTATTCACGAGATGAACTTCCTTCTAATATAATTGTTTCTATAATATTACGATGAAAAAATCGTGACATCAAAAAATAATGTTCATTTTTATGGAAAAAAAAAATGAACTGTTAAACAACTTTTTGAATTTTTACACTAAAAAATAATAACTTTGGTAAAGTGAAACGAATCGTTAAAAAAAAAAAATCAAACAATTTGATAAAATCGAGACGAAAAAAATGGACGAATTAAAAAATTTGCACTTGGAAGTTTTTTAAATCTTTAACGATTGTTTTAATATTAAAAAAAAACTGACTTTTGAATATTCTTCTCGTTGTGCATAAAAAAAAAAGTTTCAACGATATTCCTTAAAAAAAAAATCCCAAAATTTTTATCACTGGATACAGGAAAATTGTAGAAATTTATTCATGACAAGAAATTTCCCAACGCAACGGGACCAATTTTCTGATACGGGAGGACAATCGGTAGAAAGTTTAATCTTCATTCAGGATTGAGCCTTCCATCTGTAAAAAAAAAAAAACCACGAACTCATCTCCTCGGAGGAGGAGGAGAAAAACTACACCGTTTGTTATCGAAACGGAGCTTTATTGGCTCGATTTAAATAAAGGTGGTGAAAAGACGAAGGGTCGATTTTGAAAGAACGAAGGGTGGGGAACAGAGAATTGACATTGAGGAGAGAATTTCGCGCCAGGACTTTTGCCAAGATAGCGACAGGCTTATTTGCAAGAGACTCATATTACCGAATCTTGAATCTTGTCAAACAACGTCTTTTCTATTCATTCCCAAATCGTAATAGAAGAGAGAAAAATAAAAGACGAAGCGTTATCCAGTTGATTGAAGGATTTACGTCCTTGTCTAAAAAAAAAAAAAAAATTACCTTAAATCCTTTTTCCAAAGAATTAAGATTAGAAAATCTAAATTCAGATTTTCATCAATAAATCGACGTCGTTCAAGTTTGGGACCTCAATAATGACGATTTAAAAAAAATAAAGTTTATTTTTCGTACGAAGGATAAAAAAAAAGTATCAGCATGTACAAAAAATGAATAAACTTTCTTATTGATTGAGATCATTATTCAGAAAATCGAGGTTCTTTAGAAAACCAGGAAAACGTTCAGTGACAAATGATCGCAATTGTTTGTTTTTTCTCTGTAAAAAGTGTAAAAAAAAAATGAATAAATCGTTATTAATAAAATCCTCTAATTCGAGAGTTTGATGAAGAATTTTCAAATAGAGTGGAAATTATAAGAAAACATATTTGTTGTTTGGAGTTTGGAAAAAAAAATAAATAAAAATAATGTTGACACGTGCGAAAAAAATCGTCATCTGTTTCTCGATAAATTTCTAAATTCTAATCGTCACGCGAATATTCCTAAAAAAAAAGGGCCAAAAATATGGTAACAAAGGAGTAAAGATAAAGACAGGGTTTGCGAGAACGTCATGTTGAACGTCATATTGACCTTATAATTCATCTTTTTTCGGAATTTTGGGTGTCACGTGTTATGATGGTGTTCACGAACGTGAAAATGGGAAGGATTGTGTCACGCCTTGGTACAAGCATGTTCTATTACAACGCCAGAGAATGAGGTCACCGTTAAGCTGCTTTCGTTAGTTTTACTCGACCACAATTGCAACTGCTGCTGTTTGAGCTGTCACGCATTACGTGGGGCTGATGATTGGACCCTCGAAAAAACGTCCCCATCCTTTTAACTAAAAAAGTCATGTCCTCGACTCCCGAATTTCAGTATTCGAAGCCTACTATCAAAAACATGTTACGCTTCATTCTCCATTTTTATTTTTGACGATAGGATGATCGAACATGAAAATTGTATCGAAATTTTGGATGCATCGCGTGAAAGGGGTAGTTGATGACTAAACCGATCAAATTTATACTCTTTCGGTGAAAAATTGCTGAGCAACAAAACATTGAATAGAACGCATGTCATGGGGCATAATTTTATCAATTAATTTGCCCACATGGATTATCAGAATTACTCGAAAAACTTTTACCTACACATCTCGTGACAGATTGGAAGGAATAAACATCCCCTTTTTTGTCGATGACTCTTCAGCTCGTGATCCATCGCGGCCTGTCCAAAAGAAAAGCTCTCGAATATCATGGGGCAAAATTCATCCCCTTGATCTCAATTATAGCGCACATGCAATCGCTACTGTATAAAAGGATTGACGTTCCGATTAATTGAACGCCCTTTCGGTAAAGCTCCAACTTATGTTCCATTTTTCGTGCAAATCAATAATTCAGTCCAAGTAATTTCACCAAATATCACAAAGTGTTTGACGTTTTGGTTTATTGATTGGGAATGCTGTTCCATTGAGTTTATTGGAATGCAATTATTTTATTTTATTTTATCTTCGTTTGAATCACAATCTGTCAAAAAAAAAAATGAACGAGAGTACGAAATCGAATTGATTTCCTGTTAACATCAAAATTCTCGTTTTTTATTATAATCCAAAATTTTCAATATTTGCAATAAACAAAGAATAAAGAAGAGAAGTCTGTCGATTCTGAAGCTTTTGTTACCCTCCCAAGAGTACATTTCAACTGCACAAATACAGAGATAAAATACTGCACGAGGTGACGTTGAAAGTTTACTCAAGGGAAACAGAATGGTTTATCCAGGTGGGATCTCGAGTGCTGGAGGGAGAGTGGCAGCCTAATTAAGAGCAGTAAGGGATGGTTTCAGCACCTATAATAGGAATGATTAAACTTGGGGTAAGAAATAAGGGGTCAGTGTAAATGAACAGAGTAGACAATTATAATCGAAGATGTTGAAGAGAACGTTGAAGAAGAGGAAAAGGATTTCAAGAAGTTTAAACAATTCTCGACAAAAAAAATTGACGAAGGACAAAAAAAAAGTGGAAAATGAAACGAGAGAGAGAGAGAAAGAGAGAAAGAGAGAGAATAAAAAAAAGTATGTGATTCGCTACAATCTTAATGGTCACGAGTTCCTGAATAGAAATAAGAGTATAAAAAAAAGAGGTTATGAAGGATATGACTCCACCTTGGCCACTGATGTGCTTCATGGATAATTGTCTAGCATTATCGTGCTTTTCTGCTACTATATTTGTTGCTTGTATATTTATATGTGTATATACGTGTGTACACACTGTATATATTATATATTGTCTGGTTCTGTGGTACTTATATATGTTGTAATGCCCGGACTCGTGATCGCAAGACTGCAGGAATACTTGGAGGGCTTGCCCAAGCTCATAACATTCATTAGAGCACCATATAGTTTACAGATATGTATATACTTGAGTATTAAAGTTGGTGGTTGGCTGCGTGGTCGAACTCGACGAGGAGACTCTTCTGGCACAGCTCACGTACTTTGTTTATATATATATATATGTATATATATATATAAAGGTATTGTGAGCGTAGAAAACTGGAAATGAAAGAGGCAAAAGGTAAATTATACAGACATACATGTGCGTATTCGTAGTTTCAATTGAATAGAACTCGCGCGAGCGTCAGAAACAGGAATTTGTATAAAAATTTAGCCAAGAACACGCACAACGAATGCTGCGATCTCTATAGATCGTTTTCTCGATCCCTATCGCGTTACGATCTATCCGTGTTTCTCTCTCTTTCTTTCTCTTTCTCTTTTTACCGTTGTAACGAGATCGTTGAGGATGACACATGCGTGGGCGAAGCAGGATCGTAAATAAGGTGTTAATGGAGGTATGATCTTTTCGAAAATGGAAAGAATCATCAAAAGTTTGAATCTTGAGACTATTGATGAAAATCGTGAATTTAAATTCTACGCGGTTTTAAGATTTGATGAGAAATTATAACTTTTAGGGTTGCAAATATTTGTTTATTATTATTGATTTATATCGTGTGTGTTATTTATTGAAAAGTGGGATTTGGATCGTGTCTGAATTTATTTTTCATCTCGATTTGAAAAAAAGTTTGAACTACGTGTCAATTTCCAGAGGCTGTCGTTCTATCGAAAGCAAAGACTCCGCTGCTGTGATGAATCGCGCGTTTTTTAATGCGGACCCGCATCCGGTGTGTGTAAGAATATTTCTTGACAGGTTTTTCCGCTAAGGATTGAAAGCGCGCTCGTGATGAACACGCGACACAGCGTGCACTCGACGCTAACAAAAAGAAACGAAGGAAAAAAAAAAAAAAAAGAAAAAACCAGAAAAAAGGGAAGAAAAATGAGAATAAAAGGGAGTCAACCTTTGACCCCTTTGATGCATGTAACGCGCGATCTTCCCGTCGAGAAACAGAAGGATCACGCGATTGTACAACACAACTTGTCGTGTATCTTATTATATTCGTATAATACATAAAATTCTGTATCGCAACTCTCGCTCTCATTATTTTATATGCGGGAGAGCAATCGAAGCGTGACCCTTTCGCGGTCGTAGTGGCACGTTCCGCGTCTCTTTCTCCCTCTCTCTCTCTCTCTCTCTCTCTCTTTCTCTCGCTCTCCTCTTTCTCTCTTCTGCACCCTTTTTTTTATACCCTTCTTCCCTCTTGCTCTTCCTTCTCCCCTGGTGCCCCTAGAGGGCATACGTAAGAGGGCACCAGTTTTGCGCGACCGAGGCGCGCGTATGTGTTCTCCGACCGTGACCACGAAGCGTGGCAGTCGTGCGTGTGTCACTAGCCTCTCTTTCTCTCTCTCTCTCTCTCACTCTCTCTCTTTATCTTTCTTTCTCTCTCTCTCCGCGAGCTCGATGACTCCTGGCGCCCCCCTCGCGCACCGATCACTCCTACTCCGCCCAGAACGTGCACGCGTCTCTTGCACTCCCGCACTTTTCTGACTCTCCTCTGCTCTTTCTCCCCCTCCTCCCGACCCCCTTTGCTTTCTTTCTCCCTCTCTCCTTGAGAGATAGAGAGAGAGAGGGAGAAAGAAAACGCACGCGACCGAGCTTCGTGCACAACTTCACCAACACTTGCCTCATACCTTATTTTCCTCGGCTACTGACTCTGATATCACCGAGAATCGCAACTGTCAGACCCGACCTACGAGAAGATGCAGCCTGGTCGAGGCAGACTCAAGTATACTCATTATTTCTAATGTCTGACTACCCTCGACTCTTCTCTTCGGATTTTTATTTCATTTTTCTTTTTTTTTTTTTCACGTTTCGCTTCGTTGCTATCGAATTGACAGAAAATCAAAATCAACCAACGTTTGCACTGTTTTTCAATTTACTGTTTTTTCTTTTTCTGAGATTTTATTCAATTTTTCTAATATTTTAATTCGTGTCTTCATTATTTTACATTTTGAGCTTGAAATTTGTTTAGTTATATTTTCGGCCGAATTCTAGATTTTTTTGGACAATTTTTGTCATATATGTTCCTTTTTGAGTTGAGAAATGAAAAAAAAAAAAAAAAAAATCTGTTGAATATCTTGCTTCCGAATCTTTTTGAAATTTTGCACGTGCTTTCATATTAAAGTGTCCCGAAAATGTCGTCAAAATGTAAAAAAAAAAAACAAAAATCTATATGAATAAACGCTACGACGAGACAACTACCTTGAAAAATGCAACGTTTTACCGATTATAAAACGTTCTCCAAACGATGATTCAAACGTTTTGAAAGAATTATATCAGTCAAAGGAATAATTGAGGGAAATGGATAATGAAAAAGGTCAATGGAACGTTTTGAGTATACTAGCATCGAGGGTGTTTCATTTTCGTCCCCTGTTTAAAACATATATTTTCGGATATATTTCCCAGTATGTTGCTTCATTGCAGGGGTGGATGCATTCCTTTTTCCCTCTGTTCCCGTAATATTTTTCAACAGAAGGGAGCGGGGGGGGGGAGGCGTTGGCGAGCAGAAATAGAAGAGTGAGAGTAAAAAAAAAAAGCAAAAAAAAAAAAGAAAAAAAAAGTTCATATACATAAACACCACATGGCTGTTGATTTTCCCCTCGTTTTCTGTCTCCCTCGCGCGCCACAATTATTGTTCTCGACTTACGTGACTCCGCGACATTTTTTTCTCTCTTTCTCTCTCTCCCTCTCACTTTAAATACAGTGTCAAGTCCTTACTTACCATCGTACCAAATATTACTTACACAAATATACCAAAAAACACCCCCATAAACATGAAAAACGTTTCAAAATTACAAAAAAAAAAAAAAAAAACAAAACAAAACAAAAACTCACAAATTAATTTCTTCACTAACACGCACGTAACAAAATGATGATAAATAAATATTCAAGATGCTGTTAAACGTGACGGAAGATATTGATTTTCGAGTATATACGACGATAAACCAATGCCTCGAGACATTAACATAGAAAAACTTGTTTCTTGAACGCTACGAAGAAAAATGTTTAAATGAGATCGATTCTTATCGAAGATAGGAAAAGAGTATGAAAATAAGATATTACGAGCACAAGAGTTACATTTATATATATATATATATATATATATATGCGTATAAGAGAAACGTGCAAAAATTACGACCGGTATTATTACTTGAAGGAGATGAAAAGATCGGAATGAAGAAGATAGGAAGAAGATGCTGTGGCAAGGCGGGCGTGACTCGTCCATGACATCGCGATTACTTTCGCACACCTGCACTTCGTTCTCTCTTCTTTTATACACACACACACACATACACGTATATACATATATAATATACTTAGTAGTTTATGGAAAGAAAAGAGGGGAAGAAGTTAGAAGGGAATCTCTCTCTCTCTCGAGAGAAGTCCCGCGGCCGATTACTTTAGCACTCATCACGTGCGCTTCTGGATAACAGCGGTAACATATTACCCTGTGGTATCCGCGAGAAAATGATCCGAGGCACGAGTCCCTGGCTTCCTGCTTGCGACAATATTTTTTTGCTTAATCATATGCATTTTATCAACGCTCTGAATCGCCTTTTTTTTTACAATTCTTTGATTTTCGAATTATAAGAGCTGCATTCAAAGACGGATGAAGAAATTAAGGGCGAAATTTTGGATTTGTTATTAAGGGACGGTATCGGAGTGAAATTTCGAAAATCTAAACTCTCGTTAACGCGATTTTCAGTTTTGGTCGCGAAACTCGAATTATTTTGCTCGCTACAGCTTTCTTCGGAAAATAGAATTGAACCGGCTGCGTGGGGCTTTCGAAAACACTTTTTTCCCGCCGAAATAATTAATAAATAAAAAAAATAAAAAGAAAGTCTCTTAAGAAAATTTCAAATGCTAACTATATCGAAAAGAATTATAAATGAAAATTGACGCTTGCACTGAAATTAGAGCCACGAATAAAAAAATACGACGTCGTGAAAAAATTTGTCAGTAAATTCAAGTTTTTTTTTTTTTTTTTTTTTTTTTTTTTTTTTTTTTTTAATTTTTGCTCGATGATACATTTATATATTTATATATTGTCTGGCGCATGCCACAAGTGTGCTGAGGGCACGAGCTTCGCTCTCCCTATTGGATTACCACAACGTAGCGGTAGATTTTTCTACATACTCGTTCCTTTCTCGTGTCTCGTGGTTTAGTGTTACCTCTCGTTACGAGCACGTCGTGTATTTTAACCCCATATAGTACGAATAGTGTATTATAATAACAGGGCGAAGCCTTAGGCTCTTTACAATATGGACTTTGAGCATTTTTGTAATCCTGCTCCCACACCGCATGGTTATGGCTCACTCGTACGTGAATCCACGCTAACTCGTATTAAAAATCAACAAGAATTAAGAAACACGACTTTCATTTTTGCAACTTCAATAATTTATCAAGAAAATTAAGAACTTCAAATTTATCGTTTTTTATTACGAATGTTAATTCAATCCTTGTAATCATTTAATTTCTCTGTAATAGTTCGATTGAAAAAAAAAAAAAAAAAAAAACAATATAAGTAGATGCTCAATACAAAAAATCATTGTAATTTGAAACTGTTGCAAAAATCCATAACTTTATTAAATTTATATTTTTTTATGTATTTTTAATATTATAGGAAATTTCGTATTATATAAATATTTATAGAGGATTATTTTTACTTTAATTGAAAAAAAAAAAATTTAATTCAAAATTAATGCCGAAGTAATGAATTTATGATTTTTACGATTTTTTTAATAGAATTTTGTCCGTATTAAGCTCTTAATTTCTAATGATGATGAAAATAATGATGCGAGTATGATAATCAGAGTAGATTCTCAATAATTTAGGTATATGAAGAACAATATTTAATGAAGAGCGAGTTGCAAAAATCCATAACTTTATTTAATTTATATATTTTTATGTATTTTAAATATTATAGGAAATTTCCTATTATAAATATTTATGAAGGATCATATTTTTTACTTCAAATGATATAAATTTTTTTTTCATTAAAAATTAATGCAAAAGTAATGAATTTGTAATTTTTACGATTTTTTATATGATTTTGTGTATATAGAGCCCTTAATTTCTAATGATGATGAAAATAATGATTCGAGTATGATAATCAGAGTATATTCGTAATTTGGGTATATGAAGAACGATATCTAGTGAGGAGCGAGTAAGTAGGTGGTATTACGTTTTATGCCGTCAACTTGACAAGTTGCACGAGAGCAATTCGTACGTGCTCGACCATAAGGATTGGCAACAAGTTCTTGGTAGATGAGAAGAGCGTGAGTTCACTGGATGTAAAAGAAGGATGAGGAGAGTGGTTGGGGGGGGGGGGGGGGCTGTGGGTGAGGGAGGAGAGAATGAGAGGGGAGAGGTGGAGGCGAAGGGTCGAGAGACGAGGGCGAGAGATGAGAAGGTCAAGAAAGATGAAAAGAGGAAAAAAAAGAAAGGAAGAAAATAAAGAGAAAGAGAGAAAGAGATGTTTGGCAAGAAAGAGGAGAAAGGTGGGGGAGAGCGAGAAAGTACCGTTTTGCAGTGTGTTCGTTGAAAAGGGACGAAGAAATTGCGTTGTGGCTTGTGCACCCTCAGGCAACCATTATATGGTAATCTTTGCATCTTCTTCTTTCTCCTTCAAAAAGTCCTTCTCTTCGTCCTTCTTCCTTAACTTTTTTTTATATCTCACTCTATTTTGTATATATATATATTTATCTCTTTTGCTCTCTCGACGAGAGAGTTCAACGAGCATTTCTCTTGCTCTCTTCTTCAGGTTCTCGTACAATTTAGTATCTCTTTCTGCCTGACTTAACTCACTCTCGTTTTTTTTTCTCTTCTAGCTCTCTTTTTCTCTCCTTCTGCTCTCTTTCTTCGTTCTTCACTGCTGATGTACACCTACAATTTTCCATCTCTCTTCTCCTCTTCCTCAATCTCTTATTCTCCTCTTTCTCTATCCTTTGACTACTTTACCTCCCAATCTCTTATTCTCTCCATCACTTTTCTCTTCTTTCACTCACCCTCCTCTTTGCCGACACACCCGAGAGTAGCCAACCTTGTTTCCTTCATTTTCTCTACTCTCTACCGCGGATTTAATACACCAACATCCACTCTGTGCACCGACAAGGAAGTTACTACTGACTACTTTGGTTTATACAGGTGCTGGTGCTTTCCATCTCTTCTCCCAACAGCCTTGCTCTTCTTTTTTATTCATTTCTTTTTTTTTTCTTCTTTTCTCTACGAGACTCCTTCTTTTCTCTTTTCCTCTCCTATTTCTTTATCTTTTTATCCCTCTCTCTTGTCGTTCACCTCTTTGGGGCGCCCCCTTTTAGTTTGTTTTCCATTGCCAGTGGGTAATTGCACTCTCTCGCTTATAGTTGTATATACCAACATTTTCTTCTTCTTCTTGTTCGCGGTCCCTCGCGCGCTCATCCTCCTGTGCTCTCCTATTCGTTTCCGGATTTTTTACCTTTTCCCTCTTCTCTCCTTTTTTATTTTATTTATTTTTCTTTTTACATTCTCACATATTTCTATATTTATTTATACGTATACGATACATTCCATATCAAAGTTTTATCTCGCAACTTTGCTTCACTTCGAGGCTTCACAGACTCATTAATCATCGGAGATTTTATTTCGAACCAAAAATGACTGCACAAGATAATTATATGTCAATTTTTTTAAATTCAATTTTAACTATCGACAGAATTAAACAAAATAAACTCATTTTTACGTTGGATCAAATTTTATTTATCATTCATCACATTCAAAAAATATGTGTGTAAATTATGGAAATGTCAAAATCCAGGCGTCGATTAAATTCAGAGAAACAATCTCCAATTTTGGTTTTTTTTTTTTATTTTATTTTTTTCATTACAATTTTTTCTATTTTTCGTTAAGTGACACAAATTTATTTTTCAACGTGGACGAATGATTTGGCATTGAATGTCCGATACACTAAAAAGTTGCATCTCGTTTCTTCGTACACGATCATTCCTACCTGTGGATCCATCCAATTTTTTTTTTTTTTTTTTTTTTTTTATTTCTCGTCGTACACAAGCTACGTTGTTTTTTTTTTTTTTTTTTTTTTTTTCACTTTTTTTTTCTTAATCCACGAAGTGCAGAGCGAAGCGTACACACAGTAGCGCTTGAGGGGCTAGTCCAAGTGAGCAACTGCACCGAGAGGCTGCTTTTTAGTTCGCGTCGTTAGAGAAGAGTCAGTTGATCGCTAAAGAAGAGGGAGAGAAACCCGGAACGAAACTCCCCGACGCGACCACAAGCGTCGAAAGAAAAAGAGATCCACGTGGGCAAAGAATAAGCCTCAAGGGCTTATTATGCATCAACCTTACTCCTGCATCTTGTAAACATTACAAAATCATCTTCAAATCGATTCTTGCCTTTTTATATTAAAAAAAAAAAAAAAAATGGCAATACAGTTATTATCATTTCTTTTAAGCAGCAAAGCAAAGTTTCTACATTTGATTATAAATTTTTATTATTAATAATTTAATCGATTTTCATATTTTTTTAGATACTCAGAAATAGTCCAACTTATTTCTCCATTTCTTAAAAATTGAAAGTCAAGAGTTGGTAGAATCGATTTATTGACATTTGTGACGCAATTGGAACACAACGTTTCCTTGAATCATTTTTTGCTTCGAGTTCTATCAATTTTTACCATTAAATCGAAGCAAAAATTTATTCATACTTGGTTTAAACTTTTATTAATAAAATTACTTTTATTTTTTATTTTTATTTTAGAAAATTATTTTTCCCAAAAGTTTCCCTTCAAGCATACGACTTCGAAAATTTTATTAAATAAATTTTATTTTTTCAATACAACGATGTGTTTTTTTGAGGCAAAAACAATGAGAAATGAATGAAGAATTATTATTATCGAAATGTATCGATTTGAAAGTGTTGGAAAATCGAAACTTTAGACTTTCTTTCAAAGTTTTCTTCTCAGTTTTCTCAGAAGATATTTCTCAGTTTAAAAATCATCAGTTGACGTTGTTAGATTATCTGGACAGACTGTGAAGAGGTTGGCGCGTGCTGGAGAATTCTCTTTAACTGTTCCCAACAAACAGATCTCTCCAATCGCACCCTGTCTCGTTCCATCTGCAGACATATTATTTTTTCTTTTTCTTTTTTTTCGTTCGTTCGCCTTCTTCTTATTATATTATACTGGGTGATTATCTACTTATCGAGTTATTGTAACGTATTGAGTTCATTGAGTCTGATACAGCGTGTGCGCCCTGTTTCTTCTTGAGCGTTCAAAGCTTCGAGACAATTTCTATGTCGATGTGTAGCCACGCAGCTGTGGCTTCTAACTTCTCTATCTCTCTATGTACTCGGGATTGACCCCTCGTAAATTTGTTACCCGAGATCTCATACAGTTGATCTTTGTCAGCTAAATAAAAATAATATAAATTTCATGCATCGTTGCTCGATAAATTAAATGTTATGTGCCCTATTTTTTTTTATTTTTATTTTGATTATTCCGACGTATCTACACGGAAATAATTATGAAGAGAGTAGATTTTATGATGACATTCACGGTGGATATTATCGTGATACAAAAACGTGGCAAGTGTCACAATTATTTTTTATTCTCTCTCTGATTGGAGATTTATTTTTATTAAAATTTAATTTTTTTTTTTTTTTTAGATGATGAGGGCACGTGGAAAATGTTTTGTTTTCTTTGATAGACTTTGACTAAGTTAAATTTTGATACTGAATTGGGTCAGTGGGTCAATTTGACCCGGATCGTACTTTAAAGGCCTGTCGATAGCAAACCTTCGGTTGGATTTTTTTTTTCAATCAGGAGTACACAGTAAATATTTCTTACTAGGGGTGTGAGTAATAGAAATTGGAAAAATATGCAATTTGTTCGTTGTTAAGATTTTTTGAATATTTGGATATTTTTAAAAGTGAGGTTTTTACTTAAAAAATCGTGAAAATTATGGTTTTATGTTTCAAACGACTATTGGACGATTTTTTCAACTCAAAATATGTTGAAAAATAAAATTCCTTTGACGTGAATCCCTCGCTCACAAGACACTTTGAAAAATTTTGACAGGAAATTTAATCATCTTTTCATTGAAATGTCAATAAAATTAAAATATTTTTAAAAAATTGGATATTTGAACGAGAGAAATCTTTTGATTCTATGTAATGAATTTATTTTTTATTCAATTGAAGTGAAAATTACGTCAAATAATAACTCGATGAATACGATGGTGTCTCTTGATTTCAGTACACGATGAAAACTTTAGGAAGATGAGCTTCGATGAGCGAATGCAAAACGATATATTGGAGCGAAACTCCCGACAAATTTCTACGAATTTTTTTAAATCCGTATATACCAACGATAAATTAATTTTTATATCATAAAAAAATGGAGAGGGTCACCGTGAGTTCGTTCGGGTGTCTCGTAAAGCTCCGTTAAGGCCTTTCTATAAGCCTCTCTCGCTCCTGTCGGATTAGTCTCGGGTCTCGGCACGACCGTGTGCTCTTCCGTGCTACCGAGTTACGAAGCTGGTCTCGGAACTTCTTCTTCTTCAGTCTTTCGAAAAAAAAAAAAAAAAAAAAAAAAAAAAAAAAAAAAAAAAAAAAAAAATGAAAGAAAAAATATATAAAACAAAAATAAAAAGAAAAAGAAGATAAAGAAGAAGCTGAAGAAGTCGCGCTTGGCGTGCGCCTCTCCGCAACTTCGTCCACTCTTTTTTTTCTCTCTCTCTCTCTCTCTCTCTCTCTCTTTCTCTTTCTCTTTCTCTCTCTCTTCTCCAACATTTTGACGTCCACACGCTCTCTGCAACGGCAGCACGTGACTCGTATATTTACGAACGTCCCATGTGCTGAGCTCGCTCGTATACGCACTCTGCTGGCCGTCAAGAACGAGGCATAGGAAAATGAGAAAAAAAATGAGTAAAAAATAAAGATGAAAAAACAAAATAAAAGATGAAGAAAAAAATCGTATACGAGATGGTATTGGAGTTGCGCGTACGCACTACGACGTATTTTCCTATAAGTTCGTAAACGATGTATGGGCCCTTCGAGACAAGATCGACACAAAACTTCAAAATCTATAGTTGAACCGATAAAAAAATATTTGCAAAAAATCGAGAAAATTCTCATTATCGAATTTTACTTAAATAAATATGAAATATCTAAATAAACGTATCGTTGCCTTCCCCCACAGCAAAAAAGTATCTTTCAATACGATGTCAATATAATATTAATAATTTGAAAAAAAAAGCTGTGAAATGTAAATGAAAAATAAAAATCAAATTAAAAATTTTTAAAAATAAAAGAAATTGAAAAAAAAAATGAAAAAAATCTAATTTCACTCATCGTAAACACAAAATATAGAGAAGAAAAAAAACCAGAAACTTCGTCCAAAATGTGATTGAATCAGAAAATAGCAGAAAATTATGAGTTATGATGAAGCACTTTTTGTTTTCACAGTTTTTCATAAATCGATACAAATCCATAAACTCTATCGACCCTCCTGAATGGTCTAAGCGATGTGTATGGGAATTTTTCTTTAGATTTAGTGTTAAAAGCTGATAGAGCTCGTACCAAAAAGTTCTGACAAAAAAAAACGATAATTTTCTGCATCAGTGTCAAGACAAACGTCAATAAAACGACGTAACGTTTCACGTCTGAGTGTAATCCCATGGATTTGGAGTTTATGCCATTGAATGAGTGAAATGGTGTAAAAAGTAGTTTTAAAGAAATGAAGAAATTCTGAACTTCCTCTACTGACAATCGTAAGAAAATTAAAGACAAATATAAAATAAAAACAAAACGATGAGACTTTGGTTTGACATAAAAGTGCCCATACAAATACAAACCCATACAAAAGTTAATAAATGTATGTATACATATTAAACCGTCAGTTTGAGGAGTTGGTGAAGAAACTAAGACTCGGGCGATAAGCATTCACTTATAAAGGCAGACGCACACGAGTATATGCAAGCAGTACGGGATGGAACTAACTGCAGCAAAGCGCGAGAGAAGCGCCTGGACGAAGGCAATGAACTTCACCTCGCCATCGGACGAAGCGATACGCAGGCTTTTATGTGTGCATAATGGTGCGTGTTTGTGGTCTTTGCCCGCTCTTTCCCTCTCTTTCTTTTATCTCCCTCTCTTCCTTTTACTCCATCTTTCTCTTTCGAACGCATTATTAGTGTAACGCACGCATTATCCGAGACTTTTCAATAGGAGCGTGTGGTGCACGCGCGTACTCGACGTGTTCTGCTCTCTCTTCCTCATGATCGAGTACACACGCCCCATTCCTCTCTATAGTATACTTAATATTTATCTATATATATATATATAGATATAAATATGTGTATACATGTCACATAAAGAAACCAATCGTACATACGAGTGTACGTGTGTATTGAAAAAAAGTCTTTGGAAGGTTTGTTCGCTTAACCCTCGTTGAATGTTGAGGAGCAACCCGGTGAACTTGGCAATTCTCGAGGTTCTCTGAGTGCCCCTTACCTCCTCTTTTTTCATCTTGTTTTTTTCTTCGCCATTCTGTCTTTTATACGGTGCATCGTCGGTACGTTTTTTTTTCTCATTTTTTATTTTTTTATTTTCTCTTTACTTTTGTCCTTGTTGCACGATGAATTCGCTAGGTCAGGGTTTGGTTCAGTGACTCCATTCGTAATCGGATCGCGATGATGAAAAGAGAAACGATAAGATTGGCTGAGATGCGCTAGGAATAAAAATAATCATTGACATCTATCGATCTGTTAATATTTATCGGTAAATGATAAACGAATTTAAATTGATGGCTGCTTAATGAGGAAGAAAAAAATAATAAAAGTAACATCTCTGAGTGTCGATCGCGTGATCCAATCGCTGGAGAAATACTTCGACAGCTGCCTCCCTAATCAGAGCTAGGGATTTTCTCATTAAGCAATCCCAACCGACGTCAAACACTCGCCCGAGTGTTGCTCTTTCTCCTTAACTCCCTTTTGCTTCATTTTTTTTTTAATTTCATTTTTTTTAAATTTATTGCTTCGTTCTCTTCGTACGACCCTCTTTCTCATCATCGTCTTCTTACACTTATTGGTCTCTTCGTACTCTCGTTCGCCTTTCGTGCTTTCTTCGAGACTTTGTGTCAGTGATGGCCATGGAGCGAGAATTTCCCCTCGCTTCAACAAGTGATAAATGATTCTCCCGTGTCACACAGAATTAAAAAAAAAAAAAAAAAAAAAAAACAAAAAACAAACACAAAAACACTTCTCTCATTTTCTATCCTCGCTCTGTTTCGGTTCTTCGTGCTACAACAACCGAACGAGATGCTGCTTCAATTTCTAAGCTCCGCGTACAAGAGCTAGAAGATTTCTCGATTAACGAGCCTTTTCGTTACTCTCTTCAGTCTCGATTAGTAAATCCACAACTAAACACACACACTCAAAAAACACATACACACTTTGTATGTTTTGAAAACGACAAACGACAAGACTTCATCATCATCATCATCGTGTTTATAAAATGACTTCTTGTATAAAAGCCACATGTCATCCTACCATTTATTGACCTTTCAAATCCAAATTACCAAAACAAGAAATATATCCTGAAAAAAAAAAAAAAAAATGTATACAAATTTTCGACAAATACTGATTCGTAGCTGGATTAATTAAACTTTTTGTAAATATACATCGAACAAGGAGCAAAGATTCGCAATTAAAAACAAAAAACTATAACGAGCAATGTCGATGTAAAACTTCCTCTAAAATGGAGTTCAAAAATATCAAACAGCACTTTTTATCCGAAATAAAAAAGCCCGAATTTCGAAATGCGAAACTTATTCATTTAGAAGTATAAATAAAATAGCAGAATCAAGATTTATTAGCTGCACCCAATTTTTGTTTTTTTTTTTTTTTTTTTTTTCAGCTCATTTTAATTGCTACACATGTGCATGGGTATGTGTGTAAATATATATTAAAGCTGTAACTACCGTTAAATGGAATATAGAAACCGGAAGGTTTGCGCTACCGTATTGCGCGAGCGCATGGGTCAACAGACCATTTGTAGCGATCATTGGAACACGCGTCAGAGTCTCAAGTGTTGATTAACGAGAGAGTAAAGTATGAATGTATGAGTTTGTGTGTGTGTGTGTTTATATATTTCAATATATATATATATTTATATCTATAACACGAGCAGAACGTATACGCGCGTATATTATAGCATGGGACGCTCGTAAGTATCCTCGTTTGGGTTGGTCTGGCAAATAGCTGGTTGATCGAATCTCTGACTGTCAGAGTTTCATACATTTATTTGTTACTAGATCTGTGTGTTATGCGCATATTCATATACGTTTTCTCGTAGCGCTCTCCGAGCAAAATATAATAATATAATATTCGATCGAGCGATTTTCCGCCCTATTCGCGCGAGCGAAATGTGTGCATTCGTTCGCCCGAGAGAGTTTTTCCCCTCCCTCTTTCTCTCTGTCCTTCTCTCTCTCTCTCTCTCTTTCTCTTTCTCTCTTTAACTCGATGGCGCAGTAGTTCCTATGCAATTTTCTTAAGTCCAGCCACTTATTCTCATTTACGTTCACGTTTACATCATCGAAGCAGTAAAGTGTTACCGAGCACAGGTGCGCCCTGGTTTTTCCCTTTTTCCCCTTCCTTCCTTCATTTATATTTTCTTCTTATATCCCTCACTCTCTTTTCATCTCTCAGCTTCGTCGTTTTTCTTATATTTTTCAACTACACCCCCCCCCCCGCCCCTCCCCACCCCTCTTCTCCTCACTCCTTTCCTTTCCGTCCTCGGCTTTCTGTGGACCTAGACAACACGAGAGAGAATTCGTTTCCACCAGCTCAACAGTTCTGACGCGAGTTGTACCTTTTTTTTTTTTTTTTGCTTCAATCCCTCTCTCTCTCTCTCTCTCTTTCTCTCTCTTTCTCTCTCTTCCTCTATTCTTTTTCACTCTCATGTATACCTAACGAGTCATGGCCTGTCATTATATCCGCTCTCGGAAACTTGGAGCACTCACTCGAAGAAGTACGAGGAGATCCGTTGATGCTTGGCTTTATATGAAGTAGCCTAAGAGTACCGAGAGCTCTCTGCTATCAAAAGTATAACCTAGTGTGTGCTCTCGTCTTACTTGGATCTTTGTATTTATATATTCAACACACTTGATCTCTCACTCGCCTAGCTCCAAGTTGCGAATTACTTTTTTACTCGGTTTTAAACTCCGCTGCTTTACAGTTCTACACATAACAACAAGCAGCAAAAAAAAAACGAAAAATAACGACGGTCCAATAACGATGTCCAATGTACCGTAGACCTCGTCTCCGCGCTCTTCGGCCACTGCCCTCAAACTACTCACGCCATTCTCTCTTATCTCATACTTCTACTTCTTATTTCCTTCCTCTTCATTTTTCACTCATTTTTGGCCATGGACAATTATACTCCATTAGATATCGTTTTGTCTCACGTAGCAAGATTATTCATTCGCAAAGATTATTATGAAAAACTATCGAAGATTTTTCCATTTCGATGAAAATCAACAAAAAGGTGAAAAATTTTTTAATGAAATCTCAAATTTGGCCTCTTTTTTAACTGTCTTTATAACAAAAAATATAAAATTTTAAAATAAAACAAACCGCTTGCACAGCTCTTTCAAAAATCTTTTGAAGAGAAAATTTTGGCAAAATTCGAAAAAGATTATAGTTTGGAAATTCTTAGTTAAAAATGGTCCACCGTTTCGACATTTTTCCGAAACATCGCTTTCCAAAAACGATTTTAAAGTTTCGAGCTTCTCCGCCGGAGCTGGTCGAATTGTCTCATAAAAAAATAATCATTTCGAGAAAAAAAAAATTCATGACATTTGTACCAGAATTTGCATTCTTAATTTTTCGTGTTCTCTAGATCACTAAAAAAAAGGTTTGAACGTAATTGGATATAATTTATTACGTAGCGAAATAATTTTCAATCCGAGCATCGAACATTTCTTGTCAGTATGAACGCGTGCACTTTTTATCGATCGCGACTAAGGATGATTTCAATGGAGAAAGAATCTTCTCGCTTTAGCGCACACACGGGGAACTCGGATTACCCATGCAGTCCCCCAAGTACGATGCCAGGTAATTCGAGTCGTTGAGCTCCATAGTGTCAGTGACTGACAGACACGCGATCACACCCTAGACCAGCCTGGAATGGCGTAGATTTTTATATGAACCTTTGGATCTATACTTTTTTACTTGATCCTTTTTACAGCTGCTTCGCACTTTTTTTTTGTATTTAATTTTTTTCACGTATCAACAGAAATATTTTTCAAGATAAAATTGCAAGTAAATTGAAGAGAATTTAAAAAAAAAATTGTGTAGCAAATATTAATATTAGTTCATGTGACGACAATTAACGAATTGGAAATATTTGAAGGAAGTTAGTTGAAGAATTTGAAATTCTTTTTAGAAGATCGATCAATTATACGTGACTGTAATTAGTACCGGAAGTTCTAAGAGATTGTCAACGTTGATAAAAAAAAAACAAGACCCATAAACAATGACTGACTGATGGAAGGACGAAGGAAGAATCGTTTTTGCTCATCCTCTCAAATCCTGTCGCTTGATTTTTTCGTCGTTTAATTTTCCAAGTTAGTAACCTCTTTGCCACATACTTTGTCGACAATTACGAAAGATGTGCGGGAGGCTGAAGCTTGGCACGTATTTAGAAGAGTATTCCAAGCATCTGTCTGCCGGTAAATTTGCTCAGCAACCGCGGAAACATGCTGCTGTAAATATCTCAGGAGAGAGAAATTACTGCGGATTCTTTTGTCTTCTGTCAATCTTTTGGTACATCGTGGAATCGCTTTTATAGGCTTTAGAAGTCTTTTTATAAATGAATATTTTGAAGAATAAGTCATTTCCTGATTTTACCAACTGTGCATGTTTTTTTGACGTTCAATTAATTTGTCGCGAGGATCTTACTCAACTTCAGAAAGTCTAAATAATTCGTTACGGTTTTGTTTTGTTTTGTTTTGTTTTTTTTTTTATTTATTTTTTTTTTTTACTGGCGTTTAAAATGCTGCAAAACGAGTCCTATTTTTAAACTCCAACATTGTGTACTTACCAACAGCAATAATAAAATGGCGCGTCAAGGAGAGGGTACGCGATACCGAGCGTCCAGTCGAATAATGACATGTTCATGCATTTATGCATCCATCGTCCGAGCTCGTATCCCCGCGTATCTGTCGCTTTTACATCGCGTCTTGTTTCGTCTGCTCATGCGGGAAAGGTGAACGGGCTTCTCGGGCTTTTTCATCATCATCATCCTCGTCCTCGTCCTCCTCAACTTCATAATATTCAAAAGTTGGTTTAATAAAAAAAAAAACAAAAAAAAATAAGAGAGGAATTTAATTGATTTTTTTTTGTTCAAATTTTAACTAATATCGGATCCAGAAGGAATCAATTATTTAATTTGTTGAAAATAATTTTAAAAATTGGTTTTTTTTTTTAGAAAGGTAACGAAACAATTCACAAATTTTTGTATTATTTTTCATTTAACGCATAAATTTTTATTAAACAGAAAAAAAACTTTATCTCGTAACTGTTGATTTTGAAAAAAGTATACAGAATTAATATTTGCGAAACACGATGTTTTCTAATGACAATTCAAAGTAAACGATCTCGAAGGAAAACAATGAGGGAAAATACAAATTTATTATCTTTTCTCTCTGGCTCCTTTTTCTTCTCCGATAAAGAGGGTTCTCGTTGGCAAGAGAGGGTGTTTGGAGTTGGTGTCTTGGTAACTCTTTCTCGTAGAAGTTTGCTTGGTTTCTGTGCTATTGCTCTCGGGAGCCACCGCCGCCTCGTGGGCAACCGGTTTGACGGGTTGCTGCTCCCCGGTTGCACTCTTTCTCTCTTTCTCTCTCTCTTTCTCTTTCTCTTTCTCTCGGTTCCTCTCCTCGAAGCATCTCACGTGTACGTTCAAGAGTTTGTGTGTTCACAAACGCAACGAACGTTGCACACAACGCAAATGAATGTATATTTATAAAATATATCTATACGCAAAGTAACGAATTGACAAAACGTCGTATTTTTGTACTCGAAAAATCAAAGATTCGCCTTTTTGACGTCAAGTCGAAAATACTTGTAAAAAAAGACGAGATCCATCGTTGAGTAGGTGGAAGAGTTCGTGAACGTTTCACCGATACACGAGCACCGATGTTGCACGTATACGAACGAAGGAAAGAAACATAAAAAAATTAAAAAGCAGGAGTGAGAGAGAAAGAGCCAAGGGGGAAGCCCACTACGTATAATACACTCGAGATACCGGTCTAAATATAGCGTCGCATTTACATACGAGTCCTAAAGACCAGGGCTGGATTAATGTGCACCGCAGTAGTGAGGGTAAAAAAGAGAAACAGGGAGGAGAGGAAAAAGCACGAAGAAGAGGGAATCGAAATGAGGCGCCTGGTCATATTTCCAGGTTAAACAAAATCACAAACGAGATACTAGAATTTTTAATCTTTCGTATTAATGTTACGATGAAATTTTCATAATTCGATGTTGGATTAATAAAAAGTTATACGTACGATTGGTGAGAATAATTTGAGGATTTATTGGTACAAAAGTTTTTTCCCATGCGCCTGTTCCAACGCCACAATTCTCGGAATTTTTTCTTTTATTTTTTTTAATTTTTTTTTTTTATTAAAGACTCGAGAATTTTTCGATCAATATTGATGTTGCATTCGACACCCTCCGAACGATTGACTGCAAAAAACCTGCAGAGTTGCTTCACGCGTTTCTCGCTGCAGTGGCACAGATTTCTTCGCGTTTTTTTTTTCTTCTTTTTCTTCTTCTTCTTCGTTAATTCGCGCTCAACCAGTTTTATATTTATGTCACTTTGTTCCTCGCGCCTTCGCTTTGTGGCTAAATAGCGGGAGAGAGAAGTGCTGGAAAGAAAGATGAATAAAAAAAATATTACGTGTGGATACTTTGCGCGAACGCGAGGATAATTTTGATCGTCGAGCTAGAACACTCGTCCTTGATCGTCCCTTCTCTTTTTATTTTTATATATATATTCATATATACATATATTTATATCCACTATATTCTCACTTACGTTCTCGTGTCCTCGCACCGCCATGGATTCAAAGATGTCCGAGTACACACTATTATTCGCCAAGACGTTCATTAAAATTTTATCCATTTTATTCATTCGATCCAACGCAGACCTGATGTTCGCGAATTCGACTAAAGATTCATCAATTTTTTTACATTTTTTTTGTTTTTTTTTTCTTCAAATTTTTGCTTCAAAATGAATACCAAACAATTTGATTGCAAAAATTCGAGTTTTCTTGAATGAAAATTTAGTAAAACTTCAAAAAAAAAAAAAAAAAAACCAGCAACTTCAAAGGTTCATTTTATTTTTAATTTATTATTTTCTTATCAGTGAAATGAAAAAACATTTGTTTTATGCACTTTTAACCACATTTATAGATTACTTTTTAAATGGCAGATTCTTCGATGAATTTGCAGCTTCTCGGCGTAAAACGGTATTAAAAATGGTGATTTACAGCATTTTCTTTTAATCTGGTAATAAAACAACTCGAGTATATAGAGAATATCGACTATTTATATGTCGATGACCATGAAACATATGCAAGCGTGTCAGAAGGTTTGCTCGTTCACTGTTGGCACGGACGATCTATGAAATTCTTATTGGAATTGGCTAGAAGTGCGTTGCCTACAATCATCGGAGTTG
Organism: Campoletis raptor; assembly: GCA_948107755.1. Taxonomy (NCBI): domain Eukaryota; kingdom Metazoa; phylum Arthropoda; class Insecta; order Hymenoptera; family Ichneumonidae; genus Campoletis; species Campoletis raptor. Next base: position 15,119,462 of record OX403625.1, on the reverse strand, counting down.
CTGATGAGTGAAGGTGCCTCGACCTTCGTCATTGCTAGTACTTTTGCGCAATACACAACACGATTTATTAACAATTATTCCGAGCTGTTTTATCGTGTAAACTGTAGTTTCTGGGCCAACCGAGTCATTCGAAGAGATCATTGGAAAGAAAAAAAAAAAAAGCAGTAAGGGAAGGTCAAGATATATTCCTAGAAGGGAGTAGGTTGGAAAAATTGACCTTCGAGACATTTTTTCTCTTCGAACAAGGTGCCCAAGTTTTTTTCCTCCTTCTATTCACCTCGAAGCATTTTTTTAAAAACCATACGCTCTTTTTTTCGTTTTCATTTCGAAAAAACTTGTTTGGGGACTTTTAAATGGCTAATCGTGCTCGACCACGTCGAGGGATTCGGTGTTTGCTTTTTGGCACTACAAAAGCATAGGGGATTGAAAAAAGAGACTAAAAAAAGCTGAGAAACTTGTTCTTATCACTGATAAATAATTGGCACTTAAAAATAATGAATTTTTCATCATTTTATTTGCAAATCGATATCATACGGTCTTTGAAAAATAATTGAAAAGAAAAAGAATTATAAGGGTGGGAAAAAGCGACTGATTTAAAAACTTATCGTACTCAAATGTTCACATCCATAAATTATGGCCTCACCGAGGATGTGGATGGAAAAGGACGTTGGAACTGATTTTATTGGCCCTTGGAATGACGGATACGTGTGTATGCATTCAATCCGTTTCAGGACATTTTGCAATTCTGGTATTCACTGCAAATAAACCCTTTTGCCTCTGCCTTCATATTTATTACCTTTATCTATCCCTACGACACGTATATACGGAAAAGATATATAGAAATAAATAAATATAAAAAAAAAAAGCATCGTAAACACGAAGCATTGGTGGCTTTACCGAATATTCGGATTTTAAGGGAGAACGAGAGTGTCGAGGCTTTCGCATGGTCTCGACCAGCGATTTCCGTGGTAGTAAAAACCTCTCGCGCATAATTTAACGCTCTATAGGGTAATATAGGGTCGAGCTTCATGAGTGCACGAGAAAATACACAAATATACTAGTCCATGGACCTATATCTCGACGACCAAAGATGGAAGCTCTTCTATTTCGTTTTCTTACCCTCCCGATTCACCCCCTAAACTTTTTTACCCTCCACGAACATAGCTGGAGTGCACCGTGGAAAATCTGAGTTTATACGCATTAATCCATATGGGACTTTAAACCTCAAGTTTCATTGGTTTTATCCTGGAAATGGCTTTCGAAAAAATTTCGTTCATCGAAAGTACTTTAGAATCTTTTTTCTAATCAATTCACTACGTAAATTCATGACATCGTTCAATTTTATTTTCTTATTCATGGTGTGCAAGGAATTATTCGAAAACGTGTCAATTTTTTTTTTTTTTTTTTTTTTTGTAAAATCGGTGGATTTTCATTGAGAAATAAATTTCATTGGAACATTTTTTTGTTTACGTATCGAGTTAAAATAGTGACTTTATTTTTTTTTAAACTATTTTGAGAAAAAAATGAAGAGAAAGTAATTTTTTTGACGTCCAACTTTTTGCCTATTTTCACATAGAAATTCTCATGGATGTGAATGTACAAAGAACACCCCCATAGACAATTGGGTCCGTTGAAAAGGACCTTGTTGGCTATAGAGAAGCGAAGCTAAATGGTAACTGTGATGTTGCTTTTACTCGTCCAGGCGCTGGACCGTTGCCAGTGTCGACGACGCTCATAAATCCGAGGCACGTCGCGACGCCGCTGGTTAACGCGGATAACACGTACCTCTCCATACTTGTTTTTCCTCTGTCCTCCCTCTTGTTCTCACGTGACACTCCTCCGACGTCGATTGTTACTCATCCCCTCAATTTTTTCAGGGGCATGTAGAAACACGTGGAAAGAAAAGGGGTTGAAAAAAAAAAAAAAACAAAAATTGGAACAATAAAATTAAATACGTCCATTTAAAAAACTTTTGGTCCAGGTTTCAAATAAAAATAAACCAGTTGGGATTAGGAAAAAAAAAAAAATCGGTGTAAAATTTTGGAGTTTAAAGAGAAAGTCGATTTCGTGACGCAGCTGAAGAAATTTTTCCAGTAAAAAAGTTCACACTTGATTTTCTAAATTTGGAAAAGAACTTAAAAAAAAAAAAAAATGGTTTTTAAAATTCAGAAGAAATTCTGTGTCTTTAGGGTTTGAAGAGTTTTTTATTTTTATTTTTTATTTACTGATGTTCACAAGGCCGAGGTGACGACCTTCGCCTGACGAATCGTTTCAGTTTGCAAAAGTGCAGCGTTGCGTTTCGTTGCATTGCCCCCTTGTCCGTAACCACTCACGCTCGAAGTAGGCATTTGTATAAACGTCTATATATATATATATATTTGTACATGTAATATTTATAATGTAAACAACGGATAAAAATTTATAAGACTCAGTAAAAATATAAAAGGGCTCAACCGCCAGCTTTCGAAGCGTAATTCGATCGCGATACTTACCTTTTTCTTCGTAGCACCAAATGCCACATATGTGCATTGGTAACTCGAGACAGGGTCGAGGTGTTAATACAAACGCCATTGCGTGGTGCATTTCAGGTCACGCACAAGCCTTAGACCATTAAAGTGCTATAAAACGGAAGAAAATTCTTTGAAAAATGTGTCTTCAGTGGATCTATGATCTTCACATTATGGGAATCAACCCTTTACTTTTATATGCACATTGAAAAAAAAATTCTTCTTTCCTCCTGTGCATTAAATAAACCATTCGATTTTTTTATGTCACACACGATCATTCGTGTGCACACAATTTAAACATTTTTTCCAAGCAGAATATCATCGTATCCTTTTATTTTCTTACCAAGAAATGAGAATTCTTGATATACTTTGTTCAATTTTTTTTTTACCCTTCATTTCATCCCTCAATCCCTCTGACACTTGACACGTGATAAAGTTGACACCTCGAGGAGCTATTTTCAAAAGTTTATTTCATTATATTCCAGTTACTTCGATACAAAATTTATTTATTGGAGCCAAGACGTCAAAATATTTTGAGTGACTATTGACAAGAAACCTTGCTAATTAATTAATTCATTAATTAATTAATAACTTGTGAAACGTCCTCCTAAATGTCACAGGATTTTGCAAACTTGTTTTTTTTTTCTGGAACATTTCGTTGTTTGTAAGGTTTTGTGGAAATCTTTCTGTTTTGATGTAACAAAACCACATCCTCGAAGAGGTTCATTTGAAAAAAGTGTGTTTCCTGATTTTTAAATAATGCAGAACGTCAAATGAATGGTTTGAATCTTGTGTATTTTGCCATTAGCAGTGGCAACGACCGACGTAATTTTTGGAGCGTTAATATAGCTCGTATGGGGGGTGAAAATAATATACACAAGAGAGAAGCGAACTATGGGAATTACAGAGTGAAGCACGTTTGTCGAGAAAGCGAGGAACGATAGCTGGTCTTTTTATTTCTTTCTCTCTCTCTTTCTCTCTGGTTTCGTTGCTTGCCTCTTTTCTCTACTTACCGGCTCCTCAAATAGAATCAACGCAAAAACTCGTTGGTTTACAGTTCACTGTGAAGGAGGAACCCTCACTCAAGCCTTTTCCTCCTTCCGCGCCCCCCCTCGCCCTTCGATTACAATTTTTTTTCTGCAGCTCTCTCCCGCCAGCCACTGTTGTACTTTTCGACTTTTTTTCACTTCTTTTTTTCTTCCATTCGTTTCTCTTATTCCAATGTTTCTATTTTAGACGCGGAGTCACTTGGTTACGGCTCAGGAGAACACGCAGCATCGCCTGGTACTCGAAAAAGCGACACACACATCCACATCCACATAATCTTCACGCTCTTTAACTCTTCGCAACCCTGTTATTCTTTCGTCAATCCCTGCGCAATGCCACACTGTTGATCCTTCTGGCGTAACGCATGCGCAACCAAACAAACCAAAACGAGAATATACGAATTTTTTTTCGTTCGTTAATTAAATGACTTTTCTACGTAAAATAAATTTATTTCAAATTCTAGCTCAAGAATTATTTTTTAAAAAAGAAGAAATTCACAAAAATTATGTTATTTTTTTCGTCAATGCGCAACAAATGAAAAAGAGAAAATACGAAATTTTTTTCGTGTTCAAAATGACGTTCTTTAAATGACTTACTCGGGTAAAATAAATTTATTTCAAATTCGAGCTCAAGAATTATTAAAAAAAGAAATAATTCACAAAAATTATCAAAACAGAGTCTGTATCTCGTTACGTTGATAATTCGCGTTGAATTTTTATGTTTACGATGTATCGGTAAACGTGCGCGATGGAATAAAAAAAAAAAAAAAAAAAGAAAATTCACCAATTCTGATTAGGCTCGATATCATTCGATCTAAATGGACTCGGTATGGAGCGTGTGTGTGCGGGGCGATCTGGTCTAACGATAAAAAGAGACAAACCGGTACCACCTGTCGCGCCGGAAGGTAATCATGCCCTAGTGTGTGTACACTAAGCCACGAGAGATTCGATCTAACTCATAGAGCGATTTAATACCAATTATTATTTCTGGTCATAAGGGCAAGAAAAAAAATGGGGAAGCAATCGTTGCGGAACTGTAAATTGCAACAAATTCGTTATATCGACCCCCAACGAGGAATTGTTCGCTTATCTAATCAGTGGAATCGTAGGTTTAGTTCCGAGACCGCGATTTCAATCATACTAATTATTTTCCTAACGACTTGTCAGTCAAATAATTTTTTCGTCCATTCCAATGAAAAAAAAAAAAAAAAAAGAAAAAATTCACAAACTTTCGAAATATATTAAAAATTTATATCCAGTGGATTAATAGCGATTTCTGTATAAAATATTTTTCAAGAATTACTTTTCAGTTGTAAAAAATAAAATGCAAGCAAGAAACAAAAGTTTTTGTTTTTACTAAACTCTCAAAGGATCGAGAACCGTTCAAGTGATTCATTATTCCAACTAGAGGTTTTTATTTAATGAAAGAATTGCGAAAATAAAAATTGAAATTATATGACGGAAAGCCATGAAATTTTAATTGCAGGCAACCGAACTGTGACGCGCCATACGTAAACGCGACCGTAGTTTTATGTTACAGTGTATTATTAATATATTACGCACGCGAATCATCTGGCGTTAAAGTTGTATCGAAAAAAAAAAAATGAACCGCTTTGACAATAGATTCGTGAATTCCGGAAGAAGAAACAAAGAAAGAGAAAGACGAATTGCATGAAATTGAAAAATAAACGACATTAAATGCCGATGAGAAATGCATTATAATTATCTCGTGATGAACGACCGAGTCTTTTCACAGGGTTAATTAGTTGGGGCGTGTACTCCAATGTAATTTCTGGCGGTTGGAAACTCGAGCAACATACGCGTGTCTTCTACACAAAAACTTATGGCAGAGGATTCTAAATATGATCCACATTAACATATTTGTATTTCATTATAAATTAAATTACACTATTTTTACTATTTATTCAAAAAAATTTCACATCCTTTAACGTTTTACACATAATTTTTCAATAAATTTCAATTTACTATTAAACGAATATAAGAAATGCAACGCAGTATAGAAAATGGAAATATTTTTTTCTGCATTTTTATTCGAATCAACAATTTTTACTATTTCTTCAAAATTTTTCACATCATTTGACGTTTTACAAATAATTTTTCAGTAAATTTCAATTTAATTCTGTACGAACATTAAAAATGCAACACAGTTTCAAAAAACGAAATATTTTTTGTCCTCATTGTTATTTTTTTCTTTTCTTTATATTTTTCTTCGATCTGCTGATAATATCATTTTTTTTTTTTTTTTTTTTATTTAATTTCAAATTTATGCACAAACCAAATTTTTTTGCTGCTTTTTTTCTGGGTCGAGATCGTGTTTAAATACATTGAGACTTGCCAACTTGCCACTGACTAATACTAATGTAGCGAGACTCAAGATGTTAGAGGAAGGAGAATTTTACATTGTGTGTGTGTGTGTTTTGTTGTGCGTGTGCTGCGGGTTCTCCACTTGCACTCTACACTGTAACTTTGAGTTGGTTGACCCGAAGCGAAAGAGCCGAGCGCATTTTCTTATTGCAGTCTATACATATATAGATTTTACTATATAGAAATATAACAGTTACTGTATATTAAAAATTCTACCATTTATAAAAGTTTTAGTAAAGTGTTTACTTCACGATTTTGGCACATTATTGGGGCCTGATTTGAAGGGCCCAAAAAGGGTGATTTTTCGGGAATTTTTTTTTAACTGAAAATATCAATCAATCGTTCTGTAACTTTGCACAAATTTTATTAAACGTTTCACTAATACATTTAAAAAATTACATCGAAATATAATAAACGGATGATGCACTCGAAGGTGTTGGAGCAAAATTTCTCGCTGCGGGAGGTTTTTCCTGGCGAAACTTATGGCAAAAAAACTATTTGATCCACGAACTTAAGCCATGACTCATTTTGTAACGTATTGCCAACCATTTTAAATGAAGTAAAAAAATTATTGAAAATTTGATGTTTGACAGGATTTGTTGCAAAAAAAGTGATAAAGTTTAGACTAAAAATCCGTATTTTGTGTTCGAAAACGTCAGTTTTCAATGTTTCACACTGTTTTTTGATTTATTTATTTATTCATCGATTATAAAAACGTGTCAAAAATGAAAATATTATTGATTTTTTAATTTTAGGCAAGAATTACGGGGTCTGGAGCTTTCGTGAGTTCGAACCTTCCGTAATGAGGTCGTTTGCACGTACCTGTAAAAATGTACCGTTCTTTTATTTATATTTTAATGAATTTCTGCTGTCAACAATGAATGTGGGACAATGATACTGATCCGGAAATCCTCACGTTTTTATCATTATTATTATTTAACTTCACAATCTGTTTGTGGTTTTTCATAAACATTGGAGTAAAAAAAAAAATTGTTTTCCAGCTATAAGCGAGCAGTCTGTAATCAGTAAAAGAACGGAGTTCCAAATGGAAAATAAAGTGATAAGAATCTTGGCAGTAATTCTCGAATTACAAGTGCAAAGAGTTTGATTTTTGTTCATTTTGTATAAACAGAGAAGAAAAATAACATATTTTTTAGTCGATTTGGATTGGATGTTCGTGTATAGCTGGTATAACGATGGAGGCAGTGTATCGAAATAATTTTCGAAGGAGAGGTAAAGAGGAAGGAGGGATAAGAGGGAGTGAGTAAGAAGATGATAAAGAAGACAATCGACGGGTAGTAAGGAAGCAGAGATGAGGAGAATCAGAGTGCGAGAAATGTGGAGGAACGGGAGTCGAGGAACAAAAACGAAGAAAGCAAAAAGCAGTGGAAGAAAAAGAAAAGGAGAAAATGAGAGAGAGAGAGAAAGAGAGAGAATCGCGAATCGTACGCCTGTGGCGTGATGCTGAGCTCCCAAGAGGATTACAACCTTTCAAAGTGTGTCCGGAGATCAAGAAAAAGAGGAAAAAAAAAAGGAAGGAGAGGGAAAATTCGTAGCACACGCGAGGAGCGAAAGAAACGAAAGAGAAAGAGAGAAGAGGCGAGAAAGAGGCGGATCGGAAAGGAAGATAAAGAGTGCGATGGAGAGATATATAAATAAGAGAAGGAAGAAAGCGAAGCATCACGTCGTCAATCATGGTCCAGTTGCTCCTATGTACTCTCTATATAGTTTTATATATTTATATATATATTTATATATATTTATGTATTTATCTTTGCATATATATTTATATGTACATTGGAGTTTGCTTGGAAGCAAGTATAACCGAACAAGCATTACGTATATCCAGTGGCTGTACAAATGCCACGATATCACGGTATAACTGACGACGGTTCAACAGACCCATTCTCTCTTCCAAAAACCATTTTTATTTTGGAGATAACAAAATTTTCATTCTTTTTCTCGAGAGTTACTGATGTCGAATGTTTTATTCCATGTCCTACGCGCTACGTCCGTTGATTTGTGTCGAATGAAAAGGTGGTTTTGTATATTTTTCTGTACGAACGAATGGTTCTCGGTGGAAAAAGACAAAAAAATGCAGAATCACGTCGTCCCCAAATTTCTTACGGCAATGAGAAGAATAAAATGGAATAAGCAAGATATAAAGACGATACAGTGGTTCAAGCCGGAAAGAAGGGGTGACGGGGAAGCCAGCAAAAGAATAAGAGGACCAGGGCTGCGCGGGGGTGTGTCGTTGACCTCGCGACAACGATATTGTGTACCACTTCAGTTTTCAAGTCCTCGATCGTCGGGGCGAAACTCGATGTGGAAAGGAGGCACCAAAAAAAAAAAGAACGTGAAAAAAAAAAATGTTGGATCGGCATGGAATAAGGACGCCCTCAGCCACACTCAGCCCAGGTCCTTCGACCATGGATCATTAACCGTCAGCTCGTGAAAACTGCTCTGGTTCTCAGGTCTTTCTTTTCTCTCTCTCTCTCTCTCTTTCTCTTTCTTTCTCTTTCTCTTTATCTCTCTTTGACTGTACAATTTTTTTTCTTCTTTTTCTGGCCTAGCTTTGACTTTGCCAGGAATTGAGAAGTACCAAAATCTCTGGGATATATATAGAACAATAAAGTGTGTATAGATCGACTATTAGGGAATAAAAGGTCGTAACCTATTGGAAATAAAGGTTAAAGGGATGTTGCTTAGGCCCTTTCGCTAACCAGCAGTACGAAATAATATTACGATCTTTTGCAACGAAACGTTTCTCATGCCTCCCTTGAAATTTCACCCCCGAAGAAGAAAGGACGTTGCGATACTTTGGTCGCGATCTGAGAGAGCAAGTTCCAAGGATCATCAAGAAAGAACGGATGGAGAGAGAAAAAAGTGTGGAAAGAGTGAAAAAGCGTGAACGGGGGCGAGAAAGCGACTCGAGAACGAGAGAATTACCGGCGTCTCGTGTACCATGGCTCGCTGAACCCTCGATCTACCCTTTATACTTTCCAACCATCGTATTAAAGGGATAGAAAAAGAATTCGAAGAAGAGAGAGAGAGAGAGAGCGAATAAAAGAGGATAAAGTATAGGAAACCGCGACAAAATCTCCACCAATTTATCGTGGATTTCAGGGCTATCGATTCCAGCTTTTCTGGCTCTTTCAGAAGCTGAAATACAAGAATACGAAAAGCGTAAGACAGAGATAGAAACTCTTTATTATACTCCAGAGCTCCAGCAATGAAAATAATGGAAAAAATACCAGAAATAATTGAATTGATCCTAATTAAAACATTCGTCAAGCCCATTAAAATCTGCCGGCTTTATAATTCCGTCTCCACAATTTTATTTTCCAAGAAGATTCATTCTCAAGCATATTTTTCATGAAAGAATATAAAAAATCGACGTTTCAGTAGTTCGATAACTTGAAATCACATTAATTATACAAATAAATGTCAAATTTTAAGTAATATTTCAATAAACACATAATCCAGTGTACGCGAAATGGTGAGGTATCTTGTATTCGAATCGTAGGGTGATGCCCTACGGTTATGATAAATTCCATGGATCCGTACATGAGAAGGTAAGTTGAGACATGGCTTGGGAGCTCGGGTTACAAAACACGGGATTGTGTATAAGCCATAGAGTCCAAGAGCTCGGGCATCGCGGTAATTAGCTTCGGATTCTGTACAGATAGGTACATACATCTCACGTACATATACATATATACAGAATTCACCTCAACTCACATCTATATCAATATTAAGAGCTTGTAGTTGAAGAAGGTGAGGGTGGAAGGGATCATTTGAAAATGCTTCTAAATTCACCACCCATATTCAAACCATATATTATATTAGCTCAATATACATCCATTAAATATACATATATATATACACAAATCCAAGGGAATAAACATAGAGAAAGAGAACGAGAGAGAGAAAGAGAGAGAGAGAGAAATAGATGATAAGCTGGAGGGAATAGAGAGTGAGGAGCAAGAGATTCCAAATATGGAGGGTCATATCGTATTTACAGCATACGAGAGCCACAGATCTCCACAGGAACTTCTCGATGTTCGCAAACTATTCTCCAACATTGCTCCAGACTGTATATACAATAGATTCGAGTTGTATATACATATATACGTGTTATTGCATAAGGATAATACATCTATAACAAGTAGTAATAAACTAGCAAGGTAAAACAGAAGCCTCAATGTTCACCAGTATTATTTGCGTCTCTCTCTCCCCCGTTCATTGCATTGTAAGTCGAACGAACCAAACCCGTTGTAGGTACGCTCGTATCGATAATTACGAATAACCGATAAAACCTGACACGAATCATCCAGGTAAACTGGACGTAGGAAAGACAGAGAGAGAAGCAGAGAGAGAGAGAGAGAGAGAGAGAGAGAGAGAGAGAAGGCTGTTGGTGTTCAATTTTCCTAGCTGTGTGTTTCTTATTCCCTCGTGGGTTTCTGCAGTTAATTCTTTACGAAAGTTACAAAATCTATCCACCATGTCATTAAAATGCTACAGAGCCTGAGGCGTCGAACAAACGGCAGGCTTCTCGTTACTTTTTGCGCTATTTCCTCCACCAAAACCCATCAGTTCTACTTTTCCGGAAGAAAATGGTAACAAAGTGGCCAATGACCGCCATTTTTTTTGTTTGGCTCGATTAAAAATAAGTGGAACACGAAATTCTGAAGAGAAAAGTCCTTAGCCAATTTCTTCTACGACGCACCGTTCATGAAATATTCATCCATGTCGCTACAGCCAATCTGTGAACCTCTGAGTCTTATCATCTATTCTTGCCACTCCCACTTCTTATCAGCTTCGTCGATTGGCTGTTTTTCATGTTTCGATATCTCGTGAACGGTGCGTCGTAGAGAAAAATTTCTAAGGAGTTTTTTTGACGAAATTCTACAACCTAATCATCTACATGTTCAGATTTACTTTTGCTCCCATCCTGTTATCGATTTATCGCCATTTTTATTGACATATTCATACACATTGCGAACAGTATATCTTTGTACACAAGACGGACTCGGGGTACAAGCTTTACGGCGTTTGCTTTGGGGTCGTTGGGCGCGTTTATAGTATATATACCCGTTGCAACGGGACGGCGAGTGGAACTTGTTGCATGCGCTCGGCTCGAGCAATGGGGGATTCGCGAAGACGCTGCGCACACGTTTTGCTGCTGCAACGTGGACGAAGAGAGAAGGAGTAAGCGCACGTATACTCTTGGAGAGTAAAACAGAGAAAAGAAGAGAAGAAAGAGAGGGATCTCCGGTAATGCACGCTGGCTCGATCACGAAGTCACCTTGAACCCCGCCGAGAGACTGGTCCGTGGACCACGTTGTATGGAGAACACACACTCGATCGTTCCTGCGTGCTGGAAACAGTATCCTTCCCTCTATATCTCTTTCTCTTCTTTTCTCTTCTCCATACGGATATAAACCCTTTTCCTTCGATCCTTGATCCTTCCTCAGCATTTTCTTCAGTGATTTACACCCTTCGTGGCTTCTTTCCGTCACTAAATTTATTCCAGCAGTTAAAAAAATGATTAGAAGATAAAACTAATCGTTAATTTCGAAATCGTTAAAACTTCCAAGTCCGCAAGTCGGAAAAACTTTCTTTTTTTTTTCATTTGTATTTTATTTTTAGCTGCGAATCCTGTGCTTCTATCACTAAATCCCTCTGACGTATGTAATGAGCAGAAATTCTCCACAGTTTTGCTGAACGAATCATTTAAACCAATTGTTCCGAAACTAATATATTTATTCTTCCACATCAATCCTACTTTTGTTCTTTCATAAAAAATCACATCGGCCACGGGAAAGTTAATCCAAGCACTCGTAAATGATAGCTTTCATATAACGGAACGAAAACTGCGAAAGTGACGGAAGCTTTGTGATTACGCGTCAATATATTTTTGCCTTTCGTCTACTGGAATATTGACGAAGGGAAGAAAGCTCTATCCGGAAACTAGTCACGCAACTCTATAGAAAACTATTCTCAATATTCGTTTTACGTAATGATAGAGAAAATAACAGGGAATCTATCAATCGAATATCTCGTATGAGTGAAATAGTTTTGCGTTGAGTGAATAACAATAGGATTTTTTTTTTTTTCTCGAACATGAGAAGCAGGAAAGGAAGAAAGAGGGAGGATAAATTGAGAAAATACGGCAATGTGTCCTTTGTCAGCGGCGTTCGACGCGAGTTCGTGTGGCTATATTTATGCATAACATTTTTACCATACAATTTGCTCGGCGGATCACACTGTGTGAGTCTCCGCGCCACGCGAAGGGTCTGCCCACCGCGAAGAGGAAAAAACTATACTCAAACGGTGAAGAAACGGGCAAAACATATTTCGCCAACGTTGCGCGGGATAAGGTCAATGCACTAAACGTGAGTCGGACGTCAAGGGCCCAGAAAGACGAGAAACGAAGACGAACGAAATAGTAGGATGGACATGCGAGAATCCTCGTGTTTGTCTCGGAAAATGGATTCCTGATTCTCCATATTTATAAAACTCGTAGTTTTTTCGTCCTTTTTTAATGCATTAGTAAAAAAGCACTCAGAGATACAAATATGTAACTTTTTTTGTTTTTTTTTTACATATTTATATACATATGTGAAAACATGGAGAAAAAATGCAACACAAATATTATGTCCCCTGCGCATATAACATTGCCTCGAGGTCACGCATTTCTTTTGCTCCTGCATGCGTACGAACCCGAGCGTATCAATGTACTAAATACCAAGTTACATAATAATAATAGTACAAACAAGTACAATAATCATTCATTACATCTAGAAACGAGTTTTTCCTCCTCCACGAAGCACTAAATCGCTCGAATAATGTTAAGATTTTCAAAATCGTCAACTGCACACAATTGCATTTACGTCAACGAAGGATGCACTCATTTTAATATTGGAGTCAAAACTCTGTATTTTCTTGTTTTTTTTTTTTTTTTTTTTTTCTCACAGGCACCTTTTGCTAACGAATTATTGTCTCACATTTGCACCAGGGCCTAGAGAAATTATGGAAAACTTGTCCAGTGCAGTCGTCTATATTTTGACTGAGTTCCATTTCTTCAGGGACGTTAGAAATTCTCAAAAACTGCCACCCACTCGGCGATTGATACGCAAGTAAGTTTATTTGGCTAATCGGTCACCGAACCAAGTATTGACCTCGCGCGAAGCTGCTTAGCCTTGATCCTTGTCTTGAGAAAACTTGGATGAAGGACACTAAGCAGGAGGATTATATATTTAAGAGAAAAATAATAATGTTTATAAAAAAATCGTTAAATTGAAAAAAATTTTAAACAATGTAACGAAATTTGTAATTTAAAAAATGATAAATGACAATAATTGAGAAGCTGCGATTCCAGTATTAATGATTGTAACTCGAAGAAGCGAGAATAATAATGAAAACTGATAATAATTAATCCAGTGTCAATGTATTATTTTATTTATTGCATCCATAACTTGTACGTATAATTTGATGCTTGTATCTTTGAAGATTTACGATAGTGAAGGATTTAAAAAAAGGTTGAAAGGTGCGTACACGTTTTTCTCTTGGTCTCTTTCTTTATTTTTCTCTCGTACGTTGCATCGTAATCGTATGCACGCGCGAGTACCGTTACGTCTTTCGCGCGCAACAACTTGGCAGTATCAAAGAAGGAAGTGAGAAGAGAGAGAGAGAGAGAAGTGAAAGAAGATGGTTAAGAATTGCGTCTTGTGGTTTTGAGTATCTCGTCATCGCGAGTGATCTCTGAGGAAAAATAAAGAAATAATAAGAAAACGAGATAAAGGAAAGAACTGAAAGATTCTAGAGGGAAAGGTTCAAAGTGGGGCAACAAAAAAAAAAAATACAGAGAATTAAGACGAATCCAGATCGGGAAATGAAAAATGATTGCCCGTAATGGATAAGAAAGCGCTACCTTTTTTTTTTTTATTTTATTATTCTTTAATTTTATACTCGCGTTCGCTCAAGTTGTGCCTTTGGCTCGAGTTGGACTCGCGATAAAGTGGCCTGCAGAGATTGGACAGTGATAGTAAAGGAGAAATGCTGCTGGCTATTGCTCCTGAGCGCGCCAAGTTCTGCACACACGAGATATCCTCGAAAAAAAAAGGGCAAAATGGAAAAAAAGAGAAAGAAAGACAGAGAGAGAGAGAAAGAGAAATAAGAGAAAGAGAGAAAGAGAGGGAAGGAGCAAGAGAGAAAAAGAGAGAAAAGAGAGGAACGAGAGTGGACGAGGCTGGAAGGAAGAAGAAGCAAAGAAACGGGGATAGAAGACGATGTGGCGTCACGCTGTCGGGTACACCGGTTTCTCCAAGTCCCCTTGCTTTCCTCCTTCTCCTCCACCTCCCTTGCACCGATACACACTCTCGCCAAGCCTTCTCGTACTACATCGTACTCGTAGTATTATTATTATTATCATTATTCTCCTCATTGTTATTATTATGCAGTGTTGTTATTATTGTTATTATTATTATACTGTACAGGTATCCGGCGCACGTGTACATCTACGGAAAAACACTATCAGAGCTCTCGTAGTACTACGCGAACCTCCACCAGAGGCCACGAGAGAAACAAAATGAAAAAGAAAGGATAACTATTCTCGGGCGCACATCTAAGTACAGTAAAACTTCGATTATTGTATTTTATTGAATATTCATTTCGATTCACCATTTATCAGATTATTCATTCGTCTATTGACAGTTCTTCATTTATTTAACTGATTTATTTTGCTATTATGATGGAGTAATTAATTACATTCGAATAAACAAGTTTTGACATTTTTTTCGACAGAATTGTACGTCATGGTTTTATACGGTCCGGGAGGCTGGAACGATTCTGATCACCATCAAGACTGATCGACATTAATTCGTGAAGAATTTAATGAAAAAAACCGTGTGATGGCAATTTTTTTTTTTTTTTTACGCTTTTGGGAACCTTTGAAACACTTTTTTGAATTTGCGCCCAAAATGGTAACTTTTACCATCTGAAAATATGATTTTCTAAGAGTAACATTTAAATAATGTGTTTGGAAATATTGTTACGTAACTAAAAGGTGTTTAATGGTGCGATATTTGCAGCTCGGTAGCAAAGAGCAGGGAAGCAGTAACTTTAGTTGAAACAAGTTTGGTTGTAAATGCAACGAATGGTAAAAAGATGTAAAATTTTTTCGAAAACGAATGGTTATCTCGAGCAGTAAAAACATTGAGTTTAGCGATACATTTTGCAAAGATGACGAAAAAGAAGAAAAAATGGAGGAGATATAAAATGAAAAAAAAAAAAATGGGAATCACCCTTACGCGGAGACGCTCTTCGTACCGAGAACTCGTACATCAACTTTATCGCTTTCTTCTTTCTCTCTCGACATCCTGACTTACGCACAAAAAGAAAAAAAAACGTTCTTGATGCTCGTGCGTGTCGGATAATTGCACGTAATTGTACGGTAGGATAATTAGCCTACCATCAACAATATGGGCTGTTGCTTTCCTCTCGTACCTCAACCGTTCTGCTCACTCCGAGCTACCACCTTTCTCGCTTCAATAGTTGTCTCTAGTAGTTGAAAGTTCCAACGGAGGATCTCCCAGTCACAGAGTATTACCCCACTGTCCGGTTAGTCGTGGATATTTGTGTGGGTAAATCTGCGTAAGAATTTATACGTAATTTCACGAACGTTAGTCCGTAAGAGTATTTAGCAAACGAATTACTTAAAAGCTGGTAACTTATTGTATTATTTTACTTGCAAAAGTGCTGCTAGTTGTGGCTGTTCGATTGCATAAAGTAAAGATGATTCTTAAATTGTATTTATCTGCCTATGAACAAATATAAATGTAACATTGTGACTAATTTGTACTCACGATCTTCAGCCTTGTCTTCACCTTAATTTAAACTTTATTTTTATTCAATTTTTTTTTAAATTTAAACTTAAAACGGATTGAGAAAAAAGTTGTGGTTTAATTCATCAGAAGAAGGGAAATAAAGAGAGCAGAGAGTAGAGCAATAAGTACAGAACAATAATCCGAAGAAATCATGACGATTACTTTTCTTTCATCTTCACCTTAAATTAACCCTCGTTGCATAAACTCGATAAGTTTTTATTCGTTTTTACAATACCCAGACTCTGGTTAATAATATTTTAGAATTTAATATCTAATGTAGTTCCTTTTCTGCTAGGGAACAAACAAAAAATTGTATAAAGAATATTCACTCCATTTCAGCGCTAACAAACGCCCCCTTCATTACTGCTCGTCGTAAAATGTTTTATGTAATCATTTTTTTTTTTTTATCCAGTCGAGAAACAGTCACAGTTATTACTGAACACGGGATTGTTATTTATATTTATGAAGTAAATAACTGTGAAGGTAATTACAGTAAAATAATGAAGAAAATATACAGAGAAGAACTGCATAAAGGGATAAGAGTAATGCAAAAATAAATTTTCCAAATCCTAGCAATTATTAAATCTTCTGATTTCAATAAATATCCAGCAAAGTAATAAGTAGTCATTTCATAAAATATTTGACACTATAAGCTTCTGCCCATGACTTCGTTTGCGTAGAACTAAAACTTTGGGTACCTTATTTTTTATCCAAGCTGTTTTTTCATATCTCACACGCACACGTACACCCTTAAGCGATGATTTCCGTGATAAAAACTATCCTATGTCCTTCCCCAGATCTCAAACTATCTCCATACCAATTTTCATCTAAATTGGTTCAGCGATTTAAGCGTGAAGAGCTAACAAACAGACAGACAGAGTTACTTTCACATTTATAATTTTAGTAGGGAAGGGAAAGGTATAGGGATAGTAGATTTTTCAGTGTCAGTATTCATGTCTAACTGCAAATTATTGTGGAGAACATATAGCAGTTGGTAAATTGAGCTTTGAGGATAGGGAAGTGATGAACTGGGGCACGAAACAACGCAGGAGAGGGAGAGACAAGGAACAACAAGATTGTGTTATTGTTTCCATCCCCTTGCTACTTGGTGAGTGTCTCTCTCTCTCTCTCTCTCTCTCTCTCTCTCTCTCTCTCTCTCTCTCTCCTGAGTGCTGAATCTAGTAGGAACCGAATACTGATGATCCGGAGCCTGGGGGCGGAGAAAGGTACTCAGAAGTCGTCTTCTAATGCAGTATCGTTGGTGCTCTCGGAGGCATCGTCCAGTGCATCAGCCCCGGACGACGTCTCGACGAGGCGCGGCACGGTAGCCCAGAGGGCATGCAACAAACACTTGCACGAACACACTAAGATGCAGACACAACTCGCGGTGGAGAGACGATCTCATTGGTGTTATGGGAAGGGGGATACTGTTCGTACCCCGATGATGGTCTTCTCGCTGCTGTTGGAACATCTCTCGCTCTTCTACCGCTAATAACACAAGGAGATGTACCAACCCTGAACATCGCTCTCCTGCTTCATCTCGCTGCGGTTCGACTACCGCAACTCTCGGACCGATGCGGATTAGCTCTGATGCTGCACGGTAGCCCCCGGGGGCACGCGATTGCGGACCAAAGGAGGAAGGACGATGGAAAAGAAGCTAAAAGACAGAGAAAATAAAAGTAACAGCAGATATATAAGAGAGAAAAAGAGAGACTTCTTTCTCTTGCTTCTTGTTCTTTGATCAAGGGGCAACGCACTGTGAAACGGTTACTGAAAAAAACCAACAAGTTTTATTAGCATCGACCCAGTTTGGCCAGTTGGAACATCGATATTACAAGAACTTATCGATAATAATACACAATCCACCACGAATATAGATCTTTAGTGTCTTTCCAATCGTTGGTAAGTTGATTTGGCATCTTCTGGAACTCCTGGCACAACTAAAAGCTAATACTAATGAAGATTTCATTGTCCTGTATGCGGATGAATAGCTAAAATTGCATGGAAACTATGTAAAAACTATGAAAAAGTTGGTGCAGAATTCTAGGAACGTAACATCGTGACCAAAAGTCACAAATAAAGGTATAAACAATTATACATTGATTACAGTTTGCAACGAACGGATCCAGGCTTACTGCTACGGTTGTTTGAACAAGTGGTTAAAGTGTCGGTGGCTTTACAAGACGGATATCGTTGTCTCTCCGGGAGATACTATTCATTGTCCGGGTGTGACTAATATGCCGAGCGAGATCCTGTATTGACAAATCGAGAGTCACGACATATAGATATATTTTTTTTTTCGGCTTTGGGCCAAAGGCGTACGATCACAGTCGGCGTGTCTACAAGAGTAAACGACAGTGGCAAAGCTCATTGCGACTACGACAGCCACGATTCTCATTCGTTTCGTGACGCGTCATTCGGGGCGCAGGTGTACTCGGTCGATCATCTAATTACGAGGCTTAACGCCTTTTAAGAAGTTCCTATATAAGAATTACAACACGTTTACCTCGCGTTCCCTATACCCGTTTTTTTGTAATGCACACTCCTTATTCTTGATCAATTCTTTCGTTCGATTTGTCGCAACTGCGAAGTTACGTATGACATGTGTTTGATAATATTCCTTCTCATTGTGACTCTCGATGATTAAGCTAGACATTCCAGACTTTACAAAGAACGAAATGAAACGGCAATCCGATTTTTATAACTCATGAGGTCGTTGCACTTTTGAAACCTAAATTTAAGATATGAAGAGCTCCAACGAAACTCTGGATTCTGCTAAAAAGTTAGCTCAATAACTTCTCCGTAACTCAATCGAAAACTTTAAGATACAAATTGCCCGCTATATCGCTTAGGACAATAACATACCATTCGGTTGGTATATACCAAAGTTTCCCAAATTCTCAGCCAGGGAAAAAGAGTTATTATCTTTGCTGGTTTACAAGCTAAATGGAACTTCCTTATCGTTCCGTTCCACTCCCCGACATCAGACTCTATCTTTCTTTCTTGTCCTTCTTAATATCTCGCTCTTCCTTACTCCGCAAAAGTTTACCAGCAAGAACTTTTATACCCAGATACCCAATGCTCTCCTATTTCCACTCGGAGACCCATATCTGAGATATTTCTTCATCCCTTTAATCGTCCTCGAGCAGGTACGTCGCAGTCTCGTATAATTCTCAACTAGTTCTATCGAATCTTTCAAGTCCATACAGCAAACGGAGGGACGGTATTTGAAAAGCGTTACCGATATATAAAGCCATCGATGACGATGCACTCTTTCGGGACAATACAAATTTCGTCAATAGAGTTGATGGCCTGGTATAGATATTCATATATAACTCACTCCAACCATGAGATCACCGACATATTTTTCTCTTTTCTTTCCTTTTTTTTTTGAGAGCACATCGAAATCTATTATTCGAAACTTCTACCTGTCCATAATCCACCTACGGAAGACTACAGTATAACGACACTTTGAAGAGAACCCATGAGGACTCCGATCATTGCCATATTTCTATTCCTGCTCATCAGTCATTCAAATCTGTCATAAATGACATTTCAGGAGGTCTTTGGTGAAGTGCCACAACACTCACATGAGAAGCAGCAGCGTAGAAGGCTTGATGAATTTTCTTTTGTCAATCGGTTACCAAGGATCAGCCATAGGCAACGCAGCTCCGAAGGATCGGTCAGCTGATCAGGACAAGAGGTTTCCTTGGCACATCGGAAACTCCCCAGAATCCTGGCCAATACTCCCGAGAGTGCCAGCAAAGAGGACGACGGAGAGGAATGGGGCGAAGGGCAAGAGAAGGTGGAGAAGTGAGCTCGCAGCACACAACATCGTTCCGCATAACGTCAAGGACCTCAAGACAATAAGACCACTCTCTGGTCGCACTGGTCCGATCGGATCTGCTGCTGTTAGCCACCGGGAACCTGCCAACCTCCGGTTTCCTTTGTACATACGTACAAATATACTTGTGCACAACGAAATGTACACAAACCTACATATCTGGTGGACAGCATGTACGTATATATTTGGTAAATTCTACCAGCGCAGAAATCAGTAAGACTTTGATGAAATACGACTACTTTCGTAGCTAAAGCTTTTCCAAACTGTTTCCCGTTGTTCGCTGGTTTATTATCATCTCTTATCTTCGGAAAATCCTCTCCAAATGTTTATCCCAAGCACTGGACTTGGCGACTGTATAAGAATAACAAAAGCCGCACGGAAATCAAGCGGCGAAAAGCGCCCTCTATTCAGCTGCATCGTACCACTGAGTAAGTGTGTTTGTGTTGGTGGTTGTACGATCTCGGGTTGGCAAATCGCCGAGGAAAAACAAAGTCGCGATCGCGGATCGTTGTACAGGCGAAATGCAAGCAACACGAAACGAGGGTCAAAATCCTTGGCTGCAGGGAAAAGGATAGCGTTTGGATGGTGAACGACGGAGTAGAAGAAGCAGAAGAAGAAGAAGAAGAAGAAGAAGATGAGAAGAAGCAGATGGAGTGAGAGGAAGGTAGCTACTGAACCAGGTGGGCAAAGGACACTTGATGTCCGAGACCAAGACAAAGAGGGTCCAAGTAAAGATTGGACTTTCGTGAGAGAAAGAAGGAGATGGGAATAAAGGAAAAAGGTGTGTTGTGGTGTGGTGGAGAGGAAAAAAGATGGCGTATGGGGAGGGTGAGCAAAGAAGAGATTGGAGGGAAAGAGAAAGAGCAAAGTTGTGGACTGATGGAGCAAGTAGGTAAGCTGTAGTAGCAAGTCAGAAAGCGAAAAGGAGGCTCGACAAAAAGGAGAAGAAGGAGGAGGAGGAAAGGAGTTGTGTTGTAGAGCGGGTGCGGGCGGGTTGAATAAGTTTAGTGGTGGGGAGGATTGGCGAGAACGAGGTAAAAGGGGAGTGTAAGCGGCTACTGCGCGTTAGCACTGCCAGTACTACTTCTTCTTTCTCTTTCCAACTTTAGTATTAAAACATATACCGATGTATACAACTAGCATTGGCAACCAAAACGGCGTAATCGACATTAAGGTAAATGTTACTCTGGCGGATTGCGCCTTTTCATACACCAACCCAAGTGTATGCAATATCCAGAGTTGCAGCGAGTGATCGAACGAATACAGCATCAGCCACGTGTACGTATGTTTGTGTGTGTGTACGCTGCTACCACCTCTACCATGATCGGCACCGCGCGCGGCTCACCTGAAGACAAGTTACCCCGCAATAAAAACACTGAGAAAATTATATGCCTCGAGGAGCGAGGGAGCGAATAAGCGCAGGCGAGTGAGACCGAGTCAGCGCGCGCCGAAGGCAGTAGCCAAAGAACTACTCCCCGCTTTTCGAGCACTATTACCACGACTACTATAACTGGAACGATAATCCTACTGTACTTTAAGATACGAGGTACAGGACATCAGCTGCTTTTGCCTCTTTGAACGACAAGAACGATGAAGAGCGAGCATTGCTAGTAGAACAGCCAAGAGAGGGCTTTGGAAATCAGCAAAAGACAAGCGTCTGTATGTATATATGTATATTTATATATAAATATATATATATATACATGAATATGGATACTGGAGAAGAGAAGATGGAAAGAGCAAGGGACGACAAAGTCGTTGAGTAAAAAACCGCGACGCTCGGACGGATCGCTCTCGAATCACGTCGAGTGGTTCGTGAGGATGCACAACAGCAGAAAAGAGATGCTTCTGTAATACAAGGGGGGAAGCTCGAGGAGAGTCCAAGACTCTCCAAGGCCTAGAGCTCCGATCATCCGCATCAGCTACTGGAGAACCTTCTCGCCAATGGACTTTTGTATTTATATATGTATACACAAGAGCATCTCTTTCTTTCTCTCTCCCTTCCGTCTCTTTCTTTCTCTTCTCAGCCATCGCCACTGGTCACGTAATTGAGAAGGGTGAAAAGGGATCAGCGATCCGATTCGAGCTACGTCGTCACCGTTATTATCCGCGCGCACGTTTTTTTTTTCTTCTTTTTTTTCATCGTTATTATTATGATTACGATGTATTTTTTTTTCTCCGGTTGCTTTCGTGCATGAAACTTTATTACGTTACTATCGTTGGACTTCTGTTTTGATTTGGATTAACGCTCGCCTCGATGCACGACCGTCTCGAAAGATTTTCGGATTCTCTGACCCATTTTTATTGTACCCTAAGTTGAGGTCGAGGTAGAGAGAAAAAAATTAGGCTCTCGAAGAAGCAAAAAAAATATTATGCCGGAGGAAACGTCGTAAAGCTGGAGAGAAACGAGAAGACCAGCAACCGTGAAACTATCTTTGGACTATCTCGTAAATTATCGTGATAGATGAAGAAAGGAGAGAAACAGAGATAGGGACAGAGGAAGATGTGGAGATTCTACGGAGACACAGAGAAAGGCCAGAACATTTAACTATCGGTCGTATTACCTGGAGGAAATTGCGTCAGTTCGCTTGAAGATTTCCACGTTGCTGAAGATACGAGACAGAGGGTATAATATGCCTTGATACGGATGCTGTCGCCCTCAGCAGCACGATATCCAAATTACTCGTTGGATAGTAACCTCGGAAAGGCTCCTTGGAAGACATTCGCAAAATCGATTTTGCGTGGACGACAAAACCGCCTGGCGGTAAGGCGAGAATTGAAATTCGCAGTTAATAGAGAAGTGCGAGATGCTGAGGTCTTCCCTGTACATACACATAGGTCCTCCGCGAATACCAAATTGGAGAACATCAAATGAATCTGTCTGGAAACTTGTGGAATTGGAACGTATTTCTATTCAAGACAGCCTTTCATGTTACATCGTGTAAGCAATAATGACGTTACTTAACTCGTTGAAAGAGCACGTGCATCAAGCTCTCGTAGAGTTTGATGAAAAACTTGAGAAGCAGGGTCTAAAAGTCGGAACACAAGATCCTCTGCATTAGGATAATCGAAGCTGATTCGATGCAGAAGCTTTCAAATAAACTTTTCTCTTACGAATTCATCTAATTCATCATTTTCGACCAACCCCAGTTGTCACTTCATCATAGACAAGAAACTAGGGTTTTATTCATCAAAGAGACAACGTCGTCGATCTCTTCCAGGTCGCAGATGAAATAATCTTGCGATCAAGCAACACTGCCTAGTGATATGAACATTTATGTACAATTATATTTACGGCTACGTATGTGCTCTGTGTACTTTTGTGTGTGTGTGCGTCCGTCGCGCGGCAATGAGATCATTGCCTGGAATAAACGAGGGAATAATTTTATGCTGAGCGTACTAGCGCACGCGGAATAAACCAGCACCCTCGCCTTGCTAGTCAGCCAGTCGGCCACAACAGTCAGCTTGCCTCCAGCTAAACTATCGCATATATATATATATAAATATAAATTTACGTACTAGCACATGGGGATCTTGGATTGGCGCGCGCAGTGGCTGATGCTGAGCTAGTGGTTGTTGCACAACGATTTATTTTCCGCTTGCGATACGTGTATACCGATCTCGACGAAGTCAGGACTGTAGTACAACTGGCCTTGAGTGAGATAGGCATTACGCGATGGCATAATGCACCCGAGGGGGAAGGAAGGGCGAGCGGGTGACCTGGCCGCGCGTCGAACTCAGCTGGGTGTATTTTCTTCGGTACTTTATAACGTTTGTCCAAGTGCATACATGCATCTATCATCTTCAAATCATTTTTGATTCTATGTCTTTATGAGGTTTTACATCATGCACTCGATGTAGGTTTGATCGTATAGTTCAGTATAGTTTCTAATTTTTTTATTATCGTACATCGAATGTATGAAAGAAAATCATTTGCAATGATCTCGAAAATGCAAAGAAATCTAAAAATCACCAGAGAAGTTATTTTTTTTTCTTGAATGATCTTGGAGTTTCGAGAAATAACGGAATGTTGCTTTCTCTCTTAGTCAATTTGTGTATTCAGGAGGTTTGATAATAAGCAGGAATTAGTCTGCTAACATTACTAATTAGACACGTACCCAGTGTGACTGGACTGTGTGCGTGTGCTTGTCTCACAAGTTGGTATTAACCAGGATACACACCAGTTGAATATATATAGACTTAAGGTGGCGTGTGCAAGAGCTCTTCGCTTGCTGGGCTTCCGGTGCACGGTAAATGGGTAGCCATCAGTGTTGGCATTACTAATCTGGACATGAAGGATCGATGAAGAGAATGATTATGTGGCCCTGCTAAACAAACAAGTTGGGTCAATAAGACTTGTCAGTTCTGAGCCAGCAAAGATGCTCGTTTGGTCACATATCTGATGGTTTGGTAAATTTGAGCTAAGCATCGTTTTATCGATTCAATATCAAGTGCTGGTGAAACTTGCACGAATCAAGACAAAACACATTCTCTGAATCAATTACGAATTCAAATTTAAACTCGAAACTCGAAAATTTGCATTAAATTTTGACTTTATTTATGTAAACCATCAACAATCAATGAATTATGACATTGGGTGAAGTGCACAAAATGCGAATGGATAATCGAACTTTGTTTAGCTTTCTCGTACTGCAATCTCAATGAATCGACCTTGAAGAGAGTATGATACACCTGCGAATCGCCTTCGCGGTTACCGAGTAAATTTTCTCTTTCCTCTTCCGTGAGAACCGCAAAGCGAGTGACACTCATCATGGAAGCATCGGGCTATTAAAAACGTCACTGACTCTCGGTCTCTTGATGAGCATCTCGGTCATTGTTGAAACGAAGAATAGAGAGGATATTTTATAAGTCTGAGACGAAGAGGATGAATAAAAGTTTCGCAATATCGTTTTCCACAAAAGGAGGATACCTTCGTTGCTCATATGGCGAACAACGAAGTTGTGCTGAGGATTGTTACATTGCTAGAATTCCTGAGGTCGATCTTTTCATCGAGAGTCTGTCGATTCTCAGATCTCAATAATTCATTTTCTAATCACTCAACTTATTTATTCCTGGTTTTAATGTTTTCACGTGAAGTTTAAACTCGTGACGAATAGAAAAATGTTGGGTTCGCTAAGAAAAAAAGTCTCGTAAGCAAACGCTGTGTCTTTCTCGAGTTTCCTCGGACTTTTAGCACGCGTTCTCCAGCAGTTAGTGTTCGAGGCTCTGCACACAGTGATTTATTTTCACTGCAGCACACACGCAACCGACGAAACACGTGTTTCAATCTTTTTTGCCTTCGCTTCTCCTTCGGGAGAGTGAGAGAGAATGACGACGACACGAAGATAGGAGTCTGAGGATTGAGGGAAGAGAAAAAAAAAGTGTTGGAAGAAAAGACACGTGGTGGTGCTTATGTTACGAAGCTGCTGGTAGAACCGTCGGATAAAAGAGGAGAAAAAGATGAAGAAGAAGAAAAGGCCAATCCATGGATCATACGCTCAAGATTGCTCGCGTCATCGAGCAGCGAAAGAGCCCGAGGGCCATTTTCATACACACCAATCGCAGAAGCATCGTCACGTCCAATGTATTGTTTCAACCAAGAGGACGAAGCCATAGCGCGAAGAAAACCTCTCGTGCAGTTACAATAAAGTCTACTTAGCAATCCGTCACGCAGTGACAAGGATCTTTGCATTATCTTCTCACTGTGCTGTCCTTTCAATAAAAAGAATAAAGAAAAAAAAATCTATACTTCCAGTCCTTCCCAGTTTCATAAGTTCAGAAGTCATAAATGCCATTATTATAAATAAATCATTGTTGACAGTGACCAAATGTATTCTGACTTAATTTAACTTTATCAAACTTCTTTTTTTTTTAGTTCTTAAGAAAATTCATAAATAAAAATTTACGTCATTTGAATTTGGTGACTCGACACTTTAAAAGTGAAATTTGTCATCACTTTTATTATTTATTATTATTTTTCAGTCACGATTAATCCTTAATTTTTGACAATTCATTCAACTCTTGATTTTTTGACACTTTGGACATGGATTTGATTTAAAAAATGCTATATACAAAGATATAGAAAAATATTATCTGCAAATTCATAATCGACTGAATTATCATATCGTAGTAAATAAAGAGTAAAGAAAATGTTTGAGCTTGACACTGGTTAACGGTAAATAATCTCGATATAGAGATACATGGATGGCGCGATGTATATATAAACATAGAAGTTGGTAAGTGGTTGATAGAGCAATTAGTTTATGGCAAGTAACGCCGATACCTTGAATGGCACCGCTTTTTCTTTGCTCCTGTCACGATCAGGTCCGAGTTATTCGACAGAGTAATTATTAGCGTCACTTGCGAAGCAACAATTACGAGGAATCAACGTTGCATGAGGGAATCGCGAGAGACAAAGAGATTAAAAGATCGAACGGTAAGATATCGGAAGATAAATAAGAGAGAAAACAATAAAAAAATAAAAATAAATAAACAAATAAATAAGAAAATCTTTAATATTATAGGAATAAAGGAAAAAAAAAAAATTAAACAATAATAAATAAAAATGTAGTTGATGATAATAAACAGAGTGAACGAAAGACACGCTCGGTCGATGTGTCATTACAGTCCTGGACCTCTGCATCTTTCATCTCGAGTTGACTATCGTAATCGCCTTGTTCCACAGGAAAATATTCTCAATAGAGATACGTATGTTTATCCACGCGGGTGGGAGATTACAAAGAAGCAAAAGTACAGCTATAATCAGCGAATAAATCCCTCTTACCAAGCCGAGAAAATATAATCATTGAATAATGAAAGTGTGCGGAATCAACGATGATCTAAACTTGGCCTTGCGTATCCTCCGACAATACTGGAGACCGATCGGCCACACGTTCAGGATCCTAACGCAAGATAATACAAACGATTCTCCTTGTCACACTGAGAAATCCTCAGGATTATCATATATTCAAGCGTAACGTCTATAATTTCTTAGATTCATGAGATCAGGTTGACGAAGACGGTGTTTTGTTGATACTTCTTTGTCGTAAATTTGCCATTATCTTATTTGCATCATCCTTATCTTTACTATCATCGAAACTTATCAAAATTCATTCAATAACGACATTACTGAAGTATATTTAAGGACAAATTTGCATCAAATTCAAAGGATTTAATGGACTGTACTAAATAAAAAATAAGAAAATAAAAAATCCATTTTTTCGAATGAAGAATCTCAAAGAATTCAAATTTCTGCTGATTATGATTTAAGAATTTTGACTTATGATGATGATTATATTTAAATTCTCGTTTATTATAACCAATTTTTTTTTTTTTTTTTTTTTTTTTTGATTGACTGATCAATTTTGATAATATTTGAAAAATATTTTGAACATGGATTTGAAAGCTACGTGAGCGAAATTCAACTACCCACTTGTATTTCTTTGTCCCATGCAATAAAAAAATCCAACACAATTGAGTGGATTGAAAAAAAAAAAATTCTTATTTGCGTTTGAATATTTACATTCGCTAAATTTTTTAAACCTTCATAATTGTGGTCACAAATGTGATTTATAGACTTGTCTCAACTTTCTAGAGTTTCATGGCCATTCGGGCTGTTAATTTTTGCGGAAACTTCACTTTATTTGTGTTTCCGCATATATTTACTGGGGAAACAATAAAAAATAAGGAGTATTAGTACTAATGGGCATTAATAACAATAAAAATAATCGCGAAAACAGAAGCAGTAGCTCGTAAAACTGTACTTCAAACGAATCCTTAGAAATAATGTTTAAACACTGATAACAAACACTTTTTAAGGACTGACAATCTGGAGGTACGGAAAAAGGGGTAAAAAAAGTGGGTAATTTTATTTTTTTAAAACTCACCATCCAGACTGTGCACATTTTAATATAAGAATAAAATAATTTTTATTCTCTACGTTAACAAAAGAAACGACTCTTTGTCGAGAGCAAAATTGATCTGTTGCATTATTTACAAAAAAAGTAATAGTTTAAATGGTAAAATCAGGGTTTTGCCAGATTTTTTTTTCTCTTTTTCCTTTTGGAATAAAAACAACGATCGTCAACGAAAAACGCTTGGCAAAAATAAGATCACACTTCACCCAAATCGATCTTTCAATTTTTGAGATCGAATGGTTCAAAAAACTATTTGGAAAAAAAGCATTTTTTTAGTTTTTTGATCTCGTAGCTCCAATTATTTATCGATTCCATGAAATGACAGTCGAAAAAAAAAAATTTGAAAAAAAAAAACAGTATAAAAAGAAAATTTACACTGGAAACCTGGTGATTTGTCTCGTGTCACATAGAACTCGAGTGTTAGACAAGATTCGCAAGAAGTTAAATAAGCGTTTTGAAAAGATTATTTCATGCCTAGACCGAGCGTCGCGCCATTTTTTTCCTTTCCTTTTTTTTAACCTCCTTCATATAATACGTACGAGTTAATACGCTGAGGATATAATATATGAGAGCGTATTCGAACGTGCATAACGACAAATACAAACAACTTCGACCGTGACACCTTAACCTTACACAACGGTTGATTACCTGGAGCGCGAAGCGAGAGAGAACAGCTAAACGAGTGACGGATCATTAGCCATTCGCGTGTCATTAGACTTCATTGTTGAAGAATGAGGGAGAAAGAGAGGATCGATGATCGCCTTTACCAAGAGACTTTGATGTTTTGCATAATTACCAGCGATTTATTTATCTGGAGTAGACGCTGAGAACAGTAAAAGCCTCGACCATATATTTTTCTCTTCGACTCTCGATGTCTTGTCTCCATGAAAATTCTTACTTGGCTTTTTAATCTATGAACTATTTTTATTCTCCTTACAATTAAGAGAAGGAAAAATAAACAAGTTATTTCTGCATCAATGTTTCGTTATTATCCATCATTACGATCTCTACGACCGATTATTACGCAGCCAGATTCGTTCATTAGAGAAGATTTATTAATGACTGAGGCTGAGTTATATTTAATATTCCTACGACATATTTACTTATGAAATTTTACACGCAATACGAGCGATTCATTGTCAGCTGTTGCGAATTTATTTCCAAAGAATGTCTAATTTTAGTTTTTTCGTGAATTTTTGTTACTGATTTTTAAGATTCTTTGATTTTATTGACTAATTCGATTAAAAACTCCTCGATCCTGTGTTTTCTCGTAAAATAATAAATCCATTGAGCTTTTTGCGATGTATTTGCGACGAATTAATATATTTTTGTTCAAACAACTGGCGAATGATTTTTTTTTTTTTTTTTAGCTTCGTGATGTTTCCTCAATGCGGAAGAGATTCGAGACTAATGAGATTGGAAACGTTTCTGCTTGTTATGCATGGGTTGCGAATTGTAAAAAAAAAAAAATGGTGGAAACAAAAAAAAAATAAGAAACTGTGACAGTGAGATGCGCACTCGCGGGTATTCTCGTTCTCTGCTATTTATCCGCGTGTCGAGAATAGCTTTGAATAAGTTTGAATGAATTTGCTGCTTTTGCTTGCTCTTGGCAATCCACAGGATCAAGTCCACACTCATATATATACAGTGATCCATGAATACCATAGAAGATTCACAAGGTCCATCTGGAAGCGGGCCAGAGACCTTCTCGATTCCGGATGCAAATCTCATTCAAAGACTCGCCTGTGCCACTCTGTAATTCTCCGAGGATTCTCCTCTCGGGATTGCGTCGTCCGCAACGGTACAGAGAAAACAAAATCGACGATCAGTGGATTGTAAGGCTGAAAAGTAAAAAAAAAAAAAAAAAAATTGCGATCTCTGTGTCAAATGGAAATCAAGACAAAATCCTCAAGCCCCGAAAGTATCGAAAGACTCATTTTCCTGCAAAAAAAAAAGTGCTGTCACGAATGTCCAGAAGGATTCATTTCACTTCTTCCAAATGAATTTCATTCAAACATGAAAAATAATCGTGTAAATAGAATTTTACCAGGACGCAAAAAATGAAAACAAAGTTTCAAAGGACAAGTGTTTAGAATTTGAAGAAAAAAAAAGTTAATTTTATCAAGGAACCGATGGTTGTATACAAAAAAAATTGACGAGTCACGATCATTACAAAATTTCGTTGAAGTGTCAGGCGCAACTGTTGGTTTTTTTTTGTTTTTTTTTTTTTTTTTTTTCATGCGATTCGTCGAGTATATTGAATTGTCGCGAGGGGGATGATGAGGAAGAAAAAAAATAAATGGTGTATAGTCATCATCCGCTTGTCCGTTGACTTTGGTCGGGGATCGATCTCGAGTCTGGAGGATCTCGTTGGTAGATAGGATCGATTTAAAATGCACCAGGAGAGAACGAGAAGGATAGAAATAAAAAGAAAGAAAAAAATGAAAAAAAAAGAAAGAAAGAGGGATTGGACGAAGGGGAGATCGAGAAGAGGTCCCTAACCCCTGAGGACTGAGCACAAATAAAGAATTAAAGAACAGTGCTCTGAGCTTGATGCGCTTGCTCAAACGCAATATATATATAAAAACATTCATATATATATATATATAGATATAAAAACTTTCGCTTCTCGAACACACAGTTTGGGTTTACGGGGGTTGGGTATATAGTTTAAAAACATCTTCTGATGGGGTCTTTCTCGTGTGGGCAGAGACCATGCAAGTCGATATATACGACGTCCAGGTTAGTCAACAGGTGGCTAACCTGCCAGGGAATCGGAGAGAAGAAAAAAGGGCGAAGAGAAGGGCAGGGTGGTAGGGAAGACGAGGAGGAGGAGGAGGAGGAGGAGGAGGAGGAAGAGGGACGGATCCAAAACCTACACAAACAATAAGTCCAATGCACAAATACAAATCTCTCCTTGCTTTTCCCCTTTTGCCCCTTGCTATCGTCTTTACTTTTTTTCTCTCTTTATTTCCTCCTTCGAATATATAACTTAGGAAGTCGGGGTGAAGGCTCCTATATCTCAACTCACACAGTGATGGAAAATAAGGAAAGAGAGTTGGAAAGAGAGAGAGTGAGAGAAAGAGAGAGAGAGGAAAGAGGGGGGAGTGTTATATGGAAGATATACATATGTGATCGTTTGGAAGAGATTCACAGACTTGAACCAACACACGAAAAGCCAACAACATCGAAAGAGAGAGAGAGAGAGAGAGAGAAGAGAGAAAAAGAAAATCGAAGCAAAAGAGCCCAGCGGAGAGTCCCGTCCGAACGCGAACACGTTTACAGCACAGAGGGGATGGCGGAGGGGAGGCCTGGACCGTTCCGAGACTGCACGTGTTCCTAACGTACCCAAACCCCTGCCATCGTGAAAAAGGTTCTCAAGCTCCAACGATATTTCTCCACTCTTTACTTACCAGTCATATCTATATATTTATATCTGCGAATAGACCAACCATGAATGCCATTTTTCCTCTCGTCTCAAAAAGCCAATTACAAGTCACTAAAAATCTATTTATTCTCGTTGAATTTGTATCCACGAATTGTCAATTGTGTCAAAAATCTCATTTTCCTCATATTTTATTGTTTTAATGGGCTGTTCCATAAAATCCATCGATTTAAGATGACAAAATTTGCATTCGAGAATATTGGATTCGAGGTTATCTCGATCAACGTCTTAGTTTTTTTAATCATCACCTTAACATCAGATAATTCATTTATTTCGATGTTTTTTTTTTTTTTTTTTTTTTTTTTGGTTTGTTATTTTTATGGAGCTGAGGAAAAGATTTGAGTTCGATTAGGATTATGTTTTGGGTTTAAAATGCATATAAGAGAGATGCCTGACGATGGGAGCCACTGGTACATCGCCGCGGGGCACCGTCCGTGACTCATCAGGCCCCTGGACTCCCTCTTGTACGGGAGCAGGGCCCAAAAACGTATAAAACGTCGAGATGCCAGCACACTCTTATGAAATATATATATATGAATACGAATCCATATGTACACAAACACAGGCAAGTATTGATATCAGACACAAACCAAAGTATAAGCGAGAGTCTTGTGCCTGATCGATTTACGTCCCACACGCACATTCGGAAGAAAAAAAGGTTTAACAACGGAAAACGCCAAGGGATTTTGTCCTCCGAGTACCAGACCACGAGGGCATCGATCAGAGATTGCGACAAATTTCGTATCCTCACAACTTTTTGTCCTTTTCCATCGACCCGTCACCAAAACTTTTCAAATCTTATCACTAAACGAAAAAAAAAGACAAAAAGAAAAAAAAATTAAAGAAAAAGGCGAGACTCGGGTCATCGGAGGAGACTCGCGGACTCGAGACTCCAAGGTCAAGAAATCTTTCTTGATTAAAAAATCCCAAAATCGCAGTATGACTTACGCCCCTTCAACAGCCACCAGTCAATTTCCCTCTGCATTTATAAGGCGAAGCAAAATAAAAAAAAAGGTGATCAGTCCCTCGAGAATATATCGTATCCATAAAAAAGATCGATCAACTTCTTTTATTCGTATATATATCTCGCTTGCTCCTCTATCAGGGGAGAAACCAGGAGTGAAGGAAAAGAAAGGAGAAAAAAAGTATCGAAGGTAAAGAGGGCTCCTGTTTCATCGAGCAAGATGCCGAGGAGCGTGATCCCTGGGCATATAACGACCCGTGGGACTTTAACATGCGTATTATACATACATATATATATATATATATATCTATATAAATATATATTATAGTTGACCCGAGGGCTTCTTCGGCGTTGTCTCGGCATATCGAATTCCCATGCACGTGCATTCTAGCAGTGTCATCACCTCAAAAACGCGTTAGTTTTTATCCCGTCTCTGTCACGTGTAAAGCACTGAGATTGTTAGAGAACAGAAGTATTAGAAACTATATTTATATATCTATATATATATAGATATATAAAACGAACCCCATTTCTCCCTTTCGTTCTATATTGTATTTTAATATCGTCACCGCCAACACTGCTACCAAGTTCTAACAGTTTTTGCTCCCTCGATATTCCCACCCCCAGTTTAAGAACACAAGAGCCAGAAGATTTACGTTACGTACATAACACAATGTGCATACATGTAAAAAATATATAAATGTGTACACCATAGCAATGGACAAGCAATAGAAAACTCTGCAAGCTTGCCCACGTGCACCTGTGAGATTCCCATACACGTATAGCCCTCCCCTAAGTACATTTTTCCTTTGCTCATGATCCCCCTTCTCACCCCCGCTGCCCTAACACTGCCCTTCTTGATCTCTGTGTACCCCTCCGAACAGTATAAAGCCTCGAAACTATTGAGAGAAGCGAAAAAGTGAGGAACTTTTAAAGAAATTTATCAAATGGACGAGAGAGATGAAACGAGAACGAGGTGGGGTTGAAAAAATCATCGTGTAACCGTTTCTTCGTGGAGAACCAGTAAGCACTTCGTAACACACTTGTCCTACCGGCTCCTATATACATTTTTTGTTATTTATATATATATATTTATATATATATATATATAAATACATGGATTTGATGACTACAGAACCTGAATGCGGGGTTGTACACCTGCGAACTTTGGAGGGTGAAGGCATCACAGTCATCCATTCATATGCAGATATTTTCTCGGTTACGTTACACCCCTGTTGCCACTCTCTTTGCGCACGGTCCTCAATGAAAATAACGAGAGACTCTCGCATATAAAGACGAAAAAAGATAAATAAATATCATCGAAAGGGTTGAGATTACAGCTATGAGAATACATTCAACGAGTTCGCTTTCTTTACGTTTTCTTTTTTTTTTTTATTTATCTTTTTGTTAACTCGTAACTGCTCTAGCGATACGACATTCAACAGATACCTTCGATGTAATGATACACACAGAGCCACCACGAGATATCGTGTTTCCATGAATACTCTCGTGGAGAATGTTCACTGCGATCCATTTCGATCGATTTGGGTCGAAAGTGATTTTTTTTTCTTGGCTCTTTGTACAAGGGTTTTTTTTTGTTTTTTTTTTTTTTACTTGGGGATGTAACTTTTTGTGTTTTTGAAGTAATGATTCGGCTGGTTCATTATTAGTTTTTATTTATTGAGTTTTTTTTTCTACTTTTTTTTATCATTGTCACTTTTTATTTATTTTGAAGAAATAACGGACACGAAATAGAAACGAAAAAGACGAAACTAACTGATGAAAGATAACGAGAGAATAAATACGAGAGAATCGTAAGTGTATACGACGGCGAAACAGAGCTCATAAACGAAAAAAAAAAAAAAAAAAAAAACAACGAAGAAACGAGAAGAGGAAGAGAAACGAGTTGAAAACGTCGAGGAATCATCGTTCTCAGTCCGCAAATACAGTGAATCATACTCGTTATACAGAGAGGGAGAAGAGAGAAAAAAAATCTGTTTCGTAATTCAACACCGTTCGACACACGTTGCTTCGTCATAGTGTCGTTTCGATACGAAAGGGGGAGAAAAGTGAAGAAGAAGAAAAGAAAAAAACAGCGAAAAAGGGGAAGATAATGAGAGGGTCGAGAAAAAAAAACTGTGAGTCGAAACAAAGATGGGGAATAAGAGGCTTCTTGTGGCCTCGAGGGTGAGAACGAAATTGAAACAAATACCAATTTCCTGCCACAAATCGCGGTTATATTTATCCATCAATTAATTTAATTAGAGATTTATTCACCACGTCATTCATTTACAACGTAAAAATGGAGATTTTACTTAAAAAAAAAATAAAAAAAAAATTGATAACAATTCGATGGGATAAAAAATTCAATTTCTAAAGTTTTTTTGATTCCATATTTCACATTCATGCAAATCGACCTCACGCGTTCTATTTTCAATTCAAGTGTGTATAATTTCTGTAAAAAAAAAAACAAAAAAAAACCTTTTAGAAAATCTTTCGAGCAAAGTGAATAAGACGCTTTTGAACTCGGACTATTTTCTCTGCGACCCTAATCCTTAGGTTTTATGCCCAAGCACAGTCTCCCTCAGACACACAACCATTCTTTTCTGCTCTTAATTCTTGATTGAATTCGTAAGACTTATCCTGCTAGAAAGAACCCAGAAAATCGACCAACGAATATTTAGTAATGTTGTTTAATGCAAATTTGAACTGCTTTTTGACTATGCAGATGGGAAATTTTTCAAAAACAATTATTAAACAAGAAATCTTATTTTATTTTAATGACATTTAAATTTAATTTGATTCCAATTAAACAAAATGCTTGAAGCCTAAAAAATGACGCACTTGGTCCATCCCTTAACTTTTTTTTCGTGTAGTTTTGCGAAAAAAACGTGTATTTTACTTTTATGCTATTTTGTCTCATTTGTATTGAGAGTAATTATTAGTCTGTTGAAATGTGGGTCAGTCAGAAGAAAATGAAAAGGAGTGTACGATCGCGACATCAGACTTGATATCGTTTTTCTATATGAGAAAAGACGAGATTCTTATGTACCAAGGAATCGTATAATCGTCTGTTACATTATATTGGTACGTGCATCGAAATCCAAACGAGTTCGATCTTTCTTCTCAACTAAGAAGAAGAAAAGAGAGAGAGAGAGAGAGGGAGGGAGAGAGAGGGAGAAGAAAACGGAAAGAAGTAAAGAATTCTCATCCGATACAAGCAAAGAGACGATGAGTGAGAAAATAACGATGTCGTCAGTAGATGTGCGAACCCGGATCAACAATGTGTTGTGCAGGCTTTCAGGGCCTCATAAAACAAGTAACTCGCACGTGCAAACGACACTTTGTACGGTATACATATGAGAAAGAGAGAGATCCGGAAACTCCTTATTGTACTTGGCATTTTTTTTTTTTTTTTCTATAACTCTCTCGTTCCATCGTTTGTTTCTTATTTTTAATGTTTGATTTATTATTTCTTTAAATCACGACTGTGCTATTGAGTAAAAAAAAATAAAAAATTCACGAAAAATGATTACAAATTGTTTGACTGTCGTTTCTCTTAAAAAATGAAAGAAGAAATCATTTTTTTCCCAAATTTTCAATATTCTCAATGCTCCAATGTCACTAGAAATTGGCAAACGAAATTAATTTAATGTTTACACATTACACACGTGGTCAAATGTCACTTTTGACATATTTCATGGATTAAATATGTCTTGACGGAACATATGCAAAAGAAAGATGGAATCTCGGATGAATCATCACCAATTATTTAAATATTTCTTTACGAGAAATATTTCTACCAAAAGAAAGCCTTGGGTACACAAGTGTGGATGAATTAGCGCCTAGAAAATGTGGGCAAATGTCTCGAGGCTTTGTGGTGCTCTGATGCACAACTAACCGAGTCTATGACTATTTTATGTTTGCACCGGTGAGTCATGGGCATACATAGAGACCACGTTACGTGGTAAAGCCCTTCATCGTCAGTCAGAACTCATCAGAACCAGCCAAAATGGTTCAGGAATAATTTTGAAATCTCTACTTGATGAATTTATTCTTGGAATTTTGGAAATTCAATAATTCGATGACGTTTTATAATACAGTTCGAAAAAAAAAAATCCTGGACCAATAATTAAAATAAATCTGTTCTTCACTTTACTCAAATTTTGACCCTGCTTCGAAACTGGGTCAATTTGACCCGGAACATATTTTATTCTCCTGCTTTTTGATCTTTTTTTTTTGAACTTTTCGATCGATTTTTATTGAAAAACCAAAAAAATATCAAATTACTTTTTTTTTTATTCAAAATTGCTGATTTTCGAAAAGTTAGCATTTCACTAAAAAAAATCATCATTCTTTTAATTTTTAATATTCGTGAAATTAACAACAAGATTAAAATTTTAAAAATTTGGTGCTATGTCCAGAATTCCAAAAAAAAAACCAAATTCTTTTGAAAAGCGAACTCAGTTTATTTGTGAAATGAAAAAAATAGTTAATTCTGGTTTTAAGGCAGAAGAATAGTCCGGGTCAAAATGACCCAGCGTATATGAACGAGGATTTGAAAGGCCAGAATAAATCGTTGTATCATTTTAATAATTTACAGTTAAAATATTTCTCAAAATCATATAATCGTAAAATGAATTTTGAGCTTTTGACCGGTGGCTAATAACGATTGAATTTCACGGAGTTCGAAAGATCTTTTCTGAGAGTTTTTCAACTAAAATCGACAATGTTTTCTCTCGATTATAACGCGCATTCGTGCACAGTTGCGATTACGAAGACGTTAACATCGCGTTGTAAGTGGCAGTGTAAATAAAGCAGAGAAAGAGCGAGACTGGAAAAAAGAGAAAAAAAAAACAAAAAAGTGAAACAAACGTAAAGAAAAAAAAAAAAAAAAAGACCTGCGAGAAGAAGGAACGGAAAATCAGGCGCGATCTATCGACTGTATTTACGTACATTAACACACAATTTTTTTTCTTCCTTTCAAAGAACCATGCTGGGCAGGCGAAAACTTTACGCCCTGATGTCAGCGATAATTTTCATTTCGCAGTCGTTGTACGAGCCTTAGCGTTTCAGAGGCTTCGTCGGTATAAACGAACGAGAGGCAATAGGGGAAAAGCAAAAAAAGGCAGAAAATCAAGTAAAAAGAAAAGAAGATAGAGAAGGAGAGAGAGAGAGAGAGAGAAAGAGTGAGATGTAGGGAAGGTATCAAAATTTTTACGACTTATTTGCACGCGATGCAACGTCGTCGACGTTGAGCTCTCTTATATACTCGCTTGTACATACCCTTTTTTTTTTTTTTAGCATGTGTGTACGATGTAATACGACAAAGCGGCTTTCTACGCAGTCTCGATTGTACATTTTTATCAGAATTTCGATTCAACACTGCGAAAATAAAGAAAGAGAGTAAAATTTATAAAGATGGAGTATAAACGTCGCGAATAATTGGTTGGTTCGTCCTCTTTTCACTCGTCTTCCTATATTCATATATAAATATATATATATTCTTATTTTATATATGAATCTATATATATATATATATATATATGGGCAAGGCAAAGCAATCGGGGTAGAGATCGGGGCGTTTCATTACGAGTAATTGCCGTGGTTCTGACGCTGCGGTCTTTCCGTCTCCTCGACTGTCCCCTTCTCCTCTTGCCAGGTATCCCAGGATATATACAGTATCATTTTCATAATGACGCCCTCTTCTCTCTCGAGTCGATGGCAAACGAGAAGTTCTAGCAACCGAGAGAGAAACAAAAAATGAAGAAAAAGAGAGTGAGAGAGGGAAAAAGGAGATTAAGTCAGGTGAAGATTGGGCTCTCTGGAAAGACGATGAAAAAAAGAACTAGGAGAATAATAAGGGGAAAAAACAAGGTATCATCCTTACGGTTTCTTGTGCGTCGTAGTAGGACCCTGTTTGAAAAACTTTATGCGTGTTCTGAGAGAGAGAAAAAAAAACAGAAAGAGAGAGAGAGAGAGAGTGACGATGGGTTCTCGAGCCAGTTTTCACTGATGCAGGGTTGGATGTTGAGACCGGTAGCCTGGCCGTCGCCACACGAGGTCTTTACGTGTGTATCTATATGTGAAGATGAATATATAGTAACCTCAGATGCAACCGAGCAAAGGCTCAGTGCGAGAGAAACGAATGAGAGAAAAAAAGAGGAAGACGAAAATAATACAATCAAGCACTTTGGTGTGACCCACTTTGGTAAACTGGATGCTACGATTGAGGGGGAGGGGAAAGGAACCGTTTTCAAGTCTCCCAACAAAATACAAACTCCGTCACGAACCTGCTACCGTATTCGTCGGACTTTTCCTCGAGCTTTCCCGCAAACCTCCGCTTTAAAACAAACGTCAAAAAACGTGACACGCACTATTCTGAGCTGTACAACACATTTAGACACTTAAAAGTTTATTAAGATAATCGGTCGTATACAAATTGTGGAAAATTCGAATTATCATCGATTTCAATTGGCTTCTCACTTGGAAAATTATCAAAACTTCACGAATTATTGAACATTATTATGCTTTTTTTTGTCCGATTACTCGATTTTTTTTTTCAAAAAAATTTCAGTCTTTTATTTTTTTTTTGGTAAATTTTTTGCATTAAATATTGATTTTTGGCAAAATTTTCACACACTTTCGTGGGTTTTTCTTCCCAATTTCGAAAATTACATCGGGTCATGAAATTTTTCGGTTTGCATGACACGGAATAGCCTGTATGTAAAAAATCAAGAAGAATAAGCAAGAGAAGTGTTCTATTGAAAACTGACTTGCATCTCGCGAAGCATACAATGGCACCTTAGTACTCGTTCGACACGTTTTGGTGTCGTAGGTGTAAGCCTTGCAATGATATATAACTATAGATATATAAAAATAGAAAAAAAGAGATGAAAAGACCAACAGATAAAGAAAAGGGTCGACGATGTACAAAAGCTTACTCGAAGCTTAGGGAAAAACAGGGTCTAAACTAGTTCTCTTCTGTTCCATAGCCCATTTTTTCTCTCCTCTTCATATTCTAATAAACGCAGTGTTCCAGTGTTAGATACAAAGAGAGAGAGAGATAGAGAGAAAGAGAAAGAAAGAGAGAGAGAGAGAGAGGGAGAGGACTTGATTTTACGACACGCTGACCCCGTTCCACAGGTGGTGAAAAGTGAGCTTATTGGTCGAGCCCATAATCATTATTTT
This sequence comes from Campoletis raptor, assembly GCA_948107755.1. Lineage (NCBI taxonomy): Eukaryota > Metazoa > Arthropoda > Insecta > Hymenoptera > Ichneumonidae > Campoletis > Campoletis raptor. The sequence goes on along the minus strand of OX403625.1, from coordinate 15,080,274 downwards.
ATTTATTTTGTGAGAAAGAAAAAAAAATCTAATTTCATTGGTTGTGTATCATTATAAGTGTTTCGAGTTGATTATGAATGTGAAAGACAAACAAAAAAAAACAAAAAAAAAAAGCTTAGATTATTATTTGGTTTTGGAAAGGAACGTATACAATTCCGGGTGCAAGAACCCGTTTATCGATAACATTAAGGTAGGAGTGTATACGTGTAGAGAATTGAGTGCACACGTGGAGAAAAAGGCTCGAATAGCCCGCAGCAGAAAAGATATCAGCTGAGCTGGGTTGGTCGTCCGCGAGACCTTGCTCCGTCTCGGCTTCAATATAAATACATACATATATATATGAATACATGTATATAACATGTATGTTATGTATATATGAGGATATTATATATATATAGACATATATTTGGATAGTCGAAGGCAACTCGACCATCGCTAATGGGCATGGGGCCCTAAGGGGTCCTACGCTACTGCAAGAGAGACCAGAGTTGCTCAGCTGCACTTTGCTTCCCTCCACCCTGTCGCACTGCTCACTCGCGCGTTCGTGTTTTACGTTTTTCGCTTTGCCCTCTCCCTCTCTCTGTCTCTCTCTCTCTCTCTCTCTTGCTCTCTTGTCATTTCGTTTGTATCCGTGATGGTTCTCTGTTCGCCAGGTTCAATATCTTTCTGTCTTTATATTTCTCTCATTCCTACACATAGATGTTTCGTTCTCCAGCATTTCTTATCTCCCTTCTTCTCATTCTTCGGGGTCCGGTTCCCCCTGGAGTGTTTCTCTGCTCAACCATCGTCCATCGGGTTCTTACCTACTCTTCCTCCATCTCAGCGTCTTCTTCTTGTTTCTTCTTCTTCTTCTTCGTCTTTACCTCTTTCTCCTGCTTCTCCAGTTCTCTTTTACTGACTCTTTCGCTCTTACGTGTCTTGGCGCACTCCCGTTGGGGAGATGTGGCTATCGGGGACCATGCAGGGCCCTACGGCTATCAGCCACCCGTGTTTATATCGGGGAAAAGCAGTGGCGGTTCTGCACTCTGCAAGCAGTGAGAAGGCGAAGGGAGGAATGGAAAAAGGGAGGAGAAAAGGGACTACCGATTTCTGCCACTGAAACACACCCGGGGGCCCCCCTTTGGACGCAAGAGGAATAAAAACTCGTAAAAATGGGGGAACCAGAAGAAAAACCTCTCTGGGTACAACCAGCAGCCCAAAGAATGGACCATTCTCGTGGTACAATAGGGATAACGTTGCGACACCAATACTTCAGGGAGGCTGGACGTTGGAGAGAATCTCTAGGAACCTCTATGTCACACTTGAGTGTATCCAACGAATGAAACCAAAAGAAACAACACTCCGAGACCCTCGAAGATTTGTCAAAACAAAACGGACCCCTCTTTCGTCGAGTCACGTTTTAGGGAGGTAAAGCAAAGGGAAAAAAGGTTTTGAGGCGGGGGAAAGATACGGAAAAGAAGAAGAAGAAGAACCAGGAGAGTGTTGTGGTCCGGACGAGCCTACGCAGAAGATGAACCAGCTGGACTCTCCTTCTCTAATTTTTCTCTTACTCTTTCTTCGCTCTCGTTCCTCCTTCGTCTTCTGAGAAATAAATTAGAAAAAAAACTGGGAGACCGAGGGGAACGAGCCACAACAGCAACAGCACTATACCTCTCCCTCTCTCCTTTTTCACTCCTCCGAAGACCGTCGAGAAAAGGATCAAAATACAAAGTAATTACGACCCAAGAGATTTCTGACACCGCAGAGAGACGGCAGCTCGATCGAGGAGCCAATCGAGACGAGAAGAGACCTCTTCGCGTGTATATCCCGGATCCGCTATTCTGGATTACTCGTTATCCTTGAGAAATCCTCTGGGGTTGCTCTTATACGATGGGGGAATCAAGCAAAATCGCCACTTCTCTCTTCAACACACAAAATACATTAACGTTGCAAAAAATACATTCAGTTCCTACTGATTATCAATGTTATATAATATAATTATTTATATTGCGTTTAAGCGGTTGCAATTTATATCCATGAACATTTCCTGCTTACCACCAACCGAAACAACGACCAACAAATAAAATTTTGTATAAAATGTGTATATTTTTGTTCGTAACTACACAGAATGATGGTTCCAGCCTAAAAATGGTTCAAATTTTGTTCTAACTATCGCTATGAATGGAAAATTTTCTTCGTTGGGTGTTTTGTGTGCTCGGAAGCTTCTGTACAGTGTGTATGACTTCCATCACCTTAACTTTACATGTCATACCATTTGTTTCTTGATAACGATGGCTGCATAAAATGGATTTGTACCAGTTTTGAGCTGGAGCCTCGAATCTGCGTAGAATCTGATATTATGATTTTATAATTGTTAACATAAGTCCATGAATCATTGGGGTACGTTTTCCATTCGTTGGAAAAGCTTCGCTAAAGGCAAAATCATCAGATACAATTTTTTGCAAAATAATTTTTTGAAATTTTGCGCAAATCTTCTTAAGCATCGTATTGTAATGTGTGAAAAATTTGAGAAAGTTTCACCGTCTAGTAATCGAGATATTCAGTGTTTAAAATGGCAACTTTGACACACGACGTCTTGTGGAAAGTTACGAAAAAAGACGATTTTTTACAACAAATAACTCGATTTCTAGACGGTTAAACTTTCTCAAATTTTACCCACAGTTGAGTATTATTTTTGAGAAGGTTCATAAGAGTTTTAAACAATTGAACTTGGAATTCGCCTAACGCTCCAACCTCCTTAATCTATTAACCATTTACACGCTCAGTTGAACGAAAGTAACTTCGATAAGATTAGAAGGCAAAAAATATCTTGAACGAGTCAATGTGGAAAATGTATATGACAGAAAACACGTGGATGCTACCTCACACGAGCTTCTGGGATCGTGAAATACAAACGAATGTCTAATATCGTCTGACCGGACGATTAATCTTGCTGTCTCGTGGAACGAGTGATCGGAGCTTGATCTTGGACGTCTAGGAAAATATGCGTTATCGATCATTCAGGGTGAAAAGGTCGAAAAGGTAATAAATGTCCGCGCGACGTCTCTGCCGCTGGAATAATGATTTTCCTGATTCAAGACACCCATGTATTCAGGATTCGAATTGATATTTGTTTCCTCGTCGTGAGGATGTCTCACTTTGTCATTCTCAAAGCTATACACTCGAAATAATATTAAAGAAAGGTTGAAGTAATATATTTTTTATAAATATTGTTGATTGTTTTCGTACACTCAATTGGCAATATTCAAAACAATCATATAAAAATTTCAACGGTTCAAAGAACTCGATTACCGCAGGACACTGAACGATCGCGTTTTTGCCTCGTTTTGTACCCGGCAAATATATAAAGTGTAATAATGGCTATCCCGCGAGCTCGCGACCACGGATCTCCTAAAAAACGAGAAATAAACACGACGAAGAAAGAAATACAGAAAAGAAGAAAAAAATAAAAGAAATGAAACAAACAGCGCAGTAGCTACGAGCCAGCAAGGCTACTAAATCGAAGAGAAAAATCCGTGAAACACCTGACTGAAATTACGAGCTACGCGCTAATGGTAATAACCTTCCAGAACCCGGAGTTACAATCTCATGGTATTAACGAGTCGTCCCACAAAATAAACGTAAACGATCAAATAGAGAGATAAAACTACGAATCAGAAAAACCAAATCTGTGGTTTACTTCCAAAACCACAAAATACTCTTTCGCGACTCAAATCTTTGCCAGGGTCCCCACCGACCGGTTGCAAATTGATTTTTCCACGACAAAAAGTTACCATTTCAATGTTCAATGCTACAGCTTCGAAAGTGACTGGTCCATTATTCAAGGTGTTCAGTTGCACTGCAAAAGACTTCCAAATCATTTTTTTTCATTCATTCGTCGATTGTCATTCGAAAATGATCGATTTCCATTATTAAAATGAATCATACAGAACATGGAGAATTTTTCTAATGTTCTAATTTTATTTATTTTTACAAAAATGTTTCGCCATTTTAAAGAAATATCTAAAAAAAAATTGCGTCTGACAGTGGACCCCTGAACTGCTTAGAAAATGTTCTAATTTCAATAAAAATAAAAAAATAAAGAAATATTCTAAATCGTCTGATAATAAACTATAGTCAACAGTGAAGGATTTGTTTTCGACGCAAATCAACGAACTGGCAACCTTTTGAAAACTAAATGTCAATTGAGCATTTTTTAAAAAAATTTCCTTAAAAAAAAAAAAGATAAATTTTTGAAAATTTAAACAAATAATTGTGAAATTTTGCCCGAAAATTGTATATTAAAAATGGTCCATCGTTTTGAAAAGCGAAGAATAAACAAGTTGGAAGTTCCCAGGACTTCGGAGCCGGTCGAATTCTTGTTTATCCAAAGAAAAAAAAAAAAGCTGTAGCGACGCAAATAATTATCATTTCGGGATCGACGTTTGACAGCATGTTTTGAAGAATATAGATTTAAAAAAAAATGTATATTGAAAAGTTCTCGTTGGGATTGACCTACTTTTGTTCAATAAGAATCAACGATTATAGAAGATAATAAAAATAACGTAAGAAGAAAATAAAAGAGTTTGTGTTTATTATTATTGTTGTTGGAGTCAGCTCAATCGCATGGTGGTACAGTTTTGTCATGGTCACGAGGCGTACGACCAACACGCGAGAGTCTTCGATCACTTGACGCACGAACCCATATGGGTGAACTCTTGAGATGAACCGCAAATGAAAGCGATGCTGAATAAAGAAACACAGAGAGAGAGAGAGAGAGAAAGAGAGAGAGAGAAAGAGAGAGTAAGAGAAAAACAGAGAAAGAAAAAAAAGAAAAATAACGAGGAGCGAGAAAAAGGAACGAGACGAAGTAAAACTGAGAGACGAAGCAAAAGCGTAAGATAAGAAAAGAAAAGGACAAGAGACATTGTGCGGAGAGATTGAGGAAAAGAGAAGCGAGAGCAACAAACCCGCCTGCGATGGAGAAGCACTAACACCATCTTTCGAACGTGTGTTTCAACTACAGGCAGAGTAAAAAGAAAGAAAGAGAGAGAGAGAGAGAGAGAGAGAGAGAAAGATGGTATAGAAAGAGAAAAAAATGAAGACAGCAGTTGAAACTTTAGCAATTCGCGTTCTCTGTTGCTCGCGAGCGACACTCTCCCTTTCTCGCGATTCCTCCATCCACTGGTATTCGTACGATCCGTGGTTTTCTCCGACCGCGAAGAGGACATCGCACGTAGAATTGAGGCTGGAAAACCTTTCGAATAAAACGCACAATTCAAAAATTCATCGAAGAGTAAAAGAAAAAAAAATATATCCAATCACATGAGATTCCAAATATCATTGGATGCATTTTATTGAAGGAGAGACTTCGATTGTAGAGTTCATAAAAGAGGCTAAAAAAACACAAAAACACAAAAACAAACATACAATCGTGAAAGACGAAAAGGAAAAGTGGGTTCAAAAGCGTAGATGATAAGAACGGAGAAGTGCGCAAGTGACAGAGTGCAGTGCATCGTCGCTGGTTCCCCTGGAACATCATCAGAAAGAAATACAAGATTAAGTATGTACAAGAGAGACGAAAATCCCGAACGAGAGTGACAAAGAGAGAGAAAGATAGAAAGAGAGAGAGAGAGAGAGAGAGACGAAGAATATAACGGACAAATAAAAAAAAATGAATAAAAAACGACGATAAAGTGAGTTGAGGTCTCGTCCCCTCGCGAGAGCTCCGTTGCAGTGCAGCGTTGCATTGCGAAGGGGGAGAGATCGAAAGAAAAGAGAGAAAGACGAGAGGAGGTTTGAAAGAGGGGTAGGGAGGAGGATTACAGTGAAAAGAGTAAAAGAGCAAGTGAGTAAGAGAGAAAACAAAAAGACTGTCCGAGCGTGCAACAGAGAGAGATAAAGTTTCTTGCGGATAAGGGGAAAGAGGAGAAAGGGAGAAAAAGGAGAGGGGAGCTGCACGTTTCACGCACACGCGTGCCCAAACCGGTTTAACCACCTCATCACGAACAATCTCCTCGCGTTACTCTTTTTTTTTACTTTCCCCTCCCGCTGAGATCCTCTCCTCTCTCCCTCCTCTTTCTTCCCTCGTTCTCTTTGCTCTCTCTCTCTCTGCGTCGATTTATCGCTATCTTTCTCTTCTCCCCGAGATCTAACTGTCCTCGTCGTTGGCTCGACGTCGTCCGAGACACTCTCTTTGTTCACGAGAGGCAATCAGCGGGGCCCTGCCAACGATAACGGGCCTTACTACTACTCTTTCGTAATCCAAGACACGAATACACGAGAGAGAGAGTTGTCTCTGTTTAACACTCGTCTATATGCGACGTTCGAGACACGAAATTTTGAATATGAACATATATATATATATATACGAAAATATACATCAAGTTTTGTCTCGTCCAAATAAAATAACGAGTGGGTGACAGCCAGAGGAATAAATTCTGAAGATAAGGCTTTTTTCTTCTGTTTTTTTTTTTTTTTTCATTTCGTTTTTTTTTTTACTCTTTCAAAGCGAAATCACTGTGCCACTTATTGCGTGGATCATCGTTGATGCATCTGATGAAGAGACTCGTGTGGACGAGAGTCTGAAGTGCTCCAGAGACCACTGTATTCGACGTACTCGGGCGCCTATTACTCTTGAGAATTGGCGAATTTAAACACATATTCACACGCGTATGCAAACATAAATGATACTATTCCTAGAGATGATGCGACATTTTATGTGCACCAATGACTCATACCAGTTTCCTACAAATCAGGACAGTCTCAGAGCCAATAATTGCTCTAATTAATTAGCCCATTTTCTTCGCTTCTTCTTCCGTATCAAAATCTTCTCCTCTTTTATACCATTTCGTATAGATTTTATATTCTCAAGCCTTTATTTCGTCACTTATATTTCGTCACCAATAACGACGATGTAAACATCAAAAGACAGATATAAATAGGAGAGTCTTATAGAAAAGATAATATGACAAGGAAACACAAAAAATCTTGGTAGACTCAGAGATTTTGATAAATCACAAGAACAAGGAGCGTGCTCACGTTTGTCTTTTCCATTACCTAATATCGGGGTGGAGTGTGCAAAAGCGAGGTGTTCCCCGAGGGCTTTTCTGCATGCGCACAAAGATTCAGGTCGTCGTACGCATGAGCGCACACTCCGCGCACGGAATTATTACGAAATATCTTTCCATTATGTGTATTAATATATATATATATATATGTAGATATTTATGTGTATAAATGTAAATATATATATATATATATATATTTATTTAAAATGTATGTATATATGTAATAATATTGCAGTTAAAAAGACGATAGAGGCGTAGGTACTTATACGTAGAGAACGCCACAAAGTACCAAGAGCTCCCTCGCCCCAATGGACCAACTCAAGAGACTCCATATGCAAAGACTTATTTTATACGATCTATACATATATTTATATTTCTTATTTTTCTATAGTCTGTGTACAGTAAATCTAGTCAGTTTACGATTAACACAGAGATCTCCCTGCCTCTGTGTGTCTCGCTTTTTAACTCTTTCCTTCTTTCTCTCTCTCTCTCTCTTTCTCTCTCTTTCTCTTTCTTTCTCTCTTTTTGCTCGTCGACGAATACATAAAGATTGTTGAATCGGCCTGTTCCTTACGACGACGATCCGATCGCATACAACCGACGAATTATTAATGGCAAAATGGTACTTTGTCGATTATAATCATTGGCTCCGGGCGTTTCAACCCAGCTTTTCTTATGAGGTCAATTTTCAATTTTTATTTATCCTTTTTTTTTCCTTTTTTTACATACACTGAGACAATATGAAACAAAACAATGATACAGACATTTTTCTTTGTACAACTGACTGAGAAACTTTGTTTACAATTGATTTTTATGACTACTTTTTTTTCTGTGGCAGCAGTGCTCACTGAAGTGGTTTATTTACTGGATTTTTTTTTAAGTTTAAGGATTAACATCCCAGAAACAATTATTCAAATACGTGAAACTTTTACTCACACGTTCTTATGGAGAGAATTTTAAAAATTCACATTTCACCGAACAACTCCGAAACTTTTTTACATTTTTTTTTATCTCAATTGCAAAAAAACGTATAAAGAAGTTTGTCTTTAAAAAATCAATCATTTTGACCGTTTACCTGGGCATTAGATTTTTTGGAAAAACTTGTCAATTAAAGATTAAAAATTAACAAGTAAAGATTTTTACCGCACTGAAGGGGGTGGCCATTTTGCCCCCAAATTTTTTTTTCTTCAAAATTCGGGAAACAAGAAGTTCGAATCAATTTTGGGCCTTAAAAATGAGTAAATGGCCCAGTGCTCACCGATGACACCCGCTAAATTCCTTAAGTAGGCCATTTTGCCCCACATATTTCTCTGTTCGTTAATTTTATGTAAAAAATAAGACAATGTGTGACCAAGACGTATCGAATGAAATGTACGTTCTCCGAGTGATATGGAACAGATATAAACGTCCAAGATCGCGATATGAAGAGATGACGATTGAGGCGAAGGGAGGAGGAGGGATAGAGGGAGGTCAGAATGGAGATGCAGAGGCGTTGCATTAACTCAAGTGTTGCACTACTTTCGCCGTTTCTCGGTGTTGGTGCTCTCGTGCCGTCAATGCCATCGTTTTTATCAATTCCTTCCCTCCTCGTAAATACAATGTGTATTCCACTAGCAGCTACTTTTGCACTCGATTGAATTTTTCGCACGAGCACCTCCAGTTTTTTGCTGGCTGGTTTGTTCAGTAATTCACATTGATCTAAAGTCCTTATTTCATGTTTACATATAAAAGAAAACATAGGATTATTGATTTGTGAAAAAAAAAAAAAAAAAATTAACAATAATTAATAATGCAGTAACATTGAATAAAAATCGTACTTGAATAATAATCCATTTATATATTAATAACTAACTTGGACTTTAAACTAATTTATATATAAAAAAATGGCGTCGACTTTGAAAAAAAAAAAAAAAAAAAAAACCTTTCTCATAAAATTGCAACTTTGTTTAAATATGTTGAAAAAAAAAAAACAATAAAAATATATTTATAGACGCATATATTTAACAAAAAATAGTGCATATATGGAATAAAATGCATAACAAGATTGCGGCTATCCTCGTGTGTACCAGAATACAAAAAAAAAAAAAAAAAAAAAAAAAAATAAAGATCTCTCGTTAATGCGATGACATGCATATGCCAAGAGTCAAGAATCCTTGCGTCAGCGAAAACGAGCGGTGGAAAATTGCCTCGGCATGAATATGACGATATTCTTGTTGTCATTTTTTTTTTTTTTTTTTTTTTTTTTTTTTTTTTTTTTTTTTTTTAAATTTATTTATCTTGTTATTTTTTGTTCAATAATAAACGTCGCGATGTAAATATTGTACGAGCGATCACCTTTTCATTATATATACTCAATGTTTGTACCGTTACACGTACGATTCATTGAACTGCGTCGATAATCGTCCACGGCTCTCTCTGGTCATTCAATACGCAACGTGACGTCATAAAACGTATTCATTACTTTATATATATCACTATATAGCTCAGTTCTCGACAGTGAGCTTAATCGACGTGGATTAGCATAGAAGTTTTGTTTAGCGTGGGTGTATCCAAGAGACTAGATCTTTATTTTCTGTATCTCATTCCAGAAGCGAAGATTATAACACTCCATTTTTTTTTTCAATATCACAATCCCACCCGATTGATTACATTATCTGTCATTTATATTTATTTATTATTAATATTGCACGAGTTCGTATATTTATAGCTTGTATAAAAAAAAAAAAAAATAAAAAAAAATAAAAAATTTATATAGCACAAGACATGAATTCTATTAAGCACTAAATCAATACTTAACTTTTATTTTTATTTTATGAATCAAGAAAGTTATCGTGTTAATAATCATTTATTTTTACTCCCAAGTATTTTAGAATTCAAATTATTAATTATGTTTCGAATAATTTCGAAGACAAGACAAACAGGTGAGGATAAAAATCGCGATTGTTAGGGAAAAAGAGAAAACGTCATGAAAAAAAAGAGAAAAAACACGAGAGAAAAAATCAAAAGTAAACAAGAAAACACAAAAAAAATGAAAACAAAAATAAACAATGCGAATCAAGAGTGGTACAATTCTGTCTCGTAGATTTTGTTGCACGTAAATGCACATACACGTCTCTCGACGTCGCTGCACTCTGGGTATGATGTCGAGAATATCGTTGGTGGGGATTCTGGATGCAGGTGCTGGCCTTGGGCTGCCTAACATCAAGAGACCACAATCTCTTCGTGCCTTACCAAGCAGCAGCAGCAGCAACAGAAACAGCACGTAGTAAAATCCCCAATGGTCTACGGTACACAAATGCACACATCTACCAATATCTCTCAAACATCATAGAACTCTGGTTTATGTGTACAGTACATTTTTTTTTTTTTTTTTTTTTTTTTTTTTTTTTTTTTTTTTAATACTGTATTGGTCAAGCCACTACTTCGAAAATCTTTCGTATACGTATTTGAAATAATCTGTAGAGTTTTCTTTGCCTCGTAGACAACAGTGACTATATAGGGGAACATGGGGCAAAATGGACCTCTGTGGCCAAGCGGGCTATCCAAAAAAAATTATTTTTTGAGCGAACTGGGCTCTTCCAAAAGTGAGATATTTTTGCTAGCCCACTTTACCCCAGGGGTCCATTTTGCCCCATGTTCAACTATATCGACGAATCTACGATATACTCGAGGTTTCCAACTCGTTACCAATATATATGTTTGTGTATTCGACACACACACACGTACACATGGATCTGCACCAATGCAGTCCTTTGTTTAGGAGGCATTTCGAGTATCATTGAAATAAAGATATTGCCATTTTACACGATACACGAGATACCAGCATTGTTGTATGTAACTTTTAATTTTGTTACAAAATTCTTTAATCATACAAACAAGAATTTAGACTCAAAAAAAGAGGCAGTTGCTTTAAGTTTTTTGGAGAAAAAAATCTTTCGTTTTGATTTGATTGCAACCAGGATTTCCTGGAAGCAAAATTCGTGGCATTTTTTTCGATCACATCTTTTGTTCAAATTTTATCGATGATGGACATTTTTTTATTTATTTTCCAAAAGGATTATTTTGGAGTAAAAAAAAAGAATGTGAAGAAAGTTTGAAGTTATGGAAAAACGTAAATAAAATAAAATCAAGAAGTTTTTGAACGGGTTATCATTTATTCGTAATGTTTGGTAATGACATTTTTGTTTATTTGTATTTTTCAAAATGAGATTTTATTGCTAAATAATAATTTATTGAAACCATTGTCGTTTGGAAAATTTCGAATGAACTAAACTGTCGTAATTTGTGGAATACGAACTCGAACGTTGGATAAAAATCATCGACGGAGATCAAAGATCGATTTTGATTTACGTTTGGAGTTTGATCCGACTGACAATCGACGAATGGTCAAAGCGACGAGGCAGAAGGGGTGTTGGTTGTAAGCAGCCTATTCTATACCTTCCCATTTAGCACCGAGAACTCGACGATATATACCCAGGTGGCAATAAAAAGTAACGGGCCGCTCCCCCAAGACCTACGATGATTACCACACATCTGATTTCAGATTCTATTGCGAGCTTGGATATATAAAATCTGTGAGTGATGATCAGGCAAGTGAGAGAAGCTTCTCGGTGTGTGATAAAAGGATTTTTTTCGAAGGAAGAATAAAATCGACATAACGAATTGAAATATATTGTAATTTCTTCGAATAATTAAAATAATTCCGAAAAAAAAAAAAAAAAACAAATTAAAATCGTTGTGATTTTCATTTTACTCCAAATTTCTCGATTTCTTAAATCTCTTTGCATCATTAATTTGCGATTGACCCAAAAAAAATAAAAAAATAGTGTAACAGGTTTGAAGATAAATTGCCTTTTCATGGAAAAAAATAACAATCATGAGAAATTTTTAGTCGAAAAGATTTTTTCGCATAAATGTTTCATTTTTAAAGAGTTAATTATCGTTGCGAACACTCAACAAAATTTTATTCGAGGAAGTCGCAGTTATGTTTTCTCGATGGAAAAAAAAAAAAAAAAAAAAAAAAAACAAAAAAAATCACTCTACCATTTATTTTGAAGCACGCGTGAGCACGAGATTTCGAGTGTATTTTCTCTCGTGTGTGCATCTGTGATGTGAGGTTTTTCTTCGTATTTTACGAAGAGAAGGCGAGATGCATGCAAGCAAGAGACGCACTCGCACTCTCGTATCTCTCTGTATAATATGAACATAAATACAGTGACATACAACTAGAGAATAAGAGAAAAAAGAAGATAAAGAAAAGAGAGAGAGAGAGAGAGAGAGAGAGAGAGAGAGAGAGAGAGAGAGAGAGAGAGAGAGAGAGAGAGAGAGAGAGAGAGAGAGAGTACGTAACGCATGAGTAGAACTTGGATGCAAGCACGAGAGAAATATAACATTTAGTAGATGTATATAAACGAGTGTAGCAGTACGAGGCTTTTCAGGATAAATTAAAGAGTCAATATTTAAAAAATCAATGAAAATGAATATTATTAGAACATTTTATTTTTATTTTCACACCAGAAATCGTTAATTCTCTACTTTCAACTCGAAAAAATTGAATTGAGATTGATATTTTTTTAACTCTTTGCCAAATATCTGTAAAAAAAATGAACAATAATTCGTAATTGTTTCGACGAAAATATTTTTATTGACGACCAATAAAATTATTCATTAATTGCACAAAAAATCCTGATTTAGCAACGGCGGTAAAATGATCTTTTTAAAAAACACCATAAAAATGATCAACATCTTACAATTGGCTAAACAGTTTTTATCTCTCGATTTAATTGTCGATAAAACATGAAGAAATTCATAATTGAGAATAAAACTTATTTTTCCGCTCGTTTAGCAAGACGCAGGTAAAAAAAAAAATAAATAAATAAAAAATAATAAAAATAAAGTGAAATAAATTGTAAATTATGCGGTGGTTTTGTTAATTCGGTGTGGAATGTCCTATATGTGGATGGCAGGACGTAGGTGCTGTCTAGGGATGGCGTCAGCGAGACTGGCGCGGATTTATCCTGTGCTTAGCGCGCTCACCGAGGCCACCTATTAGCGTTATTGTGTATATGATTATTATTATCATTATGATTATTATTACACGGAAAGTTAGAGACTCGAGAGTTTTATGCAAAGCAGGTACTTCGAACACGTATGCGTGTGAAACGAGAGAAAAATATTGAAAGAAAAAATTAAGAGGAAAGAAAAAGAATCGAAAAAAAAAAAAATTAACAAAATTAAAGCAGAGGAGGATTTAGTTCAGTTATTTTTTTTTTTTAACTTTTTTTTTCATACGATAAAATCTTACAATGAAATTAATTTGGTATAAAATAAATTAAATAATTATTCTTGTTGAAAAAAAAAAAAAAAAAATGAAGAAAAAATGTAATTGTTAGAGAATCGAACAGTCGTTCGTTATCAATTGTTTAAGTTAGAGGAAAATGTATCTTTTTTTTTTTTTAATCAATCGATTGATATTATAAAAGACGATTGAAATGATTTGTTCGCTATTGTGAGAGACTCTTAAAGATCTTTTACTCGCTTTCTTTTTCTCTGTTTCTTTCTCTCTCTCGCTCGGGGTCCCTCTCTCTTGAGATAAATCGAGAGTGAGGCTCGTGACGTCAGTGGTGACCACGTGTATCACGTAGTACTACGACGACGAAGCAGTCCGATCATCTTTCTCTCTCTCTCTCTCTTTCTCTTTCTCTCTCTCTTTTTCTCTTTCTCCTCTTCTCCGCAGTCTGCATTGGCGAGCATGGAGTTAAATCCAACAGAACTGTAACGTAACCCAAGAAAAAAATCTCCTCTTCAAATCCAATGTTTTCAGACATTATACGTTTATTTTAATTAAAAAAGTCATTTTTGTTTCTTGTAGAAAAGAAAAACAGGTTTTTTTTTTTCTTTTTTAAATGATTGAAATTTATATTTAAACAAATCTTTACAGAGGCCAAACGAGACAATGTGGCCAACGAGTGTGAGATGATCGTGTTGCGATACGACCTGGAGAAGCGTGGCCCAGGGATCAAGGACGACTCGGTTGGTAAAGGGAAACAGGGTGCTCCGTAAGTTTTACGTGTATATTTACCCTCGATCCATTTTTATTGTCACAAATGGACATTAAAATAATATAAAAATCTTTATATTTACGAAATATCATACTTACCAGTAAATTTTTTAAAAAATATAATTAAAAAATGAAAGAAAATGGCAATTTAGATGAAAATTAAATTTTTTTCAACTTTTTTCTCTATAAAATTGTATAAAAACTATACATTGATATGATTTATAATAAAAAAAACAGTACGATTCGAAAAATTGATAAATTTTTAACCTCCAAAAGCATTCAGTATTTAAATAAATGTCATTTTCTTAATACTCTCAGTTAAAAGATCATCGAAAACCAACAGAAATTTAAGGGGGGCGTTGTGGAGTGAAAAAATGGAAGGGAGGATAAGCCCAAAGGCAAGAGTGAAGTTATAATGCAAGTCCACTTTTGCACTGGTTGTTGGGAAGGGAGAACCTCTGTTGGCCTCTCCCCTTCCACATGATCTTTGTTTTTTTTGTCTTTTTCTCCCCTCCAACGCTTTCTCTCGTCGATGGCTGTTTTTTTGTTGTTTTTGTTGTTGTTTTTTCACTCGCCCTGCTCTTTCCCTCTTCTTTTTTCGTGCCTCTCCGTCTTTCTTCATCTTAAAAACTCTTTCTCTCTCTTGCACATATTTATCTGACCAGTCTCCTCGTTTTCCACTACTTTGCCCTCTTCTCCCTTCTCCTCTTTTGAAATAAAGACAGAAATACGGCGAACGACCCCGCTCGCACTTCTCCTCTGTTCCTCTTTCCCCTCCCTCGATCTTTTTTCCTCTCTCGACGAGCAAAGCAACGAAAAGAGGTAAAGATTCGTCCATGTGTGCGTGATATGGGCAAGCGGAGGGAGGGAGACTGGAAGAGGACTTCGGAAAACGTGTCCCAGCCTGCACACGACCTGGTACAGTCCCATCAACAAGTCTCGATCATAACATTCGCTTTTTAACGTCGTTCAAACCAGCCTCAAACTTGTGCCAAAGACCTGCTTGTACTTTTGCTTTACCCAGGTTTCAAGACACACCATTACGAAGCTGCCAACGTCTTTGAACATATATATATGTTTATGGGACAAGGGGGTACCTGCGCGACCTGTCGAGCCTTCAAAGTCGCCCCCAGGTGCACAATAGACCCTGAAAAGCGTTTCTCCCGTTGTTGACGTTTTTTTTCTTGACCCTACACCACTTTGGCTCAGGGCATTTTTACACAGATCGAAAAAAGATCCTTTCAAATTGGGTTTTTCGAAGAAAAACAAAAAAGGCATGAAAAAAAGCAATTATTTTCATATTTTAAAAGGAAAATACTTTTTTTTACTTAGGAAAGCAACTTCCAATGCAATTTTTCAAACAACGAAACAAACCCAAACGAAAAATGTATAGAAAAAAGTGATTTTCATGTTGTAAGAGGAAATTACTTTTTTTTTTTACTTGGGACAGCAACTTCCAATGCATTTTTCAAACGTTTATGCTTTTTTTTGTAATCGATAGTTACTGAATAACTCGATGATGTAATAATTCTACGCTAAGGACAATCGTGAGCAGGGAAATAAGGAGAAATTCTGGTTGATGAATCGTAGTTTATTTTTTTTGTTTTTGTTTTTTTTTTTTCTTTCGCGACTGTGGGACGAATTTTAAGTCTTTAATTTTTCGCCTTCGAGGATAAGAGAGATGCTGGTTAAAACGTGTCTTGGCTTGCTCGACTCGGACGGGTACAGTCCGAACTAAATGCTAATGATAACTACATTTATTGCGACTGGAATCTTCAGATTTTAACGCGCGAAACATTGAATAAAATTTCATTGTCGTTTGAGTAGCTGTTTTTTTGTGTTTTTTGTATTTTTATTTATTTTTTTCCTATTGACACTTTTATCTCCGTGTTTTCGTAACGTCAGTCGATCAAAAATGACGATTTTAACGAGATTCCCGCGAAATAATTATAATAATATTTATAAAGTAACGAAAAAATCGTCAGATACAATTTTTTCGAAGATAATTTTTTGAAATTTTGCGCGAATCTTCTTGAGCATCGTATTATAATGTGTAAAAAATTTGAGAAGGTTTCATCGTCTAGTAATCGAGATATTCAGTGATTAAAATGTCAACTTTGACACGAGGTCTTGAGGGAAGTTACGAAAAAAGACGATTTTTCACAACAAATAACTCGATTTCTAGACCGTAAAACTTTCTCAAATCTAACCCACAGTTGAGTATTATTGTTACGAAGGTTCATACGAATTTTGAACAATTAAACTTGGAATTTGTCCAACGCATGCCTATCGCGTGAACCTCCTTAATTGAGGAATAGAATTGTTGTTAAGTTTGGTAAACTAAGCGAAAATAAAGGGAAAAAGAAAAGCGGTAATGAAAGTTGAGTCTATAATTTTGGACAAACTGGTCCTAATGGCTTGCGAGCTGGGGTAGTCGCGCAAAAATATCTATAATATTGCCGCAATTACGAGAAAACGAGCGTGCTAAATTCCCGTTATAACAACCGAAGACAACGACGGAAAAAAGCTGCTCCTCGGCTTGCCCAGAGTCGTCAAGTTATTTCGCATTAGCTGAGCTATAAAAATCATTCGTTATGCTCGAACGAACGAAGCAGATGATTGCACTGACCTTGCAAGTTTCGCGCTACTGCACCCACAGTAGCTAAATAACAAAGACACGTTTTTCAAGTGATATTCTTAATTAACGATTGTATTTATTTTTGTGTCAATGCACCGCATCATTTTCCTTATCCGAGATGCAGGTATTAAGAATTTTCTTACCGGATACGTAAGAAATCTCTTCCGATCAAAAAATGGAGTTAAAATGACGGGTTGGGGTCGTAAAAACCTTCGAGGGTACACGCAGGAACAATGAAAGAAAAAAAAGCCTATAATTCCAAGTAAACAAATAAATTTTTCATTCGAAAAGTAAAAATTAATTCTGCAGAATGTTCTCTGAAGAATCTTTGAATGAATGCAGTAGAGCGATAAAATTTGCATCTGCATTAGATTGATTCGAATCTGGCAAAGTAATCGTGTCATATATTGAACGCTCCATTTCTCGAAAGTGTCAGATATCTTTGAAAATACGTTGAGGAAAAGTGATTCGGTGCGCTTTCGACGAAATTCAATCGTCGGTCTTTTCCATTCGATCTCTTTCTTTTTCTCTTACGAATTTGGGAAATAATACTAAAGTATAAATATATATTGAATCGTGGAGTTGAATGTGGAAAGTAGAGTAGGAAAAAGAAGGGAGTAACGTCCTTCGGGCGAGACAGGAGTAAGGAGTGTAGAGCGAAGGATGGATAAAGGAGATGAGGAGATTCGACAGTGCTCGAGATAAGACATTGAGGGAGGTCAGGATAGGGAGATTGGATGCAAAGGATCGTTCTACGCGCCATTATTATCTCTCATTCCTTTTCCTCTTAGTTTTCTCCAACTTGACACAGTAAATAAGTAAAAAAAAAAACAAAAAAACAAAAAAAATTAGTCCAAACGAACGTATATAGAAAGAAGAAAAAAAAGCTGTAAAGAACTTTGGGAAAGGAAAGAAGAAATAAAGTGAGATAATGAAGCAAAAAAAGGAAGGATAAAAAGTTGCGATTGCAGTTATCAAAAGAGCGGTAAAAGTGCATTCACCACGTTTGTGAACGCCTCATTTCGAACGATCGTCGACCCGTCTTCAAGTTTCTAAGTGTTTTTATCCTCTCTCTGTCTCTCTATTTCTCTTTCTCTTATTGTCTGATGTTCATTCTCTCTTTTCCTCCCTCTTTCTCATGAACAACAAGTTCTTGGGGGTTAGATGAAGAAAAAAGACGAGATAGTCTTTGCTCGATAGAATTTTAGCCTCTTGTCTGGTTCTGAATCGTTTTGTAGTATAGGGAACGGGGACATTGCCGTTCAGGACCTGCCAGAACATTGTCCTCGTTGAGCTGGTCGCGGGCGTCGCACCGTCGCGGTCTCTATACTCGCGTTACACTACTATATAACACATATATATATACAAATATATACAAATATATAGATATATATTTACATTCGAGGGTGTATTTTGCATTTATACATATATATATATGCGTTTTAACATATAACAATGTTTCTATATATATAAATATATACATAAACATATATACAGCGTATAGATAGTGTAGCGCCATTCCGTGTCGCTACTCATGCTTCTTCTGACTTTCGTTTACATGCTTCGTTGTACAATACTTCATAGATATATGTATACAAGTACGATAAATAAACTATATAGAAACGTATACATCCCCTCTTGTGGTGTACAGGACCTTAGGATTACCAAGTCAAATAAGTGTGTAACCGAAGAAACAGAAAGAGAAAGAAAGAAAGAGAGAGAGAGAGAGAGAGAGAGAGAGAGAGAGAGAGAAAAGGTAGTCCCGGAAAAATGCAACGACAACGAAGGAGTCAAGGAACTCCTTCTTCGTGTCTGACACACACACAGACACGTACACGATGACAATTTTCTACGAGTTTATATGGAATTTCGTATATTCGTGTCTTTGCAGTCCTGACAGTAGTTTTACCGAAAAGAATGAAACGTTTCGTATATAGAAGCAACGAAAATTCTTCCTGTGTATATACGAATCTTCCAAATCTCTAGAAAGCATAGAAAAATAGAATATCTCACGCCTCAAAGATTTTGTACATGCATACGAAAAATAACGCTCCAACAGTCAATTTACTCGAGTTTCTACTTTTTTACCTTTGTTTTTTTTTTTTGTTTTTGTTTTTATAGACTGCGACGTATGAATTTAAATGGGTTTGCCGACCCGATTTTCATTTCGTGCTCTTTCATTTGTTTCGCACAATTTCGTATTTCAATTCGAATCCGAGAAACTCTTCCCACTCGTCTGTATGCGATTGCATTTTGTTTTTGGAAAATCGGAAAAATTATTCATACTTTGGGTTATTTCGAGAGTGACGTTTTCATAAAATAATTGGAAGATAGATCGAAGCTGTCAATTTTGAAGGATTTTTAACACTTTGCATGGCTCGGTTCGAAAATATGGCGATTTCCTAAATTATTTCCCACTTTAATAATCTTCGTTTTATTGAAATTTTCGAATTTTTTTGTTTGGGTTTGTTAAATCACTAGGAAAAGGTCGAACAATGTTTTTTCTTATCGCCATCTTAATATTCCTCTATTCACCATTTCAACGTTTCTGGTTAATTCATTTTTTTTTTTTTTACATTATTTTTCGACTGTCAAGGTGGCCGTTAGTGTTTACCATTTGGACTATAAATGCGGGAGAAAAAATTACTTGACTTTCGCGTGCAACGATGATTCACCTGTAATCAACGTTCTCTCTCTCTCTCTCTCTCTTTCTCTCTCTCTCTCTCTCTCTCTCTCTCTCTCTCTCTCTCTCTCTCTCTCTCTCTCTCTCTCTCTCTCTTTTTCTCTCTCGCTCTCTCACTCTTTCTGTTGCACACATACGTTTTGTGAGGAACGAGAGTTCCTCGAGGCCCTCTCTCCACGAACAATGGCCACAAACATAACGACGTTCCATTATATCCTCGATACGTTTTTTTCTTTTCTCTCTTTTTTCCTCTCGTTCTACAAGATCGATCGCTCGAGGTGTATACTTCTGCGTATTATTTCAACTGTTATAACCCCTTGCATGTCTCTACTTTTGCGAGAACATTGCTCCCTATATATATATCTATACAGGATCAATCAAAAGTAGCACCAAAATCCTTCAGAATAATTGATTTTTTTCTTTAAATTTCAATCATAAACGTAATTAATCCTCAGGATTGCTGCTCACAGTCAAATATTTTATTCAATCAGTATTCCGTCATTTAGGAAAATGATAACATTAATGATGATGAAAAAATTTTTCCACTTCCGGGATGTTCTGGAAATTGATTTTTAATTACCATCGAAATAAAAATTGTCAAATATTCATTTAAACAAAAAAAAAAACTAAATTTAAATCAAATTAAAATTTTTCTAAATCTTGGTCACTTATTAAAAAAAAAAAAAAAAGATCTGTCGTTTGAATATTTTTCAGAAATTTCTATCGAATAATTTATAAATTGACTTGAATCAAAAAAAACTTGAATCAAAAAAAAAATTGAGAAAATCGATCGTCTCTTAGAAAAAAAAAAAAAATTTTAAATAAGTTTAACGAGAAAACTCGCGTGGCAAAACGATGAAAATCTCGGTGATGACTCGTGAGAAGCGGAAACGCTCTTGACGCGCGCGAGTCTCCGCTCGTGCGCGTCCATGAACGTTGAAAATCGCACATAAAGATGCGCAACACACCCACGCATAATCCCGTACATAAAAGTGCAAAAATATATAGATATGTAAAGGGAATTAAGAAAAAAAAAAAAAAAAAAAATGGCGAGGCTTACGTGCTCCACGGATTGGAACAATGGCCTCGTGCAGAAAATTAACATTTTTAAACGCAGAAAAGCAGCCTAACGATTATATCGAAGTGCAAACTCATACAGTCGTACATTTTGCGTGAGTATTTATCATCAGGGCGTCGCAGATCAAGAACCTGGAGTATTCGTATAAATTTCATTGTTCGACGAGATTTTATGTCTCTTTTTATCACTTTATCACTACCTTAAGCTCCATAGAAAACGCACTCGACCCACCGCCACATAGTAACCTTGGCCCGAATATCATTTCCCAATTTACATCACTCTACTTTTTTTCCTACTCTTCCAGAAGTGAAAAAATAATAAAACAGTAAAATTAATAAGCAAAACCTTGAAATAAATCTTTTGTTCAACGACCCTGTGAACAGCTGTTACACCTGAAAACACATTTTCTGAATATTGCACTCGTACAAAAAAAAAACACACACACATTATTTCTTCTTTTCTCTCAATTGTTTAAACTTCCAATTCATTCTTCTACTGAAATAATGCAATTTTTCGAACATATATGTCATTTTATTTTCTTAAATTGAATTTTTCACGACGAGCATTAATGACGAAATGATTTATTACGAAGTTATTGAGTCATTAAATTTTCTTTTTTTTTTAAATAAATTATTATTTATTTATTTTATCAAGCTCGATCGATCTTCAGATTGGAAAAAACAAAATATTATCATGACATCATTCACTTAATAGGGAAAGTGTTACAAATTTTTATATCCCTGATTTTTCTCGTTTTACAGAAAATTGCACTAATTTTTTCCTCCTAGTGTTTTCCTTGAAACAAATTTTAACCACGTTGTTTATTTTATTATTTTATTTTTATTGTTTTTTTTTTATTTTTTTTAGGATGTTCCATTTTGTAATTGGAGATCAACAAATGGACCAACAATTCATGTTCAGCATTTTTGTTATTTGTTTTTGTTTTTTTTTTCTCGATTTATATATATATATATATGAATACGTGTGATGTAAGTACAGTTTTACGCGTCACATTTATCTATAGCGTGTACAACGTCCACGCTCTATAATTGCAACTGTCTATTATGCAGCAACCTATAAAACATACGCGCGCCAATGTGTCTACCAGCTGGTAAATAAGTCGTGGAATATTTAGCTCAGGGCTAAGGGAAAGTCTTTATCGATGATGAACGTCGTTCATTAAGGGCTGATTCATCTTTTTTATTCGATAATTTCTACTCAAATAATCTGATACGTAAGTAAAAAATTAAAAAAATTAAAATAAAAATTGCAGCAAATTAAATTTCCACAAAAATTAAAATCACTGGATTGATGAGTTGAAACACTATTTTCAAGTAAATTAAATCTACGATTTTTCGTATTATATTATGAAAAATAAAAATATCATTTTGTCTCTTTCAATAAATCTTTTTTTATGTAGAAATTCCTGGTTGCGTAGTGAATTAAAAAGCAATATATATTTATATATTAATCTTATGGTTGCACAAAGACAGAGAGAGAGAGAGAGAGAGAGATAGAGAGAGAGAGAGAGAGAGAGAGAGAGAGGTCTTTATTGACTGCGCAGTTTTCCTCAGATTTTTAGCTTTCCCGGTTGTCCTCGAGAAGTTGTGAGCCTCGCGACTAAAGATCCAGGTTATTCAGCATCAGGAGCGTAAAACACATGGACGAGTACTCGCGAAGGTCTTAACCGAGAGTTGTAGATCTCGTACATACTTAATAGTCGCGAGGGAGGGTGGAGAGGCACATGTCAAAGGTGCTTTCCCTCTCTTTATTTTTCCTCCTTCTCTCTCTCGCTCTGATACAAGATTTATTTGCAAGTTGGCGTGTGTGTCAAGATTCATACATACGAAGATAGCAGGCGCGTGCCAGTGAAGCCTTGAGGATTGCTCTGGGCGCTGCAATCAAAGGATACGGGGGAGTCCAACGCTCGTACATATTAGCCCATGAATCTTAAAATTTCACATTCATTATTACAATTTTCCAAGATCTTCGACGACTCATTCAATTTCGTTGCCACTCACCAAATCTTGAAGCTTTCAATTATTCTAAATAAACGGTAATTCACTTTAAAATCATTTTGAAAATCGGTACGCAAAATAAAACTTTTACAGACACCGAAAGTTTTTTTTTTTTTTTTCTTCATTTTGTCACTTGAAAAAAATTTCATGACGTACGTAATTTTGTTTTCAAGAAAATCCTCTTTATTTCTGCATCGAAATGAATTTTATTTATTTTTATCAATTTTGCTGAAAATATTGTCCAATTATTTTGAAATGTACGCTTGTCTCATTGTTTTCATGAATTCGTCCACTATTTACTCGAATTTATCGATCTGAAGGGAAAAGAAAGAAAAAAAAATACACAGAAAGCGAAAAAGATATTGAGGTTGGAACAGAGGTGCGACGGTTATTGGGAAATTACGAAATCCTTTAGAAACGTCCAAGGAGGTCCCGTATCCGACAACTTCTAACAACCAATCTTTATGCAGCTGAAACTTTGCAGCACCGAGCAATGGACCGTCAGGCACGTCTGATTTTTTTTTCTTCCTTTATTGGACACTGTCTGTGTCTATGGAAATCTAATGCGAAATTGCGAGTGTATGGATTGAGAATATTCAAATGCTTTCTGTCTACATATCTGTGGAGATATATAGAAATAAATAAATGTAAAGCATGCAGGATTCGTAGTTTGTATTTTCATATGTAATACGTAAATTCAGTACGACGTAAAACCTCAGAAAATTCGCACATGTACGGGCCTTTTCATGAGACTTTAAAATATTGTTAAAAAATAATATAAAAATGGCAAATTTTATTGAAAAAGTACGATTGTCATGAAAAATTCAACATTTAATTCAAGATTGAGTTTCATCGTTTCAATGTTTTACGCAATTTTTTGATCAGCAAAAAAACAATTTATAAAGAAATTGCTTTTATTTAACAATTATGAAAGCAACGTAGTGAGTTTTATAAAAAATCTTTAGAGGAACGAAATGAGCGATGGAACATAAAAATCGCTTGAAAATTAAAGAGAGCACTGATAAAAATGTCTGAAAATGTGACGTCGCGGAATTTTTGCATTTATTATAGTTGATGGTTCCACAAATTGATAGCTATTATTATTTTTCAAGTTAACAAAACGTTGTGCTGTACGAATGCATCGTCAATTTATTTAATTATTGCATTAAACTTTGTATAAACAGCTTTTGTGAAAATTTAACACTCAATTGACTAGTTCGAAGCAATTATTTCGACTTAAAGCATGGCATCTTATGGAGAAAGTTGACCGGAAGTTGAATGATCACTGTTTTTCTACTTATGCACCTAACCAAAGTAATTGAAAAACATAAATTTTGTATAAATTATAAATAATAGATACTGAAAAAAAAAAAAAAAAAAAAAAAAGTAGTTTTCGAGCACCACGTTTCGGAAGGATTTCAATTTCCGGTCAAAAATGGGAAGAATCCAGGGCTGCAGGTAACAGCTGATGCGAACTTTAGACCTAAACTCACTTTTCTATGATTCTCGAGTCGTGGTCGATCTTATTCTTTAATTTTAATGAATTTTTCAATTAAATATTCACTACGATTGTGGCAGATTCAAAATCAAGTTTTTTTTTTTATATATAAGCTCCCCCTTGACCCCGAGGACGAATCATACTTTTTGTAAATAAATTTTCCTACTGTTGTTGAAATTTCATAATTGAGAAGATAATCAAAAAAGTGGAGGTTCGATATTTTGTACGTAAATAAATGCCAGCTTCGTTTTAGTACTTGGATGTTTTTTTAAAGTATAAAGTAAGTTACGAGATTATTTGTGCTAATTGTGAGCCAGAACATAAAGTTTATGTCGGATGTTAAAATCACTGGGCACATGGACAATTTTACTCCGAAGGCCTCTTGTAGGCATAAATACACACACACAGATACGAATGCTCGTCAAAAAGGAAAGGGCACGTAACAAACCAATTTTCGAGATTAAAAAATCGTGAAATATAATGGCGAACGAGGGGAGAGAGTTTAGATCGGTTTTAGCTGAGGGATCTCGTAGAATTTCGTAACGTCGATTTCTTCTCTCGTACATAACTTTTACTGTATATACATATGGACAATGTACAGCATTTGTTTATATATTCGACCCACGAGGCTCCCAGTTTCGTAAATTTCAATGATTTTCCATTTTTCTTTCATTTAACTCCACTCGTCAACTCTTTGCAGCGATTTAGCTCATAAAGTATCCTGCGTTTCGGGATGTCGTGTTTTATACTTTGGCGTTCCATTATTCTCGTCTCGTTAAAGCGTTGAGTGACTGCGTCGCAGAGTCTTTTGTCTCGAAACTCCAGCAGCAGCAGCAGTAGCAGCAGCGAAAGGATTCTCACCGTATGCAAAACGCGTCTCCCTTTAGTATTCTCCATTTTCATGTTAGTGTCGTTGTTATTTTTTTCTTTTCCTTCATTCTCGTCTTATCGTCGTCGACAAGAAACATAAAACAGCTCAAGTGAGAATTATTTCGAGTGGAATTTTGGAAAATGTACTTTAAATCGTTCCCGTTGACAGCTGACGAGTGTAATGGATGAAGAGATAAAGAAAAATTGATAATAAATAAGAATTTCTGATGAATTATAATTGCAGCTTGAAACGTCACTATAAACTCAAATCTTCACCGTTTATAAGCTCGGATTAACTCATCATATGCGGATCAACAGCTTCATGTATATTAGATTTTATGTATATGTATAGTTTCTAATCAATTCGATCGATCGATGACGTTCTCTTGGGATGGAAAGCTAGCGAACTGTACTAACCATGCCAATGGCAATGTGCCCAAGACACCTGAGACTAAATTGAGGTGATGGGGTAGGCATCAAATTTGGCAAGAGCTAGAGTGAGATAGAGAAAGCTAGACATAAAGAGAGAGGGAGAGAGAGAGAGAGAGAGAGAGAGGAATGGGGGAGAGATATAATGGAGACAGAAGCTAAGTAGGTCGTGTGTATGATAATGTTCCCATTATGGCGGAGAGGATTCTCCGGAGGGTCGTCCAAAGAAGGGGAAAGGGGAGAGGATTGGAGAGAACCAAACAGGGCTGTTGTTGAGGCACCCTCTCGCTCAGATTTCGCACCACCTGAGTCTTTGTTAAGGACTTAATTAATTAAGGTCCCTTCCGGGTCTCTCACAGGGCGATTCGTTTCATCGTAGGGTCTTGAAAGGGCGTCTATTCCTCGTCTCAAACTTCTCGCAGCTGATGCCCACCTCTCATCTCTCTTATAACCCTTAAAAAATTCATCACCGTACCATTCGTTTCAGACACTCTTAACTCGTGAACGAAATGAAAAAAAAAAAAAAAAAAAAAAAAAAAAAAACATCAACATTGTACGAGAAATAATCTGGGAACGGTCGTGTCCCATGGAACGAGTTATACTATTGTGAGAAATACAATTGAAGGTGATTAGGTGCGCTTTGCATACGTTTTATTTATTCCGGAAAAGAAAAAAAAATATCAAGCAAAAACATATTTTATTAATCAAGGAAAGGAATTATTCTTTATCGCAAAACTTCAAGAGAGAAATGAAAAGGTAAAAAATTTCATGGTAATGAAATATTTTTAACGACATTCGAAAAGTGATAAAAATATTGATAACCTTTTTTAAATATTGTTTATATTGTTACTTGAACTAATCACATCTTAATGATAAATATATTGCTGATTGAATTTATTCATCGATCGATATGCAGGCGATTCTCTATCGATTAGAGCAGAGATTCGATGACGACACGTTATAATATACCGTATTGCCTTATTATATGTTCATTAACACTTGCGACTTAATTATCGAGTGTACGTGCTCCGAAGGAGGTTTTCCGTGAAACGGTACCGCCTTGGGGTTAATCAAAGCGTGCAACATCGCAGTTTTCATCATCACTATAATCACATATACAGATATATTCGTTCGTTCGTATATCACGAGCACGTTTGCTATGTATTCTGTAGGGCAACGTTGATTTATGGGTTTTTCAAGTGGCTCGAAGTGGCTTTCGTTTAAATTCACGTTGATGTATGTTTCTGTACACACATTTGTACATAAACATACGATATGCATCCTTAAATATATGGAGTGTGTTAAAAATCACATTGGAAACTAATTAGTTACGTAGATCGTGAAATTTCAATTAAAAAAGTCCTTAGCCGTTTTTTTCTAAGATTAACCGTTAATGAGATATTAAAGAATCCGTAAAAACCATCAAAAATGCTCAAAAACGCGATGTAGAGTGGGGGAAGCGCGCGCTTACCGTTCGCGCTCAGCGGATAGGCCGCTGCCTTCCACGCCCATTTCTTATCAGTGTCGCACACGATTGGCGGTTACTTTTAAATCAAAATATCTCATCAACGGTGCATCGTAGAGAAAAACATCAAAGGGAACTTCTCTTCAGAATTTCGAGACCTATCTATTCATGAAGTTTGAAGAACATTCTGCGACAGCCTGTATCAAAACGACTCGATTAAAGTTTGAATTGTTTCTAGTGTATCTGGGCTACTGTTGGAGCAAAGGAAAGGGTCAAAAAGGGGGAGGGGGCGAAAAAAACTCAGAAATAATACTCGTCTTCGATTCATGAGCTCTCGCGATAAATGGAAGCTTGCCTGCACGATGTGTGCAATAAAATACGGGAGAGACGAAGAGAGTTATCCGTTAGCCTAATGAATAATTCTCTCGGGACTACCGATCATTAATTAGGATGTATCGATTCAGATAATAATGCAATCGCGCTTATCCCGTGAGATGAATCTTTTTTCTTTTTTTTTTTCTTTTTTTCTTTTTGAATCGTCATACCACCTGCCAACGACGAAGACACCGGTCAAGGCTACGGATGAAAATAAACTGAGATAAAGAAACGTATATCTAACCGAATGGATTATACTGTAATAGATTCTCGTACGTACTCTTCAATGTACGAGCTGGAAAACTGTTCCCTTCGGGTTTCAATATGTAAATAATGGCTGCATTTGTTTATAGATTATTTATAAATATATTGTATTTCAAAGATTGTTTATTTTTACATAACAAATCAGGAGCGAATGAAAAATTAATAAAAAAATTTGAATAATGTGTCAATATCCGATGCAATGTTTTGTTATTTATTAATTATGTATTTCCCTGTACAAAGCTTTATCCAGTTCAATTAAATTCAAGGTCATTTATACGAGGTGTACGTTCCGGTGTAACGGGATTATGGATTCTCTCTCACCGATTCTCGATCGATAAGACCGTGAAAAATTATTGGAAAAAAAAAAAAAAAAAATGTTGCACAAATCGTGACTTGATTGAAGGGCATTACAAAAAATAAATAAAAAATAAATAAAAATAATAAAAAAAAACACGTTTCTGATATCAAAACAAGGTCACTGAGAACACTCACGAGCTAGCCACATCTTGTTCAGGATAAACAAGACAGCGCTTGCTTATCACGTTGTAAAACAACCTAAGACACGTCGGATAATGTACGCGACGTCGAAGACGAATCGTGTACCGAATTACGCGACTACGACGACGACGACTCAACCTTACGGAAATAGAAATACGTGATCCAAGAGATGGTGAATCTTCAATGAGACACCGCCATCTTTAGTAAAATAATCACATCGAGTGACCACATGGCAGGTTGTCTTAGCTGAGTCGTATTTCTTTTTTTTTTCTTCTTTTTCTTTTCTTCTTTTTCTTTTCTTTTAATCATCAATTCAATTATTTATTTATCTAAACGCAGTTTGTATATTTCAAACTCAAATTCACTCATTTATTTATACAAATAGTTTTTAATATAAAAAAACACTTTCAACAAACGAATAATGTTTTTTATTTCTCATTTTAGGCAAAATTTGAAAAATTAAAATTTTTGAAATTTTGACTCTCGTTAATATGCTGATTGATTTTGGTCCCGAAATTCCAATTATTTCTTATAATTGCTTATAAAAAATTGTTTGTAAAAATGGATTTCAATTCAAAAGTGTGATTTGAAAGTTTTTTTTTTCTTCAATTTTTTTTTTTTCAAACAAAAAAACCGTAAAAACGGGGCTTATGTTTGACATTTAATTACAAAAAGGCTACTATTTTGATAAATTTCATAAAAAAAAAAAAAAAAAAAAATTATACTGATTTATAATTTTTGTGGATTTTTTATTTCGAACAATTTTTAGCGAAGTAAGAACGTCCACGATCGGGTGCAACTTTTTGATACGCACTAAAAAAATGAAAAAAAAGTAAATAATTTCAAAAATGCATCAGGCCCTAGATTCTCGTTATCAAATTTCATTGATTGCGGAAGAAAATCATGAAAATAAAAAATTTGTGTATTCGTTACACTAAAAAAATGTCTTAATGATTCGTTGAAATTTTAAAAAAAAAACTGGTTTAGGAAAAACGATTCAATTAAATGGAATCATTTCGGATGGACGCACGGTTCTTTATTGGCTCAGTTTCCTTTTCTATTGTGGTCTTTGTTTGTGGTTATGTATTCGAACGCTGTTCTTGTAACGGAGTTTATATGGAGCTTGAGGAATTTAACGATCGAAAGGAAGAATGATCTAATTCGAGGGACGAATAGAAATACTCGAGTGTGTGTAATCCGTAAAGGAGTTTTAGACGAATTTCGGACGATGTGGTGACCCCAGGCACACGCCATCACCTCATTCGATGCTCCATTGAGTGTTCACTCTGTTGAAGAGGCGTCTATCGTCGTCAGAATGTTCACGTTTGACGTTTACTCTATCAACTAACTGCACATATATAGTAACAAGTTCGAAGGGTCCGTAGGTTTATGAGTTTAGTAGCCACATACGTAAATATATAGATATATAGAAAGAAACAACGTCCCATCGTTTTTCTCGTCATCGTCGTCGCGTCTCACATCGACCAAAATCACTGGCGACGCGATAATAAAATAATCTGGCTCTTTCGAGTCATTAGGCTAGCCCTTGTTACTTAGCCAAGACCACTTAACGTTCGATGCTCCCGGGCTTTTTCTCCTTCTGTTTATCTCTCCGTCCCTCTCTTCTCTCTGTCTCTTTCGTATGACTCCATTTTTTTTTCTCCTGATTGATATTTTTGCTGCTCATATGCAACTTGGCATAAAAGTTCTCTATTGTTTAGTTTGGAAATGAATTATTCTTCAATTCTTGTTAATATTTTTTAATTGTTCACTAATTATTGACTAAATTGATGAATTTTTACTAATCTATCAACGATGATATTGTAAATGCATGAAATGTGATAAAAAAAATAAAAAAAACAGTAAGAATTGTGATCAAAACCATAAGAATAAGAATAACTTAACTCGTCAATAATTTGTTAATTGAAAACTCTAATACGAACCGATAAATATAATTCCTTTAGAGACATTTCGAGGATGATTTAATAGAGAAATTAATAAAGGACAAGTATAGCGGAGTGAAGATAAGTGACAGAAAGTTTTGAGCAGAAGTGGAAAGAGGCTGAATTTTCGCGAGTAGTTTTCGTGTCATCGTCAACAGACACAAGAACATAAACGAAATGTGATTGTACAAGTTACAGTCGCAGGTTATGGTCCGATGGTACAGAACTAAGGGAGCGAAAGTGAGAGAGATATAGAGATAGATTAAGAGAGAGAGAGAGAGAGAGTTTTGCCATACACCATAGAGCAGTAATGTCGCATGGCGTATACCCCGTTAAGTGGATCCAATCAACCCGGTGGCAGAGAGTACACGCCGCGTTACGTACAAGCGGATAGAGAGAACGAGAGATGGACCAAATGAGAATATCTCTTTGACGAAGAGGATAGAGAGAATTTCTATTTCTCTTCCCACTCTAAAGAGAGACAGTGTCATACCGTTCAGTATTTGAGAGAAACACGAGAGGAGAGATCGAACATTGAAGCTCAACAACATTGAGTGTATAATAGCAACGCATGTAGAGAGACCTAACCAGAAAGGGCCAATGTAGAGAAAAGGGATTCTGGAGGATAGAAAGAGATAGAGAGAGAGAAATAGAGAGAGAAAGAGAGATGACACAGTTATTATGTTATGAGATCGTGGAACCGCATTCGACGATAGTGCAATGTAACGCCCTGGGCGATTGCTCCTCCTCTCTCTTTCTCTCTCTATTCTGTTTCCTTCTCTGATAAACCCCTTTGTCACACGCCGTTGATTTTCACGAATCTCCCAACTCGCTACCGTCCGATGTACCTATATAGTATGACGTGAATGTTTGTGTACATATATTCAAATGAAATTGGGCTACAAATGTTCTGCCATTTTGCAAAATATCGTCGACATACAAACGGAAATGAAATTTCTGACCTCGAATCGAGAAATTTCGAAGTTTGATGTTACTGCACGAATTAATCGAGTGTCAGTGAATCCTATTACGTTTATCTCGGGATCAGATTCTCTCCTGCACGTGAAGTATTACAAGTTATGAATAAAGTGATTGGAGATTTGTCATTTTTTTTTAAATTTATTTATTGGAATAATATATGGAGCAATAATGATTTCTGGCACTCGAGAGCGAATTTCTTAAGCAACTGTCGATCATTTTTAACACAATTCTATGTTACAGCTTTATTATTTTGTTTTTATTAACACGAATGTGTTTGTACTGCGTGGTAACGCTTCATTGTTCAACATAAACGTTTGAACGATAAACAGTGAATTTTCTCGCTCGTGAGGATTATCGAGGCAGAAAAACGTAGCATTTTCTTGGATAATCATTTCACCCGGAGACTCTACGCCATAACGAACTCTCGATTGTATGTTATGTGTGTGTTCTAAAGCTATGTTTTATTCCAACTAACGCGTTGCCCTGAGAATATAAACCGGCGGCATTATAGATCTTATCTTTTGAAAATCTCTGTATCCGAGCCACGTTTGACTCTAATGGTTTTATAATATCGTGGAAGATAAGATCCGCTGGGTCTTTCGATTTGCGATAAACTATATGCTTCGAGCTACATATATACACATAAATATATATTTAATGTTTTACCTGAAAAAACGAAGCAACATTGAGGAACTGTTGAGAAAGAAAATGCTCTAAATCATCCTCACTACTTATTATTTCATTTTTTAACTTATTCAATTATAATTTCAGTAGCCAATCGATGCCACGCCAGTTTAATACGTCCGTCAATTGTTCTCGTGTGAGGTACATTTTTTTTCTTCTTTTTTTTCTTTTTAAAACGACAACCGGAAATAGATTTTATTCAAAAAAATCAAAACTATAAAGTTATTTGAGAATCTTTATTTATTTTTTTCAATGAGAAAATAATAATAATAATAATAATAATAATAATAATAATAATAATATCAGGATATTTGATACAAAAGTAGAACTTTGAGTTGATTAATTAATTAATTTCATCCCCAAATAACTGAACGGAATACGTAATTTGAAATAATTTGACAAAAAAGTGTATTTTTTTGAGAAATTCGTACTTGAAAATATTTCAAGTTCGTTGAAAAATAGAGTAGAAAAAAAAAACACGCGTGCCAGTTTGTTTAAAAAAGAGAAAAAGGCTTTTTTTATGGCTCAGGCATATTGTCGATAAGCTGAACGAGCGATAACGTCACGTCCACGTGGCCATATTCCCGTTTTTCGAGTGTTTCGTGAGTGAGCAGCTATATTTACCAATGGTGGAAAAAAAAAAAAAAAATGCAGTTGTCATAATTTTCGACAGTTTTCTCGCTCCCATTTTTACTCCCTCGATCTAACTGTACTAAATGCGCGTGTAAAAGCTGATTTGAAAATGATTTTAACCGAGTCCGGGGCAAAGTGCCACTAATCCTAATGGCTTAAATATTTTTTTTTTTTTTTACAGTTTTTTTTTCTATACTCCGAGATAAAATAATGGACAGAAAAGACAAAGAGTAATCGATGTACTTAAAGGAACTGCTGTAGCGGATATAAACAAATTTATCAAGATTTATGAAAAATTGAACAATAAAAAAGATTTAAACAAATAAATATATAAATTTACTTTAGTAACTTAATCTTTATTTATATTTATTATTTACAGCAATTTAAGTAGAAAAATTTGCTGAAACGTCATAAACAGGAAAGCCCTTAAGTTACTTGTTTTTTTATTAATATTTTTTATTATTTATTTACAAAAATTTTACTAAGAAAATCCGATAGAACGCGATAAATTTGAATGGCGATCAAAAATCATATTTTTTATTATTTATTAATAGGAATTTTACTAAGAAAAATCTGATAAAACGCGATAAATCTTAATGGCGATCGAAAATGTTCGATTCATTGAATTAGACGGAGTTTCCATATCCAATGGGCAAAATTCAAGGGGTCATGGTTCGTAAGTTTTGACGTTCCAAGAGTCCTCGAGAGCTCCCTTCCCTCTTTTGGTTCTCATGACATAACATACATTTATATATTATAGAATATAGTTCAGTGATTGAAGCAAAAGTCATCGAATCTCTTAATCAAAGTATCGAATGGTATATAGCGTGGATAGATACACACGAAAATGCGCTTAGGAAAAGGACCATAATCAGGATTATGGCAGGGATTATGGGCCTCGATTGAATTAACCACCCCGCGTCAGCGCTCGTAAACTCTTGCTAAAAGTCAAGCAGAGCTCCTCCCGTACCGTGTTAGTTACGCATTTATACCGTGCGACCCACCAAAACCGGCCTCCATAAACGGCCACTATCTCGTTACCAGGTTTCCGGAGAAACCTTATTTCACTTGTTGTACAAAATTTATAGATATATATATCTCATTAATTCGGCGTGTGCCATTTATTCGTGATTCAAAGATTCTGGAGCATTTTATTCCATACATTTGGCGAAATTTATTAAAAATCCTTTTTTTAATAAATTAATATTTGATACTTTAAATTAATAAATGAAGATAAATCATTCATAATAATAATAATAATAATAATAATAATAATAATAATAATAATCGCACTATTTTTTTCTTCTAATTTTGATACTTAACAGAAAAAAAATATCTGTTAACAGCAATTATTGAAAAGTCATTCCATTAAATATTTTTTGCACTCATTTTATAATCACCATTTTGTAATTTTTCATTTAATTTAACGAAAATTGAAGGCGATTGAAGAAATGTAAATATTTTGAAGATTTAATACTTTCTTTGAATGTCAATTTTTTCTTTTTTTTCTTTTTTTTTTTTTTTTTGCAGTGGTGCGAACACTCGTGTATGTTAAGACCCTCATGGGTTTGGTCGTAATGAAGTTTTAGTTACTTCCGAGTCACAAACTGTAGCTGTTGTCGATTGTAATTATAAAAAGTTATGGAAATTTTTCAAACGATATGATTTTGGTATAATTATGATATAAAATTCGATTAATATATTTATGCATTAACGATTATTATAACGATTATGATTTAATGGTTGAAAAATTGATCAATTAAAGATTTATCCATAATTATAAAGATTTGAAAAACGTTGCTGCAAACACTCATATGGGAAAAAATAATCATTGGGGAATGTACACACGTGTATTTAATCGTGCGGAATTGTAATCGTACCATTATGCAGCTTGGATGCAAGTTAATCACTGCAAAAAAAAGAAAAAAAATGAAAGTGCAATATAACGAGGAAAGAAGAAAGTGCTATTTGTCCCAAGATTGTTCGTACGTCGAAGAAAATATTAATCTCGTATACCGAGTACAATTGAGAAAAGTTTTCCCTTTCGAATAATCTTGATTCCGTATATGTATTTTAAATATGCACCTTATAAAAATCATGTATTCTTCATTTCCAAATAATTGCAACAATAATCATCATTTTTTAACACTTATTTCATACAAGAAAGAAAACTATGCTACTTATGTTCTAATTTCTTAATTGTTGGTATTTTATTGACAAAACAAATGATCTAGGAAATGAATGAAAATTAATCAATGCAATAAAAAAGTGCATCATAAAAAGTGCATCATAAAACTGCATCCGATTGGAAAAAAAATCGTAAGATTCCACCGTTTGTTTTTTAGGTTCCTTAAGAATGTTGTGGTGGTCGTTACATCGGAGCAGAAAATTTTTATGGAATTTTTGCAAGCAACGAAATAATTCGAAAAAAAAAAAATATATATATATATATATTTGCAATATTTGATGACATTTAGGAAAATGATTCACCAGTTCTCGATGAATTAATTATCATGGTCTCTTATGGAGTTATTAAAAATATATTTTGACATCATGTCTCCCATAAACAAATTGTGTATCGAAGTAACAGAGATAATTCCATTTAGTCTTGATATCCATATGATTTTTCATCACTAAGAAGAATAAGTGTCAAAAAAATACTCTCGACGTTTAATAATCAATACCTGCCAACCTAGACGTCACAAATATTATTCAAGTTGCAGAAATTAATTAATCTCTTGATTAATTAATTAAATAATATTAATTAATCAAGAAAGTAATTAATTAAACAATATTACAGATATTAAATTAATCTCTTGATTAATAAATATCTGCAAATTGAATTCAATTGAATTTATTGATAAGAAAAAAGGCTGAAAATCTATAAATTATCCTTAAAAGTTATTGAAGAATTGAGATTTGAGACAAAACTGGAGTAAGAAAATCTTGTGGTGCACAAGGAAAGTGCGATATTGCGTCGCAGAGAATATATAATTTCTCTGTAAAGTATATACACAAATTATCCACCTTACTGCAAAAGACAGCAGAGATAGAATTTGCGTTGATGGATATAATAATGTATATGCGTTCGACGCACTATTATGAGTTGTTATTATATCCATATATATATGTGGTATTTCATATTATTCGCACAGCAGGTATATATATGAGGCTAAATGTTATACGGTACGTACGTATCACGATTTTACACCGTTGACTCTATAATGGCCCGAATGCGAATGGATATTACGCGGATCCATTACTGCGCGTATGTTTATCTACTTAATTCTTACGTATGTACGACCGACCACGAGGGGATACCCTCTCATGCCACCTGAGCCTCCTCGAGAGAGAAAGCTGTTTTTCCATATTCGATCTTCTCGTCATACATCCTCGACATTCATTCATATTTATATGGACGCACACATATGTGTGCATGGGCCATTTTACGTTTATTTCACGAAATCTCGATTCACATTTTTACCAATTTTAACCCTGCACGAGAGTCTGCAAATAAAATCAATTTTTTAATGAAAAAAAAAAAAAAAAAACTTTTTTTTTCCACTTTTTCAAAATTTCCTCTCGTTTCATTGAGTTTCTCTTATTAATTATCCACCAACTATAACTTTATCGCAGACCATTCTCTTCGTTATTAAAAATCGAAGAAAATGGTATAGGATTTAATATTATTATCACAGACATTCATTGTTTTATATCAAAGAAAAGATTCGGGTCGTTTTTTAACCTCAAATTTTGAGCTTACGTTAAAAAAAAAGATTCCAGTGTTTTATAAGTGTTTGTCTTTCCTTATTTTTCAATTTTTTAGTTTTATAACACTTTTATTTGGATGTAGAATTTTTTTTAATTACTTTTTTCACGGTAGAACAATAGTTATTGCTTTTCAATGATTTGTTTTATATTTTTCGTTAAGGAACGACGTGTTTTTTTTTAATATCTAAGGATTCATCCCTACGGGAGCTTCTACACCTTACAAGCACGTGTTCTGACATCGTCAAATTGGCATATTCTGTATTACGCAGTTATGTACAAGGAGGTGCTATTTAAGTAATGATTTTTCTGCGCAGTAGCTACGAGGAAAATATACACGACGAACAGGAGTATCTTATTCGTTTCTTTTATTAACTCTCTCGATTACTTTCACTTTTCTACTGTATAGAAATTATTTAAATACGGATATATATTTATATATATGTTTTTAGATATTAGATATGTCGAGAAACACCTTTTGCTTGATAATTTTCCTCTCTGTTTGCTCTCACTGTGCTCTATCAACGGCGTGTACCTAAACCAATCGGACAAATTCAATTTTCTCACCTGGAAAAAGTCCTCCCACCCTTTCCTTCTCTCCAGACAGTATTTTATTTACG
The DNA here is from genome assembly GCA_948107755.1 of Campoletis raptor. NCBI lineage: Eukaryota > Metazoa > Arthropoda > Insecta > Hymenoptera > Ichneumonidae > Campoletis > Campoletis raptor. The sequence goes on along the minus strand of OX403625.1, from coordinate 15,043,720 downwards.
ACGTGCCTGATACACGCGGATTGTAAATCAATCATGAATTTTACAACCCGAGGGATAAATACGAGTCCGAGTAAAAGTGAAGGCGTATCGCACGTGATTTTCGTAACTAAAAAAAGGGCTTTAAATCCTAGTGTTTTATCGAACTCGCCAGGCCTTTTTCAGCCCAAGAATTCGATGATTTGCTGTACACGAATCTCCTCGCGTTTCATTATCGATATGATTTTTCTTTTTTTTTTTTTTTTTTCATCGGCACAATCGCACGCGTGGCTTGCGTCATTATTTTGTTATCGTTTTTATCCTTTAACCGCTGTGTGTACACAGGATTCCAATGAACCCGAAAAGAAGAAAGAATAATGCTTAAAAATTTATCAGAATCGAACCTAATCCTTCGATTGGCAGTCATTCTCTTTTTTTTTCCCATCGCAACCATGAGTATTCAGAGGTTCAGTTTTTCTACGATCTTGTGACCATTTTTTATACTTTATTATAAAAAAAAAATTATTAAAAACATTCCAGACGTTTGGTTCAACGATTTAAAAGTTTAAGAAGAAAAAATGAATGGCGAATTTTATAAAAAATTTGATTGTAAATCAGCTGGAAGAAACTTTGATTTTGGAATTTATTCGACGAGGAAACGAGGTGGCAAAACGTGTCCAAAGGGACGATGGCGAGTCATTGATGAGAGAAAACGCGGGAAAGGAGAGCTGAGAGTGCGGGACTTGATACAAAGCAGAGATCTGGTCAGGCGAGAGGAACTCGAGTGCAAAAGCTAAGAAAACGAAGGTGTACGGTGTACGTTGAAGCTGAGGCTATCGAACGTTCCGTCACTTGGAATGAACGATTGCCTCCGCTCGGCCAAATATGGCGAACACTAGTTTTTACCGGGTGTACAACGTGTCGCCTGGTTAAACCGGCAGACAAACTAGAATCGATGAATGAAAACGAGAGACACCGATGTATATAAATACATAGAAATAAACACACGCACTCATATCGACATATAAATACTGCAATATGTTGTATTTAAACGTGTTTTATTTGTGGATCGTCACGGACCGGCGTGCACCGTCGTGTGTGGGACGTCGTCCCACTGAGACACATTCGCGAGTTTCCACACTTGTCGTTTTCTCTCTTTTTCCCGTCTCGTTTAACACTTTTTTTTCTTCTTCTTCTTCTTTTTTTTTCTTTTTTATACTTAGAGCACGCACGTCTATTCCATTTACGATAACCGATATGATCTTATGCGTTTAGGCGTATAATTTCATCCGATAAACCTTTATTTAGATATTTCTTTCTATATTTGGCTTTCGCGTAGTTTTTCTCGCGTGTCGTGAGATGAGACGCAGTTTCCTCATCCGGGACGTCCACGCTGACGACTTACAATTGTGTAGGCACATCACCTTTTTTTTATTTTCTTATTATTGTAAATATACATCGAGTTTTGAATAATTTACCATTATAATGTCTGAAGTATTACGAAGCCTAAGAAATTTGCTCTCCTTCGTTTATGAGCTGATTATACAAAGATTTTAACGCCTTTGACAAACGCTTTGACAGAATTAATATCGCCGACGCGTTTCATAATTGCTAATGACGAGATTGTGGTTTAAACTCGTGATTGAAAGGTTACCGACTCACTGTAAAGGCGTGGGTGGTCCTGAGGGGAAAAAAAACGACTTTACGATTTTGTATACAAAGTATTTACGAAAATACACAGGGAAAAAAAATATATATATGTATATAAATATCGACCCGTAGGACACGCGAGTACCTTTGAATTTTTGGCGGCCCGACACCGCTTGACCATTAAAGCCCATAATCCACGGGCGAAAAACCCCGTCAACGAATGCCTTTCGCAACGGTGTGCCTTTTGGGCCGTAAAATTTGTAAGAAACTGGAGAGAAGCGGATCGGACAGTGTCGCCATTTTGGGCTCGACAAAATTTTCGACCACCGTCATCGAATTCTCATCTTTTTCTTTCTACTTTCTCTATTTTTCTAAGACTTTGTACCACTTTGTACAACTTTGGAACATCCTGAGTACCTTTAAAAGCTTTCAAACCAAAAAGATCACCGAAGTTACATGTATATTTGTATATATAGATATAATAAAAATATACAGATATATCGACAACTGGCAGAAAACGGAGACAGGGGCTGTAAAATTCTTAGGACCCGTGACCGAAGCCATTGTAGACAAAATACTCGTGTCTCGTTGTACCGTAACGTCGTAATCGCGCCGTAAGAACGAGATCACAGAGAAAATGAAATCTTCTTTAATTTTTGCCTCTGAAAAAAGAGAGAAGGAAAAAAAAACGTTGTCCCCTTTTCGCGTAACTTCGCTTTGACACTTTAACAATAAGATCCGGACGAAGACGAACAGAAAAGAGATAGGACGCTGAGAATCGAACAGTCAGCTCACGAAAATCGTAAGACGAGATCGTTATTCTTCGAACTTCAATATAATTTAGCCTCATGGGTTGGTAACTACGATAATGTCTTGAAGTTACAACCATGCAACAACAACGTTACGAGTTTTGTACTTACGTATATAAATATACATATGTATGTGGAGATATATATATTTAGACTGTAATAAACGCTACAATAAAGGCCGTGTGTCGCTTTGGAATTTAAGTTCGTTCGCCCATCTATTTCATATTATATTCATTTTTATTGTGTACTTTAGTGTCTTCGACTGCTTATTTTATATATATTTTTTTGTTCTTTCTTTATTTCTTTGCTTCTTTCGACGAACGTATGATCTTCGATCTTTTTGACTTTACGAGGCTCTACCAGGAGCATTAAAACGACGTGAGAAGTGCCTCCCTACCATCCAACGAGTCAATAAGTTGTTACATTGTAACCATTTTACGTTCTGCCCTACCCAGATACGTCAAATCCGGGTGTTAAGTTGAAATTGACGAACGATGAATAAGCCAAGTTACGACATTCCCAAAGACAAATTTACGAAACTCCTCCAATTGTTCAAACAACACAAAAAAACTATAGGGTTTTACATTTTACACGATTTTTTTTTTCATCATTTCATAAAAACGTGCATAAAATTATTCATGATGGTCCTTTCACGATCTCCAATTCATCATTTTACTCGAAAAATGTTAAATCTAATTATCGAACTTTTAGCAAAGAAATATAACTTTGAAAATCGTCTTATTCAGACGACACTTCACTATTTCTATTTAAATATTCGTCAGCAAATAATTCTAAATGTTAAAAATTGACTGATTTTTTAACTTTACTTATTTATTTATTTTCAAAATTCAGTCAAATTTTTTATCGATTTTCTGGTAAATTAGAATCGATTTCAATAACTTTTTTTTTTTACGGAATAAAAACAGAATTACATGTACTGTGGATCCAGATTTCTGGAAGTGTAAACTAAAGTGTTTTTTTGCTGCCTACATGTACAGACTGGGTCTGCGAGACCCGAAACTACCATTAAAACATAATTAAGAGCCTGCTGAGGTCAGAAATGCCAAAATTGACGAATCGATGCTCTTCCAGCTGTTGAGCATGAACAATCTGTCCTGATCGAAATGACGGATGTTCCATGACAAAATCGCGATCGTTGCATGACTTCACATACGAGCTACGTTTATATTACAATGTTTATTTTTTTTTTTTTTTTTTTTTTTTTGATTTCTTACTCCCAGAAACATCGGTATGATCGAACGGAGAGAATGAAGAAAAAAAAAGTTGGGAGAAAAAATTGAGCGTCACTAAAGAGGATCGCAGGCTGCGTTGGGCAAGCATTGTTATGCATATTCGTGAGAAGCCTCGTTTGTATCTTCGCCTACAATGACAGCTAACTAACGCCATTATGCAATGCGTCATGATTTAAAGTTTTTTTTATTTTTTTATTTTTATTTATTTCAATCTTCGTCCTTTTCTCTTTCATCTTCTTCTGGAATGCCACGTGTCCGGATGGTTCCCTATCAGAATTTTTGATCTCGAAATCTCAATATCAATTCTCCAATTGTGACTGTTACATGAAGACGAATTTAAAAATGTCTTTTCTTTCGATTCTCATCCCAATTGATCATTGAATGTTTACTCAACAGCTCAACTTTCACTCTACAGGAATTTATTCTTCGAATAATTCTCTCGGGGATGAAACATTTCATTGGACAGAGTGAATCACAACTCAAAATGTCACTTCACTCGCTCTTGGGGTCGACCCGACTCAGGGCGAACTGAATCCGCTTCCAATGTTTGTACAACTCACTCCTCAAGTCATGGAGACATTTTTTTTATCTCGAAATATTTCGAGTTATCGAAACGATATGAAGAAATGTGTCGGAGCCTTGACGCGTTAAGTATTTCCAAAACAAACAACTCATCAGCCTTCGGAGACTGTTTCATTGTATAATTTTAAAAAATCCAGACTCCCATAAATTTTCTATTGAATTTAAAAGTGTCCAAAATTATTGTAAAAAAAAAAAAAAACTTATTGAAATAAAACAATTAAAAAACTAGACTGATTATCAAATTTCAGTAATTGACAAAAAAAAATCACGAAAATCAAAATTTTTTGTCTATTGCACTGAAAAAAAAATCTCTTCAGAATCGTTGTACGAATCATTACAGAAAAAAGAGCTTTATTCCGTTATTTTTTTATTATTGCTTCCTTTGTAGACAGATGACAGTAAATTAGAAAAGACCGGAAAAAGGGACAAGAACTGTAGGAAGAATGTATCAGAATAAGAGAATCGGGTTAGTAAATCGTTGTCTGGTATACGAGAAGAGCAAAGCAGGGAAAGTGAGCTCGATAATGAGGTTTGAGTGGGAGGGTAACGATGGCAAGAGTAGCAATTTCCAATTTGCAGTCTTTTGTGTAAATTTCCAGTAGGATATTTCAAGGGAGTTGAAAAACGACCATATGATTAAAAAAAAAAAAAATAAGAGGAAATAAAAGAGTTCTTAATCTTAAGAAAGGAAAATTTTGCACCTGTTTCGTAAAGACAGGTTATTAAAACGTTTGCCTCCCTCTTAGGGTTCGATGACGTGATATGATGGATTTTCTCACGGTGCTTTGTTTCCATATTGACGAATAAAATAGGGCGAAGAGTTGGGCTTTCTGTAGTCGGTGTGATGGTGAAAAATGAGGGCTTTTGGTATACAAGACAGACGCAGAATTGCTCGTACAATTGGCCGCAGAGCGGCTCGGGAGCACAAACATTTTAATGACAGACTTTGAAGAATCTAAACCATGGACTGTTCGATAGAAACGAGTTGTGCACTTGGTGTGTACCTAGCAATAACGAAAGTAGAAGACAATACGCCAAGTCCGAGGAGGGACGAAGTAAAGGAAGAAGAAGAAGAAGAAGAAGAATAAAAGGAGAGAGGGAGAAAAAGAATAAAAAGAGGATGCACGAAGGGTAGAAATGTGAACGGACAATGAATTTCTCAGGTTTGTTGGACACATGGCGTCCTTTCCGGCTTCGTGTACAGTGCGAGTATTTCCCATGAATATATACATCTATATATTATTCAATCGCGAAATTTTCCCTCATACTGTTCAACGTGCACGCACGTCTCAAGCCGTGAGGCAAAGAGAATAAAAAAGTAAACTTGTAGAAGCGACGTGACGAGAGACGACGCGAGTCCACAATTACAACAATTACCGATAACGTCCTGCTATTTGTTCGTTAATCGTTTCTCTCTTATATTCCTATACGTGGAAACCGTATTTTCCACGAGTCTTTCTTCGCCATGGCAAGATTAAATCCGCACGAGAGATAACTAAAAAAAAAAAAAAAAAACGTCGAGTCTCTTCCAAGAGTTAATTGAAAGGAGGCAAAGGTTCACCGCGACTAAAAAAGAAAGTCGAAAAGTCGGCGTCACCAAAGGTTTACATTAGGGTAGTAGAAAAATATCGTCGCCTGGAAGAGTACCAAAAAAACCTTGTTGTCCTGAGTTTCGATGTCTCTTTCATGGTCGACCGTGAACATTAAATTTACGTTTTTTTTTTTTCGTCCATCTTCAAAGAGATCGAAAGCGAAATTCTGGCTGATTGAGAAGCAAGAACGAGCTGCGACGAAAGAGCGAAAAGGCAAAGTGGTTCAAGGACCTTTGCATTTTCTAACGTTTCCCAAAAACCAAGCAATAAATCCCTCGCGTTATAGCGTGACGAGCACAACCAACGAGAAGAGGAAATGAGGGAAAAAAAATATTGAGACACTCGACTGTCCGTCGGTCAGGCTCAATATTTCCAAAACTTTGAACCGTGCCGAATTTTCTTTTCCGCATCTGAATCAACGCCTTGGAACCCAATCAGAGGTGGAAAAATATTGAGCATGAAAAATATACCGAGGACCAACAAAACTTTGCTCTACTGACTCCATCCACGAGAAAAAAAATCATTCATTCAAACGTGTGTGGCTTTTTAGGTTATGTTACGAGGCTTTGTCAGGCGTGAGAGTCTAACTCTGACTTTGCTTTGTCGGCTGACTTATGTCTTGCCATACGTCACGTACCATTGTAACCATCGCCCAAAAGAAAGATGTCTCTCTATACCGAGCACACAAGCAGATGAAGAAGACCCAAAAGTAGAGAAATAAAAATAGAGAATAAGGACAATTTTTTCTTTTTTTTTTTTTTTCGTTCTCGACTTATCATCCTTGTCATTACTGTGCTTGTCTCAATATTAATGGCGCTACGAAAACACCATGAAAACTTGACTCATTTAAGACATGGAATAAATAAAGAAAATAAATCACCCGGGCGTGGGAAATAATTCCAACACTTTCTAACTCTCCTGAATCCTTTCATCAACAACTCTTTCGAACGAAAAATTCGAATAAAAAAATTTTATCATCATTTTTTTTTATCACGAAAATTGACAATTCCTCTTCATCAAATTAGATTTCAAAAGGAGCTTCATTCTGATGAGTAATTGCACTCAAAAGATAATGTTCGCAATTTTTCTGTGAACTTACACCGATTGGCGACGACACATGCACAAATATGCTTCAGGTATTTGCTGAAAATTTATGCAAAAATTTATGATTCTCTCTCAACAGATTAAACGAAAAGGAACTTTGTTTTGATGAATAAATTTCACTCGAAACATATAGTAGAACGTACGTAATCCTTCTGTCATTTAATACCAAAATGGACGAGGACACATCCATGACTTTGCTCCTGCAAGTGACACCAGCAAGCCATCGCTATTTATTACGTTTTTATATAAAATCAGAACTGTTGAGTGATAAGTTACATTTTCATAACAGAAATGATCTCCTTTGATCGTTTTAATCGTTTCGCGAACATCATATTTTCACGTGAGGAAGGAAATGCATTATGAAAATTGACAGTTAAGTCCAGGACAAAGGCACGTTACTAAAGTTGGTCATTTTATAAAGTAGTGTCGCACATTTTGAAAGCTTTAAGCAGCTTTCCAGGCTTCGAGATTACGTGTTTCCTGTTCGACGATTGTGTCTTTTTTTATTTTCGACATTGAGCTATCGCCAGTTAGAATCTTTAAAAGCTTTCATTCTTTCGAAACGTTGTGTGTTGTCTGCGTCAGCGACGATTCCACGGGATTAAATGCGGGTGCGAGTCGTCGGCTTTTTCGTCTCGATATTTTTTCGACGCATGGAAGTTTCTCTTTCGCTTTGTGCGCAGTTGAAAAATTGAATGAAACAGATTCCTCTTCGTGATCCTAAGATTCATTGTTTTCTGCGTATTCTCATGTCTTCGAGTTCCGGAACACCGAAAAGCGAGTTATTCGCGTTGCAGTCGCACGAATCGATTCAATATGCAAACGGTAAAGTTTCGTTCTGGAGAATTTGGCCCGATATTCTTTACGACTTTGAATTCAACTCGAAGTTCGATGGTCCCGAATTTTGTAAATTCGACACGTGCTATTTATGAGCAATCGTTACTTAAACTCGATCACATATTGCACAACGTATTTTTTTTTTTTTTTTTTCATTATCAATTATTTGGATCAATATTTTGGGACAAATATCCATCTATTATGTTAAAATATTGATTCAATTTTTATCGATAAATTTTCGAATTTCAATTATTTTTTTTTTTTTTTGACAGATTTTTAATTCGAAAATTTATGAAAGAAGATTGAAGCAAATCGATTCAAATGAATTTTCAAATTTCAATTTTTTTTGACAGCTTTTCATTCAAATTGATATTCGTCAATATGAAATTAATAATCGGTTGAAAAATTCATTCTCACTATTTGGGAACTGCGAACGAATGCGAAATTTCAAGCAAATTTGATAAAAATGAACTCGATACCGGAAATGATTTTCCTCAAGTTCGAATCTCCTGAAAAACAGCAAAAAAAAACGAAAATAATGAAGGAAGCCATTGGATGAATGGACTGTTAATTAAATTTGTCCCTTAGCGAGGTTTTCCGGTTGGCACGTGGCGCCACAACGCTTATCGCCACATTTCATAGGATTTTACGGCTGAGAACTTTAAGACAGTTGTCCCCATTGACCACCCATATGCCTGGAATCTCTCTCTCTCTTTCTCTCGCTCGCTCGCTCTTTCTCATTTTCAATTTTGCTCATTTATTGTGGTTTTGGAGTCAGGGTGGTCGTGAGCAATGGTGGATCGAATTACGAGAGCATTCATTCGGAGGATCGTCGAGTTCGATCGTTGATCGATGTATCAAGACACAGCTAGGCATTGTGGATTGATAATTAACGGGTTAATAAATATTTAGTCCAATCAAATTCTTTCAAGCATCAAAATAATCATAATAATAAAAAATAATATTTTCCTATATTTAAAATCATAAATAAATCTTCCAATTACGAAATTTTCATGAAAAAATGTCTCGTCTCTCATTTCCACGTTGTATTTAAACAAAAATCTATACAACGAATGAAAAAATATTCAATGCGACGTACAAGAGCAACAAGAAACTGAAATAAAACATAGGTTTTCCCATGCACCTCCTTCAACGCGTTCCCCCGAACTTAGCCAGGCGCGTATATTCATTTTTATTAACCGACGTTTCTGCCGCAATAAAATCGAGCGCAATCTTCATAGAATCTTTGTTGAAACACGCGGTTTATCCAGTGTGTAGTATCGAGAATGGACGAGGTTTCTTTTCGGCCCCTCTCCCCTTTTCGGCTCGTATATATAGCTCGTTTCCTCACTTGCTCGTGGCTGAGGGTGCGGGGTGTAACGACGTACACCCTCGTCATCAAGCTTGTGAAAGAGGACGACACATATATTCATGGATGGACGTTTCTGAGTAAAAGTTCACATTCCACAATGAAAAGGGCGTAACGTTGAGCGTTTTACCAGCAAAGATGAAGAGCTTCGTGTCAGTATTATTGGAAGAACACTCGCACTGACAATTTGAGAGAAAAAGAGAACGTCGGAAGAGTGTGTGGGTTGCTAGGATATAAAACCTGATGGCCGATAACAACCACTCGCTCACCCCCCCCCCCCCCTCCCCCTACCCCCTAAGCCTGAAGAGCCAGAAGCATATATATAAATATATATGTACTTTTTTTCCAGAAACTACCCGCTACTGTATCCCCTCACGATTCACTCCCTTCTCTCGTCACAAAAGCTGTGAGTGGTTCCCATTTTTATTGGAACCATACACGGATATGGATAGGGGTTTCTGTATATGTATATATACAGTTATAAAAATATATATAGAAAATATTGAAGTATATAGTCTCCAATACATTCCAAAAGTATCATGATTGATGGAAAACAAAAGGACGCGTTGAGTCTCTATTCATGTTTCTGCTTTCTTTGCTTTACGTCCTTTTACTAATCAGCAAGTGAAATGCACTCACGTATAACTTTTTCGCATATACACACAGGTACACATATCTACCGGAAAATGTCAATATACATGTGTAGTTCGAGTGTATAAAGCAAAACTGTGGAAGAGTGTAAGAAATATATTGCAGGAGATTTGAAGGGGGAAGAAGAAGCTCTTTCAGCCGGATGTGGAGTGAGTTTTCACTGATGGCTCGACAATATGCGATCTTTTTCCATCCTTGACTGCTGTCACTATCTTTCAATATTTTTTTTTCCTTTTTTCTCTCCTTTTTTTTTATTATACAGAGAATTTACTCCGTTTGGCTATAATAATACTTCTGTGATTCTTGGTCACAATGATCCAAATGTCTGAAGACATGAGAAAAGTATCTCGTGAGTGAATAAATCGCTGGAAAAATCGTTTGTCTATAAATGTTGAGCACGAGAGGAGGATGAAGAGCGTAACCGATCTTCTCATTTGCCAAACATCTCATCATCAGCGCAATATGTTTATACCTATTCGAGAACGGATATGAACGATCCCCGTTCGATCGATCGATCGATATCGTAAATTATTACGGGGCTCAAAGCACAGAAAACCGCTTACAGATCGGGCTAAATCCGTGGTAAACGAGCCAAGTCTACGTAAAACATGTGTTCGATTTCCTCCACAGAAACATCTCAATTGCTCGGGCTCCATCGACCAACAATCTTCGTCTCTCGATCTCTCATTCTTATTCCCATATATACTCTTTCATATATTTTTTTTAACTCTATAAAACGTTGAATGAAACTTATAAAAATCGTCTGAAAAAAGAAAAAACTAAACATTGATTTTACTCGGGAAAATATGAATTCTTTAAATTTGAGGAAATTTTTTTGATTAATGTGATTTTTCGATCATTTTTATATCGTGACACGTGGAATTCTTCGTTATTTCTTTTGTCGAAACGCACGAAATTATCTTGAAGTCGAAATCGAAGATAATTAAACGACGCGAAAATATTTCTTTAGCTACAGACACAAGAGATATTTTAGTACAATTTTTTTTTTTTTTTATTTTTTTTTTTTTATAGGTTTCTGTATATTGTTCCAACGGCGGAAAATACACCCTACAAATGTGATCATCAGAGAGATTTTCATGGGATTTCTAGATATATTTATAAATAATGGACCTCGCAGTTATTCGGAATTGAGTCGTCCAATAACTCGGTTCTTTTGTACTTGCACCTTCGACATAAATATATATATGTATAGCTTTATATAGAAATATTGTTACTAGCGATTTCTTATCTTTACGCAACCATTTTCGATAATACAGTTTCGATATCGAATGAATAGAATCCGAACGGAGTGTGAGAAAAATATAGAAAAAGAGAGAGAGAGAGAGAGGAGAGTAACTCGAGATGAGAGAAAGGTCTTGATATTTATTCGCAATAAACGTCGACAAGATCGAAGGGCATTGCTCGAGAGGCAATGATGTCGACCGGACATCGCTTTTCAGGCTTGGCAATGAAGATTGAGTGAATTGACCAAAATCCGGATACCAAGGATCGCACCATGTACTTCATGTATGTTCTATATCTTTTACAAAAGTATTTCTCTTCCATTGCTGCGCCCCTCACCCTCGTCCAAAGAATGAACCACTTTTCGGCCTCCTCTTTTCTATCTCAATGGCATTTATGAGCGACGAAGTGACCGATTTACTTACAATGGACACGTGGTTACCAGGGGAGGCGGGATTTTATGTACGTGGATTCGTACATGTGGATTTCATATAAATAATATGTGTGTGTTTTATATTTTAGTGACGTCAACGAATACGGAAAAATATGAACGGAGTCATTTATACGGAGTACGTTTCACCAGGAGAACATTTTCCTTCAACTTTCAATATCGAGTACAATTAATGGACAAAATTTAATGGGATTTTAAGGACACTTCAAGGACATTTGAATGATTTGCCAGGTAATATTGTTCAAAACTCAAATCAATTGAATTGAATCTCTTGTCATTAACGAGTTTTAAAATTTTTGAAATTTTTTTTTCTTAATGAAATGCTCCAATTAATAAAATATTTGGACTGTATAATTGACGGGAAGTGAAAAAACCAAGCTGGTGCAGCATTTCAATTAACAAAAATTCAACGAAGTTTTGCGGTTCCGTTGCCAAAAAATAACCGAAGGTACCAAAATCATTGGTAAAAAGAAAAAAAAAACAAAAAAATTGTTCCAAACTCGAAACTAGAGGTTCCGAGCTACAAATTCTTTTTTTTTTCTCTCTTTTTTTTAATTGGAATCATTTTTCACGGAGATAAAGTCATAAGAGTTCAAAAATTCGATGCTCCTGGAGTAATCCTATCATCGTTATGACTATTGTGTTTCCTATAAAATCAGGCTCGGTTCGTTAACGTGATAACGTTCTAATTGGAAGGCGAATTGGTGAACCAAGAGATAGTGAGTCATTTAACAATTTTTTTTTAATAGTGAAATCAAAAACCACGAACGCTCATGTAGGTCCAACATATTGTTAGCGAAATTTATGTGTTTTTATATTTTTTCTTCGATGAGTGCCAACCCGTTGATTGCGACGTCCATTACTTTAGTTTGTTTGGTCTCCAAATCTTTAACGAAACTGTAACTTTTTGCAAAACGTCAAAAAATGGAGAATTTACACAAAAATATGTGAGTAAAATTCTACCAGGACATTCTAGGAATTTGATTCATTGTCAAATCTGAAAGAATTGGAAAAAATTGAATTCCCTGAAGGGAATTGAAAAAATAAAAAAAATTATACAGAATTCAAAAGAAAGACGAGATTGAAACAAAAAAGAATCTAAATCTAGAGACAAACAATGCAAAAAAGTTGTACTGCAATTTTTGGAAATGATGCAATAATATAAGCGACATTTTCGAGAATGGATTAAAAAAAAAAAAAAAAAAAACTATATCCTTAGGAAATAGAAACGAACCAGACACTAGAGTAGTACATTAGGCACATTCGATCGGTCACACAAAAGAGGGATGTTGCGAATCCTGTGGGATTTTCCGGAGCAATCTCGATAAAAACTCGCTCGGAAAGGAAAAGCTTGAGAGAAGCGAGTATAGAGATGGAAAATAAGAATGAAAAAAAAGGATGGCTCAGAGAGAGAAAGAGAGAAAGAGAGAAAGAGAGAGAGAGAGAGAGAGGAAGAGATCGAGAGTGTATGTCAGAAGAGTTTCCAGCAGGATCTTCGGGAAGAGTGAGTTTGCTCAACTCGTACGTGAATATTTGCAGATACACTTCAAAGAAATTTCGAGGTAGTTGAAGGAAAAGTTTTTTGGTAAAAGCCGCCGAGAGTCGAATTGATAACAAACAAATTCAAGATGATACGAGTCTGGAGAAAAAAAATAAAATAAAATAAAAAGACAAAAAAAAAATAAAGATTTTTGTGGCTTTGGGTTGAACTGCAAACATTTGGGGGGGAAGGAGAAAAAGTTGCATGTCCTCGACCCAGTATTTTCCTTGTTTCTTCTCCAGGGAATGGCGCTCGAGAAAGTTGAGATCGCGGAGTCAGGAAAAGCAGAATATACAAAGAGGAGTTGTTGAAGGAATTGTGAGCTGGGAGAACTTGAAGGGAAATAGTGAGAAGGCGAACAAAGAGAGGAAGAGAGAAAAAGAGAGAGAGAGAGAGAGAGAAAAAAGGAGAAAAAACGAGAGGGTGAAAGAAGGAGTTCGAGTGGTGAAGCGACCAGGGCTGAAAGGTAAAGATTTAAATGCCCTCTCGCAAAAAGCATTTAGCTATTCCCCGTGGCAAACGACCATGGCGAAACTGCTGCGAACATATTTTAAACAGATTCCCTTTTCCGCTCTGGATGTATTTATGTGCCTTGCACGGGCGACCCGGGGTCGCGTGCGCTTTATACAACCCCTCGTCCCTCCAAAAAGCAAAAAAAAAAAAAAACGAATCAACCCGTACAAATCCATCCGCCATATCGCAACACTTATATACCACTGAAGATCGGGAAATATATACCTAAAAATACGAACACGAATGCAAATAAGTGCCGTACCAATATTGCAGTTTCGTTCGCAGTAAATAATCATATATACGTGTATATTTATATATATAAGGAAAAAGATGGCGGATAAATTCACGAACCGATACTTTATGCTCTCCTTCGAGTGCCATCGGTTATAGAGCATCTTTGCTATAACGTTCGCAACGATGGGGGTTGTTTTCTTCTTTTTCTTTCAGGGTTTAGAATTTAAAAGGTTTAGAGCGATTTCCCTCGAGAGGGTGCGTAACACACAGTTCGATATCGAGTCGAGTCTCCAACGAGAGGGAAACAGAGATGAAAAGAGAAAAAGCCTAAGAGGGAGGGATATGGAGAGGAAAAAGTAAGCGAGAGAGAGAGAGGAAGAGAAAGAAGAAGGAAACTTTTTGCACTCATTTCCTCTCGCCAATTCGTGAAACCCGGCTGACTTATTGCCAACTTTACCATTCCATATATAGTCCTGCCATTGCCATGTTATTACCATCAACCAAGAGAAATCCACGGTTTCCTCGTATTATTGCACGTTCAAAACATCGTACGCTACTATTTTTATCCTATTCTCCATTTATTTTCGTTTCATATACCTCGCTAAAAAGAAATAACGAAACACGAGCTTTCCCAAATGCATGGCTTGGAAATGCACGTGCTTTCGTGAAAAATGACACGTGAAAAGTGAGCGACTCGAAAATTTAATAATACTCCGAAACGTATACTTTAAACTCAAATCTACTCGCTCAACCATATTAATTTGTTCGCTTCCACAATGAAAAAACTGCGTTGTATTATTCCTTATTTGAAAATCATAAATATTCACGTATTTTACATATAGATCCATTTCTTTTTTTGACTAATTTATCGACGACACAAATTGGAGAACTTGTTTTTGTCTCTAAATGAATTTATTTGGCAAAGAAATGGTTTTTTTTTTTTTTTTTTTTTTTTCGTTTCAAATTTGATTGCAGTAAAAATCTCTTGAAATCTTGTGCCCCCGAACAATATCGTAACATAGAAATAACAGATACTTAATTTCCACTTTTTAAATATGAATCTTCAAAAATAATGTTTGGAAAGGTAAAGAGTTTTATGATGGAAAGAAAAAAATGATGTGAAAAGAGGGTTGAAAATTCCCACGAAGAGCAGGTTGAATGTGCATAAGAATAAGAAAGCTTCTGGCAAGGAAAGGCGAATCCCCGAGAGAATAAAAATAGGTGAATGGCAAGGATAGTTGGTGAGACGCATCCTTCAAGTGGAATAGACAGGCGAGAGCGGATGGTGACGCGAAAGAAGCGCGGAAGACATTTGATGGTAAATAACGTGAAGGAAGAGCGTGAGAGCGTTTTTTGAGTGGCGGGGGACGGAGGTTGCGAGTAGAAAAAGCGTTATATCTTCGGCAACATCCGCGAGACTAATATGAAGAAAAAGAAGGAAGGATAAGAGAAACGGAAGGAGAAAAAGAGAGGGTGAGTTCTTTCTAATGGAATTAATGCGCTCCTTATAACCCGCCCGGAGCGAACGATTTGCTTTTCATACCGGGGAATATGTGATCAGGGTATTAGTGCCCATGTATTATTAAGAGATGGAAACTTCGACGTCGAGGATTCGGAAGGGGTGGGAAAGAAACGAATGAACGTTTGGGCGTGCTGAAAAGATAAAGAGTATAATAAGAGACGAAAGGAATCAGAGAAGAAGCAAAAGACGAAGAGAGAGAGAGAGAGAGAGGATAAAAAAAAGAGACAAAAATATAAGAGAGAAATGATAGTCCTCGACGAGAGCAAAGATGAAGACGTTTTTTTCCCGGATTTCAATGCGGAGCTGATTTAAAATTCATCAGGCTCTTTAAGGGCTTATTTTTCTGCTCGCGCTCCGGGGTATTTATATTTTTTTCCCTGCCTTCCGGCCAACCATACACAGCTCCTTCTTGCCACTGACTATTGCTGTCTTTATCATCAGCACACCCTCTGTTTGCGAGAGCAAAAGAGAAGAATGGGAGAGAGACTCAAAGATAAAGTCACGAGGAAACGAGTACGACATTGACGTAATCCTGTATTCGCATTGGCAAAAGTACTTTCTCTTTTTTCCAGAGATAAGAAGACCTGCGACTGTATAATTTTTTTTTTTTATTAATTTTTTTCTTAATTTACCTCGAATGTTCGTTCCGATCTTGAAGGTATTAAGTGTTCACTGGTGTCTCGTTAAAAAATGACATGAAATATAAAAATTTCTGAATTATTCTTTGCACGAATCGTGAAATCATCGTATGAGTTATTGAAAATTATTAAATTTTTATTCCATTGTTACTTAATGATAATATCATTCGAGAATAAAGTGAGATTGGAAACATAAATTTATGAATATTGAATTGTTTAAGTTTTCGAAAAAAAAAAAAAAAATTACGACTGAATTAATTCTCGTCCATTTAATCGAAAATTGCGAGAGGAAGTCGAGTCAAAATAAAATTATTCATTGAACAAACTCGCGGCACTGAGGGCACTTGGTTTGAATTTGAATAAAATAAAGGGAGCCCAGAGGGAGAAAAAAACGACGGCAATTTTTTTTCACTGGATCTCCATTGAAGCGAAAAAAAAACATTGAAAGAGACAAGAGAGAAGTTCAGTTTACAGATTGCATTAAGTGATATCTCTTGGAAATTACAATACGCTACATTTGACTTGGAATTTATAATATCCAGCGTTGTTTGGGTTATGTAGAGCGTCGATTGGCGATACAAGGGTGTTTTTATATATATTACATGACATTGGCACCCTGGGACCTATATTGTGTACGGGTCGAGACGCTAATGCTTCCCCTTCGCCCGTGCAACCCTCCTTGACACGGAGGCTCGCGCCCTTACACCAATAAGGGTCGCGGAGCACTTGGTTTTTGTGCCAAACTTTGCCCTGCCACTTGTTCCATAACTGTCCACATTTTTTTCCGTACCAAGCTCAATTTTCCCTTGTACGCGCCAATCGTGAACCAAAACTGCTCTTCGTACTAATTAGGGGAACAAAAAAAACAACAGCATTACGGAACAACGTGAAATTCATCATAATGGGATTCAAATGAAACCATTGAGTGGATTGCAGGACGAAAATTCGATGATGGCAAATTCTCTCCATTTCTACTTGCACCCCTGGCGCGCTTTAATTTGTCCTCGTTTGCAGAATCCCATGTTTCAAGGGAGAATATAAATCAGCGTTGAAATGAACGAAAGTGGACAATTATCGGGTATGATGATAGAAACGAGATTTCCCGTCAAAGTGGCGAAGGCATTGTTTTTGGGGATAAACCAGAAAGCCGTGTACAACGCCATGGACTTTCGATCCATTTGTCATTATCATCGTTGTTGGACGTAAAATCCATTTAAATAGCCGTGCGAAAGTTCGCAGGTATATTTTAAGGGCTAGCAGTCAGAAAGGCATATTTCCGGATAATACAATACTCAAAATTGTGGGTAACACGTTCGTCTAACTGTTAGAGGTCCAAATGTATAATCATGTCCACCAGCATCGAATGACACTCGATTTCCAACAATTTTCATTGTTAGTCAGCGTTATGGAAGCGTTGCATAATTATGACAGGTTGACATGGTCGACGATGGTCACGGATATAAGCTGTTACCATCAACCCTAACCACCGAGGGTTTCATGCAAGGAATTGTCAGAGGCAAAACCAACTATGTTTGGATCTCTGCTCATAGTAGGTCCTTTAACCCTATCTACAAAATTGATGAGTATGAGGCATATATATATGAACCAAAAGTTGAGGAATATCCATTTGCCACGTACCATAGCATTCCTATAGTCAAAGCTCGAGAGGGACGAGGAAAGTACGTAGACATATCGAGCGAAGAAGGGATAGGATTAAGCAAAGTGAGTGAGTACGAGCGAGAGAGAGAGAGAGAGAGAGAGAGAAGCAGAGAGTATGGGAGTCAGAGTCGAATCGACGTTATTCGAAATATTAGCAGAGCCCCCCAGAGCAGGCACAATGTATGCCCTATTACCATGATTAGCATACGCTGACAGGCGCATCGAGCAAACCCAACCCCTATTCATACACCCCCTCCTCTTGGTCCTACCTCATCGTACACCACCAAGGATTATACATCTATGCAAACCTATGTCTCGAACACCCTCGTATACCGAAACCATCCAGTTGCTTCACTGCCCAACTCCCCTGCAATGCCACTCATTCTAACCTACTAGCATCGCTGGTTACAGATTATTGTTAATCGCAAGTATTCCTCCTTTGGTAACTTGCCTTTTATTTCTGCATTTGCTGATAACATTCAAATATTCCAGGAATTGAAAGCTTGATAATATAAATGGAAACAATTGAAATCGATGTTGAAAAGTTTCCCTAGAATTTGAATCAGAACCATAGAAGTGATGAATATGCTGTTAGTTTTTAAAGAATTCAAGTTCACGGCAAAATTTTGACCCACTCGATGCGTGATTTGGAAATTTGACATTGACTCATGGAAGCTGAAAACAGGATGTAGGGAACATAATTATGGAGCTTGTCTCTAGAATGCAGGAACATGATTTCTTGCTTATGAGATTCAGCGTCTAAACGTCATTCAGACGCGTTAGGTATATATAGCAAGAAATACGAGATCCCTGAGTCCAGGCTTAACATATTGCGACAAGCTATTCTAAGCATTATGCCAACACGTGAGAGCACAGCCTGGATGACGACGGTGATGACGCTGCGGGCACCCCAGTTCACTAATATCCTCACATCTCATTTGGCTCTGATGCATCCTCGTGGTTCTGTCTATCGTAGACCGGATCACTCATATGGATATTTTAAATATATCGGTGGTCTTGAAATTCACACTGGACATGTAGAGAGTGGATATGTCATGGAATTCTGGATGGAAAACTTTTTATTTGATCAATCTTGAAGGCATGGTTGATCGGATATTCATTGATTAATCAAAAGTCAGTAGAGCACGCCATTGAATAGAAAAAGAAATCAAATAGGCCAAGGAAACTAGATTAGATTGGTAGTGATTCAGGAATTAGTATCTGTTCGAAGGTTCATAAAAGACAAAAATGTATGGGACTCTTCTCCTCAGAATTTGACGGTTCATTCGGCCTACAAATCTTGTGACTCTTGTGACACTCTGTATGTATGTATATAGAGTTAAATTGCGAGTAGAGCTCGGATGATGCGCCGATATCCAAGCAGATATGTGTGCAGACCTTATACACCAGGGGAGAATTAGGGTGGCCACTCAAACCACCCCTCCGGTCGCCGTTATTATACTCCGGGATATATATGTTGCCGAGTGGTAGAATAATTATCACGTGCACTCGGCAACAATTCTCTCTCGTTCGCATAGCACGAAATAGGACCTTTTCGCACTGTCGCTTCGCGTGCTCCATCCCGTTTTCGTTCGTGAATGACCGCCGTTGTGTTCTCTTCTTGCGATATATATGTGCCCTCGTATGTGTTCAGTCGTACCCTATGACGCGTAAAGATTTCACTATATGCTACGAGACCCAGTGTATACGTACTCTCGGACACTAACACCCTCGTTTGTCCGGAAATGTCACCCCATCCCCGTTCGATTACGTTGAGTAAGTTAGACCGGGGACCAACGATGTTGATGGGGTTGGCAATCGCAATTTTTTCCTTCTCCTTCTCGAAATACTTTGCCTGTTACATGAGTGGGTTGAGGATGTTTCGCAATGGATGGCGGATGTTTGGAAATGATGGAGGGTGCATTTATTCACATACAAGTTTTGAAGCTTACTGACAAACAAAAAGTATCGCATTCCCAGTTAAAAACAGGATGGACAATAAAATCTATTTGTCGAGATCCAAATTCCTGATGGATAGAGTTCCACCTCATTCAATCGGAACATGTAGGAGCAAAGTTAGCCTTCTGATGTATGCACATGCACTAATAGGCGAGAAGCTTTACTATGCGTCGGACCACTGAAATTCAATGACGCGGGAAGTAGAAAGGTCCGAGATGGTATTCAGGAGAACGTATCCCGAGATCAGCTTCCGGTGTTTCAGGCCAGTCTGCTTTTCGTGACTGGGAAATTTGCATTCAGGACGGATAAACCGAAGGATCCGGTCGGAATAGTTCACAAACGATGACCAGGTCCACCCTCGAGCGGTCTAAGTGTAAGGATACCGAATTGGGAGGTACAGAGGGAGAAATGTCGTTACGGGGTTGACGGACTCATTACGAGTGGTTTGCATATAGACGTGGCATGGCTAAGCTCGAACTGACTGGAGAGCTTGACTGGGGAACCCGATAGGAGGTATGAACGGGCCAGACACTGACCGACTACTAGCCCAAGTAATATAGATTTGAGAGAGGGCGCTTGCAGACACAATACCGTCACTAATGCACCGCCACCCTTGCATACAACACCCCAACCCGCCAAACTACCCATACAATATCGGCTCGGCCTCCTTCCCTCCGGTTCTGCCCATATCGTATCTTTTAGTCGACCACCCTGAGTTGTCCGTTTGACAGCATTCGCTTATCCGGGCTTGATGGTGACGCACTGGAACTCAAAAAGCGTTGGGACCCCGGATTGCTATCAATAACGTCATCAGCAAAAGAATGTGCTGTATACATCATCAATGATGAACCCTAACAGCAGAATCAGTGATGGCATGCAAATAAAAACATAATACGAATGGCGCTATTCGCTAGACATTGAATGCCAGAGAAATGAGCTACCATCTGGAAACTATCGAGCAAAAGAGAATGCAGACTTCATCATTTGATTCCCGGGTAGTTAAGTTCACTTGCTACTCGTTTTCATTTTGCAGAAGTTTACTTAATCTATCTGCAAATTCAAAACAGGGCACATTGCAAACAGTTGCCATTCCTATACATAGTCAGACCCAGAGGAACGTTATATAGACTAAAACCGAGATACCAACGTGACGTTTAGGTCAAACGTAGCGTTGGCCGGTTGGTGCCTAGTATCAGCACGGCCCATTGCTCGCGAATCCGGCCAATTTCCTCTCAGTCCTGATCTGATCGTCACTTTACGATGCTTCTATGTACACGCCAGAGCGTTCCAATGTTCCCCTTCGAGAGTAGTGACTCCGTTGGAATATGGAGGGCAACTTTGGACATACCGCACGAATTTACCGTTTGGGTTAGTCCCACAGTCACGTGGCATGGGTATATACACAGATTTGGGTCCATGATGCGATACTGAAGCTGTGGACGTATATATCGGATCGCTAGATATTCATGTATGTCTATAGATAGACATGAGGGCTACGGTTCCTGTAAACCGCCCATCAACGCCGTACGAGCACTGTCCTCTATTCCCTTCGTCCACCTGACCCCACCAACCACATGTACACCATACCCGGTAGACCAGATAACGTAGTGGCTTTCCACAATTCCACATATTCCTCGTCCTTCTCTCCCCATCTATCCCTCTTCTCTACTACGAGGAGGGAAATCTTCTCATGCAGAATAATCCACAGGATATCATTCAGGTAATCGTTCACTTGGAGAGCTGGCTACGTCCATTTGAGATTTTCTATTAACACCCTTAAGTTTCTGTGTACAAATTTTGACACTTTGACTAAAATGAACTTTGGGGTAGAACAGAGATTTCAATGTTTCCATTTCTTGGATTCCTAGTCATCAAACATTTCAATATCCAATCCATTCGTCTTCGTCCTTCGGACAATTTATTCTCGACAGGTATAAGGAGAAATCCTTTTATTTCTGCATTAGCAAAAAGGCGTCGGGTCGTTACTTTTTTTGTAAACATTTTGTAAAAATCTGTTGAGTCGTTACTTTTTTTCCCACGGGTGTCGGAGCAAGAGCGGAAAAACGATTGAACGTCTTGGACATTGGTGCGCGGTTGGCGCTTATGAAATACGTGCCTCGCCTGACTATTGTGCCGCAAGAGCTACACACGTTTCTCTCGTAGATAGAAAATGTACAATATATCCTTTCAAATACATATATAGATATATATACCAGTTTATTCGAAAGGGATAGAGTGCGCTACGACGTAACATTGCTATTCAAGCCGCGACTGTACGTCCATTGTCACATTGTGCCTGCTAATACGCTAAAAGCCTATCTGTGTTTGAGATCTCGCAGCCAAATGGTGAATATGTCGTTGCCACTACCGTATCGCTCTTCCTCGCGGAATTCAAGTCCGCTGTAACAACGTTTTCATTTTCACCTCCCGTTCCCTCAAAATTTGACGAACGAGTTGACTATATTCCTCGGCTAATTGTTCATCTCAAGCGTTCATTATTCATCCAATTACAAATCGAATGCCATTAATTCTACGGCATGTCGACGCAGACCTGGAAAATTTTCCTCGTCGTCCTTCAATGTTAATGAACAGCTTCGGAGAGATAAAAAACGGAAGAACCTTCAGGATCAAGTAATCAGTCTCTATGATCGGACTCACTTCATTTTTTTTTCTTCTTTCTTTCAATGAATCTTCAGATTTGGTTGATTCTTTAGAAAAAAACATTAAAGAATGATGCAGAATTTTCGGAAAGTGATCCGTTACCCATTTTTCTGTCGTACATCGTTCGCAAGTAAATTTCCAACGATATTTTTGTGCCGCGCAAAACTAAGGGGGAATTGAGAATCGCGTGTCGAATCGAACCGCAAGCTGGCCCAAATATTTGTGCCTTAATAGAAATAACGACGCGCAGGTTTGGTCGAGCCATTATTTCGCCTCGGCGATAATAAAGAACGCACGTGATTGTGATATCTGGACAAAAAAATCGTGTACGTGTGTAAGGACTGGCCACAAGATAGGTGAGCAAAGAAATACACCGGAGGGGAGACGTATGAAAAGATGGCTTCGTCATTATTACGGGATCGTTTGTTTTTTTTTTTTTTTTTTTTTTTCGCAAAAACCTGGAAAGAGGGAGATTTGCACTGAAGCCGGGGGACGAACACATAAATGTAAAAGAAAGGTAAAAAAAGGAGAAAAAAAAACGCAGAGCTCGCTGCAAAGCCCTGTCGAGTTCTTAGGGCGAATTTCACTCTGCTATACTCACAGATGAACGAACCGCTGACGAGAGAGCGTGCAAATTCTTTTAACGACGAGCAAAGCTCCGGAAAAAGCAAACTCCTAGGTTTCCTTATGTATATACATGTATTTTGTTATCCCCGGAGAAAAAATTCACCGAGCGATTACCGAATTTTCTTTGATACCAGTTTACTTTATATACCTCAATCCCTTTGCTCAGCCGCCACCATAGTCCATGGATAATTTTTCTTTTCTACCATCCTCGATAAAGAAAAATATAATTGGAACGTTTGTGTATCCGTCGTGGAACAGATGTTTCCAAAGTTATTATACTAAATTGTATATCCAGAGAAAAAAAAACAACCTTTGCGAATAGAAAATTGGGTCGTACTAATTATCTGTGGCGTATAAAAAAATGCGTAAACCATCAGGAATTTCCACCGGACGCAGTGTCGAGTCGAATGAAAGAAAATACAATCCAATAAAGCTCATGCTTTCATCATACATTTCAACATACTTTCTCATCCTCATAATTAGCCTCGTTTTATCAAAGCAACATTGAGTTTCGTTTGTATTTGAATCTTCTCGATATTTTTCCACAAAAAAAGTGAAGCTTCCCTCGCATTTGTAGAAATTCTTTTAAGCAAGTCGAGAGGAGTGCGTACTAAAAACGTACTTGGCTGGGCAAAAAGACCAGTAATACGAGATTATCGCATCGTGGCAATGCTGAAGAAGCTCAGAAAACAGAGAGGGAGACAAAAACACGTCAAGTGTACTGCAGGGGAAAAAAAGTCGTAAGGTTTTTAGGGGGGCAAAAAGCGCGGGAGTAGAATTGCTCGGAATCGTCGTCAATTCATATCTCTATATATATATATATATATTTGTACGAGGTATCACTGTGGCTTTATCATGAACAATACTGTGAGATAAAGCAGGTCGAACGAAGAGCAATAAATTCGTAGCGGGTTCCGAGATATTTCATAAGGGAGGAATCCATCAATAACGCAGTTTGCTCGATGCTAACTCACACAGGACGCGATGTTGTGGCCAGTAGGAGGATTTTTTTTTCATTTCGAATATATACGTATGAACGAGAGGCGAAACATCGGTTTATGTGATTTTTTCTTCATACATATACACACTAATACATATATATATACGATTTTTGGATTGCCGTGAGTGAGCGACCGAACGAGGGTCTCACCCTACATATATATCCACCAGAGAAGCAATAAATAATGCGATAAAACACGAGTTTGTCAGGCTATCACGAGGGAGGTGGATTTCTCTCGCTCTTTTTCCCTTCAGCTTCACTTGACGTTCTCCATAGACATTTACCCACAACCAAATATTCCGCATATTTCGCTATTCGCTCGAAAACGACAATTCTCTTGTCACTGATGATTTTTAATTTCTCTCAGTCACATTTATAGAAAAAAAATAATAATAATAAACAATAAAACGTTCAGGAACATTCAATCAATTTAATTTCTTTCATTTGGACCGAAAATTTATCCTGCAATCCTTATAAATTTTGAGATTTATTATATTTTCGAAGATTTCACGTAATAAATATAAATGTACCAAAGACGCGGTAGAGCTTCGATATGTATTCGTAAATGTCAATCGTTTCGTTAAATCTTCAACATCCGGGCGAACATTATCTCAGCCGGTTAAACGTTAATATTACCAAGTGGTTGCCATAACGATTTCGACAATACGCAGAATTATTATATGACAGTCTCGCATTATATTCTCTTGGGTTTATAGTACTTAACGCACAGTGTAATACAACAAATTTATGTGCGTTGATCGTACTCGAAAGAAGTAGGTAATGCACGCATTTGTTTATGACCGTGACACGCGCTCATATAACTCCGTCCTGGTAGCTCGTATTCTCATTTATATATTGTATTCGTCTGATAGTTTATGTTGGTCACATAAAAATGTGATGCGTCAACTATTTTCCGTGGCTCGTCAAACACGCGTGTGTACTCTCACTCTCCCTTTTTTTTTTTTATTATTTGGCAAATATCTTTTTTTTCGCTCTCCCGATTAACTCTAACTTCCGAATAAAATGAATTGAATGCTTAAGGATTATATTCGATCGATTCTGGGCGGTCAATAAAATTTTTTTTTTTTTTTTTGGTTTTTAGTACGAAATACATAATCCGAACGAGTGCATCGCGTTGAATTATTTTCTATTCACGCGGTACATCGAAAAGAATTTTTTTTTTTTTTTTTTTTTTTTTTTTTTTTTTTTTTTTTTTTTTTTTTTTTTTTTTTTTTTTTTTTTTTTTTTTTTAGTTTTTGGTCTCGTTGAGGCCAGAATATTTATTTGACAGAGATTGTATGACGGGAGTAAAATATTTGATTGATGAAGAATTATTAAAATTAAGCTACGAGTTTTTGAATCGAATATTCAATCGACTTCAATGTTCACTCACTACACGGGAGTACGGGACATGTGCGTTTTGCGAGAAATGAAAAAATGATGAAAAAAAAAAAATAAAAAAATAGAATAAAAATAAATGGAAAAACAGGACTGGAGGAGGTTTTACGATTTTTAGCTTTCGCTGATTTAACGGCTGAGCCTTTAACGACCTCCGCTCGTTGCCAACATACTGGAGCTCCCTTTTGCTCTCGCTTTTCAACGCATCTCTTTTTTTCTCCTTCTCTCTCTCTCTTTCTCTCTCTCTGTCTCTTTCAACATATAAGAGAACCAGAAGTTGGCCAACCGACGAGCGTATTATCGAGTTACATCTAATCATCGTAACGTCTCTTGTCCGACGTACTGCTGTGGCCAGGCCAGAAGAGAACAAGAGTCGTTGCTCCAAGATGGATGAGAGATTTGTTGGAAGAGGGTAGGGGTGAAAAAAGGGCTGTAAAAGTTTAATATCTACTGGTTTACGATTTGGTATGACACATCGACCTACGTACACACCAATCCTCGTTTTCTTTCCTTTCGATTCTACATCAACATCAAACTGCATTACATTTATTCAGTCTGTCTTCACATGCACTTGTGGAAAACATTTAGACTCTGAATACAATGTACTGGCTGCTAAATGCGGCTAAATGAAAATGCAACGTATTTCAAATACCAATTTGCCTACGCCTTTCTTTTTTTTTTTTTTTTTTGCTGGGATGCAAATTCTATTTTCCTCTAGACAATCGAAGTGATATTTTCGCCACTTCGTATCCTGCACTGGATTGGTTATTAATCAATAATTAATATTTCATGAATATGGTTCATGAAAAATAAATGAAGAGGTTTTCTTCTTCGGAATCTCATGATATAACAACCTGATAAACTCTAAGTTGTGCGCTTTCTATATATAAACACTCATGGATACAGGAAGAGAGAGAGAGAGAAAGAGAGAGAGAGAGAGAGAGAGAGAGTTAAGTACATAGAGTTGGAGCACCTACTATCGGGATAATAGTACGAGCTCGGATGTTCGGGTCTCCGATTTAGTTTTCGAGTTTATGACGTCGACGGGGTTTCCTGCTGGTTAACCGGCCACGTAAACGCTCGCCATTCGACCATAGTCTCTCGTTTCGTCGTTTCTACTATAACTTCTCTTTCCTCCTTGCATATACACCGGTTATATTCTATTAAGCGATAAATATTAAAGCTAGATATATGGTCGTGGATATGGGCGGAGCGGGGGACGAGAAGGACGATGGCGACGAGAAATCGCATGGATAACTTATCGGTTAGTCGGTGGGGTTATATTTCTCGTCAGACTAGCTTGTATAATGGATCTGTACGAATTGTACGTTTGTATATATTGCGAACGTGATAGAAAGAGAGAGAGAGAGAGAGAGAAATTTGGGGTGGAGTTGTACTCGAGGGAACGCATCAGCGTCGGATTTCAACCCTTTTGATTCTTGCAAGGTTTCCGCGACTGTACAACCACTCACGGTCCTCTCTTTTTTTTTTTCTTCTTCTTCGACACAGATCCGCACCACCAACCACATTTAATTGGGGAATTAATTAGTTGGTATTAAAATAAGAGGGCCAAGCGAAGGGGATCTGTTTTCTGAAATCCTTCAGTCAATTAAATTGTACGAGATTATGCTGTTTCATTTGCACGGGATTTATCGCCGTATGTATACCTTCGTGGATAATTGAAGCTTATTTCTCTTATTGGACCTTCTCTAAACTACCTTTTATCATTATTTACGATTTTTAACTAAAAAAATTCAAGTATTTTGGAAAAATAAAATCATTTCTTTACCCTTTCACACACGAATGAAATATTCAACACGGAAATAACACTCTCCGTTTATTTATTCATTCCGAATGACATCAACATCGCTTTGTCTCGTTGCCTGAGTAGATTTTCGCAATTTCTATTGATCCCTCGGTTAATCCTTGTCCAGGAATGTAATCCAAATAAACCCGAAGAAAAAAAGTTGAACGTGACCTGTGACATCGATTCAACGAGTAAAAAACGTCTATTTATTTATTGATTATATAAAGAAAGAGGGAAAGATCGGAAGGGAAAAAGGAGTAAGTGTAAGATTACGCCCTTATCGTTAGCCCTGCACTCGAGCTAAAGGTTGAAAATGAAGGAAAGAGGGAATAGTATGACTATTCAAAGAGTAGAAAAGGAAAGAAGCCCTTGAAGTACCCTCGGTCCTCAGGAGTGTTGTCACACACGCGTGTGGTTATTTGTCCCCGTATCTTTCGATTGCTCCACTCACGTTTTTTTTCCTTCTTCCCCATATATTCTCACGTAGTGAGTCTTTTTCTCTCTCGTGACCCCTCCGCGCACACCCTTATTGCGACCTGTGCAACCCCCCGAGCAACGGATCCCCATTGACCTAATTTTATCGTCGAATTGGAACTAAATAAATGAACGGGCGAGTATTAAACGAATCAAGACATTTGTTTGATTGCGAGACAACACGAAAAAAAACGCATGTCCACTCATTGTCAGTCTTGCGTGACATTCTTTTTCGAACATCCTCTGATTAATGATTCTTAAGGTCGTTTCATGTTTTGACATTTAATTTGGGGCCTGGACGTCACGTAAATGTTATCGCAACTGTACATTTGATTTTTTCAACATTTTATTATTTCTCTTGTATCGATTTTCTTTTTTTTTTTTAACTTCCGGTCAGTTTACCTCAATTACATTTTTTTTTCAACCACGGACTTTGGATGAAAACACGAAGTGGTTTTCTTACTTGCGAGATGCCTGGGAGATTGGACTTGTTCTATGAATTATTAATGCAACTCGCAACAAAATATCTACGAGCGCCATTGCTCAGAGGAGACAAGGAGGTGAATATGATTTTTACGAGGCATGGAACTCGTGCAAAGCCCGTGAGAAATGGAGAAATTTTTCCTGAGGACTACGAGAAACGAATTCGAGAAAAATTAGACGCAAAACTCTCGCGATCTCCGTTCGTTATTATTCGAAACTGCTTTTCCAATGATCGTCCATGCAGGAATTTCAAATTCGAAGTCTGAAAATAACGAGAGAACGAAAAACATTTTGCCAGGATATATATTTATGTACACGAGGGCAAATGATACGGGTCTCGTTTTGCATTCGAATGTTTGCAGCCTCGAGATTCTATTGTGTGTGTGTGTGTGTGTGCGTGTGTTTAAGGATCGCGAAAATTCCGGAGAACAGAGTGAATGAGCTTCCCCTCGTGAAACCCAAAAAAAGAAACGGAAATACAGCGAAGGGTGCTGCACGCTGCTCGACGAACTTACATGGGAATAAAACAGCAGAAAAACGCGTAAAAAACTGAAGAAAATGTGTGGAAAGCGAAGAGAAAATTGGTCTCAACGATTTGCTCCCTTTGCTACTTTATATTCGGATCGTCATTAAAGTTTGACTAAAAAGATTGTTTGACTAAAAGATTCAGTGATATAAAAAAAAAATCTACAATCATGGATTCGATTGTTTTGGAATGTTATGTCTTTTTGGAAATTTCGTAAATTCTTGAATTCCAGTTCGATGTGACATTTCTTAAAAAAACATGAAAAATACTAAGATACTGAGTTTTTGTATTCTCATCAACGTGGGAAAGAATGAAAATAGAGTAAAATTCGTAATTTGAATTTTTCGCTACAGCGTCCGCAATCTCCATGGATTTAAACATATTCAGAGAACTGGAAGTTGTTCCGATCGTCAGGATACGTCTCGTCGTACAATTTCGTTGAACGAGGATCTTTGACTTTGAGAACAAAATCGTAAATACAAGTTCCTATTATTTTGTTATATATATACGTATATCTATATATATTTATTTAAAATTTGCTTCGAGATTCAATATGATTCTGTGAGATCTACGCGCCATTTTCTGAATCCTAATTGCATCAGTTTCAAACTATATTTTAAATGCGAAAGAATCATGTAGTAGATTTTCAAAAAATTGGTCAATAATTTCGTAAAAGAATTAAAAAAAAAAAAAAAATTCCATTTTTCGATGTATTTTTTTTTTTTTTTGCTGGGCTGAAATATTCTCTCTTCTTTTTCGCATATTTTTCCTTCCTTTTTCTTTCTTAGGAGGAACTTCCGTATGACCGAGCAAGTAAGTGGAATGTTGACCTAGTGAGGAAAACCCTTTGCCTCTTTTGCGGGGAGGGTGAGAGTGAGCAAGCTGCATACGTCCCTGCGTTCATTATTTACACCCCTTGAACGAGCAGGAGCGAGTGAGTTTTACTTCACATGGTTAATAAACTTGAGTGTGTGGGTGTGTGTGAATGGCGTGCACATATTTTGGCACACATACGAAAAATACCTTGCAATCTACACGGCGAACCGTCAAGACCCTTCGTAAGAATAAAGAGAGAGAGAAAGAGAGAGAGAGAGAGGAGAGTGAGAGAGAAAAGAAGCCAAGAGTGGTAAAGGGGTTGCGTCGTTGACGGCGGATGCACTCGGCGAATTCTCGTACTTACGTTTTTTTTTTTCTTTTTTTTCGAACCCACGACCTTTTTCTCCACCCACAAAACTTTGCTTCCTTTCCTCTCTCGTTGCAAGTGGGCCAGTGGGCTATTCGAACCCGTAATCGTCGAGAGTTGCACTCTGACTTTGCTACCCTTTAATCCTGCGATTCTTTTTTTTTTCATAAAAATCTACTCTTATTGGGCTTCAAATTTTACTTTGTAATTTGAAGACTTTTTCATGGTTACTTGATAACAATATACTCGAATTTTATTTCTTTTCAATGAGTCGTAATTGTAAATGAGGAAAAAAAAATTGAATAAGAAAACAGGAAACATTGTTCGTGCCAAGTATAAAAAAATACAAGTTCGAAGTCACGAGACGCGAGACTCTCATTGCAAAAAAAAAAACAGCTCTTTTTCGTTGCTTTTAATAATTTACTTTATATTTCTTTTTTTTTATCAAAAAACAAAAAAAAACAAAAATTGAACAATTTTGGAACTTAATCAAGTACACAAATTTGAAAAGATAATGAAAATGGTATTTTATCGTAGAATAGAATCGTATCGTTCGACTTTCTCATCGAACAAAAGCTTAGAAAGTATTTAATTATAATGGAAAACTTAAATCGTTGTATAAATTATATTCACGTGGAGTAATTAATTGTCGAGGATGAAAATGGTTGAGGGCAACAATGTTCATGAAAATTAAGCTGACGAGGAGATAAACACGAGAATGAGGAAAACTTTTGTTCTGAATTAATGTGTAGTTTAGAGAGTATTTTGGACATGCGAGTATTCACGTTCGGGGCAAGAGCAGGGAAGGTTGAAACTTTGGGAAAAGCATATTTCCTGAAGGATAAAAGCAGCCTAAGGCTAAAATATATGTATATATGTGCGTGGAAAGAGTTTTTGGTGAAATAACTCGTGGTGCTGGCTCAACCAAGTAAGTTGGACTAATTTAAATATCAGCTCGACTTTACAGTCTATTTATTATATATAAATATAGTTTGTAAGCATGTGTGTATTATGTACACATGCTTTTCAGCTTGTAAATCTATCAGCTGTGTGCGGCTATAAATTTATGGGTAAGAGGATCGTACGGATGTTTTATTTAGTAGTTTCGAACGCACTCCTCCACTACCATATTCCTCTCCTTCTCTTTTTTCTTCCACTCTCGATGAAAACGAAGAGTTAACAAGGAAGCTGGGCTCACACACGAGAAAACCCCAAGCAACCTGCCAACGTACGACTACTCACACCCTTGAATAAGTACAGCATGAAAATGTGTGTGTTTTCTTCATGAATAAAATATCATCGCTAATGCCCGGAGGTCGGGCGACGACGCGTTTTTTCTCCCACCCTTGCTCCGGTGCTCTTTCTCTCTTTCTCTTTCTCTTCCTCCCCCTGTGTTTTGCCCTCTACGAAGGGAAAGCCAAGAAAAAAAATAGAAAAAATAAAATAGGGGATGCGCCAAGATGCCGTTTTACCCCAAGGGACCGAAAAGAAATTGACCTTTCGCAGCTCCGTTGCACCGATGAGAATACAAACTGATAAATAAAATCTCGGGCGATCGAATGTTTTCCAAATCGCATTTTCTCGTGAGACGATCGTTAATCAACTGTAGTTCGATGTTAGTAAGAATTTCCTTCATATTTAGGCACTTTTTTATTTCGTTCGGAATTTTGGATCACACATTAAGCCGCGGAGGATTTTTAATGGCGAACGGCAACGACGTTGTCAGAAGTGCCTTTTTTTTTTTTTTTAGACATT
This sequence comes from Campoletis raptor, assembly GCA_948107755.1. Lineage (NCBI taxonomy): Eukaryota > Metazoa > Arthropoda > Insecta > Hymenoptera > Ichneumonidae > Campoletis > Campoletis raptor. The sequence continues at coordinate 15,012,225 of OX403625.1, read as the reverse complement.
TTTGTTTTTAAAATCCCATAATCGTTCCGTTATACAGACGTTTGGAGGCGAAACATGAGAGCTCGTTAAAAAAAATGGTGACGTTAACCACGCGTAACGATGCAACGAAAAAGTTTGCTAAGACGCGGAAGAAATGGTGGAGAATGGCGGAAAGTTTAAAGCTGTGGTCGAAGTGGGTTTGAAAATTTGAGGGACAGAGAACAAAGTTCCTCGAATCGCAGAGGCTGGAGGAAAAGAAGAAAAAAAGCGATAAAGAGGGTAGCGAAAGAGTGATGAAGTAACAGTTCGAAAGTGTAAAAGTGGCTGCTGACTCGAAATCCATGGACATGCAAAATATCTAACAACGAAAATCTGCATTTTATTATTTCTGCCAGGGTAGTTAAGCGGAAGATCGAAAAAGCCAGACTGCCTTTTCTACGAGCAGCGTGCAAAGGATTTTCCAAGTTTGCCTCGAATTCCCGGCCCGCGTGGCTTCTCTTTCTTGGTCTTCAGGAAGTACCCGAAGCGAAGCCCGGAAACGCTCGCCATTTGCATTCGGCGGTTGTAAAAGAGGAACAAAACTCGTGAGACAAGTGACTGAGTGAACGCACTTAATCTTTCTCACTCGTTTTTTCTTCAACTGCTATAAAATCTTTTTTCATTTTGTACTGTTACGAATAATAATAATAAACGAGAAAACGTGAATGCATCAATATGAGAAAAAAGTGAAAAAAATTTCATTCATTTTCACTCCAAGTATAAAAAAATAATAATAATTTTAAAAAAACGAGTATTTAAACGAAATTTGAAGGAAAAAGCCATCGCGAGTCCTGCCGCACTCTTACATGTTCCAATTTTCCGGTTTTATGACGTCAGAACATTTTCAAATCGCTCTCACGGACGAACGGGTGGATGGAAAAATCTTAAATTAATTTATAATTTTTTACGATTTTTTATCTTTCGATTGGTCCTCGTTCGAAGAAAATCCGTCCGCAGAATTCGGAGAAATTTAATATTTTAATAGAATTTACTGTAAGCAACGAGATATGAAGATAATTGTGATATAAATAATGAAATTAAAATGTCCTGGTGATAAAAAAAATGGGACGAAAGAGCAGAAGAAGAACACGTGGGTGACGATTGAATTGAATGAAGAGAGCTGGGAAATAAAAGCACTTTTCTTTCTTCTTTCTCAAATAAACGTTGTTATTTGCCTCGTGGTTTTTCGTAAACGCGAAACTTTTCTCGCGCAAGACGTCACGAGTTTGCTTATCTTTATGCGCGAGCTCAACGCTCATAATAGACCGGTGTCTGATGATGAAAAGGGCGTAACAAATATTAGTTCCTGTGTTAAATAAACTTTTCTGAGTCCTTTGATTTTTAATGGCAAAGATATTGCACTGCAAAAGTTGGTATGTCATGTTTGGCGAGGGGGGAAACTAATTTCCTTTTCGCATTCGATTTTTCACGCGCAAAAGTTTAACGCTTTCGGGATCCTCAGGCATACGACATTAACCGCATATCGTCGTCTTCGCCTTCACTGCTGCAATAACTTATTGCAAAGATGGTGTGTGCTATGGGTTTTATATTGTATCGTCAATGATATATATATATATTATATAAATATTCCAGTATAATGTATAGAGTGTGTCCTAAAATCGTGTCTAATAAAATTTACATTTTATTATAGATCGTGTAATAATTTTATATTTTTATTGTTTTTTTTTTAAATTTTTTTATTTTTTTTTGTAATTTATTATTATAGACGTTTTTTTCTTAATTATTTTGTAATCTTTGAGAATGATTGAAAGTCACGCTCGAGACACCCTTTAAATACGAATATAACTGGAAAGAATAGCGAGTGGACCAACCGAAGAGAAGAGCTTTATTTATCAGCAGAGAGTCTCAACGAATAAATGCCTGTAGAAAGAGGCCCTTTTCATGTATTTTTATTTCGTAACCATATAATATTTATTTCACTAGGTACTTCTAACACGAGGTCTTTAACAGCAGTGTGAGGCTCGAAAGAAAAGAGATTGACAGAGTGAAAGAATCCAAGTCTGCTGTGTTCTCGCAGTCGTCGACGATACTTTATGCCACCCATATTTTTATAAGCTTCCCCAAGAAATCGACTTCAGCTGTACTCCAACATTAACTCGAGTCGATTTCAAAGGATCTCCACACATCGTGAAATCTTGGGGTTGATAGGATTTTTTTTGAGCACAACTACTGAGACCTACGTATTTTTTTTTTTTTTTTTTTTTTTTTTCGAAGGACAACAGAGTCCTCGACTTGACCTTTAGAAACAATGGAGAACATTAATATTTCAATTTTGGTCAATTATGGAGGATACTGTTTGAAAAACTGTAACAGAATTCCCACAGGAATGATGTGCTGATAAAACACATCAAAGGTAGAAAAAAAAAACGTTTAGGAAAATTGATCAGAGTTTTACACGCCTGTGGGGGGGAGGGGGTGGGTAACGATTTTCTTATGGACCATGGAAAACTTTGGCACATTTTGCATTTTTTAGGGTGAAATTTTCCAGCCACGTTCACGGTCGATGAAGAACTCACATTCCTTTTTTTTTTTTTTTATTATTAACAGCACAGTCCAACGTTTTTGTTAAGTTCATGACAAATTTTAGTGAGCATCCTGACGATTTAAATACAAAGAAAAAAGGTGGCCTGGATCGTTCGATAATACGATGAAACCAGAAAAAGCTCTCCGGTTATTATTTCGTATTTTTATTGGTTCGAATACTCGCTCTTATTCAAATATATACACAGATATACATGAATTGTCCCATAAAACTTTTCTCTCCCTCTTTTCGCCCCCGCGATCCGCCAGAGTCTTTTTATGCCCGTCGACTAGAACGCAATTTGCGAACTGGTGCATATGAATTTCTTGACGAGGAGCTGTCGCAAAAGATTACGAACGAAGTGAGACTCGTAAAAAAAAAAAAAAAAAAAAAAAAATCCAGAACGTAACGAGTCAATAAATTCCGATTAAATCGTGGTTAATTATCGAATTTTTTCTACCCCATAAACAGGGGAAAAGAAAATCTGATCACAATCATCTCGTTTGGCAGAACCAGCGAATTTTCATCTGTTCAAATATATTTCTTTATCCAACATTACAACTTATTGCTTGTCGTGTTGTTTAGAAGTAAAAACAAGCAACTCGAGCTACGTCTCCGTTTGGATTAAATTTCCCGTTGTACAAAAAAATCAATCAAAACCCAAACTCAAAGAAACCCCTTGCACGCCCTTTTTTTTCAAACAACATGGCAGCCATTTGGACCAAAAATATTAAACTGATCGTTTGAAGTGTTTTTCTGGTGTTGTGGAACACTAAAGTTAGCCGATCGTAAGGAAAGGCAACAAACGTGAGATAGGTACATTGGCAAGTGCTCTTAAAACCGTGAGGTGAAGAGGAAAAGAGAAGAAAGAATGAAATTCTCGCATAGAGGAACATAACAGGGTGGTAGGGAGGGAAAGTAAGTTTTTTTTTCTTGTTTTTTGGTATCACGTTGATGCTCCAACGTGTATATTCAGTATTTATGCGGTATATATATGTATATAAATATAAAAAATGGCTACTTCGGAGCGCCCCCTAGCGGTGGCGTCCTATACTATTCCACCTTTTGTAGGCTCTTTCTCTCTCTGAGTCAGCGTAAGAATAAAACGGATTGCCATCAAGGCGTGTTACTGCTAGCATTAAATAAAGAAATATAGCCAAGCTTTGGACGGGAGAGTATGGCCGATCGGGCCTAAGCATTCGTGCGTTAGCACTAAACTATATTACAACCGCAAACTCTCAACTGGTGCGCTAACGCGAAAGCGCGACCAACATCCCAACGTTTCACAGTCCTTGCAAACATACATATATATGCATTTATTTATGTATACGTATTTAGAGCTTCTGCTGGGTCGTGTGAGAGTAAAAAGGACTCGCATGACGGATGGTCTTTACGAGCCAGTGATTTATTTTATCGGTGACTCTTATTCCTCCCTCTTCCTCCTTGTTCTTTCTCTCACATTCTTTTCTTTCATATGCTTTTTTTCCCTTCGTACTCCTGTCCTTTCGCCACGTTTATAATCGCTTATTTCCTGGCTTGTGAAATTAAGCGATTATGCGAACGAACGGTTTGCCACACAGCGAAGAAGTTCTCGAGTCTCGCTAATCATTTTATTTTATTATTATTATTATTATTTTTTTTTTTTAAATTTGCCATTAGGATAATCGATTTAAATGGAGTCGGAAATTGAAACTTTTCAAATATATACGTTTTTTATTTTCAGGATACACATTTCTTTCAGTTGTTATGGAAACTGGGGCGAGAATCGTTTTCCAAAATGTATGACTTAAAAACATATCGCGAATGAGAGAACAAACGTGACGCAGGTTAGCGCTTTCAAGATATTTGCTCTCGGAAGGAAGACAATGTCTTTCGACGTTGTGAAAAAACAGTGTGACTGTGGATGAAGAAAGAAAAAAGAAAGGAGAAAAATCTCCGCAGAGATTTCTCGTTACCGAAATTGGTAGAGGCCGTGCGCGGACAATGAGCAACGTCTGTGTTATATTTCTTTCGAGAATCGAAAGTATGAGATGGAAAATAAAAAATATAAAAATAAAAATAAAAATACGAGATTTATACACCGTTCGAGAGGTGGGAGAAAGCGAAGAGCAAAAGCCGCGAAGTATAAGGGAGGAAAATGCACCGAAGTGGAGTGTCGAAAGCAAAAGGGAGTAATAGAGGGATGAAAAAAAAAGAAAAAGAGAGAGAGAGAGAGCAATCGCAAAAATTTTACGGCGCCAATGCGACGGAAAGAAATTCTTCGCGTGTTTTATATACAAATATATATATATATATATATATATATATATATTTATTAAAAGGAGAGAAGAAAAGAAGTGCGAGTATCCTTATGGACTCGAAGAGTTGGCCTCACGCTTCCTATTCACCCGCAAGAGACCACAAGTAAGAGTGGAAAAAAAAGAGAGAGAGAGGGAGAGAGAGAGGAAAAAAAAAGAGACGTGTATCCTTCGGTGTGCCTCGTTTTAATTTTCTTCGCGGCTTGATTTCACCCCTCGGTCGTCGAGCCGATTTTTTTTCTTCGCTTTTCCATCTTGCTCTCCCTTTCATCGTTTTCAGGACCGCACAACAACCCTTAGTAACATTTTATTTTGAGATCTCCCTCTTTTTCATTCTATTGCAAGGAAGAAAGCTCGTCTCGTCCTTTTTCATGATTCCTTCTTTCCCGGAGACTTTTCCAATGTCGCCTTTCTCAAGAAGAGTGTAAAGTCTCGACGGCACCCTCGGCTTAAAAAATTGATCCGATATCTCGCGCGCGCGGTGTGCCTTCACGCAAAATCCCTTAGGGACGAAAGGGACAATGCTTCGCGTCATACAAGAGAGAAAAATGTGCGAGAGAGCCAAACGGTCTTGTGACTAAATTCGAAATAGAGCAGGGAGGCAAAAAAGCTGAGTGAGAAAGAATCAAACCTTCGCCCACTAAAAAGTATAGAGAGGGAAAGAACAAGGGTGAAAAAAGGACAAGATGGTCTCGAGGCCTGATGGAGTAACATGTCGAAGGAGAAAATGAGAAAGTTGCAAAAATACGATGAACGTAAGTGAGGAAAAAAAAAGAAAGAAAGAGAATAATCCAGAAACCAAGCGAAAGAGAGAGAGAGAGAGAGAGAGAGAGAGAGAGAGAGAGAGAGAGAGAGAGAGAGAGGACTGTATGAGACACAAATGTATAAGGTCGAATCGACCCACCGCAGTGATTATATCCGACAAGCTTCTCATCCCCAAAAAACTTCGCGATTTTCCCCTCCCTCCTTCAAATTCGCGGTAAAAAAAAAAAAAAAATCCCTTGGAACGTGAAACCCTAAATAAAAAACGTGTTAAACCATCTCCCCTTCTTATATCCAAGCACTTATATCAACTACTACGAGATATCCTTTATGCCATTTTTTTCCTCATCCTTGTCACCCCTTATTCTTATTTTCCCCATGAAAGATATTAAAAAAATGGAATAGTAGACATTTGATGATTTTTGAGCAAAAGTTTGTCGCTTGCAGTTCTATGCAAAAGATTTTTCGACGACGACTTTTTCCTGTTGGTGATTCAATCATTTTTATACTAAAACTTTTTCGATCGTAATTTCTACGATTCCGTAACTTTTGACTTTTGTAAAAATTTGATGATTTTATTAATTGTGAAATTCTTTTATTTTCGTGAAGAGTCAAAAATTCTTGACAGCTCGGAAATATTTTCTGACGTTTCAACGATGCGGGAGACTTTCAATGACCCAGATACCGAGGAATCTCGATTCTATTATTTTTAGAACTGACGTAAATAGAGCATTTGTTTTCGAAGGAAGTAAACACATTTTGACAAACATGCATTTGTAAGAAAATAATTACACGCAATATAATAATTAAATTTCGACAAAATTATCCAGTAAAACTTCAAAGTAAATTTCTGATTTAATAATCAAAATAAAATTAATCCACACATTTGATAATAAACGATTTTTCGCCAAAACTTTAAACGAAATGGCTTCAGAAGAAGAAAAAAATAAAGCATAAAATAGTAGAAACATTTTCATGTACGCAAACATAAAATAAGGGGAAAGATTAGAAAAGGAAAAGACAAGAGGGAAGAGGCAAAAAAAAAATTAAAGATTGTTCTTTCGTCTATTGCTGGCGCCACGCGAACGCCGACACTTGGCCTTAAATTCTCTTTAGCGCGTCTTATTTTCCATACGATTACAAGCTGCGATGAAGAAAAGTAAGAAAGAGAAAGAGGGAGAGAGAGAGAAAAGGCTCATGCGATACGAAACAGAGTGTGGGATTATATCTCGTGGGCGCGACTGAATGGCGCAAGTCGCGTTGTAACTCAGTCTGGTTTTCTCAAGAAAAGCGCCCGCGATTGTTGTGATTCTTGCGGGTGACTTTTGTGTGTTATTTCGATGTAGCAGGTTCTTTTTCTTTTATAATATTAAGCAAGGGGTTGGTCTCGGCAAGTCAAATACCCGAGTGTGCAAATGCTATTTTTGCATTTCTATAAAACCCAACGAAGCGTTTCCACATGAAAGCTCCAAACAAATACAAACGAAAATCGTTGCTATAAAAATAATCGTATATTCACCTGTGTCTTTCATTTCGAGAACAATTTTTATTCCGACTATAAATGCTCTTTTCTATTGGCTGTTTTAACGACGACCGCTGCTTTCCACTTTGTTTTATTTCCTCCCATTGAATCAAGTGAATGAAAGATCGAAGAGACTTCAAGGAGATCTACGAAGGCCAATTATTTTCGAAGAGTACGGACGTGGCAAAACGCTGATGCGCAAAAAGCTCCATCCATACTCCAAACAAAAACCCTTATTTCGTCTCAAGTACTTCGTATAGAAAATCTATCAATTTCGATAAAAAAAGAAAAGGAAATCCAGAATAATTGAACTGAAGAATTATCGAAGACAATTAAATGCATATTAGGATATAATTTCACGAAAAAATTATCCTGTTAATTTGAATAAAATTAAATCCCTCAGGGGAGTCAATTTTTTCTAAATAGTGAAAATTCGCTGTCGATGTAGCAAATAAAAAAATAAAAAAAATTTCGTATCTCAAGACTTGATGAATAAGTGTCAAAAAACTTGAGTTGTTTATTTATTTTCGTCTATGGAATAAAATCCGCAGTTTATTATCAAGAACGAAAAAAAAAAACAACGACTTTAGAGTTTGTTTATAAAATCAACCAGAGAATGACATACGGAGAGGAAAAAAGAGAGAGAAAGAAAAAAGCACAACATTACGAACCGAAAGTAAAAAAAAAAAAAGTATAAAAATATGTTTCTTTTTTCAATAAAAATCACTGATTGACTGCAGTTTTTAATGAAATTAAATTCTTTGTTCCAAGTACAAAAAATACATGGTGACAGTTGAGCTGGTGGATCGAGGGGATGGGCTCAATTTAAAAAATTCAATGCGACATAGTGTCAAAGTGCGCGAGTCGCAAGATCGATAACGAAACGAGAAATCTCTCAGGATACGACTACGACTTTTTTGACTTTTTAAAGCGCACACCTCAACGAAAAAAAGTACCGAGATACAACAAAAAAAATGGTCGTGCTCTACCTGTTAGTCGAAGAGAAAGGAAGAGCAAAGAGAAAAAGAGAAAAAAAAGTGGTTTAACGAGGAGATTTAGAATTTTCTTCGCGGTCTGGCGATAAGGGTGAGAACTCGACGTAGCCAAGCCTAAGCGAGCAATGCCACCCCCTGAAAAACCTCTTTTCAAAACCGAAATATAATCCTTGTAATTATCAAATCCCGTGGGCTTTAAACAGGACCCAGATCCTTGAAAGGATCCTGACTCCTCATTACTAGAGCTCCAGCATCAAAAGGACTTTCTCTCTCTCTCTCCCTCTCTCTTTCCCGCTTTCCTTTATTTTCCGATCTCCGTTTCAACCATTTATACATTTTACACCGCCTCGTCTTTTTTCTTCTCACCACAGTTGGCCTTTCTGTGCGAGAGTTACTTACTTTTTGTGGATTACCGGAATAAAAAGAAAAGACGAAAAGTCGAGCAACGCCTTTTTTGAATGGAAAAAAAAAAATCACGAAAAAAATTGTTCCCCTGATGACATATTGTCAATGCGATGATACAGAGATACTAATATAACTCTATAATTAATTAACACTCGGTTAATTGTACCCTTCGGTACAAGAAAAAAAATAATTATTAACGTTTCATTATTTTTTATGATTTTTCAACAGAGTAGAAGCATTTTTGAAAATAGAACATTGTAATTTATTTCTAGTATCAAAATTTCAATAGATATGGAGAAATTTTTTTTTATATTTTGATAAACGAATCGATTTTCCGGGCATTTTTAACGATCAAATCATTAAAAATCATTTTGATATATCTGTTCAATGAATCTTCAACAAACTTTGAACCTCCTCTGTAGTTTTTTTTTTTTTTCATTTTTATTAATTAATATTAATAAATTTTATTAATTAAATGTATTAAATTTTATTTATTCAATTTAATCAATTTTATTTATTAAATTTATTAAATTAAATTAAATTCGACAAGATTTAGTAGCTAAAATTTAAAAAAAGGAGAAGATTTTCAATTTCTCCACCCCAGAGGGTTGGAGTAACGATCAATTGTTAATTTAGTAGAAAATTGTATAATCTGTCACAGCTAAAACCTTGAGGAATAAATAAAAATGAAAATTAATTTCATAACGAATCATTGATTTGTCTTCAAATTTTCTTAGCCGTTCGAAATAACGTCACTTTCCTGTATATCACTAAAGGCACAAAAACGAGTTCGATAATCCGAAAATTTCCAAGTATTTAAAGCGTCCATTCGCCATCAAGTCTTTTTAGCGAGAGAATAATAACATTATACTTTCATTTGGACGGTACGAAAGGGGGTGAAAAAAAAATCATTAATAAAATAACGTCGCGACGACAGGAAGAGAGTGTATCGAAGAGTTAGACTCCTCGCGGTCGACGAGAGAACGGTTAATTACCGAAGTTTACGATCGCTCTCGGTGAAAATGCCCGGCCACAAGGAAAAGCCAAATTAGAATACTAATTCACGAACGAGGGCGCGCGACCTTCTGCGTGGAATCACGAGGCAGTCTCCAAGATTCTTGACGTTTTACGGTGGCAATCATCCACCGTGTGCGGAACCTCATTTCAAATTTGCCGGAAGAGGGCGTTGTGTAATAAAAGAAGCAAAAAAAAAAAAAAAAAGAAAACAAAACAAAAAAACGAAAAGTCAATTTGGATGCTAAACTAAAACAACGATTCTGCGAAGAAACAGTTGAAAAGATTTTTAAAAAATCAATGAAAAAAAAAAAAAAAAAAAAATTTAACTGCGATTTAAATTCCAGAGTGACGAACAAAAACCGATCGGAGATATTTTTGAAAAAACAAAGGGCATTTTTGTAATTTACTGAATAATAAACGTAGAATTGGAGAATGATATAAAAATCATGACGTAATAAATCGGGAAGGGTGTATTATGATGACTGGCGGTGGCGACGTCGGACGTTCGAGTAGATGAAGCGCACACTTAACCCTCGTTTTCCTCTTGCCATCTATTGTTTCTACGATACATACACCCGCATACTCACAGCCATATATCTCTTGGACCCTTATTGCTGGGGGTAGTTTGTCATGTTAATTTCGGTCTCGCGAATACGAGGAGGGCTATGAGCAGGGCTTTTAACGCACTGCCACCGTTCTCCGTTTCACGAACATACACATTTATATAAATAAATACATATGAATGTACTTGATGTATGTATTTATATGAATTTTCGTCTATGATTTTCTCTCGCACTTTATCTTTCTTTCTCCCTCGAGCATATACTTCAATTTGGTTGCTTGGCAAGATGCAAATCTGGCCCAACGTCGATGAAAGGGTTAACTGAACTGCCGGCCATTAATATGCTAATAGTTTTCCCGAGTTTTGTAGATTCTCGGCTTATGAGAGTTATTATCGGGGCGTAATGACCCGAGAAGCGCCTTTTTCCGGAAGGGTTCATTTCTGTGGCTCAGCCCTTCCAAACTGTTTCTTCTGCTCTAGCATAAAAAATAAAAAATAAAAATAAAAATAAAAACGATATAAAAAATTGGGATCTCCGCTGCAACGTATGACACATCCTGTTTTTTTTTAAAAGGTTCTCGATAATGTCTCAGTTCCCTTTTTTTCTTTCGCACCGAGTTTCTTTAATGACTTGAGGAAGACAAAAAACAAACGATACCGAGCTTCCATTCTAATAAGTCGATTTCCGAGGATATTTTACGAGCGGCGGGGTGACAGGCTGAGAATCTGCGTTAAATGTCGAAGGGTTGATTTTATCACCATCCACTAAAACATATATATATATCTCATCCTCTCTATCTACCATGCGCATCTTAAAAACTCGTAAAATCAAATGAAATTCACCCGCTAATCCGACAGATGATTAAACTTTGGCTCCTAATCCAATACCAGGAGCGACGTTTTTTATTCGACGTTCTAAATACACCGTTTGGATCATTTCAGTAAAACAAATTTCGTTACAGCTGCATATATATTATTTATTTATTTTTCCATCTTTTATTGCCCTCCGAAACTTTTTCATCGCATGTAAATTTATTTGAACTTTCGACCCACGACATTCCGGCGAAAACTTTGTGTCAAAAGGTCATGGATTTAAGATTAAGAATGCAGGACTCTGAGTTGCGAGTCAACTCTGAGGCTCACTAAAAGTTGTGAAAACGAGAAGAGATGTTGTACTTTGTGATGTATACGAGAATGTGAGATAGTGAGAGAAATTACGGGGAACAAGGGGCTGCACTAAAGGAGCATACAGACGATGAGAACTGCTTTGAAACTAATAGCAAGTTTGACTATCTCGAGGTGAACAGTCACCAGAACCTACAGCTTTATGTCGGATGGTAGTAAACCCGGAATTAATTTCAATCGGTCTATTCATATATCTGTATATAAAGAGTCCTTTTAATTCTCTACGTAACTATGTATTTTTTGGTGTGTGTACATGTGTAGATCTCTGTGAATAGTAATGGAATACAATCCGTTGGCAAACGTTGATGTAAAACACAATAAAACACCTCTACCGAGCGATGTTATATTGCTCATCGCATATGTATACATAGATGAATACATATGCAAGGTACAAAGTACATGAAACTTGTATGTGGGCGTGCATATCGTTGTGGAGTAAGATTTCTCGTATATAAAGTATATATAGGTACATATATAATATATAAAAATATATATACATGGTTAAGGTATTACGTAGAGAAATAACGCAAGGGGGGGGGGGGCGTTGAAAACATAAAACAATAATGGCGAAACATAAACGACAGAGCACTTAACACTTGGCACTTAAACAACTGGCAAATTGCTCCCTTGTCAGTCGAGCCAGGAACGTTGGAGGTCGGCGGTGGTGAAATGGGACGCGAAAGGGTGCGCCACTGCTACCCTCAAAGGTGCGGGCAAGTTAGAGGGCTTAAGGGAGAATTTAGGTGCCGCAACTGACGGGATACGTATCCCTTGGCCTTTCAATGACGGACGTCAGACGTTTACATTTTCGTGTATACTTTGATGAGTAATTTTGCATGCGATACAAGAAATTCTGATTCGTATGTTGATTTTCATTCTTTCGAGCACATTAAAATTATTATTGATTTTTTATTACGATGATTGAGGCTGTTTTGCTTTTTGGACAATATCCGATCTTGGTACGTATTGTTAAATGAAAAAAAAAATAATAATAATAATCTTTAAATCCCTGACCATATTTTACAATCCGAACGATGGACTAGCTGCCCAAAAAGTATCCATTTGATTCTATAATGTAATTCAGTCTAAAATATTGCAGCAGGTTGCACGTGGGTTCATTCGTTCGACGATAATTCCTAATCTGCTAATCTTGGAGGTTGAGTGAAGATAAAAATAGAAAAAGAGACGGAGAGACTGGGGTGAAAAGAGCGGGGGATAAATTTTTCTGCTCGTCTGATTTACGAGCTGGGGTGAATCTCGCCCTTGTTCTCTCTATTCTCTCAGTTTCTATATCTTTATCCCTATCTTTCGCGAACTCTGCTTGGACGAACGATCTAGTATCTATATTCTGCTATTAGTCGGTCCCGTTGTGGCAATAGCGAGAGGGAGAACGGATTGGAAAATTCGTAAAATCCTTTAGGGTGGTGCGCGCACCCCTTGAATATGAGTTAACTTATACAAATATATATATATATATGTGTGTATAAAAATAAATATATAAAAGAAGGTTTCGATCAAGGATCGAGATGAAAAAAAAAAGATGATCTGCCTGATAAATTTCTCGCCATTGCAGGCACACACGAGGCACGTAATGAAAGTCAAATAGTGGTTTTTTTCGGTCACCCAACGACCTGGGGATACACGAGATACTTTTCACTGAAAAATCTCTGGAAAAATACTCAAACAATTTTGGGGACGATCGGACGTTTTATATACAAACATATATATGTTTATAAATGTATTTTACACTAGGGGAGCCTTTTCGAATGTATTCCTAAATGGGTTCGGACGTAAGGCATTTTATTCAATCGTTTTGCCACACGAGCTGAGCCCTTTTCATTATCAGCAATCAATCCTCACGATACAGACATATGGCGAATCTTCTTGTAGCAAATTCACATTGAATCCCTTTCATAAAAACTCACACACCGAAAAATTTGACGTTTGTGTATTAAGCCGCTAACCACAGTGATGCTTAGCCGGGGTTGTGAAAAAGTAAACGAGAAAGATATTCAAAGAGCTCGGAGTAGCGTGTGGGCTATGAATGAAAAGTGTAATCGTATAATACGAATGTAAAATATAATGAAACGTCTTGGAACCTCAATACTTAGGATTTCGTGCTAAAATGGACCAGTGATGAGTACAGATTACAATTTTTTTAATAGAGAACAAATACAGTTTGGATTTCGAAGGTTATTCTAATATCGAAAAAATAAAATTAATTGTTGGAATCCCTTAAATTTTCCAATGTCAAATGATTATTAATCAACGATGAATTATAAACTGGAAATTAATGGCTAAACCATCCGTGAGGATACGAGAAACACTTCGAATCTTATTTTTGTATGAAAATTAACCTCCAAAACCTATTTTTTTCTTACTCCATCTTAGTTTCCGGTTAAAAATCAATTCTTTAAATACAACTGTCAAGAAAACAGTCTGAAAATTTGAATCAATGATTTGGAAATGCTTGAAACGTAGGAGAATGAGGAAATTTTAAATGACAGTTGGAAAAAAAAGGTCCATATTGATACCCAAGCGTCTATTCCACGTCTACACACAGGGCTGAAGAGACCCTCGGCTTATTATAAGCGAAACATGGTAAAAGCCACCCAGACACTTGGCTTGTTCACGAAAGGGGCGAGAGATGCTTTTTAATTTTACAATATAACCATAAAATATTCGCCATAACAGTAAAAGTTTTGCGGGTTATAGTACAGAAGGGCAAACGTTTTAGTTTGTGTGTGTTTGTGGCTAAGCCGTGATTTGTGAGCGAGCGATATTGCCATGATACCTTTCTATTCTATAGCAAGTACAATAAACACATATATATGTATAAAAAGAAGAAAGACAGCGTATGTAAGCCCGCCATTTGAAAACAGCATCGCGATGATTGTCCTCTCGTATAAAAAAAAAAAAAAAAGTCCTGCGATGCTCCTACAGCCTGAAAATTTAATTTCTTTCAAGCTATTTCCTCGGAATATACAACGTTAATGGAAAACAAAAAAAAACACAAAAACATTCAAAAGCCCTTGATTAATTCATTAAATTTTCGTTGCGGAATGTAGAACGTAAATTGAAACAATTTCCAGAAGCCCTTTGATAATTTCGCCAATTTTTTCGACCAATTTACGTAGAATACTTTTTTGATATTTCTCATTAGTTCAATATCTATGGGCAGGTAAAAAAAAGGTAAACTAATCAATTTACTGGGGAATGGAAACACGAACCTTTTTTATTTTTTTTTGTGACGAATACAAAGGTTAGTTTTTTCCTCAATATTTCCTACCAAGCCCCAGAACAGACATCAATGACATTAAAATTTGTTTTCTTCTCTGATACAGACGCTTCTCTTATTTACTGATATGAAATTTTTGACGATTACTTACCAGGTGGATTTTTGTTTTTCTCATACACGAGAGACATAATAATAACCTTTGAAATAATTTTCTTCCGAGTACGAGACATTTCTCACTTTGTTATCATTCGCGATAAATTTACTTTCCATCGTGTATTAACTTTCATGTAGTCACGTGGTAATTAAAATCTCTCTCTCTCTCTCTCTCCCATTATCCTTCGTTGTGTTTCGAGCCGAAAATTAGACAAATTTGTGAAAATATATGAAACATGAAACCACGCAACATTCCATGCATACACACTGTTCAAAAGTTGAAGAATTTCGTGGTGAATTAGTCTCATACGTAATTATGTTTGCCAAATTGTTTCATACGGTAAATCAGACGATATTAATCCAACTATTTTAGATGTTTGGAGAGGTTGAATCAAATCTGGCAGCGTATTGAGCTTTTCTAAGGAAAAAAGAAAAAAAAATAGAAGAAAAAACAACCCTTAAGTACAGCAGGATGAACATTAACTCCTAACGAATCTGTATTTATAGAAAAAGTTCTGAAAATTAGTTCAATTGAAGAATTTTTACTGTTGCAATTTTTATTACAAATGTAATTGAAATTTTTTTTTTCTACCACTTATTGATTGCTTTCGGAAATTCTTTCTACGAAGACACGCGAATGTGTAATAAAATTATTGTTAAAATAGCAAGCAATTGATTGTCCTCGCTCGGAACATTTACTGTGCCAACAATTTGTCTGGACGTAATTGAAAAGAAGCGTAAAAAGGGGTTAAAAAGGATTTCGTGAGGTTTTACTCCAAAAAAAAAAAAAAAGAAGTTTTACACGTGACGTGCCAATTTTTACGGTGCAACCATGGAGTTTTAGGTTCTTTTGCTTTCGTACACAAATTATATGTGTTTTCCATATATTTATACAAATGTATACACGAGACTGTGTCTTTTTCGCGCTTATTGCTAGGTCTACCGAGTTAAGTAAAAATGCTTTTTTCCAAAAGACTCGAAAGGTGACGTCGTAAAAACTGGAACAGAAAAAATTCTCACCCAGTAACTAAATCGGAATCGATAAATGCATGAGATAAGGAGCGACAAGTGAGTAGTCACTAATTAGCGTGACTGGCTTACTGCTAAAGTAAAACTTTGCGCATTGGAACATTAAATTGCAGTTTTAACTTCCCTCTATTTTGACAACCTCACGTCATCCTTTAGCCCAACATTATAGGCGACGAAATTATTAATTTTTATTTGTCAAGCGTGTCGACGTCTCTTTACAATTTGCTCGTTTTTCAAGTTATTTTTTTTTTGTTTTTTCAAGGGATTCTTGTGATTTTATCAGAGAAAGCGTGAAAAAGGACTAAATGCAATTTATAGAATAAAAAATATAAAATAAAATAATAAATGTATTAAATTTTATTATCAATTTTTTTTCAATTAACTAAACATTGTTAAAAAAATGTTATTATTTTCAATAATGTGTAAAATTTCATATAATGAAAGAAGAGGAAAAAAAGTGGATACATTTTCACGTAATAAATAAGCTCGTTGTCATTTTCGTATTCACGATTCTTGCATTATGTTCGCATATTATGCACACACAGAGAGAAATGAGGAGGCGTCCCAACACCGCCATTAAAACCTGCACGGCTGTAAAACGACCTTTTAGACTTTACGATCTTTTATGAAAACACGTAAGTGACTTGCTGACGTTTGCTGCTTTCCTCTCTCTGTTTTTCATAATGCCTGTGTGTGCTCTAAAGTCTCTTGGTAAATATTGTATAGTTATACATAAAAACACTAAAATCCGGAAATGTTGGAATCATGATGATGAGCCAGAAAACTAACGCTCTCCTCTTTTTCTGCTCTTTGCTCACCTCCTTTTTAACTGCGCGACTAAAACTCGTAAAAAAAAAGTATATAAAATTGTACGAAGTGTAGGAAAAAGAAATTTATTTAAAATTTTGAACAAAATTCATTAAAAAAAATTAGTCAAAATTGACAGAAAAAAAAATAAAAAAAGTTTAAAATATATTAGAATTACGCTAATAATGAATTATTTAAAAATCATAAATCGACAAATAAATAGATTTGAAAAAGGAGAAATAATGAGACACGTATGGGAAAGGGGGTTGCAGGATTGAACCCTCGAGGTTTGTGGTGTGTTTCTGACTCGTCCCCTTACCACGGGGACCTCCTCCTCGTCGTCGTCGTCGTCGTCGTCGACGAGACACATAATTAATCGTACTCCTTTAATAACCCTCGTCGAGCACGAATGCACGGGCATTTATTAACCGACGAATGAGATCACGGCGTCGACCGGTTGGACCGTATAAGATTTCATCAGCATACATCTTCCCCGTTAATACTTAAAAGAACCCTTATTCAGCCCTGAATCAACGGGACCATTAAATCCCAATGGAATAATGTGCGAATCAGTATTTAAAAGCTATGAGCGCCTCAAACCGCATATGTTCTCACGAAAAACAACTAAAAATACATTTTTTTCATATTTCAATAGACTCTGCGAACCAAAAAGCATTTGTTGTTAAAAATCTAAAAAAATTTATTTAAAAAAACGCAAAGTCAAGATTTTTTCAATTAAACTGAATTATTTCCAATTAAAATTTTTTGTTTTTTGAATTAATCTATTAAAAGTAAAAATATTCCACCCTAAGAAGACATTTCAAACCAAAAAGATCGAAACTTCAATTCTACGTCGTACTAAAACTCATTATTATGATAACGATTGAATTAAAATGTTTTCAATTCACATGATAAAAAATGTGAAACAATTGTCTCTGTTGTAGCCTATGGGTCGAGGCTGATTAAATCACAGCGAGTATATAAACAATCTGCATTTGCTCAACCTCTGTCCTCTCTCTTTCTCCCTGGAGCGCTATAATAAGCAAATGGTAGAGAAAAATAATCATCCATACAAATAGTAGAAGTGAAAAACACCTACGAGAAAATCTGACTTGCAAACAGTTGCGGAGAAACGTCAAATCGCATGTGTTATCGATGGCGTAGCAGTGTCTCGAGATAAAATTAATGCTTGCTTCGCGTTATAATTACACATGCAAAATGTACGCGGTGGGAAAAAAAAAAAAAAACAAATCATACCCGTATCGGTTGCAAGTGATAGCAATATCAAGCGAGTCGTAATTCTGATAGTTTGACTTATTAATTGATGGATTTTGCGCCCTTTTTTCTCCAAGAACTTTTATTCTACACATTTAAATCTGCTGGTGAGTGGAGGATCGATCTGATAATAACGACCAAAAGAGAGAGAGAGAGAGAGAGTTTCAAATGGGTGTGAGAAGTAAAAAAAAAAGGGTCGAGATTATTGCAACAGTAAATCGGAGTGTCTCGGCTCGGAAGAGCGTTACGCCACGAGAAGTCTCGATATATCGCTAATAATCGTTCCCGGGCCGGCTGAACACCTGTGCGCGTCCCACACGATGAAATCTCCCGAGTTTAGCTTTTGTGAAACTACTTTGCCGTTGTGGTTATATCATTTGCAAACGCGACGACGACCCACGGTATTACGATGACAAAGTGCAAAATACGACTGTATATTTATTTTTTACTCATAATACAGATATATCTGTATATTTACATATATATATATATATATATATAGTCCAAAAGTGACATTAACGCAACAAGGTGTAATGGTGATTTAATTTCAAAGCCCATGTCGGGGTGGAACAGCGTGACGAGACGAGATCGAGATCGATATGAAACATTTCGCACAGTGAGGGCCACCCCTTAATGTCCACTTGACACACACACCAGCTACGAGTCAAAAGGGGTGCAGTGGGAGGGGGGGGGGTTAGGGAGGCAGGTGTCTTTACTTGTTTGGGTTGGAACAACCGAATCATTCAAAAATGCAGTTGAATCTTCCAACGTTGGATCAAGGGACGCGCGGCAGCGGTTCGTCACCAATAATAAAAAAAAAAAAAAAAATCATTGAAAAAAAAAAAACTCGCTTACGTCACAAAGATTTCAAATCGCTCTCACAGACAATGGGGTTGAGCGGAAAATCTCAAATTAAATTATGATTTTCTACGATTTTTTATCTTTCGATTGGTCCTTGTTAGAAGGACTTCCGTCCAGCCAATTCCGAGAAATTTAATATTTGAGAATTCGGATATTGGCAGTACGAGAAACTTTCTGTTTCTTGGAGCCAAAAGGACGTGAGACACACTTTGTTTACTTCTGGACATAGGTCCTTTGCACGAATTAATGTATATAATAAATATGATATTAGGAGAAAATAGAAAAAGAGAATTACTTCTGGAAGGTTGAGTAAAGAATGTGTAACTCACATATATTGTGAAAAATTCCAGAAGCGAGGAAAGACTTGAAGTAAATTTATGGCAGAGGCATTTATTCGGTCCGATCTCCCTCTCTTGGTACATAAATTCGTTGTTTTTTTTTTCTCTTTCTATCTAGATGATTATTGCATGCTTCGAATAAGAGAAGTGCTCGTTGACTCGAGGAAAAATCGGATATTCCTGGCGTTCGGTTTTTCCTTAGAGCACAACAGTGAGGAGTTATGGAACCAAAAGAAAAGAATATCTGGCCGGAAGCTTTTATTGAAGAAGGGGGTGGTGCACACGGTATAATCGCACGGCAAAAAAGCCTGTGGCATATTTTTGCCTTGGAGGAGAAAAAATATAAGTGAATACGAGAAAGCGGACGGCGAAAAAAAAATGAAGAAAAATTGGGGGTGGATGAAACATTGGATGAAGAGTTGGAACGCGGCATTTATATATAGCACAATAGTAAATACATAAAAATATACATATATACATGAATATTGGAGAGAGAGGAAGGGTTTTTCGGGAGCGAAGTGATTATGAGTGATTCCTGGCAATATCAACCCCTGCGATGTACAAACGAGAGGGAATTGCGTCGACCGATAGACAGGAACCCAAAACGCGACATTGTAAATGCTCGAAAGTGAAGAGGATAAAGAAAGGGAGAAAGTGGAGGAGAGGAGAAAGAGATTGAGAATGGTTTTGCGTAGTACAGAGAGACACGGGAGGAAATTCACTTGGCAAGGAAATTAAAAACAGTCAACCGGGTATACTGCAGGCAAGAGACAGACACAGCAGGAGAGTGGTCTTTCTCTGGAATTGCCGGCATCGTTCATGTCAATATGGGCCATTGCCCGTATTACCATATTACGTTTCAGTCACTGGTAGAATATCGTGTCGGAGGGGTTGAAAATGTCGAGTTCACACAGAACTTTCATATATATATATATATATATATAGATACGATAAGAAGAGCGAAAAATGCGACGTCCCCGAACGTGGGGCTATCGCTTATAAATACCAGCAATTACCCGAGAAAAAGCGAGTGAGGGAGGTCTGCCTCGTCCGACGAGCTGCAGCAAAATGCCAAAACGCGACGCGCAATTACGTATATAGATATGTTTTTTCTTCTTTTTTTTTCCCAAGTGTCGCTACAACAATCCACGTTATTTTTAACGCTTCTCTCTTCTCCTTCATCCTCTCATTTATTCGACCTTATCCGCTTAGTTTTTATATATTTTTTATTATAAAAATTTCTCCGTAACATTTTTTTCTCACAGCTCCACTTTTTCCACCCTCTGTTACGTCCTCATCCCATTTTCCTGTTCTTCTGGGTATCGTTCAATCAAGGTGAACACCCTTCACATAATCTCTATCATTTTATTCCTTGTTTTTATCAATTTTCAGACTTTACTCAAACCTAAGGTTTGAGCCTATTACATTCGCAGTAGTAATGTCATTGCTTGAGACTTGTTGTGCGAGACTTTCATTTATAAATGGACAGCAACACGAGTCCTTGCTCTATAAAAAGCTGATAGTTCAATTATGAAAATTTAGTAAATTTTTTAATTTACTAAATTTTCATTTTTTTATATTTAACTTAATTTAATTTAACTTTAATTTAATTTAATTTAATTTAATTTAATTTAATTTAAAATTTAGTAAATTTTTTAATTTAATAAATTTAGAAAATTTTAATTTTTTCTAATTTATTATTATTACGAAATCCTCCTACGAAAATTAACTCTCCGTCAAATGTCTTCCGTGTATTGTCCCCCAACGTCAAATGCACAGTTCACAATAATCATAGAACAATTTCACATGGGCGTGAAATACGGCTGTTACAACTGTCTTCAATCGCACGTCACATTTTTTTTTTTTTTTTTTTTTTTTTTTTTTCAAAATCTACAATGTCATCTAGACGTTAACTTTTTGTGTTCAAGGGGTGAGAATCGAAACAGTCACATCACACATTGAAAGGGGTGAGTATGGAAGGTGCTTCACCACAGCATTTCACTCTGTGACAAAAAAAAAATTCAGAACCAATTACAGGCGTGTCAGTATGTTTTGGAAAAGGAACAAAATGTTTCTTTGTCGAATGTTTGGGAGAATCTGGCTAAAGGGGAAGTTACAGTAGCCCTTGGGAAGATATATTCCTTTTGTGTGGACCAGAAATGGGTAAAATAAAAATTTTGTAAACGAATTATTGAAGAACAATTGCAGCAGCAATTGCAAAATGTATACAATTTTTCAACAGCTCAAATCACCTGCTTTGGTTTCGTTATCAGTTTATTATTTTTATTATTATTATTATTATTATTATTATTATTTTTGGCATATACATATTTTTCTGTGTTCAAAGTGACATAATATTGACCAGTAGGATTGAGGCATTGCAAACTCTTGAAGATTTCGAATAAAAAGCGGTGTATTGATGAAAGGGAAATACACTCGAGTACTTCTGACGAAATGTAACCGACTAAACGATCGTTACAGTGTACAAGGCATGTCTCAAAGTGAGAGAGAGAGAGAGAGAGAGAGAGAGAGAGAGAGAGAGAGAGATTTTTTTTTCTCGACGATGCTCGAGTGTGCATAATACAGGAGCAATGATGCACGCGTTTTATTTATTGTCAAAATGTCCATGTAAAGAGAACATGAAGTGTTTCGTTTTATGCACGCGTCACACATACAGACACACACACACACACACACACACAAAATAAATTGTAATAAACACATGTGTATTAAATATACGATTTGAGTTCGACGAAACGTCAAAGCATCGTCAAATTTTCACTCGTTTTTGTACAATGCAAAAATGACACGTGCAGCCTCAAGACTTCCGATCAATTAACTCCACTTTTGATGCTTCATGATGTGCGTGTGCGTCACAGCGAGGGTTTTTTTTTTTTTTTTTCGGCATGCGGAGCAACAAATGGAGAAATAAAAAATATATATCTACTCTATATGTCTCGGAGCTTACATTAAAAACAGCGTAACTTCGCTTCTTCCAAAAGAACTTGAAGTCCATTATTCTTTGATACTTTTATCATATACATATATATGTCCAATTGGTGACTCTCTTTAGTTTTGCTACACTTAGCTAACCTTCTGTACATACTCTTCTTTACCCTCTCAATATTCCCCTTCCAACTTTTATGTCATATAGATACGTGCTTCCAACGCAATACATTGTTTCTCTAGCACCCTCGAGCTATCGAAGCATATTGACGTGAATATGATGGCGTTCGAGCGTGTACTCGATACATGCACTCAATGTACATATATTTCAATGTGTGTGTGTCTCTGTGTGTGTGTGTGTGTTTTTTTTGTGTGAGTGGATAACTATTATTTACTATACACTTGTACGTTTGTATAGATATATATTGTAACATGAAAGCTTTAACTCTGAACTGTTCTTATCTTCTCTCTCTCTCTCTCTCTCTCTCTCTCTCTCTTTCTCTCCTTCTCTCTTTCTTTCTTTCTTTCTTTTCTCTCTTTCTTTCTTTTCTCTCTTTCTCTCTTTCTCTCTCTTTCTTGTTGAATACAAAACTTTTTATTCAGTTCAAAGCGAGGTAATAGTTGTCGTCGATTCTTATGTCAAGACTCTTCATTCTTTAGCAATACATTCACGTTAATTTGAACACATATATATATATGTGTACCTGATTGGGAAGAAAATATCGAACAACCGCAATACGAGTCCTCAGATCCATCAGCGCCGGGACCACCAAAAGTTTTTTTCGACCATGGGAAGCACTAGAGACATAACTTGGCTCACCCTAACGCGCACCCCATCATGGTGTACACGAGTGAAATTTTCGATGTATGATTTCTTTTTCTTTTTTTTACTAGGCTTCCCCACCCACCCACGTTCTCAGACCCTCGGAAACTCTCTTTCAACACGTGAACGACTCGTTCTTTTTCCCTGTCGAGTATTTAACGAGCCTTCTCTATAGTTTTCCATCCGTGATCCAAGAACTTAAGAATTAGAGAAATTGACGTTTTGGCTGTGAACCAGATATCGATAGAATTTTTGGGAATCGAGATTTTGAAAGTTTTTACTTTCTAACGATATTTTCTTCATTTTTTTTTTTTTTCAAATTTTTTTTCAAATTCAAGACAAGAAGACAAGTTATACGGAAACTCAGTAAAAATACAAAACGTTTAGAGAATTTGATAAATTTTCATTGACACATCGAAACAGAAAAATAAAAAAAATGAGTAAAATAATCTAATTTTGAAAAAATAAAGTAAGAAGTTGCGTTCTCTATTCATAAGAGAATATTTTATGGGAAAAATGAAATTGATGAATGAGAAATAAATAAATAGTCAGGATGTGGATAAATATTTTTTTCATTTTGCATTGTGCACATTAATTGAAGCAAAACCGCACATCCTGCGAGATAACAATTACGAGACATCGTGGTATTCTGATACATGGAGTTTAAAAATAAATAAATAAAATAAAATTATGGGGTTTGTCTCGTTGGTACATTATACCGCACGCATTTTGTAATGTATATCGCATAATGCATACATCAAATATCGGTGTGTATGTATTTTTTATTTTTTCGTAATTACACGATCAGTTCGAGCTCGATTGACCGATGAATATATTGACATTGAGTACATACAGCGAAGTCACCGACGTGTGTAACTGTCAACCACTCATTACGAGAATTCTATAGCAAAAATAAAAGAGAAAAAGAAAGAGAGAGAAAGAGAGAGAGAGAGAGAGAGAGAGAGAGAGAGAGAGAGAGAGAGAAAGAAATAAAAGAAAGAATAAACGAGAAAGAGACAGAAAGAAAAGTAAATCCCAATAATGAGCCGTTGGCTAAACGTTGTAAACAGAAAAATGAGCACATCACACGTCGTGGCTAGTGGCAAAATGCATGTGTGTTTGCATATAATATACAAAACGTTACCGAGAGTCGCTCGCAGCGGGTGAATTTAGTTGCGTGCAGAGGCGCACGTCCATCACGTCCACGAAACAGCACACGTCCGAGTTAATAACGGCATACGTTTCACACGCATCAATCGAGGAGAGACACAAGCAAAGAGCAGAGAGCAAAAGAGCCCCTCGATGGTAAACTTAACAAAATATCACACCGGGTGGGAAAATTCAGGGCGTGAAAAGAGTGAGATATATCTTTCGTTATTTTTTCTCCTTTCAATCTTATATTGCCACACAATGAATATAAAAGTATAATAATTGCATGTACAGGATCTTTCAACTTCAATCAAAAGATGCGAACAGCATGAGATTTTTTTTTTAGAGATTCTAAAGTTCTTTGGAGACTTTACGTTTAGTCCATCCTTATCATGTGTTTTGAGTGATGAAAAAATGTCAAAAAAAATCAAACTTAGTCTTCGATGTATTTGCGAAAAGATTGAAGAGATTTTCTAGTATTTTTGGAAAAGAAGAACGAGCTTCAATGTTTGTTTTTTGACTTTGAATCACAAAATGAAGTCTCGTTACAAAACAAAATTTATTTATCTTCATAAAAAATGTTTTATCAAATATATTG
Organism: Campoletis raptor; assembly: GCA_948107755.1. Classification (NCBI taxonomy): domain Eukaryota; kingdom Metazoa; phylum Arthropoda; class Insecta; order Hymenoptera; family Ichneumonidae; genus Campoletis; species Campoletis raptor. The sequence goes on along the minus strand of OX403625.1, from coordinate 14,987,703 downwards.
GAGCTTGAGCAACATATGAACATTCAATTCCCAATCCCGCAGGAAAAAACGAAGACTAAACTTGCTACCAAAAATGTTGGTTCAAACGAAGATTCTATATTGTTGTTTGTAATAATACAATTTGACATTGTTTAACAAAAGTCTGATAAAAAGTATATTTACATGGTCAATATGCAGTTGAAGCGAATGAGCCCTCATTTTTATTCTAACGAGTTGCGATCACGATAAAAAAAAAATAATAGAGAAATATTCAAAGGATTCCCATAAAATATATAATTGAGCAGCGGCGAGGGTGCTGTTAAAACATGATTCCTAATCGATTTCCAATCATGCTGAATGTTGATACAACGTTCCGGTAAATTCTCTCTCAGTTTTTCACGTACTTGATAATATTATATCTATTTCCATTAACGTGCGTACGTTTTATTCTTTTGTGTGATGCGTTATGCTGTATAAATGAATCAGAAAATAGCGGCGGGAGAGTCTTGTCCAACACGTGACCGGTCACGTGTTAGATAATTAGATATTCTTTAGGGTCGTCGCTCGCATTATAGTTCCTCCGCCAAGTTCTCTTACCGAAAAGTTCGTGTTGATCATTCCCTGGTTGCTCTTCCCCATTAAATGAACTGTGTTTAGAGGGCGAGTCGACGCTTCTCACAATAACCCCCACTAAGTTTTTCCATCGATAATAAACGCGACTTTAACCCCTCACGTCCAAAAAAAAAAAAAAAAAAAAGAAATTCCCGACGAATCTTCACCGCCTTAGCAACTTTTATTAATCGTCGATTGATCCAACTGCAGGATCGCGTGTTCGACCCAACACACGTTTGAAAATCATGAGAAACGTAATGGTTTGTAATACGAGAAGGACTTGACTCATCGAAATCGCTTGATCGGAAGTCGAGACAAAACAACGAACTATATAGTGAAAAATGGCTTTTTATATTTTGTTTCTATTTTCACACACCGGTCATCATTGTTATTATATTTTCACCTACTTTCATTGTGTGCTACAGACGTGGGAAGAAACCTGGAAATATTGAGACTAGTAAATCAAACGTTCCTCTTTGCTGTTTAATCGTGTGAATTTAATTAAACACAAGTGCAATTTCATGGTCAATTCTATAGGAAATCCGGATGTGAAGTTATTAATGAATCTTTAAGCGTTTCCTGGCCTTTGATGTTGAATGATTTTTCATACATTGAACCGATTTCTAAAGAAACGTTCGATCGGTATTGATTTTTTTGTAGATTTGCACTTAACGTGGAATTGTCAGCTCTAAACTTTTCATCCCCTCTGTTTTATGTATTTTTTTTTTTTCATAATTCAGGCATAAAGGTAAGTGTAAAGAATGGGCGGTGAATGGATGCGTCGGTTAAGCACGTAGAATATTTTTTTTCACGAGGGCCATTCACGCATTATCAAGTATAGGAAAGTCGTTAAAAAAAATGGAGAATGGAGGCTGAAATGGCGTAAAACGCAAGTACATGAGAAACTGTCATGTCGTCCGTTGTCGAATGCCATTTAGGGATAAAAGTTGGGGCAGCAGTTGGGATCTCACGCGGTAGGATTTGACGATGTTTATTTTATGATTTTGGTAAAAGCCATTAACACTGATACGCGGAAGGAGGAAAGCGAAATGACAAAAGAAAAAAGAGAAGAAAAAAAAAAAAAGTAGGATGTAAAAAATAGAAAAAGGCGAAAATTGCGTGTTATTTGAAAGAAGAACAATGGAGACATTCGTGATGGTTGACTGTCATTAACGCAATGCATTTTATTATTGTTGCGAGAAAAATCGTAAGCTCGGTTCGAAAGAGTTTTCATGGCTACCGATATAAGTGTTATGGGGTTTTATGCACACATATTATCACAATGTATAGAATATGAACGGTGACAAGTACCGCCCATATAATTGATGTTGGTAATGCGTTCGAGGAACGTAAATAGAAAAACGCATGCACGCACGCCCTGACGCGTAAACGACGCGTGGCAGTGCGTATAAAAACAAACGTGTAAACGTCAACGTGATGATATGATAGGAAAATCGCGATAGCTCTGTCCCTATCGCTGCATAATATTTATTTATGTTTATTTTTTATTTTTTTTTTCCATAGCTTTAGCAGAGAACGTGTTATAAAATTTGTACTTTCTCCTTTTTTTTTTCTCTCACTCTGTTGCTCTTGTCGAATTACAAATACAGAATGATGCGTTTTCCATGTGCACTCGTCGACGCTCGCGCGTGCAAGTTCTCTCTATTTTCAGCCCTTGACAAAATAAATGCAAACACACGGGCTGTGCCCAGTACGTAAATATTTTCGAGGTACATTACTCATACGTGCTCTTGTGGCACGACCTCCTGCATACGCAATTACTGTTGATTGCTTGAAACAACGGATAAACATCCTGATGTTGCATTATGTAAAGTGGTTCCAAGTTTATTTTGAAAAAAAAAAACAAAAAACCAAAAAAAAAAACAATTCTTTTTTTCTAAAATGCATAATTTAATGTGTTTTTATACGCGAGATTAAATGAAATAAAAAATCTTTTGGAAAAGTAACCGTAAAAATCACAGAATCCAAGCGAAAGTAAATTCTTTGAATAATTATTGAAAAAATGTTGAATGTGATAAAAATTAAAAAAATTAATCATTTTTTAATAATTATCTGTACAATTGATTTTTTGTTGTTTTTCGAATTCTGTCGGAAGGATGACTTTGAGAAAACAGAAAACACAAAAGTCCAAGACGTTTAGAATAATAACGTCCGATGGAGCCGCACATTCCATGTCATGAACCCATGGTCATAAGTTTTTTTTTTTTTCATCCCCCGTATGCATGAATAATCAGTGAGCAAAGTGTCCCTTCACAAGTGATTAAAAACAATTACCGCGAGGATCGAAACTCGTCGTGGGCTTGGAAACGTTTCCCTCGTTTTTTCATCCCCCAACCCTTTTTGGAGGTCGAAAAAAACTGAATATTGGAAGAGTGTGTTAGGTGAGAAGGTTCGATAGTGGAGAAGCAAGGACAAGAGGTTTCCAGGATATCGAAGGGACGAGGGAACGTGTTACGAAATAAAAAAAAAGGGTTTGAAAAAAAAAAAAAAAAAACCAAATAGCTTAGCATGCAAGGCCTGCGGGTTATGTGGTTGGATTCGAGGGTCTTCTCTTTCTCACTTTCTCTTTTAACGCTGGGGTGCTACCCTTCATTGTCATTTTCGCAAAACATTTGTATGAAAATATTCAACCGGCTCGAAAACTCAATAGAACGAGGGGGGTTGCGTTTCTGTATGTATTGCAAGCTCACGTACGACTTGAGGGGTAGATCGAGAAGTTTGCAGAGGAATTCTCCCCAATATATATCCAAGTATAGATATATATTTTTTAATCGGCATTTTCGAAACAATTAATTCATCATTTCAATTACACAATTTTCTTTCAATTTGTTTCACTAATTTATGCAGATACACAGCATCGAGACTATTTTTTGATTCACTTTATTTCGGTTCAACCCTTATTGTACCAGCCTCTGTATTACGAACGTTTCGTACTAATCGGGTCTCAATGTCCTTATCCACTTTCTTGGCTATAATTATTTATCCGATCGATTTTTTTTTTTATATTAATTGAAAATGAATTGCAAGTCTTGGTTGGCAAGTGCTTCAAACCTGAGAAGGTTGGAACCGTTTTCCACCTCTAAAAACTATTTATACCTGCAGTGGTTCAAACCTGAGGAGTTTGGAACCGTTTTCCACCTGAAAATACGATACAAACGCTTGGTGGTTCAATCCTGAAGAGATTGGAACCGTTTTGCACCTGGAAAAGCTATTGAAACCTGAAGTGGTTGAAATTTGAAGTCAAACACCTGAGAGAACATTTTTTTTTCCTGTCGTATGAGGAATAAGAAGATTTTTTTTTTTTTTACAACGTATGTGATAAAATTTACTAGTTGCTTCAAATGTTGACAAACTTTACTATATATTGGATAATTAAGCGTGCACTAGCGAAAAGGCTTCGTTTCCACATTGAGTAGAGACACAATGGTAATAGAAGCGACGCTGGAACATGTACGAAGAGAAAGAGGGTGAAAGAGAGGGAGGAGAGAAAGACAAAACTGCTAAACTCGTACGTGGCTGTCGCATTCTTCGACTTCTAAATCACGAAATAACTACGGCTCGCTCTCTGGTCTACTGTACATTTCCATGCTCTAAAAATGGGGATGGGGTTGTTTTTAAGGGGTCGGGGGTTGAAACGCGCTCGGTTAAATGGGCTTTCTCGCGTTAACCAACTGGAACATGTCTTTTTATATATATGTATATATATTTGAGTTTCAGTGCAGCTAGAAAATATATATCTCGAGTGAAAATGAAACTGCCGACCACCGGATTCCTTCCAGTCACCTCCGCGCCCATTATCCGCTCTCTTTCTCCTTTCTCCCGCTAATTAACAATTAAACGATACCAGAGGGACACTCGAGTCTCGACTACGGCAAATTCATTATCTCGAAAATTGCGCCTCGAGGGTTTTAAATTGTCGAAGTTGCATTCAATTCGATGATCTCGTAATAATAAATAATTCATTTATCGGCAAATAATCCGCGGAAAGTATTTACAAAATTCTTTAACGACAATAAACATTTATCGTATTTTTTAAATCAAATATTTTCAAAAGGATTTTTTTTTTCTTGACTCTTTTTTTTTATCGTCACGTATATAAAAAGTTTTATAGCCGTTTTTTTTTCTTTCAATTGAGCTGGAAGCCTAAGTTACACGTTCGCGTAGGTAAAACCTTCCTCGGGGACGTCTCATTTCGTACTGAAAGCAATATTCACACCGCAACTGTAATTAAACAATTTGCCTACAGATGGAGTTTTTAGCTCAAGCATTTGGCTTTTGTCGGCGTGCGGATTACGCTCCAGTGTCGCGGTAGACATCGAGTTACATATATTTATATATATATATCTATACAAATATATATATTTATACTCAGGACAACTAGGACTCTCATCACTATGCATAAACCGCATAGCTCCTATATTAAAGGCAACTCGCGGGGCGCGTTAAATGCTCGCGTGATTAAAAATGCTGTCGTCCGAAATTCCTACACAGACGGGAGGCCACGGAATGCCACTTAGGACTCTCGGTCTCTCCTTTTTGCTCCTCTTTCTCCCTCTGTCTCTCTTTCTCTCTTTTCCTCTCTTTCTCTCTTTCTCTTTCATTACTCAGTCTTTTTATTTATTTTTTTCTCTTTCTCTCTCGTCAATCAGCCTTTCTCTCGCTTTTCCAGTTCCACAAAAAAGCTTCGTCTTTTCTACGCGACGCATACACCACCAGGATTTATCACCCGCTGCAGTCACTTAGATTCAGTGAAAAAAAAAAATGAAGGAAAGACTTCTTATCAAAGGCCCACAAATTATGAACGACGCACGAAAGTTACGCGAAATTCTTTTCTTGACAAACTCCCTATACGAGCTTTGCCACTTTTGCCTCTAAAATCCAGCCTCGCTGCTATCGATACCCAGAAATTCCAACGTATCTATGGGTTTTTTCGAGTCATCATTATTTCACCAGTTTTTCAAACTTTTTATAGAATTAATTAACGATTGCAATGTTCATTCAATTAACGGGGCATAGAATCTAAAAAATGACAACCAGGAACTTATTTTTATGTGAATTTTCTTTTCTTACGATGGTTTCGAAAATATTTTGACCCCTATTTTTTTAATTCAATTAATATTTCAAAATATTGACTAGATTTTCAAGACAATTCACGTTTCGAGACTTTTTTACAGAATTTTGGATCTGGATCCACCAGAAAACAAGAAATATTTAATTCCATTGTTTCGAAAAAAGATGTTGGTTCGTCTCAATTTTAATGGCGAGAACTCATTGAATAAAAGCATCACTTGATTATTCTTTCGTCCATTAATTTTGTATGTTTCAAAAAGTTGTTATTTGGACGATTTAGTTGAGAAAAACCCGTAGAAAGCATTACTACGAATGAATTTTTTACTCACGTTTTTCCTCCTCGTCTTTTTCTTGCGGCTATTTTGTAGCCATGGCTAGAGAATCCAGTGCACCGACTAAATAAACGAGCGCGAGAGCTTTTGCCGAGCGACAAAATATTGCCGCTCACCCTCGTCGCGAACGCCTCCGTAAAGGGGGTTGGTGAGAGAGTACTTCCTCTCCTCTTTTTTTCCTTCTTTCCCTTTTCCCTTAAAATTCTGGCCAACCTGTGCACTGCAATAATATATACACAGAGAATTATTAAGGGGATGAGAAAAAGTCGTAGGTGTCGGCTTTCTCCGTTATCTCGATCTTTATGGTCGGTGTTTTAACAACACGCCAATTCTTTCTTTCTTTTTCCTGCATTATTTCAGAGCAGAGACCTGTTAAAATAGTGTTTGAATAATCCATAATAATCCTGCACAAAACTCAGTACATTACGCCGAATTTTTAATAATAATTTGAAAACCAACATTTCCCATGGAAAAAATATCAAATAATAACGACAAGAAACAAAAACAACAAAACATTAAGGGCAATTCTTTCTCGAAAACTCGATAAAAATGAAAACATGCGAAAGGAAATTGTGGTTGGAAATGTGACCGGATGGAAAATATTTATATGACTGATAGCGCGGTGAGTGCACGTGTAACTAATATATTTGATCAGGCAACAATGGAGCTACGATTATTTGATCTCTCGAGAATATCGATATTATACTATAAAAGTATTCACGTGTGTGTGGTAACGAAAGAGAATAAGAGGGTGAGGAAAAAGGGGCACGTAAATCGTGAAAGGCGCTTGAATTCGTATATAGATATATTGAAAAAGCCGAGGAAATAAAAGGGTCGCGTGGCCCGAACGTTCGAAGCTGAAGCTCGTGATGGAGCGTTAACGAGAGAATTGTAAGTGTTTTTCCTTACTATCTCGAATCACGAGGTTTATATCTTCACAAATATCGATTACCCATCAATCGAACTTTGCGTTTGTTTCCCTTGCAAAAGAGCTTTTCACTTTTACACATTTCCTTTCAATTCGTCGTCTCGTTGCCTTCATCTCGGTTGATTCTACGACTCGATTCATATTCAAAGTTTCAATATGTATGCGGCGAAGAATCCTAATTCCGATAATTGGAAATTCTCTTCGACCCTCAGTTCCGATGATTTGAATATATGGATTTAATTATGTTTACAACGAAGCGGAATGAGATTTTGTAACATTGGGAGAATTCGATCTTTGGATCGCAGCAACTCAGACACAATACTGTCGCAAATTTATATATATATGTATATATAAAGACTACACCTTATACTTTCAATAAAGAAATCTGAATTTCGAAACATCAAAGCAACTTTGTTCAATGGACCCAACTTGGAATACACCGCTTTTGCATATTACGCATCTCTTCAGTCGTGAGATGAGACGCGAGCATTTCTTTTCCTCCGTAGCTCTCTTTTCTTCCCTTTTACGTCATCCCCAAAAAGGAAGCAGCAAGGGATGAAATGAAACAGATAGAGAAGCTCGCAAAGACACGAATCCGCAGCATCAGTCAGGAATTTTGTTACGTGCTTTCTAATCATCGTGTATACGGATAAGAAATGTTCTTATTACGCTTCTTGCAACTTGTCTCCGTTTGGAACTTCTTTGCGTTTGAATTTTTCACAAATCAATGAATTTTCATGTTTCTTTTAACGTATCAAAGCCTTTTTATCTTTGACGAAAAAATTATTGTTGTTTTCTTTTTTTTTCTTGTTTTTTTTTTTTTTTTGATATTCAATCTTGAAACTTTTTGGTCATTCTCCTTATTTGATCTCCCTCTCGACAAATATGATTGACCACATGAAAAGCAGAACGCAATTTGAACGGATCTGAGAGAATTTATTATCGCACGATCGACGAATGCTCACTAAACATAATTTCTAGTGCAGAGATGTCTCTCTGAATAAAGCATTAAGGACCGAGTGATTGTGCATGTACAGAGGGAGAAAGATGGAAAGATATCGTACGTGGATCGCCTACGGCTATAGGAAACCAGACAGACAGACAGAGAAACGTGCGGACTGAGGCAGAACGAGATAAATTTGCTTCCGGGACGAACCGAGCGACATTCGCATTCGCAAACAGGAGTTTAATTTCGCATGCAAATATTACGTATATGGGAAGAATATACACGAGAAAGGGTCGTGCGACGTTAGAGAACATTCATTTTATAATATATATCTGTATATATCTCTTTTTCGGTGTACACATGCTCCTGTTTCTACCCTTTGCAGCATCACATCAGACGCTGTCTCATGATTTTTTTATGCCAATCGCACGACCCTCTTCAACCATTTTACCATGATGTACAACATGACTTTCGATATACAATAAACGTATCAAGTTACTTGTGCTCGAACCTCGTGTTCTTATATATAATCTGATCTATGAAAACACATATATTTATATATGTCGATATATACGTATAAAAATATTTTTTTTTTGACGAATTCTCCCCTCGATTCAAATAAAGTATCAAATTACTAATCGACGACGAAACTTTTAGTTCGAAAAACAAAATTTACTGTAAAATTTTTTTTTTCATCGATCTCAGCATTTGCCAAAAGCGAGCTATTGTATGGAAATGGATGTGGAGAGAAAAGAATTTAGTCGCGAATTTAGAGACGAATCAAAAATTGCGATTGAAATTCTATCGAAGGATCGATGCAGAATTTGAATATTGAATTAATTCGAAAAAAAAAAGAATAAAGAGGACAGTCCTCGGCGTAGATTTGTAGGAAATAATGATGGTACGAGTCAATAATTCATTTCAATCATTCGCATTGACGGGCATCAATTCAGAAGATAAATAAATGAAAATATCCCGAAGAAATGATGAGAGAGAAAGGGGGATAGTTTATGCTCGAGCAGTTTCCAGCATCCACACACTTATTATCGTCGTTGATCCGTTCTTTTGTGTAGTGAGGTTTGCAGGCTGTGAGACAGCATAAAAAAAGCGTCATGGCCCGTCGATCAGGGGGGCAAAAAAAAAAGAAAAAAGAAAAAAACGAGAAAAGCGAATACCATCTTCCGGGTATAATCGATGATTGTGCCAACAACGATGCAATTCTTTCTCTCTTACACACTCACACATACACGAATAGAAAAATAATTTTTTTTCTATTTTTTCACGATCCAAAGAGAGTTTACCCTATTTTTTTCAATGTTTCTTCAACGATCGGCCAATCCGCTCGAATAAAGTGGCAAATACAATTTATCAGAGACTTGGCATAGGATCTGGCACCTACGTACATTTATGTACACACGTAAAAAATATATATTCACACATGTGCGTTTCTGACTTGCAAAAGTAGCGAAAGAAAAATGTTGGCGACACTTTTCGCTCGTCGTATATATATCGAGACGATATATTTATTTTCAGAAAAATGCAAATCATTGTTCGCTCGTGTTTTTCCTGACGTGCGGTTCTCTCACTGTTTGAATATTACATTTTATATATACAAAATATAGTTATATGATGTATTCTCGCTGTGAAAAGTTGTGAATAAATTGAGAAGAATGCGAAATGTAAATGACATTCAAATTGTGACGCGTGGCAAAATGACAAAAATATTACACACGTTATTCTTTATATGGGTGTACGTCTGTGAGAAGTTTGATGCAGCCACTTTTTTGCGTACGTCACGCCCCGTAATTGGTTGATATTCAGATGTTCCAATCCCTTGCAAAAAAATTGAATTTCCAAAGCAATTTTGTAGTGTGAAGCTCAATACGATTTTTTTTTTTTTTTTACTCAAGAGAACATTTCTGTACGAATTTTTATGGTGCCAGGGTCTTATAATATCTATTCTCATGGTTTTCACCAAAAACAATGTAATTTTTTATTCAACTTCGAATTGAAAACTGTAATCTGCGTATTGTGCTCAAGCAAAGATGTCAAAAGATCCTTTTGTACCCGATCTTTATTAAAAAGAATTATAGAAATTATTCTGGTTTTGATTACTGTTCGATTACTGTTCGAAATAGTAATTTTCAACCCTTGTTGACACACTGGTTCATTTTGACCCGAAAAGATAAAATCCTGACACGACGGTACCGTAGTAATTATTTTTACCTGAAACTTGTCTGGGACATTGATGTGTCATTTATTTTAAGAAAATTTCCCATCGACTGCTCTTAGCCCGAAAATCAATGGAAATGCTCGTGAGACCGTAATTATAATTTACAAACGCGCCCTTAATAGAAACACGTGGAATGTTCTTCGCTGATAGGGATCAAAGTCCGCACAGAAGCGAGACATGTTCCGCAAGCTGAATTTGCAGATTCTGAGTATGGGAGAAAAGGGTGGTTTCCACTTGGTCTTAGATATAGATATATCCATTGACACGGACATCGCGAAGCCCTAAGGCTGTCGAATTGGAGTGGAGTGAGAATATATGTGAAGCTATAGATTAGTCCTGTGTATTATGTTCGTACGTCGGTATGAACAAAGGTGGACAAGGCCCATCGATTTCTGTGTTCACCGTGCTAAACAGCCCCCGCGTCACTGTCGGATCATCGAGGACCATTCCATTGAACCTCTTCCCCCCTTTCCAGTGACCACTGGTCAGTTTCCCAGATTCAACACATGTATATACTGAAATATTCTATTTATCCTTATACAGGACTTTTCGTTCCAACTGCTAAATTGAGTTCCTGAGAATAGGACGATTGTTCGATTAATTTTAGTTCTTTTTGTTATCACTTCAAAGCAGTTGAAAATTTATTGAAATTTCGAGTCAAAAAAATCGAAATAAACATATTAGTAATTAAGTTGCGTATTGTGAGTTTCCATGGAAGATCTCATGCCATGAACAAAATGACCAACAGTTAGTGTACGTGGGAGAATTGTGTCTACAGATATATTTCATGTGTGCACAATTTCATGAGTGAAAAACAAAAGGGCGTAACTATGGAGTATTTCAGAAGAGAGTGTCCTTGAGCTAGGGACCTTTTGTTCATCGGTATTTGAAATATATGTGGGTGAATTTGATTCTCAGATTCATGTTCAACCAAGTGCCAGGGTCAGAATTTCCTTGCAGCCTTTAGGCACTCGTGTCAATCTCCATAATAGTGTACAGAGCTTCGAGAGGCAGTTGTCCATCGACAAAAGGACCCTGTGGCTATCCTCCCTCTCTTCTCTCTTTCTCTCTCTCTCTCCCTCCCTCTTATTCGTCCAAGCTCACATAATGAACGAGAGAGAATGAAGAAGAGAGAAAGATTTCGTTCGATAAGCCAGCCACTCAGGCATCAACAATCGAAACAATCCTAAGTACCGTGAGACGAAAGCATTGCTAATGTCCTTTACAAGCTTTTGTGGACAGTCCAGTGGTCAGTAAAACTGACCATCACATTCTGATGTGGTACAGCCGGTCTTCGCTTCACTTAATTTTCCTTTCAATGTCATCAGGAACGTGCGGATGATTGGGACTTTGACGAAAGAGCTTTGACAGCGACCCTTTAATATAACCAAGTTTTCCATGTAGATATACGACATACATACGTTTTACGTGCATTGCTAATCGGAGCGTCCACCATAATCGTACTTAACGCCTGTCCTACGCCATATTAGAAATCGTGAAACTACCCCAAAAGGGTCAATCTCGTTGCCGTGGCCCTGATTTTGTCAAACAGATTGTATTCACTATCCGAGGGTGGGGGTCAAGAGAGTTTTACCCTCGAATCATTGACCACACGTTTTCCCAAAATCTTTATATCCCATTATTCACGTCCATCTACATACAAATCGCAAATTTCTATCTCCTTCAACATTATTTTCGTTGTTATTATTATTGTATCTGCATTTTTATTGATGTGGGCAGCTCTTGTGGTTGATGCAAAGAAAAATCGCTACATGCGAGTCGAATTGAAGCGGCACGTGGTCGCTGTCAATCTTCATTTTCTCAGTCTTATACCGTGAGACTGGAAGAGGGATTCACAAACAAAAACATTACGAAATCACAAAATTTTCACCGGTTTTTATTTCGAACTGACAAAACTAGAATTTATTTTGAAAGTCGTTCGATTTTTTCATTTCTCTCAATATCCAATCGGAACAATCGAAAACTATTCCAAACCAGTCAGATCAGTAATTTTTAACAAATTTTGGACCAAAAATATGATGATAGTATAATTAGTTGAAAGAATGTCCCTCTTTCTCGTTTAACGCGATTTGCTACAAGGAAAAAAACAAAATTGGATCAATTAAACCAGAAGTAATTTGATTCTGACACAGAATCCTAGTGCGGAGATCGCCCGATATTGATTAGTAGAAATAATGAGGGTGATCCGGTCGAGGAAAGGGATTTCGCGATTGAAAGGACGTCAGAAAAAAGTGTGTAAGGATATTCGGTAGCAGACCGAGAGCGTATGGTCGAGAAGTCAGTTCCCAGATGAAATTTGAAACCGGAAGTGACTTTAAAGCCGAGGCTAAGATCATTGTTGTCCTAAAAGCAATTACGTATGGCTATTGACATCAATATATATATAGTATTTTGGCCGAGAGGATATAAAATAAATGAAATGAGATCTTGTGTGTTGAAAAATAAGCGAAGTGAAAAGAGGGTGGATTTCATGTTTATATATATATAAGTTTATTTTTCATAAGAGTTTGGAGCTTTTTATTTTTATCTCTCTGACATGTGACGAGCTCTTATAAATTGACCGATGTCTACTACCTTTCCGAATATACACAAACGAGATATATATACGTATAATCAGTTGGAAGATCAAAACGCAAGATCCACGCTCACTTTTCCAAGGGGTTCGAACTTGCGACGATATATTTATATATTTGAGGGTTAAAATAAAAAAAACGACATGTGTGTAGGGGAACATGGGGCAAAACCGACATATGGGGCAAAACGATCTGTATGTCCGTTTTGCCCCGTCAAGTTGAAATCCGGGGCAAAACCGACACAGCCCAAATCGAGCATTTCAAAAAATTCCAAAAATTTTTTTTTCGTGTCCCCACTACTTTTTCGACCAAAATAGCCTTAAATGGACAATGGACGTGGATTAAATGTACATGGGGCAAAATCAACACGCCCCAAATCAGAAATTTTCAAAAATCCATAAAAAAAACTTTTCAACTCAAAACGACTTTTTCGCCCGAATAAATCACAATTTCGTCAATTTCGAGTAAAAAATGACACATGGGGCAAAATGAATCCTAAAAAATCCATAAATTGTTTTTTTTATTCAAAACGACTTCGCAACATTCAGAAAATTCGTTGAGAATTCACCCTTTTTTTTCTTGCACTTTCAAAAATGACCTCGCATCTTCCTTCTTATTACACAGTTCGCATTTCATTCGGAAAAAGTCGCTTGCGACGTTTTCATTGCGAAAAATGTATTTTTTCAACTTTTCAAGTCTCTCAGAGACTGTGTCGGTTTTGCCCCAAAAATATTTTTTTACAAAATTCGTGGGGCAAAGCACACAAATCACTTCTGAGGCTCGAATATAGTTGAAAAATCATTTATATACGGGTGCAGTGAACTTGAAGTTCATTTTTTGCATGCCAGAAAAAATTGATCAAGAAGTGATGTGAAAATTCACCCGATTTTTTTTTTCGTACATCTAAAAATGACTTCATTATTTCCCTCTTATTACAGAGTTCGCATTCCATTCGGAAAAAGTCGCTTGCGACGTTTCCATTGCGAAAAATGCATTTTTTCAACTTTTCAAGCCCCTCAGAGACTGTGTCGGTTTTGCCCCAAAAATATTTTTTTACAAAATTCGTGGGGCAAAACACACAAATCACTTCTGAGGCTCGAATATAGTTGAAAAATCATTTATATACCGGCGCAGTGAACTTGAAGTTCATTTTTTGCATGCCAGAAAAAATTGATCGAGAAGTGATGTGAGAATTCACCCGATTTTCTTTTTCGTACATCCAAAAATGACTTCATTATTTCCCTCTTATTACGGAGTTCGCATTCCATTTGGATAAAGTCGCTTGCGACGTTTGTCTTGCGAAAAATGCATTTTTTCAACTTTTCAAGCCTCTCAGAGACTGTGTCGGTTTTGCCCCAAAAATATTTTTTTATGAAATTCGTGGGGCAAAGCACATAAATCACTTCTGAGGCTCGAATATAGTTGAAAAATCATTTATATACCGGCGCAGTGAACTTGAAGTTCATTTTTTGCATGCCAGAAAAAATTGATCGAGAAGTGATGTGGGAATTCACCCGATTTTTTTTTTCGTACATCCAAAAATGACTTCAGTTCTTGCCTCTTAGTACAGAGTTCGCATTCCATTTGGATAAAGTCGCTTGCGACGTTTGTATTGCGAAGAATGTTTTTTTTTTAATTTTTGATGTCCCTCAGAGACCGTGTCGGTTTTGCCCCGGATATGTTTTTTTGCGAAATTCATGGGGTAAAGGACGGGAGTCAACTTTGGGACATAAATATAGTTCAAACACCGTTTATTCACCGGTGCAGTGAACTCAAAGTTCATTTTCTGGATGCCCGAAAAAATCGTTAAAAAAACGATTTGAGAATTAATCCCACTTTTTCGTCTCGTACATCCAAGTAATGGGCTCTAGGGGGTCTAATTTTTTCCCTCGTATCACAGAGTTCGCATTCCATAGGAAGACAGCCGTGTCGAACGCTTGTCCTCCGAAACATATTATATTTCGACTCTTGATTCCTCTCAGAGGCTGTGTCGGTTTTGCCCCATTTTTTTTTTTTTGAGAATTCAATATATAAGGACCAGGAATCAACTTTGGGACTCCTACAAAGTTGAAAGACCGTGTGCTTATTAATAAAATTGACTTGAATCCTTAAACGTTTGTTTTGCCCCATGTTCCCCTACATATGATACATATAATAATATATATAAAATAGATGACGACTTCAGAAAGAGCCAGTGAAAGTATCGGCTTACCCCAATTTCACCCCAATCATTTTGAAACCGAAAACCAGAACCGTCTTGCCATTTCTTTTTCTCTTTTCTTTCTCATCCCTCAATCACGACTCTTTTTATTTCGGTCCCGCTACCACGGATATTGATATGTATGTTTATGTAGAAAAAATGAAAGAATGATGTCGAATAATATCACATGCACATGTATTTATATATATATATATAAATATGTACATATATTTAAGAGTAGTCGAAGGTGGTCTAGCTCGTCCCCAAGGTCCTGTGGATACCCACTGTGAAAACGCCAATCGAAAAATGTCCTTGAGATTGGCGACCGCAGGAAGATTTTGATAAATCGTTTCACGTCACTATTTTCTTGAAGCAATTTTTCAAAAAATGCTAGCGCGTGTCCCACGGAACTCGGGAACAAGAGAGAAATCGACAAGTCCGAGATTCACTGTTTGTTTTCTTATGAATAGATCACACGAGTGACGCATTTGTCAAGCAATCGCATGGAACGAAAAAAATTCGCCATTTCTTACAGGTTTGGTACTTTTTTCCTTAATCGATGAATGCTCATGAATTATTTTGATAATCTGATCTAAAAACAACGACAAGGGACACCCGTCACGCGTGAGAAAATATCGTTCGACAGAAAAAAATTCGCATCGTGAACGCAACAGAATTAAGGGCGCGAAAGGGAATGAAGAGGAAACGGGACAATCGACACTAAAAGTGGCGAGGATTCGGTTACTCTTTGGAAATCGCGATTTTCCGGTGATGGAAAGAAAAATTGCTGACACTTACCGCCTGTCGAAGACATCGAATGGATAAAAGTACCGAGGGATGTGAACGCGACATCGACGCAATGCGTTTTCAGTGACGGCTCGTTGCTTCGTGCAAAAAGCTCCAGTAAATCACGCCCTGGCTTTATTTCCAACTATTTCCAAAGTAAGAAACATCGATGATCAGATGTTTGAATTATATTTCTTTCCTCACTTCATAAACAAAAATCCAATGGTTAGTTATTTCATTTGAAATAATTTGGAGTGAAAGAAAAAATGTTTTCTGCTGTCACACAATCACGAAAAATCTTTTTGATGCTCGAAAAATGATTATGAAAAATCATCTTTGACGATCTAGTCAGATATGAGTTTTTTTAGTCTCACGTATTGTGGGAGAAAAATAATGGAGGAGTGATTATTACAGCGAGATACAAAATGATAGAAATACAAAAAGATCGATATTCTGAGAGACAGAAAAATCGGGAGAGAGATCCCTTCGATTGATGAGGAACCCCATCGTGAGAGCATCTCTGTTCGGAAACATCATATATAGAGACCATTCACAAGAACCCTCATATAAGTACGACACGTGACTGCTTTATAGCAAAAAAGTGAGAGAAAGAGAGAAGGGTCGAAAGCACCAACGAAACATTGAATCAACGCGGTTTCGCTCCTAACCCCATGGCGTTAAACCGTGCAACTCCCCAAGAGGGCGCGACAACAACACAAAAACTCCAATACGCTCCCTCCAAACATATTTATACTTGCCAAGTGTCCATTGTTTCATTAGACGTGCGATTAGAAGAAAAATACCTTCAAAAAAAGGTCTTGCGTGATGGTTAGAAGTATTTAATTCATCGGAATAACATTTTATGATTTTTTCACTCAATTTCTCATGAAATATCGATAATGATTAGTTCGAATCATTTTCATATCAAATTTCATTCGAACAGAATCTAAGTAATAATAATAATTTACATAATTTACAACATTTTCTTTAAGAGACATGAAATTTTTTGGAAAAGTTGTAAAAATTACTATGCCTCGCAGTAAATTTGACCTAAATTCTCAAATTATTTACAAAATCGAAAGGATATTTCAAAAAAACTTTTAAAATTTTATTTGACGAAACAGATTCGTTTTCTGTGTGTAAAAAATTTGAGGAACTTCGTAGAAGCAGAGATTTAGGAGAAGTAAAAATTTGTTCTCGTGTATGTCACGAAGAAATGGTACTGAAGTAATTGAATGAATCCAACCGATATTTTCGACGATACAAGGATTGTTATAGAGAGAATTAGTGACACAGACAGAGTAGATATTGCACTATCAAATCGTACGACTCGGTGGCAAAGAAGGAAAAAAAACAGTTGAACAAGTTTTCCTCCCTGCATGGCCAAAGGGTTGAGTTAGGGGGAGTTCTGTGAATTATGGGTTTCGTGGGTGTATCATAGTCCATATATATATGTATGTTTATAAACACCGAGATTGTAGATTGGTGCAATTTCGTATGGAAGAATAATAAAATAAAATACAACAAAGTATAATGGGCTCTTGGCAAAGCTATTGATCAGTCTCAGCGTGCAATCCCACCGATTGGCTGTAAATCTTGAAAACTTCCGAGTCGTTAGCGTGGCACACACTTAATACTCTTTTTTCTTTCGTACTTATAATACTCTGGCATTTTTATCGCCATGAAAATGGCCAAGAAACTTTATTCTTAATTCCTAAAATAATTGAAAATTTTCATAAACATAAGAACGATGTGAAATATCATTAAAAAAAAAGACGTAATAATTCATAATTTGCCAATTATAAGTGTTTTTTTTATTTTATTTTATTTTTATTTTTTTAACAGAACTCTGTCAACTCCTAACCGAAAACTTGACGGTTTTTTATTAAAGCAGACATTCGACTGATAATCTTATCAAACAAATGTTAAGATAATCAATAATGTAATCAATATTTAAAAAAAAAACGTCACCCCGTTATCGAATCAAGCCACATAGAAATTTTATGGTGGTTGGAATAATCATAAAGGGCGGAATTTGTTATCTTGTCCGTTGCGCAATGGATTACAGAATAAATCGAAAGGATAGGGGTTGCAAGGTGTGCAAGCAGAGGCGGATATAAATCGGATTAATTACGTCACGGGGTCGATGAAAAAATTGGCCTCTGTAAATGACACAGGTGACATGAAGAAAAAAAAAATGAAAAAAAAACCAAAGAAGGAGTGTCCCGATAACAATAGTTCGGGGAAAAAAATAACGGAAAATCATGTATAATGGGGCAACGCGGTGTCCGGAAACGTAGGCCCATTGAATTTTCACTCCCCTGATCTTCCGTTAAACCAGGGGATACCACGAGGAAGTATTTATTAGATTGGAATCTAAACGCCCTTAGTGTACAGGGCCTGAAACGCGTATTTCCTTTCGCCGTAGGTGGTGGCTTTGCTTGTTCGAGAATGAGAGCGAGAAAAGCTCCCCCTTGATCGTTTTCTTTCACACTCGAACCTTTTAGCTGTACGTATAAATACATATATACTTGCATTGATCAATAGAGCTAATAGAATGTGTCCAAGTGTGTATACGTGTGTTTTGAGTCGTTGGAGGGTCCAGGAAATTAGTGGGTGCAACTTTATTAGTTGGTGTCACGAAACTTTTCTACCCTCTGACTCGAGCTTTGTACACTACACCAAATCATTCACTTTTTTATCTCTTTTCCTGCCAAGTATGAACGTCGTTCACAAAAAGAAAAAAAAAGAAACTGAGCCCCAGATTGAGCTCCTAGAAACTCTAGGAACCTTTAAGGGGTGAAACGCGCATAATTATGATGTCGCGGAATGATTGCTCGATATTTAAACCTCATAGAATGACGAACAACACTATTTCCTCAACAATTATCGTTATCAATAGACACGAGCTCAATCAGCAATAAATGGTACCGACGGTCACAATATTCTTCTGCAATTAAGGGAAGGCATAAAAAAAAATTCCAAGCTTTAAAATTGTCTGTATTTAGTGCTCATTATCTCGCTCTATTACGATTTCATTTTTATGTTCGAATATCGTGAGGTTGTAGTAAAAAAAAAAAAAAAAAAAAGCGGAAATAAATATTTGTAGTAGGGGCAGCGTCACAAAGCAAGACCAGTCTTTCATGATCGGTGTAACGAAAAGTTTGAGTTCGAAAAGCGGTTTACGATCTTGACTTCCGCATCCAATAACCCATATCTTTTAATTGCTTATTAGATTCGATGAGAAAAAAAAAACACTTTAGAGGTGGCATTAACGGATGAAATTAACGTCGAGAACTTCCTTTCGAAGGAGAGGGATGAATGCTGCTCCCTAGTTTAACTATCGAAAAACCGTCATTTCCCATCATTAAAGGTCGAGATTCGATGGAGTTGGTTGAGAGCGGGTCAAGTCGAGCGGAAACTCGGTGTAACACACGTGGGTTTGTATCGAGTGTGTAGCACAACTGCTTAAATTCGACGAGTGCTTTTATTATAGTGATACTTTTTGTCAAAGGTGGATTTAAAAAGAAAGAAGAAAAAAAAACATGCGCGGCCCTATAGAAGTTTTTTTCCATTTTTCACTTATTCGTTCTGCTCAATTTCACCGATTTTCACGGAGGGATGTTGTTTTTTTTTTTTTTTTTTTATTCTTTATTCTATTGTACTGATCGGTTTATCAATCTCGAGGACTACGGCTTACCGAAACGTCATTAGTGTTAGTGTCAAACACGAAGCATTGTTCGGATATTTATGACGTTTTACCTGCCAGAGCAATATATACGTATTTACTCGTTATGTACGAGCTCGTGATGCACGAGGATGGTTTTGTAATTTTATAAGGGTGTTCATTGAGGTCTCTTCTAGGGGATAACGGACGGTGGGGTGCCCCGAAGCCTCCCCCTGAATTTACCGTGCCCGAAAGCCTCGGCGTTTCGCGCCCATTCACCCATTTATTATTTATGGCTTGACATTATTAACGTAAACCTTCAAATCTTTTTGGAAAGCTTTATCGCCTCGTTTGCAAATGGTTTCTCGTTGACAAACAGCTCCTTAGCACCTTTTTTCGTACTTTAATGGAGGACGATTTTTCTTCTAATCATTGGATTGAAAAACGTGAAAAAAAAATCATCAAACTTTGATATTTAATTGACGTTTGTGCGAAATGAAATGGAGAGAAAAAAAAAAGCTGAAACTCACTGACACACGTTTTGGCTCACGTGTTCACTAAACAATCAATTAATAAGCGTGAGAAATGAGTTTAAAAATGTGCGTTGATAGGGCAAGAGGCAAAGCAGAATGGTTTTCGATTAATCAGTCGATCCAGAGGCAAACTCACTCCTGGCAAGCTGCTGAGAGTCTATTATAAGCGGAGATATACTCGAGTGCTATATACGTACGCGATGTACTTGACGTCTAGTGGTTGCCAAAGACCAGGTGGCGTTGTATTCACTCTTTTGCTTCGTATGGGTAAGCCAGATATGATCGATACTTCAAAAAAATCCGATACACTCGGTACAAGCGCGTTTTTGATGCCACTTGTATACATATAAACGCACACATGAACTCGTGGAGTGACGTGAAAAGAGTTGAACGGAGGCTCGAGATAGTGAAGCATAATAGCAGTGGCGTGTGAACCCCGCGGTCGTCGCTGTCGCGGAAGATCGTAAAGACATATTTCTGAACGGTAACTGTTTGTACAAGCACCCTTGGTATTTTTATCCGAATCGAAAAGAGGAGCCTCTGACTCACGAAGATCAGAGAACCATGAGAAGAGCAGGAAAAGGAACGGACAATGTGGAATAAAAGATGAGAAGCAAGCCTTTGGTCTTCTTCTATCATTTTTCAACGTTGCCCACACCCGCTCACACTTGTGTTATACACCGTTAACTCCAGCTCGTACTTTCGAGGTATATAAAAAAAAAAAAAAAAAAACGAAAAAAAGGTCGCACGGTAATCGTACAACTCGGCGAGGGATCGACAGTTTTTCCAAGAACAGAAAGAGCTTCATTTTGATAAATGTCTCACACAAAGACACGGAAGTATGCTAAGAGAAAACGTTGGCTCGTTTATTGGTAGTTCAAATAGGAGAGCCTTCGATTCGAGACAGCATTTTGTAGTTGAAACGCACTCGGACGTTATTAATTACGGTCAATGGTAAAAAATAGGTCAACTCCAAGTTTACCATTGAAGAGAATTACGTCATCGGTAGGTCGTTGAAGCTGTGAGATCCTAAATACTTAAAAAATCAGAATGTTGTTCTGATTGTAAGTTCACACCTTATCGAACATTATTTTTGACACACCTTGTGCATGGGATTCGGAAATTCAACTATAGAACTCTTGTTTTCTTCGTCACCAGTGACACATAATCATCCACTGCTCAAAGAGATCACACAAAGACACATAACCGTGAAGGAGTTTAAAGCGCTTACGTATTCGTACTTTGTGTACTTAGCGGCAAGAAAAAAGAGGGAAGAATAGACTAGGTTTCCTGGAGCCTCGACGGAGATTACGTTTTAGTATACCGTTGAGAAAAGAATAAGGAGTCCATTTATGGTTAGTTAGGGTTACCTTTCTTCGCGGCTTGTCGCCCAGCACGTATTGTAAACACGTTGTGCCACAAAGAGGTTGAACCAAAAGATGAGAAAGTTTACACAGATCCAAGCGTTTTAAATTAAATATCAATTCTGTTCATGCAGGTATTAGTTACGGTTGAATCGCACGACTAACCGCACAATGAGAAACTTAAAAAACCTCGAATTCCGTATGGCCACCCTGAGGCTTTTTTCACTGTATAAAAAAGGGTCACGTCGTGACGCAAATTAGGATCGAATTTATTTCTCACCCAGGCTAAAAAAAGTAAAACAAGTTTTTTCCATTTGCTTCAGAGGATCCTTTCAAGCCCTTTGCTCGAATAAAATTTGGATATAAATGCAGAAATGCTATTCAGCGTCTGAAAACACTCAAAGGGTATTGAAATGATTTAATATCACGGTAGTGCGTGTGTTTTATTGATACAGTTGGAAAGTAGAATCGTCGGGGGAGCTTGACGTGGCTAGTGGCCTTTTTCCAGATATTTTCATTTCTTCTGTGCCTTCATAGGAAATCTAATGAGGTCGAACGAGTCGCGAGGGGATATCGAAGCAATTTTTTATTTTTTTTTCTCTGTGTTTATTTGGTTTTGTTTTTGTTTTTTTTTCTTCTGTTTCTTGTGAAAAAGCCAGAGGTCACTTGGATGTTCCTGTGGGATTTGGCGTGTCCTCATAGGCCAAACCAAGTACTATTACCGTCCATCCTTTTCCCCTATTTTCGACTGCTGTCTCTTGCCTGTAAACTGCCGGGTTATATACCCACCGAATGAAAGGGAGATGAGTGAATCTATATGCTTTATGGTTTTATAATGCGAAAGGTTGACCAAGGGTCCAACCCAGCAATACCCAATGTCATACCACTACACGATCATTGCCCTACACGGGTCTACACTCTGGCGCCTCTCTTCCGAACGTCTCTTTCGCTATATGAATAAATGTATATGTTTGTTCGTATATACGTTGCAACACATGGCTATGCCCGTGGTATTTTCAACCCCCTGACTCCGTTCATCAAAATAGGGTGTACGACGAGTCCACTGTCCACCACCGAACTGGGTAATGAGCCGTCACGTACTCCGGACTTTGGGGACTACCAATAAAATCTATATCAGGATTTAGAGCCTCCACGCTCTTATATCTTCCCCGTACATAACGTTTTTTACCACTGCCTTTTTCTTTTTTTGCCACCAGCTCACTGCGATTCATCATTTTCTCGTTTTTTTTTCTTCTCATTTTTTTCCAGTAAACTGGAGAAGGGAAAAGAGTAATCGTTCCGAGTGGACGTCAATTCAACATCCAGCTGACCGGATCATCCACATATACACCGTGAGGGTGACGATGTTACCATTCCTCGGTATTACGAACTCGACAGCAGGACAGATAAATGAATTATGATTATATCTCCCACGATCACGATGTACACGATGATGTTGAATATTAGTTTTTTTTTGCCCTGTTCCCAAGCATTCGCTTGACCTTCTCCAGAGAGCACAATATTTTTGATAGACATGTTTAGGTGTGAATTAGGTCGATCTTGTAGATTACGGAAACATATGAATTATGTTTTCATAATGGATTTAAGGCTCAGCCATCACCACAGGCCTAGAAAACCTATACAGCTGGATATATTTTTTGGTTATTAAAAAAATTGATTTTTTGGCTTGGTAGACTAGCAAAATAAAAGAACGCTTATGACAAAAATCGAGGAGTCATTGAAACTAAGGAAAAACTAAGATTTTTTTTGAAAAAATAAAAACAATAAACAATCGACCGTTCGACATGATGGAGGACAGGCGGGACCACGAATCGTTTCATTTTAAATGAAAACATTTGTATCTTCAATCAAAAATCATATTCAAAGTAATTTATTTTTGTTTTGATTCCACATTTATATAATTTTGAAGGACAAAATTAAATCGAAGCTTATTCTTTTCAGAATTTTTCAGATTTGATGAATAAATCCAATTTCATTGTTTACAATATTGTTATTGCTTCATCTAGCTTGTCTTTTTTTTTCCTGTTCAATTTTCCTGATACAATTACTTTGATCACTTTCCAACCAGGTGACCCAATTAATTGAGTAATAAAGTAAATGTCGGTAAAGAAATAGTAAAAAAAAAAACTCATTGATGTATCATTGTGACAATAATGGGTGGCTGCTTGACAGAAAATGGCTCGAGTGTTCGTAAGCTTTGAACACTCAGTTTTTCTCGAGGCTAATTTATCATCGGTGGCAACAGTCGCTCAGTGTTTCGGAAGCGAAGAAACGTATCAACAAAACGAGTTACGGGGTTGATGCACAGAGAGCGCAACGTGGGAGATGCTCTATTTCCGTATGCTCGTTCAACGTTTTTCACGTAGCGATAGATGCCCTGTTTATATTTAGTCATCGTGCGCAGTATCTTGTGCTGGTAAAGCTTTATGGCTTTGCCACTAATATGTTACGGTGAAACGTCTCCCTAGTCGCTTCGTCTTCTTGAAACTCTTTATCTTGTGACTATAGGTGACCCTTAACCATGACTATTTCGAGTCGCGTGGGAAAGCCCTGTGTCAGGTGCCTCCCTGCGATTATAAATAATATCAAGCAAGACAGCAACAGAGGATAGAGCGAAAGAAAGAGAAAGAGAGAGAGAGAAAGAGAGCAAAAACTGCATGTTTCGACTTAAAAAAAAAAAACCTATCAAATTCGTGCAAGAACATCAATAAATATTAATCTCATGTAATTATAGATTTTAATTGCATACTCCGAAAAGTTGGATACTCCGAAATAATTGAAACTTTTTACAAGTTCAAATATCGATAAATTAATGTGATTTAAATATTTAATTGCCATTTTTGATAATGAGAAGAAAAAATGTGTGCAAAATATTGTTAGAAAGGAATTTAGTTGAACGTTGTTCCTGTCAACAGGTGAACTTACTTTTGATAGCACTCGAAGCATGCAGGTACGTGATCCTAAAAAAGTAACCCCTCGAATAAAAAAAAAAAAAAAACAACCCCTCAAGTGTAACCCGTATGTTTCCATTTTGCAAGCTGTGAAGAAGATACTTTTGTGTTCTCCAAGTGCCGGGAGTAGTTGATATTTTTGAGTGTCTGTTGCGTTCACTCTTGGGCGATACCTTTGTCACCGCATTTCGATTATTTGTACACAATCGAGTTTCTTTTGAGAATGAGTGTTTTGTTGCGGTTAATTTTACGCTTGATAGTCATGCCGGTCATTAGATACGATTCAATGATTTTTCTAGGCCCCAAAAACATCGCTAAAAATATTGTCGGTACGAGTCTAAAATTTTTTTCATAGAGCTTCAGTCGCAGGTCATAGTCTCCGAAAATATGGTGGTCATTATAAAAATTCAACGTCACTCATTGTTCGTTGCAATTTTTTTAACGGTTTTTTCAGCGTCTTGGTGCTGAGAAAGATGAATTGAAATTGCTACAAATTCTTTCGATTTCGAATTGATTATCGAAAATCGAATAAAATGTAAATAAACAGAGAGTACAAATTCTATGAGAAAAGTCCTTTGATTCAGGCAGATAAAGATTTAATTGAAGTTTAAGAAATCCATTTGTCGTGGTCTGCAACGAATTTTTGGTGTAATCTCATATTTCAGGTATTATTTTTGGCTACAGTGGCGTTGAATCAACTCGAGAATCAAGGCCTATTCTTCGTTATACTTGAGAAGATTAGACTGTCACAAGCTTTTTCTTTCCGCGTTTCGAAATAAGCCAGCGAGTGGAAATGAAGGAGAAAGAAGAGCGTGTTAGGTGAACTATATATATGTGTAAAAATATAAAACGAAAGGGAAAATAAGAGAGTCAGAGGGGGCATCGAGTGACCGTATCCACTCGAAACAAAAATAATTCTGTCCCTAAAGTAGTGAGTATAGAGAAAAAGAGAGAAAAAGAGAGAGAGAGAAAAGGAATAGCGAGTTGATGGTAGCGCTGGGACTAAGCCCCTCGACAATGGGGAAGATATTTTCTCTAATGAACCAAGACGAGTGCTCCTCTCCAGTGCCAATTACACTTCAGACGGCGTTTCTTTTTTTTTTTCTCTCATACAGCGCGCTACTCCACAGCTTTCTATCCTGCTGTACTTCCACTTGACTTCTGTCATTTCAAAGCCCGAAACAGAACGTCGTCCTTAGAGGTAAAGGGAGTGCGAGAAAGAGAGAAATATAAAAGGACAGAGGGAGAATTGGAGTGCCCTGGGCGAGGTCTTCTTTCCGCGTGTCCTTCTTATCTTCTACGATTGATCAAGGGTCTCGACCTTCAATTGTTTATCAGTACTATCCTCCCTCATCGCTTTACCCGAGTCCTCAGCAGCCTCCGGCTTTGCCAATCCCAAGAAAACATGATGTAAACAATTATTTTAACTGTCATCATTATTATGAGGGGTCATTCAAAAGCTCATTCCTATGACACTTCAGCAGGACATCAAATTTTAAAAAGTCACTCTCCAAATCAACCCCAGCAATTCTAAAATCTGAGGGGCTTTCTGAAATGATTTTTTTTTTTTAATTCACTCCTACAGAAATGGATTTCTAGTAGAAAACGACTCTGTTGGCATGGTCCCAGATGTATGCAAAAAAAATAAAATCGCTTTCTCGACCACTGGATTATCCGAACGGAGATCTTGGTCAAAAATCGTAAATCATAATTACGACAATTATTTAATCACATTTCTCGATCACGCAAAAATTTAGATTTTTGTAGATATGAATACCAATCAAATAAGTCAAACTACATCTATCAAACAGGAAACGAATCACAGTATTGATAATTGTTCTGTTCGATAACAAATCTGTGAAAAAAAAAAAAAAAACTGATTGGATGCTGGTAATCAAATTTGCTGTACTCAACAATATTGCTATTCGCTGAAGCAAAGCTAAATGCTCAAGCAGTCGTACCTGCAGAGTAAGTCTTTCATGACAACCCGTGAACAATTTCATTTAAATTCCATTGAATTTGACAACATTCCATTGAATTTTCACACATGGCTTGTAGTCACCCAGAGGTTACCCAATAGATCTAGGTACGTTTGAAAGGATTTGAAAAGTAAAGTCCAGGTATTCGAATCGTGTGATCTGATTAGTCCAATTTTCTATCAACTTTTCCCGCTGCGGAATGCTAGTTTAAATTGCTCACTTTTACCACCTTCTCGCGTTTTAATTGACAGACGAACAGAATACGGTTTCAATGGTCAACGGCCGAGTGTGATCAACGACTGGCACGAAGATTAACAGATTGGTCTTTTTTGGACCAAATTGAACAAAGGGTGCTGGAAACTGATGGTTCTGTTAAATTCTTCTGAGAGAAAAGATTCCCGAATCAAATTTAATCAAATGTAACTCAATAATTGGTCGAAGTGACCATCGTCAGGTGTGAACTTCAGCAACGGAAACGCACTTCAGGAAATACTTGATCTTGATTGACACTTGAATTCAAAACTTGAACGTAAAAGCAAATGGGCGAAATCGCATGTACAAAAACCTGATGTATCAATACGGTCAAAGGGGATCTCACAAAAATCGCTGGAAAACGGAATTGAAGTGACCAGTGCACGTTTTAATACCGTTCAATGAGGATACGGCAGACTACAGAATAGTCGGTTCTCTACAGCAGGATTAAGTACGACTGGTAGATTTTTTAAAAATCCTTCATTAAAAGATTACTTTCAACGAAACGATGAATGAAAAGCCTTTACGAACGAGTTTCAAAGTCAGAGATTCCAATGTACAAAATGTAAAAAATTAATTGCCATTTTTTGTGGAAATGCACTCGTTAAAAAATTGCCTTCGTATTGATTTCATCATTTCAACAACCTTGAGGGTAATCCGAGGAAAACATTTCCTCTCCAAGCTATATAGAATTGACAACTTGGGTAAGTTTGATCCAGCGGGTTAGGAATTTGGGTAAGCAGTGAACGGAAGTGGCCAGTGTCGTAAACCGCGTATCAACATATCCAAATAGCTGCTCGACCTCGGAATCCTCATCGGTGTCTAAACCCCAAGGTTCGCTGGTGTGTTAAGCTTGGCCAAAATCGGCTAAAACGCCAACTGCAGTTGCACACGAGTAACGCGATGTTATTGGGCATTGTGTATATCGCGTAGAATTGCTATGAAGCTCGGGCTACGATCGCAACAACGTGTATGTAAGGGCAAAGAGAGAAACAGAGAAGGAGAGGGAGTGAGAGTTCGGTTCGTCTTAATTTAGCATAGATTACGCAGATCACAATAAACCAAGTTGATAGGGTCACTCCGAAGCAGTAAGCCTTGATTAACGGATTTAATTATAGGATTGTGTGGAAGAGAGTGTGAGTATAGATATATATTTATGCGTATACACTAACACAAGTATTTTGATGCTTGTGGGTGTTCATGAGGAGTTTGGTCCTGGATTGCGAGCAGTGTGATGGTCATTATGGTGAAGGGAGACCTCGGTAACCCGTATATCGTACGTGCCGACCGAACGTGTATATACATAACACATATGTAACGAGAAATGGAAAGGGAACATTCAAATGTATATATACTATGGATATATATATACGTATGTGTGTATAAATATATATACCGCGATCCACACAGGCTCAAGAACATCGCAACTACGCCATGGATTCTCATGCAACGCAAACAGACTCCAGTATTAGACCAACCAACCTGCAAGAGATTTCGTACTACTGTTTGTGTCTGTGTGTATGTCCTCATGCGGCAAATGCTGGGCTCCCGATGGAGGATCGACGCAATATTATGACCCATTGCCCAGTGAGGTTTAGGATGGTTAAAATCAGTACAACAAGGCAGAGACTACATGATGGTTACCCTTGGGAATAAGACTTCAAATTCTCCAGTTTGAAATTTGAACTCTGCTGGTCAAACTCCCCAGCTCAATACACACGTATTATGCAGTTTCATTCAAGGTTCATTAGTAAACGTACAATACCAATCCGAGATCCATTAAGCACGGCGGATAATTGAGTTCTTAATTAAACGCTGCAATCTGAGGAAGTGGGCGAAAAAGCTAAATGATTCAATGAAGCTCCCGGGCCTCTAGGTTTTGGAAGATTCTTTATATGTCGAGGATGCTGGTAGCACGAAAGATTCCAACTGAGGGACAGCGGGCTGAAGGGAGGTGAAAAGAGGGGGTTCGCTGAGGGTTGAAGGCTTTCACGCTGAGCCAAGTGACAAAAGTAATCGATCAAAGAGGAGACAACCGCTTATCCAAACTCAGTCACGGTCCTGTGAGCTCGATACGCGTCCACGACCATTAAAGGAACTCGGGGTGGCGCTACACTCGCGTGTATTTTGAAGGATCATTTGTTACGATCGCGAAACCGCGCTGGTAGCATAGAGAGACGCTTTGCGATCAGCAAAGCACATCGTCGCTTAATGCCCGAGAGACGAGTTTCACGCTCGACGCGAATATATATCGTGCGAGGAATGTAAGCGTATTAACGTTACTATTTTTTTTTCTTCCGCCTCTCTCTCTCTTCTCGACTTTCTCAAACCGTAATGACAAGTGAGAGGGGTTGTTTCCCAATATCATGGAGAGAAATACGAGCTTATAGATTTGTCATACACGGCGTAGATGGACTTTTTGACGAAACTGAATGTGGACTTAGTTTAGCGAAGGAACAGTACGGGGGATTAGACAATTCGAAGCATACTTAAAGAATTATAGCACTGAAGAATCTTGATGCTGGGGGCTGTATAGTAATTGTTTCGGATAAGCTATTCAATAAATGGAAAGAAATCATTAATCATCCCTGAGACGTCGAAAGAGAAGGCCAGAGGGGTTTGGGATACTCAGAGAAAGCTACGAAGGGATATCATTGTTTTTTTTTTCTTTCATTGGGATAACTTTACTTCTGTCGTGTGTAAATCAATTATTAAAATCAACCTACCACTACGTTTTGGACTCGAGTAGCTTTAAATGTGAATTTTGATTTATCGCTTATAGCTTCGGAAGCCATGAATAATAATATAATATAGGCGAATAATCGTGATTCGCTGTTCTCTATATCTATGAACGTCTATACCGTGGAAGTTTCGCTAGATCGTTGGGCAGCTACTCAAGAGTACTTCCCTCTTTTGGCCCTCTCGTATAGATGCTCGTGAATGGCCGAAAATCCTTGGCCTTCGTAGCCTCTTACGAGGACACGCTCGAGGTATTCTCCCTCGAAATTCACTCCTCTCTTCCTGCCTCTTTCTCTCTTGTCTTGAAGCTTCGAGCAAATCTCCCTCCTGGAATAGAACTCACGGAGTTTGGCTGTTGCGAAATCACGCTGGTAAATCTAACGTTATGCAAATTTCGTGGTCACCATTCCGGTCCGGTTTTGCATATGAATGCTCCCTCCCTATTGCCACCCTCTTTGGTGACTTAACTCCATGACGATTCTCATTCCTACAGTCAAACTATTACGACTATGTCTGTATACAACCTTAAGATGATGCTAATCGGAGCTCACTAACCCAAACCCTCTCTCACTCTCTCTTTCCCATCGACTCTGCTATCTCAATCTTATCCCGGGGTAGTGACGAAACCCAAACCAAGAGGACACCCATGGTTCGTTTGGTTTAGTGCTCCGACGAACCAGCATTCGGGCACTGTATATCTAGTAAACAACCCCCTCGTCTTATAGGCTTCCTCAGAGTTAAACGAAGGAGAACAGAGTGCATTGGAATCTACCTTCGTCTTGTAGGGTATTTTCTTTGAATTTCCTTAAACAAAAGCTGATGAAAGCACTTGTTAAACAAGTTTTCTTGTCGACAATTTCATTTTGAAGAAATCTGAAATCATTTTTTTCTTCGATCCCTAGCCTGATTTTTCAATTTCTGTGGTACTCGTCAATCGAACCGCAATTTTCATTGATTTCACTCGACCTTATCAATATTTACCGAGTATTACTCATTTATTTATTCAATTTTTCTCTCTTCACAGACTATTGTGAAGTCAATTGTAATTGGTTGAAAAAGTAAAGCGATCAATTCCACTATAAATATAATATCCAGGGAAACTATTGACCGAGATGTAATGGCTTTGATTCGTTAATTAAATACAGTCCACGTGACAATTTCTCTTCCAATGTATTCTTCTACATTGTATGTAACTTGGTATATGTATCGACATTGGTGTGGCAACGGTATTACCAGCAGTGGCAACAGAAGAACGATGGAGGGGTGCGCACCCTCTGATTAAAAATTCTCGCGTGGTTAAGCCTCTGATAATGATCTTCCCTAACCCCTTCACCATTGCCGGCTGTCCCTCTTTGCCCGGACCCCCGAGGGTTTATACTTTACTGTACTCTGACATTATACTATGTAGTAGCCATGTATATATATATATATATATATATGGTATATGGTGTGAGTTGCGATTGTACGTATTCGATGAGCGTGCCGAGCGACAAGAGACGACGACGGCTAAAGGAGGAAATGGTTGGAGGTCATCGGACGCGCAAGAGTTAACGATCGTCCGGTTACTCCCAACCTTATTTATTTTAGTACAACCTTTTTTTTTATCAATATTAGTGATCCGGAAAAATTTGTACTTGGCGCAGGCGATTCTTGATGGATATATCCTTTTAGATTTTTGCAAAATGAATTTAAGGAATGTGCAATTATGACACTTTGTACAGTTCCAATGATTTCGTTCATTAATTAAACGATCATATTAATATCTGCGATTGTGATCGGATGAAAATTCCAGCTACTATGAGTCGAGTAATCACTCATACAATCGGACCGTGAAAGAACGCATCATGGGCTCATACCTACGAAATTTGTAATAAACTTAACGACCCTCGGCAATGAAAAGTAACGTTTGAGTGAACTTGTCCTTGTAAGGGCACGACCGACACTCCTGTAGAGGAGTGTCGGTTGCGCCCGCCTACCCGGGGTTATATCGAGGGTTGGGGAAAAGCGCGCCTGCGAGATGTTCAGACACCCGACAAATCAGAGTAATTGCCAGCCAGTCCTGCGAGCAAAATTAATCAGTCTTTCGTACCTCCCGCGAGCTGGGTCTTGCTCCCTTGAAGACACTGAATCGAAAGTTCTCCATCCTCTCCCACGCAGGAATGAATTCATGGCAACGAAAATCGATAAACCACGTAATATTTCCGTGTTGGATGAATCCCGTGTGAATTGAGCAATAAAAGACGGAGCATGGAAATTCGATATGCAAAATCGTTGAAGATAATCCTGTTGGCTATGACTTGATCAGCTTGACGAATTGTCTAAGCTGTTAAACATTGAAAATCCCACCCTTAATGAACGCGGGAACCTTCGTGTCGGCTGCAAAGTTATGCAAACATAAGCTTTGAATGTGAAACCGTCTTGTTCATTTTTCACAGGCTAATAAATATTTTTTCAAGTTTTTTTGCGACGTGTGTAACTAACGATCCTGGGGATCATCCGTCAAACGAAACCTCAAGGTAGACTTTTCACGATAACATTTGTGATATTCATCGGGACATTGTAATTTCTAAGGTTTAAACGTCACTAACGATGTTCTAGTGGTGTAACCACAAAAATGGTGATGCGTTAAGAAAGCCATGTTGAACCACGTCGAATTGTAATGGCAATCCATCAAAGGCTAGCTCTCTTCTCTTTTATACGAGGATAATGTGCCCTACCAACTAATACCTACCTGTTTCTAAGCTCGTTCGGATCCCATTCACATTCAAATTCGTAGTTAACGAACAAGGTGGTTTCGTAATCTGGCACAGCGCGCTCTTACCCCCGCCCCTTTCCTCCAGCTTCGAAGGTTAATTATTCGAGCTAAGGGGGTTGTAAGCAGACTGCTCTTACCCTAAGCCCTCTGCTGCTCATGTTGTCGGCTTTCTATCTCTCTCTTATTCCCTTTTCATACAACTATCAATGTCTCCCGATCTTTCTCTTGGCACACCCAAAGCACGGTGTCGCTTACAACGTTGGCGATAGGCGTGCGATGGCAAATGCGATGGCATTGGTCGCTGCCGTTGATGGTGTGCGGTTGTTGAAGTGACGGGCGACGTACGAAAGGGCGAAAGATTTTAAACCGACCCTCACCCCAATTCACAGTCGCTGCGAAATGGTGTTTGTGATTAGAACCAGAAATATGCTAAACACTCTTTCCAATTATCCTGCTCGTTGGCTTCAGGGTTTCAGCGTAAAGCCAATCTTCGTAAGCAGACATCAAATATCAAATCTTCGCCACAATCAGTAGACAAGCATTTACACCTGATAATTCCAGTAACGATTAATCTTTTGATTGTCGTTCCAATGACATGGATAAGATAATGAATACTTTTCGTTTTCAAAAGTAATCTTACCTGTAGCGAAATGTAGTTTCCACTTTTCGACACGTTACCGGCGAAAAGAATATTTATTCGCTACTTTACATTAATTTTCTGAAATCACATAGTGATTTTTTTTTCACTTCCTTACTCATAGGGTATTGAAAAAACAAATAGTCGAGTTCTACCCGACCAGACAAATCCATAGGAAGCACCGTCGGACGCCCACGAAATTAATTCCACGTCCAAGCCACTAATTTAGGACGTGGCATAGAATGCCGGTTTTCGCAACTAGCTCTAGACGTCGATATACTTTCTCGCTTTCTCTCTCCGACTATTAGAAATCCCGAGAGTTGTTCGCTTCCGTCGATCGTACACGGTTTTTCTCGCGGGTGGCCACAGAGCAAGGGGTTGTCGCCGGTGAAACGTAAGAGGACATTGTCGTTAACTTTTACGAGGGCATTAACGTGCACGTCTTCCGCGATTCCGAAGAATTGGGAGTGTGTATACGTACGAAAAGAACTAGCCGCGGAGAGACTGGACGCTCTGACGTCATCCAACTCTGAACCGCGACCCAAAGCATCAACCGTGCGAGAGAGGAATGGAAAAAGGAATACTACGGTAAAAGGGGAAGAGTATTACGAAAGAGCGGACAAGGAAAAAGAATTAGCTGGCGAGGACACCGACCAACGGTAGTCCTCTTTCCAACGAGCAATCCTATCGCTATACAGGCTTGAAGTAGAATACTATCGTTTCCTCTCACAACCCCAAGCACCGTCATCCGATGCTGGAAACTTTCCGAGATCGTTGTCCTCAGTTCGTCCTCCCTTTTCACTCTCTTTCTCTCGTATCTTCAATGGTCTGCCCGATCCAATCACGAGTACATGCCATGGTTATACGACCCTTCCTCACAATTTCCAATAAAATAATGGGACAAAAAGACTTATGAGCATCAATGAGAATTCGCTGTGTAACAACGAAAAGACAAACAAAAAATGGCAACAAAGATTCAATCGATAAAAGTGTGTGCTCGATGATATGACAGAAGTTGCTAGCAATCGGTTACGATGGGTTGGCAACGGCTTAGAAGAAAGGGCCATTTGTTGGCAGAGCGAAATAACTGAGGATAAAAGTTGAAGGGTACTTACTACGGGAATCAAGCGAAACGTAACGAGCCAACGCGCCCTTCGTTCCAACTTCCTCGATACAGCTTCTCTCGTTCGAATAGAAAAAGAAAAACTCATCTACGTGCTAAAAGATGATGATGACAAAAAAACAGCAAGGCCGGAGTTAGTAGAAGTCTGAAAAACGAAAACGGAACAACTAAAAAGTAATAAACCATGGATGAAAAGCGAATGTGAGAAAGATGGGAAGTGAGTGAGCTGGCGTTTTAGGATTTGACACGCAGATCTAAAACATCAAGGAAAAGAGAGGCCGTGAGGGTCACGTGCCGGTTTCACGTCAGATCGTCGTCACTGTTGTCGTCTCCGCCCGTCAAGCAGGTCACGTGACCGTATAAAAGGGTTGAGATTTTCCACGATGCGCATCACCCCTTTATCGATCTCCGCAGGACCAACTTCACTTTATAGTTTTGTACCCATATTGTTCATGGTGTTTGATGGTATGGCATCAGGCATGCATAGATGACTGATTGAGCAGCTCTAAGTCTAACTGATATTCCTGACGCGTCAGTCGCCACAGAGGCATCCTATCCAACCACGGCCTCCCTTTGATTTTATATGACATACACATGTATATGTGTGATTACGTGTATGGGTGATTCGCACATCTCGCACGCCCCTATCATTATCGGGAGAAGAAACGATGGTGCTCAGTATTTAATGGCTTTTTGAAAGGAAAAGATCGCACACGGATTAGCCGATCAGAACGTTTTAGACGATGCGCAACCTCTCCTCGTAAATTAAAATTCGTCTTGGCTGAGTGACGACGATGAATTACTATATTAATTACCTACGCTGCGCGTAGCAACGACATAGGATCAGGGTGACGTTTTCCTTAGTAAGATATTGTTGGACGATTTTGGTCCTGTTCTGGATCCCAGGGATGCATAGTCAAATTCTCATCGGTCTTTGTGAATCGATTAATATGTGTTTAGTTAATCCTTTTTTCCGATCATTGTGGCAACCGTAGAAATCATGGTACTGATGGTTTTAATAAAGGGCGATTCTCTCGTAATAATTTAAATCGGTTGCTAATTTCGCCTGGATGAGTCCCGGCTATGCTTAATATATAGAATTTCTAGTTTCCCGTTGATCATCGGTGACGAGATTGAATAAATTGATATTTTCATCAGCCTACCACGTTTCCAATGCACCCGATGTTCAATCAATCCATCAAGCTTCGTCTGAGATTTGATCCATCGTCCGGCGTAAAAAATTCTTTAGCCAAGAAGCTCAACGGTCTGGGAGAACTCCTTAAAATCAACCCCTAATCCTGTTGAACATCCAATAGAGCGGTATCAAGCAATAAGAAAGACCCATAAAGATCGGGCACGTTCTATGGAATATATGTGGCCAGAAGTTTAGTACCACACAATTCCAATACCTCCCGCGGATATCAGAGAGTATAAAGTTCACTGATACAAGTAAACGAACCCCTCTACGGTGTGGCGAATGTCGAAACTCGAAAGAAACGAGTGATGGATGCTCGTGGTAATCCGCGCTAACTTCCTACGGGATTTTGGCTTCCTGGAGTCTTGAATTCTCGGTGCCGCGAAGGGAAAGACGCTCGAGGTCCTTCTTTCGAAGCGTCTACATGACGTATACGACAAGCTCAGCCAAGAACAGACTCACTTTTCTCCCCCTTACAGTGTTGTAGAAAGCTTCGTTGCTTCCATGCTCCGCTCTAAAACCTCGAAATCAAGTCGGGTCACTAAGTCTCCGTTGCGGCCTTCCTGAGACGCGTCGTTCTAATTAACATCGTGTCGGTCGGCTTAAGGTTCGACGTCGTAAGGGCGCAAGCAAGGGCTACACCAACACGTCGTCTTCCAAAAATCATTAGGATATATACCGACGAAGATAAAGGGGAACAAAAGTATATGTCGAGAAAAGCCTGACAGTAGGAGAGTGTCACGACGTAGAAGGGTGATTGAGAAGACAAAATTCGCAGCTGGAAAAGAGAGCCAGCCTTGGCTGGATGAGAATGAGAAAGAAGAACAGATTGGAAGGCAGAATCGGTAAACGGGAGGGCGAGAATCGACTTCGTGGTAAATAGGAAAACAGGGGTGATTTCAGGAATTTACGGTGGTCCCTGTTCAGCTATCCTCTGTACTTGCTTTCGCGGGGGGATGAATTTCTACCGCTTTTCACTCCACGTAAAAGCTATATAGGTCCACTGGAGGCGGGGAAAGAGAGGATTCAAATTTTCGCAAATCGTTCGTAAGCCCAGAGAACAGCGGAGAATCGAGATGGCTGATGGTTCAAGGGGAATCGGGTACGATGGTAACCCCTTCTAGGATTAGCGAGTCCCATGTGGTCGGACTCGCTGATGGCTCGTTACCGAACGACGAGTTCTCCGCGACTACCGACAGATATTGCTATTTATGATATGCTTGGTTTTGCCAAACGATTCGTTGGAAACTTGTTTGTAGCCAGTCAGGATCAGCAACCACCCTGTATCTTGCGTCCGTCGGGGCTGAATAGGCGTGTCTGGTTGTCGTATTTTTTTTTTTTTTTTTCGTTGAACCGCCGTGGTGCTGACATGGGAAAGAATGGATTCAAACTGCGAAAATGAACAAATGGTTTTTCTCTTGTTTGGGTTCTTTAATTAAACAAAAAAAACCTTTGAAAACGTCCCATAGTTATATATTTTGATGATTTGTGACAAAACATATTCCGCGCAACTGCTATTAAGGTCATCCGTTACATCCGTATTACAATTGCAAATTGTCTTAAATAGAGAAAGAATACTCGGCTGAACGTTCCACTTCTGATCTTATTGTACGGGGTCTTGCCGGAAGATAAATGATTATTCGGTCGAAATCTTAGCAACGATAGTGCGCGCCTACGTCTGATTAATGAGGAAAGCACGCTCCGGCACTCCTAATTATTGCAGTGCTTGGCAATTTCGTTACGAGAGAGCGGTACTTCGAATATGTAGACATATATATATAAGAAAAAGTCGCAGCCGGGTGTAGGATGTATAGGGGGTAATGGTATAGGACGAAGAAACTGTCAGTCGTTTCCTTAAACGGTGATCGTGCCCTCTTAAACGCGACCCTTGGTCACCATAGGCTAGAGGACTAGGATCTACAGTAGATTTCGTACTTTCTCTCATTCATTGCTTTTCTGTCTCGCTCTCTCCCTCTCTTAGAGTTTCTCTTTCTCGGCCGCTATCCAGACGGGAGATGTAACTGATGTCCGGCTTAAGTCAACGGGGCGCCCCGTTGCTCTCGACCCTCTTGTACTATTTCCTTCATCTATCTATACACATAGTATCTGTAACGAAGCGGACCAAGATATTTGTCACTTCATTGTTCGCCACGAAAGTTTGTTCGTGCGCCAAGTTTCCAAAGCAATTTCAGCTGGAATTTAATGTTACGCGATTCCTGGACGGTACACACATTTCATGTCTAATGCACGGCACTACGTGGATATGAAACAACATCTTAATAATTATTCTCTATCATAAATTCTGAGCGTCGCTATAGCGAAACTGAAGTATATGTAAAGTACAAATATATGTGAACATTTGTGGTAAAGAACGAAGCTATTCTAGATAGTATTCTTGAGCAGTTTGCAGCGAACGATCTCGTTCTAAAGACGTGAAATGGCCGGGGCTTGGTTCGACGAAACTTTGAACCATTGCTGAATCAGTCCAGACGAGAGCGAATGAAGATTTGCCGCAGTTCAGAGGAATCGTAATAGAGAGAAAGAGAGAGAACGAGAGGGATCCTAGCAGTTCGTACTTGTTTCCCTCTGCGAATCACGTGAATACGGCTACCTCTCTTAATTAGTTGGTCTAAGAAGACGAGTCTGACGAGTAGGATGACCAAATGGTAGCATCGCCACTACTGTAGACGAAGTGGAATATTACTTCCGGCCACGAACGATCTTGAAACTTGGTTTGTCTTGATATATAGAACGTATTGAACGAGACACTGGAGAATAGACGAAATTATACTGAGAATTCTGATGACTGGTGTACCTCAACACATTTTACCTTCGTAGACGTAGTTAAGATAGTCACTGAAGTGATATAAATTCTTCGGTGAATTGAGACGAACGTCGTCACCAAAACCCAGACATTTTCGAGCACGTATCATTCGCAGCAGTCAATGAAGATTTAATGTTGACTCTTTTACCATCTCTCAGTAATGCAACGAGAGAGTGATGTCGTATTGGAAAAAATAGTAAAGGATTGAGTGTGAATGGTTTTACGCTGGTGATAAATTTTCTACTCTCAGTCTATAAATTCCTTAGATACGGGCTTAGGGTCCATGGCGTGTGTGTTGTGTCTTGATGTCTCTCGCGGAGTGAAACAGTATCCACATGGTACTTGACGGGATTTCTTGGACCGGGTGCTAGATCAAGTCATCAGCAAGCTGGAGAGGGCCAGAGTCGATTTTAGTTTAGGAACCCCATGAGTCTGGTCACGTGAATAATTACTGTTTCCATCCTTCCAAAATATCAGACCAGCACTCACGTTTTATCATCTCTATTTTTTTTGTCTACTCGTGGCAGACACGAGACTCCTGTCTCGGTGAAAATGCAGTTAATTTTTCTAAATTTACGCGCTAACGAGAGAACAACTCCCGTCGATCAAAGACTGTTCCCCTTTTTCTCTGTGTTTCTTTCTATGTCTCTATGGCTGCCGCGAGAATAACAGGCGACTCTATCTTTTACACACTATTTATCTTGTCGCGTATATAACAACTGGCAGAACCCGTTGTCGGTTTGTGTTCAACTGAACCTCCTGGTGTGTTTTAGCTTCTCCACTAGCAGAGGGGTTGAAAGACGAGAAGAGGTACATACAACGCCTGGAGCACGAGAGGTCATGTCGGGGCTCGACGGAAAAGCATACAGTTACGCACACATACAGCCGTAGGGATTGGGAAGTGTGCGCCGGTTGACAGTTTGAGGATGAGAAACGTCCCTGTGGGACATCATCAAGGAAATTGGATGCGCCACTTTTCGTACATGTACATAGAAATCTACTACATTTTTGTGCGTGTCTTTAGACACGCTGCAACTGATTGAGAATAATATTCTGAGACGTGGTGTATATACCAAAAGCTGTCACGACAGCAGCTGACCAGATTTACTCTTGATCTTGACGAATCACGTGTCCAAAAGTTTCGTATAAATTGAGAAGCTACTTGAGAAAATAAAGAAGCAAAATAACTCAATTATCTCTACTCGACTGCGATAGGTTTCCGTTCCACTTCATTTTTTTTACGACTTGGATAATAGTTAATTGAGGGTCATAATTAATCATCATTGTCAAGAATTCATCCTTTGTTTACGTTAAATAAAGGGACGGCAAATCGGGCTCGCCGGTTTCGAGATTTGTATAGAACGTAAACGTAGTCAGTGTAACGAGGGATGATACACTCCTTTTCGGTTTCGGGGCGAGGATTCAACCCAACCCCAACATTGGCGACCTCTCTCGGTGATCGCTCACTTCGCGTCTCCGCGCTTCGTGATTGTGATCTACCCTTGAATTTCCGAGGAACTCGAGGGCTTTCTCACTCCATCGCACGATACAACTTTCGCAGTAGTATACGTATATATTTATATCATCTAAATATACAATTGTATAAGTCGTCGACGCGGTTTTCCGGATAAAGCATCGTGACGTATCGCCTCGCTTCTGGCGAATCCTCAACTTTCGTTCCCCCGGCCTCCCTCAGCGATTATTCATAACAACTCGGCTATCGTTTTCATATCGAGACCGCACATGATTTCCGTTGGGAATCGAGACGAATTCGCGCCTACATCGCTTATCTTGGAACTCAGCATGACTTTCGCGCTGTGACGAAAAAGAAAAGCAATTTTGTCTTGCTGACATTTCTCATTTTGCTTTTAGACGGAGATATTATACGCCCCTCTACATCATCCTTTTCTATGAACCTCCAAAAATACAAATGGATAAGGTTCGTTAGTAAGTCGAGGAACAACTGGAACTTGCAGAGACATTCTGATAAATGACAACGACGCGATAACGGGAGACAAAAGGTGAAGAACTCGCCCCCGGGAGTTGTCGTTCGCGTAACAAATTATCCGACAACGCGCTTTCCTCATCTCGATGAGTTATCTAAATGAGATGCACGATGATTGGAGTTATCTTTCGAGGTGATTAATTTAATGTTAATTCAAAGGGAATTGGGTGTGAAATGATGTTTTAAAGGTAATACAAAGTGAGAGAGTTTCTGCGCACATTTATTTGCGAAACGTTCACGGCAATGGAGGAGACTTCCGTCTGGAATGTAGTAGAAGCGAACTATAGCAAAAGCTCAGACTTACTGTGGAGGATAATTTCGCAACAACAATGCGGTAATCGACGCGGAACGTCTCAAAGAGGCGCCACATAGAGTCAAGTCCTCTCTCTTGCTATCTATACTTCATACACTCTGCACTCTCGCCCTCCTCTCTCTCTCTCTTAGCGGGAAATTCGCGACGACGAAATAGAGGAAGAGCTAGAGTTAAGAGCCACAGTCTCGGGTTGTTTCCTCCGGATAGTCTCGTGAAACTGGCTCGCAAGTCTCTCTCTCTCTCTCTCTCTCTTTCTCTCTTTCACTCTCTCTCTATTCATCATGATAGTCTCTTGCCTGAACTGCTGAGGACTCACCAAGAGAATCTTTAGAAAGTCTCTCTTTCTCTCTCCCCCTATCCAGGCAGTGTCAATTTCTGAAAACGTATTGCCGCGAATGTACCTATAGATGTATATAAAATATATGTACACAAAACTAAACAATACTCCGAAGCTCTCCCTCTCAAAAGGAAGATGCGAGTAGAGGATTTTATTTCATACGATTTGTTTTATTTCATTTTCTTTCTTGCCATTCTTGAAAAGCTTGAGTGAACACTTAGACATAACGCACATTTATAGCATGAAATACACTCGAAACTGCATTACCTTAAAGGAAACTAGAAAAGTCTTTTTCTTTATCAAATTTGGCTGCTATTTTGTTCCAGCTGAACATAGAAGAGGGAGTTCTCGTGAAGATAGAACTTTAGACCAACTCGCTGGAGGCGATCTCGAGCTAATCTCTCAGGGTAATCCCGTATAAGCGACGTATTATCATCTAGGTCTCGGGAGAACGGTGAAAACCGATTCAGCCCGAAAGTCTCGAGAGTTCTCTCGTCCCCCGTCATCGCCATACACTCGCGCAAATAGAGTACTGAGTTTCTGGTAAACGAGCGAACATGCTCGTCCACCTGGTTGAATCCAGCTTCGAGATACTGTACGACCAAATCGCAAATGTGGATTAGTCGCTAGTTCCTTTGCCCCTTTCTCCTCTACGATGATCTTACTGGCCTGAAAGCTTTTCGTGAACCCGGACACGCGGAACTCTCTCGCTTTAAGCATGTAGTTGTTTCGTTTGGTGGAATTTGCACTTTCCAAGACGAAGCATTCACCGGGCTTTCTGTGGTCGTTGAATCGCTTCAGAAACAAGACTCCCGAAAAGCGAGGGAGTGAGAGAGAGAAAAAGAGAGACAAACAGATAAACGTGATGGGGTGGATTACATGGACGTTGCATTTACCCTTCTCGCTCGTAAAACCTAACGCACCAAAGATATTTTCCAAGTGTAAAATATCTCCGGTCTAATCCAGCAATATCATAAAGAAAGTGGTGGCATTGCTTGTACAGCGAGAGACTACGCGATCTCAAGGTCGTAACCAGGCATTAGGGCTGTTTACAAAAAGACCTTATACACGTCGGCATTGCACGGGGAGTCGTCCCTCAACGATGAATTCTTGAGATCCACGGTGTGGCCTGCGGGGACTATCCTCGTTGCGTTATGCATTTGAGACCTCGCCACCTGTGCTCACCCTCGCCTTATTATCAACAATCGTAAAATGCTAAATTGAAAGTTCTCCCGAAGAAATGTAAACGCGATGAATCCCTCAAGGGAACGAGCCCCCACAAAAAAAACGCAGATATTCGACGAAATGTGCGTCTTCTTCAGGGAAACATGAGCCATCATTTGTACATCTGTTGCGAAAATACTATTCCCGTTATTCTTTCTTATATTCAAAATTTTATCTTTTTATCCCGAAGAAGAGTCCTCTTTCGTAGATTTTTATTGTCCGAAATGTAAAAATATTGCGAGGCAGATGTAAAAAGCATATCTACAAGTTCTTCGTTAGAGATTTATCATCAGCAAAAAAAAAAGTGGATGAATGAGAAGAGAGATTGAGGCACCGACAATCGTTACTAGGAAATTCAGAGACAACGAAATTGAATCTTGACGGCAAGACAAATGTTCTTCTCCATCGAAACGAGCCTTATTCTTCTTTCACTTGTTTACCCTACATCGTTGATGCCGAGTCAGTCTCATGGATATACTACATTACAGTGTACGGCAAGTCCAAAGATCAATTAGCCAAAAAATTGGGCTAACAAGAGCGTTGCAATGAATACGCAGAAAAAGTAATTCGATTGAGACGAGAGAAGGAGATAAAAGATTTCCACCCTACTCCATCTCTTTTCTTCTGAAACTAGCGATACGGAGATAAGTAAGAGAAGATGCCAGTCATCCACTGGCAATTAGTTGAGGGTGAAATAGAGAAAGAGACTTTGACCGAGTAAGACAGTTACAGATTGGCAAAGCTTGCAAGTGTGCTCGCAGAAATTCCGTCCTCGTAGCAGCCCTGTATATCGCAGTGTTGGATGAACACGAGTCAAATGCTGATACGCCTCTAGATTGAAGAGTTAAGGGGGTAGGAATACATGAGTACTCGATAAGAATTTATTTTGCCGATTTTCAATGGGTTTTTATAATTCTGAGGATATTTCAAATTTTAATAAAAAAAAAAAAAAAAACAACATTCAAAAGCGACGTTATGTTCGTCATAAAATAAACTTCTAATAAGTTCTCGCTTAATAAAATCCATCGAAAATGCAAGGTTGAGCAAAAAAGTTATATAGAAAAGTATTCCGAACAAATATTATGGGTATCATATGAAGGGTTACCAAATTACACCCTTTTTCCAAATTTGTTGTGAACCAACACTGTCTGAAATCAATATAAACCACCCTTGAAGCACAAGCTTGCCACAATAGAAATATCAACATGGGAATGGTTTCTTTTCTTCGCAATCAGGAATTTGATTGATTAGTTTATACGGGCGAGCGGAAACACTGTGTTTCGAGGACCCTAATGCTGCCCTAGAATGGGAAAGTGCATTGCATATATGGGATATAGCATTAGCCTGTCAGCCATGATCATCTGAACGAACCCTCACAAATTTGCTGACCCATTCTCGTTCCATGCATACATTTATACATAAGTCGTATTGTATTTATAGAATGCTATTACTCTTTTTCGACTTTGGGAATTTAGCCCAATGATACATCTATATGTTCCATCACTCATATATTATCAGGCTGTACGAACAATTGATTCATTCGAAGTTACAAACATTGACCGTTCCTCTTCCAATAATAAAAATCGAAAGAGATTTCGTACCTGGAGTACAGATTTCGTATTAAATCAACGTGCAGTCAATGGAATGTGGTGACGGTGGATCTATTTGCGAGTTATCGGAAGTTAGACGGTGACATTTTGTGGTAAATTTGTGGTTGCAACAGCGAATCACCAATGTACGATTGACACGCTGGGTGTACCGACTGGAATGTTGTCCTACGTTACGCATCTCCCAAAACACCCTTCCGCGCCTCTCGCCATATCGTCCCTTACACGCCATGTATACATGTAGCGAGGATTCGACGACGTTATGGACTGATGTCCACCTACTGTGTATTGCTACTGTTGGGGTTATATACGCATTGGCCAGTGGTCATCTGTCACTGTCAACCTTCCCCTCTCGCCACCAGGACCGCTGACACCCCTTTGCCTTGCGACTGCCCCGTCGAAGTGGTTTCACGAAGCAAACGCTGAAGGGAGGATCGAACCTTGGGTCTCCTACAGTACCCTGGTAGCACGTGCTCGTGTCTGTCTCATCCGGTCTCTGTATATGCCTCATGTCAAGATATACACGGACAGTTCACAACGCTATTGTTGATAGTGGAACTTGATAATTATTGATAAACGATCATACAGCAGCTGATTGGATTAAAAACGAAAACAATGACCTTTAGTGAACAAAGATTTCAGGTTCGTGACGTCACATTCAATGTCGTTCAATGATGTTGAAGAACAAGTTGGATTCTTTATGATTTTTCTTCATTTAACCCGCATACTCGTGATTAATAACTGGTCATTCACGACGCATCACTCATCAATGGCTAAGCAGTTGTTCAGGGACTCGCTTTCGACTGTCAAAAGCCCTTACACCCTAGTCTTCCGTCTCGTATTCCGAGCTGAGGCGTTACGGGTCTGCGGTCGACAAATAGACGCGCGAGCTCCAGCAACACCGTTTAGCACTTGTAGATTATTACTGCGGCAATGTGCGGACAAAGTTTACGCCTCGGCCATACAACGAGCGAGTCTAATGCCCCCGCACTCAAAGCAATCGAATGAATGAGTTTAACAAAATGTCCGATAGAACCTTCGACGAAAACCCCTTGCGACGATGGATAGTTTGAACTATGTTTCGAAACCAAAGAGAAGAAGAGAATCCCCTGTGGTTCCTCACGCGTTACTAGAGACGTTTTACTATTATGCGCAAAGATTGATACCTGGCCGTGACAGTAAAGAATAATTTATGAAACGCTTTATATCCCGATAAATGGTCATCCGAGACATCTCTCTTTCTTAGGGATTCAAGCATTCAACAAATATTTGGTGAGTCAACGATATACGTGTTTCGGAATAGGGACACCGGTCCATGTATGTGTTTATGTTATTTATATGTATGGCATTCCCTCCATACGTCGTTGGAATAAGATCAATGCACTGCTATTTAGGCAAACATAATAGTAAATCGAGTGGTGCATCATCCGCTTAGAAACGAAAGGAGATATTTATTTAACAGGATTTCAATGCGATCGTACTTTTATTCCCGTCACTTACGTCTGACAGCTTAATTGACATCCTTTATCAAAGACGAATAACTATCCAACCAAATGCGTATGTTGGA
Organism: Campoletis raptor; assembly: GCA_948107755.1. Classification (NCBI taxonomy): domain Eukaryota; kingdom Metazoa; phylum Arthropoda; class Insecta; order Hymenoptera; family Ichneumonidae; genus Campoletis; species Campoletis raptor. The sequence continues at coordinate 14,942,909 of OX403625.1, read as the reverse complement.
TACAATTGTAAGACACAAATACTCTTCCGCAACTCATCAAGAAAGAGTCAGTTATTTTAAATCGTCGCAACAATATTTTACAATCTCAGCAAAGTTTACGAGGAGCTGCCTCTGAGCCAGCGCAAGACTCGTTCGAGGTAACCTGTCTTTAATCTTCCTCAACGCGCCTATGAATATAAATATGAGAACGGCAGTGATTTATGCCGGTTGAAGAAGAAGTAAACGTTGAGGCTCCCCGTTGCAAGAACGAAGGTGTAAGAACGCGTGTTATGGGAGCAGCGGGAGGCAAAAACCCATCTCGTACATCCAAACATAACGTTTATTCAATACCGCGCACCACCGGCGAAGGCTTTTTATTTTACGTTGCGGTCAATATTTACGCCCTAGATTTTTTAGGACTCTTCGAAAGCTATCGCTCGACGAAGATCATCTTCGAACTTGGCAAGTTCTTTCATTTTTCTTGCCTTCTGGCATTTGGCAAGGTTTTTATACTAGTTATAAAAGTCTACCCTTCGCAACACAAGCCACTCTGCCGAATTCATAGTGGGTTTCTCCGAAGATTTTTACGTTTGCATGGGTGTTAGGTTGAAAGATGCCGGTGGTCGAAGCATTTTATGACGACCATTGTACGATGACTAGAGATTCAAATAGCGGGTGAGATTGCGCATGTTATTAAGTCCTGATCCTGGAACATGAAGCGCCAGGGGTCTATTGTTCAATCTGCAAATCTGACGTACGTGAAGTACGCATGATCATCGATCGGCTTTCGAAACTGTTGGACGACCGGCGCGTCTTTCTTTGATCGACAGGTAATGACAGTTTAAACCATGGCATCCATGTAGAGAACGTACTGTCGGTTCGTTGTAAATCTCATGGCTGCCTCGGAATGCCAATAATTTCACCGGCCCATCTACGCTACCTCTCGTAATCCCTTTCGCATACAGACATAAGCTCCGTGTATGCCAAACGGTCTATGCTTCTCTCTCTCTCTCTCTTATCCTGTGTACGCTCTTCAAGCCCCGCACCGCCATTGCTTTGTACACGTACCGACTCTATCACGAAGAGCGTAATGCATTTGATCCGCGCTAAAACGCATTCGGATGCACTGCGAATACTTTAGCCTATGTTTCAACGTATACCGAGCCGCACGGTCCCTCAGCCATTCATGCGCTTACGACAAAAACCGATGTGCTACCACACGCACACAAATCTCCATATCGTTTACTCTCCCACTCATGGTACTCGTCGCCAACCCCATACCAACGTCAAGCGGTTTCAGTGCACGGTGAAAAAGTCCTGACAGGCTTATGCCAAATATCGAGGTATACAGTTATACAATACCATTTCAAGATGATAAACCCCGAATACTGCTCAGCAAAGTACTTTAGAAGTTCAGCACCATATGATTATTACTTTTTTTAAATGCTCTTTGTTCAAAAATGGAGGAAATGAAATCGGCAGAGGCAAAATGATACCGTATGACAACAGGCTACATCGGCTCCCTATCTTCGTTTGATGCGGCATCAAGATCGATCCCCGCTGACGAGTGTTTGCGCTTAATACAAATTGCACGTAAAAACCAGACGCGACGAGATGAAAACGCCAGAGACGTGTGTGAAGGGAAAAGAGAGAGAAAGAGAGAGAGAACGCTCGATAGGACGGGTTTTGATAAATGATGCGCGGCAGTTTATTTCGCGAGGGTGTGAGTCTGCACGATGTAATCAAGCGTTGTATTATATAACAGGGTGAGTTACGGATTATAAGGGGTGAGACTCGACTTTCATAGTCGTTTCGATTATTTCCCCACTTAGTTAGAACCGCAGCATTGGAATATAACTTCTTTTCCTCACCTCCCCGCAGTCAGAACACACACGTCATACTACACACGGCATGCAAACAAATAATTGAAAAGTTGTATACTAGTCGAAAAAAATATTCGATCAACTCAATAAATCGTATTCAAAACAGATGAAGTTGGACGTCCATTGGGAGAAAGATGTCTGTTGAGAAATTCGATGCTCGAAGTGAGATTAGGCGATTCGAGAAAAGTTAATCTTAATAAACGAGGGCAATCAACGAAGCGAAGGTCCAGAAACGGCGGTGACGATGGTGGGGTGAATGAGGCGGTGACCACAAATGCTCGATCCATGCAAATGGGCATCCCAAAACTCTCTTCTCTGCTCTGTATTATACAAAACACAATAGCCGAACACACTCACACACAAATGCCATCTCACTCGATTTCTCTCTGTACTGGGGACTCATTCGCATTCCCAAGAATTTGCATACTACTCACTCGATACGAGGTCTTTTGTCCGGCCGGGAATGTCCATCAACTTTTTGTTCGGACGCGGTCCAAAGCGCACCCAGCCTCCGAGTAAATAGGCGAGTATAAGCGAGGTGCAGGGGAAAGATATAGAATGTGAAAGAGAGAACGAGTCAAATGACCAGCGGGGCTTAAGGGTCGTCGCACACGGAGCACAGCGCCCGTATAGTACCAGCCAAGTGGGCAAACGGGATGGAGAATAGGGCCGCCTTTTATTTGCTGATTGCGTTCGGATTGTTTCGTGATTTAGCATAAATGTTTGATTAGATTACGCAGCCGCGCCCACGCTTCGGGCTCTCTGAATGTTCACTATGTAGAGCTGTCCACATTGCTCTGTTTGTTCAAAGTATCGAAGTGGATGGGCGACGAAACGGACTGTTGTAATTATTTAACGAGCAAACTTTAACTATTCACAGCGGCTTACACGTGAATTTAGAAGAGGATTTTATCGACTGAAAGCTGGAATCCAGTATTCAATACAAATGACAAGCAAGTCACGTGTTGGTCGAACAAACAAAAAAAAACCATTTGACAATGTGTTGATGGTTTGTAGATTTATGAACAGATTACTTGAATTGCTATTATAATTTCCAACTCAGATCTGGCATATTCAAGATGTCAGGCTATAAGGAGTGTTGCATTCAAAAAGCACGCCAGCAGAAATACGATCCCTACGAAATATAGAGAGTAACGTTGGAATAGAATCTGTTAGAGTGCCTCCAGACCCTTGGTTTAGGTCATCAGTTTTAGACAATGCGACCTGCTTGTGCATTTAAGGTAATCCCTTCGTGAATAGTCTACGGGTCCTCGATATAGTCGCAGTGATCGTAGTTCTAGATACTTAATACATAGTCATTCCCAAAAGCCAGGGACGCCTCTTGTCCTTAACAACCTCGTCGCACGCCAACTACGTTACGGCCACGGTTTGCTCTCCTCTCAGCACGAGCTTACCGTTTCAAGATGGCCTCGCATTAACACCTATTTAACTTGCTTCTCCTGTTCGGCCATCGAGGGTGTAGACAGGCACGTCTGTGTAAGCCCTACATACACAGCTCGGTGTACAATTCTATGTTGGTATCGTTGTCCATACGGTACCTTAGTCTACCAAAGATTCCGTAACGTCTTCGTCCTGGCGGAACTCTCCTGCTGGTGCTGCCCGCACAAAGATTTTGCTCAACCACACAGTTGGCATTGTTTCCGTCGGGACAATAGACAGCTTTTGACTGCGATCCTCAACCTATTTCTGAATATCAACAAACTGTCGAAGTGGAAGGGATTCCGCAGGATGGAATTCGCAAATAAAGGATCATTCTTGGCGCTTCGTATGGTTGCGACAAAACTTTTGCAGAACATCACCAAATGCGATTTGATGACTTTCCGAGTACATTCTCGACAAAGCGAAGTCACGTAGGGTCTTCACATTGACGGATCTGCAGGCACTATCCACTAAATCAGCATCGTCTTCGGCAATTACGGACCTGTCCTATATCCAATGAAGCGATGCCAGAGTCTCCCACGACTATTGTACCACCAAGGAGACAACATTACCCAAACAGAAGCAAGCAGTAGGAGAAACGCGAAACGTATCGAAGCCATCGAGCGATTCTAGGGACGTGTGTCCGTACATGTGTTTGTCCCTCGGGTGCGATAAGGTAACGACAAATGACCGAGGCATCGAGAGCAAAGATAGCCCAATGGAAACTTGGCAGCTATATATGGAAGCACGAAGGATAGACGAATACCGTCCAGAAAATCAACCCTCTAAGTAAATTCGTATCAATCCCTTGAGACACGCGGCAGAGAGTGATCCGTCATACGAGATTACCGCAGTAAATAAGGCAGGCTCATGGCACTAGTCCAAGATGAACGTTGAAGAAAGACAGGGAGATGCCGAAAGCGGTCGAGGAGAGTGAAATCGAGTCATTGGGAAAAGTAAGAGAAAAACAGTATTACGACAAAGAGATCAATCGAATTTCCGTCATGTATATCCAAATTTCTCTGAATAATCATTTTGCCTCGTTCGGTCATCCTCTCGATCATTCACGCTCTTTTGCCTTTCAGACTTTAGCCTCATTTTCCCACAGCATTGAACTTGTATCATATCTCATTCGGTGCCCCTTGATGTCACTTTACTTCACTGCGAATTGACCATTTTCCACATCATCCAACTGCATTTTTTATACACCGGTCAAACGCGCGGAAAGTTCCCAAATGACAGAAACGAAAAAGAAAACAGAATTTTTGGTAGATCGAGCGATTTTTTTTCACCCCTGGTGGATTCGTCGACGTTCCAATTTCAGGGGAAAACTTCACGCCGATTACTATATATAGAGCATGTTGTGCGTACACGGGTGGCAGATGAAGGGAAAAAGGGAGTACGAGAGAGTGAGACAGGCTGTTTCCGCTCGGTCTGCTTGAAGGATTAGATAGATTACCAGCTCTATTATACCGTCAACCGGAAAAGGCAAAATGTAGCCCAAGACGATGATGCGTCTCCCGTTTCCATGGGGTAAAGCAGAAGAGTTTGATGTCACGTCGATTTTTGCGCAGAACCTCCTTTTTCCTTCTGAACCCTCTCTCGCAGTAAAGAGAGTGGATTGACGACACGATGTGAGACAAGAAGAAAAGTAGCAGCGTATCTTGATGATAAAGCTGTATCAGACCCTTCAGCGGGTCACGAGATATCATCCATTCGCTAGCATCCATATCTCAGACCAGAAAAGACAAACCCGTCGATCGGCATTTACTCGAATAACAAGATTGGAACGTGAATGACTCGAAGTAAATTATATAAATTATACATTTGGATAATGCAATGACGCAGTTTGCCAGCAAAACATCGACCAGTCGACACAATCAGCGGTCTAGCGGCTTTCTATGACAAGCGGAAGATTGATCGGGTATTAGACAGCTTTTCCGCAATATCTTAGATATAATTTCGTTTGGTTAGTTGAACCAATCAGTTCTTCATAACATTGCGGAATACACATTAGGCACAATATACCAGCAATATTGAGTTTTCAAACCGCTTTATTCGAAGAGACTCCAGGCTTTTCGAAAATAAGCATTTGAATGCTCCAATCAATCACGCGATTTCTCTACTTCTGATGACGTCACCACAGTGATCCCTCCCCTATTAGTTGGGTGTGATACGGAGCCTCGTCATGCGGGGGTGGATGAAAAGCCAGCAAGCGAGAAGAAATATTTGGCTACGCGGTGTGGTATCAAGAGAGGGCGCGGTTGAATTGGAAGCCGACGTCGCGACGGTTGCTAGCTCTCTGTATATAGACATTGCTCGCGATAATTATATATTCCAAGGGTGTCTCGCCGATCAGTCAATGCTTCCGCTGCAGCGTGCACGCTCGACAATGGACCCGGAGATACAGAAAAAGCTTATCTGTCACAGGCCCTGCCTACTCGTTACTTCCTCCAGGGGTAACTCGAGTTTTTCATGAGGCACAAAGAGAATGAGAGGTTTTTCTTTTTTAATTTAGTTCACCCTCAAGTTCCGCTTGCTGGCAATGTTAAATTAAATAGTCAAGCTTGATACTAAACTAACGTCTCGGAAGACTTGCCATAGAGTATCTCTTTTTGATGTTGAACGGAAGAGAAGAACGCAACCAGCTAACATTGCCACTTGGTAGGCTATAGAAAGTAAAAGTACAGATCATTTTGAAAAGCTGATTCAATAGCTTATCATAGAGTCGCTGCACTCGGGAATAGCATGACATCAGTTCAACTGAGTATGAGAGTATGAGAGGTCAGTCCGGGGAGCAAATACTACTAATAATGGTATTTGATGTTGGGTAGCCTTTGAGTTGTTTGTCTATTGTCAGATCGTCGTTCCTCTGCTCTTGGGGGATACAATTTGATAGGTAGGTATATGGATGCGTGAATTCAATGAAGGGTTAGGAAAAGAGAGACAGAGTGTGAGGGAGAAAGCGAGAGGGAAATGTAGAAGGGAAAGGAGAAAGCGCGTGAAGCTCTCGCGCGCATGAACGAGTTGATTAAATTCGAACACCTCGTGAAGCACTGAATCCAGGATGCACAGTAGTCTCGTGGCTTCAGAGGTTTGAGAAAGGACGAGAGAGGGAGAAATATGCTCATATCGGTTCACAGATGGGGGTGAGAGTTGAAACTCAAAGGTTGCGAGATTCTGAATCGGTTGTGCCGGAGAGGCAAGTACATACGGATTGCGGAGGACTCGCCCATTCCCGTGATAGTGTCATCTCTTTTCAGAACATGCACAAGCGACCCTTTCCTCCGCCATTGACGCCGACAACGCGCAGTTGACAATGGTCACGCATTATAATGGCTGGAGTCGTCGACCGGACGCTCGAATATATACGCTTTCTACCCCTCGTTTATAAGCCTCCATTGCGCCAAACATACACGTTACATATACATATATATATAAATATAGAATCACCGTATTCACGCGCGTACGTCGAGCACAGAGAGGACGCGTTCATTTATTTGATCCAAGGGGTAGCGGTGGAGAGTTTGAAGGCCAACGCCAACGATTATCCACTTTGAATAGGAAGAACAAATACGAAAAAAAGGGACGAGGAAAAATGAACGACAAACATACACAGAGAAAGAGACCATATAGAATGAAACGGAAATTAACGGAGTCACGGTGTTTGATACGTTTGTCCGATCATACGCACGCATAGATGTATCGTACACGAAGCTTGTGGAGAAACCGGAAAAGCCAGAAAATTCGATCGATTAATCGTCCAGCAGGTTCTACTCGTTTCCATTCATACGAGCGTACAGGGTATTACATTTCATCGGGGTTTATGAAAAAAATATATACATCGTTAGACGAGACTTGATTGAAGGGGAAAAAACCTTAAGCTGAACCGAGCCTTCATTTTTGGTAAAATAATATAAATACACGACAGAAACCAAGGCAGACACCTATATAATCATAGGCAGTAGACGTAATCAAAACAAAGCTCGAAAATCGCCCACAGCTAAATCGCCTTGTGCAAAGTCGCGCAAGGCTAATCTAAAATCTGTCAGGCACTTTGATCGATGCGCTTAGACCGTCATTTTAATGCTCGTCTCTCGCGTGAAATATACGATATTGTCGAAGGAGCGCAAGAGAAACGCGTCACAAGCAATCTCTACCCTTCTCGATGCTGCGGGGTATACCAGCGCGGGGTTGAACAAACCGCCCTTCCTCTCATCAAAGTACAATCATCCCTCGAGGAATTCAAAACTATTTTGGGCGTTACAGACGTGTGTGAACATTTTTTAAAACGCCTTCCAATGGCTACGTCAAAAATTTTAGGTCGTCCGCCTGCCATATCGGCTGCCCGCAAAGCTATTATCGATTCTAAATTCATGAGACTGTTTTCAAAGGCGCACCACGTTATCGCAAAATCTTTATCCTATCAATATGATCGATAATGACACTTTTTAGTTAATCGACGAAACTGTTAAATTTAAAGATAATAAATCTCTCACGGTCTTTCGATCAGTTTAGTTTTTAAGAGTTTCGCAGTTGAATGAAAATCAACAAAAAATCGATAACTGAAGGCACTTGTTTCATAACTATTAGGAATATAGCACACGATTTCTCACTTTGTAATTACGATATTCTTCACAGATGAGGAACCAAAACAAACTGTGAAAACAAGACTCAATGGGAAAAACGAGTACGGATTATTCGCAATCCTCTCAGGTTCGATTAGTTGGACACGTTCGTTCGATTCCGAGTGTATATTGTTCAAGGATCGAAGGAGCGTAATGTACGTGACGAAAATCCCGAAACTCTATAGGCGAGTCCTCCTAATACATGGCTATCGAAAATAAAGAAAAGCTCGAGATGTGAGGGTAATAGGAACAATATTATGATAACTCGATCAGGCATTCTGGCTGGAACTCTGGAAGGTCCGGCTGTGTGTATCGAATCATCGTTATCGGATCTACAGGATTTAGCTCTCGGAATGTCTATTGCGACGAGAAAAAAAGGAGAAGAATAAAATCCACTTTCGCGAGGGAATTTCAGTCCTCGGGAGCGAGTTGGCTATAATCCTAAGTGAATATCGAATCGTTCGGGGGAGTTGAATTTTTTCGAGGGCGTAAAATGTGACGCGTAAAATTCGCTTCGGGCTGTATAATGACAATTTCATTCGATCCGCATGGATTAAGAGCGCAAATTTTTCTCTTCGTTCTCAAAATGGAATTACCACAAGCAGCTTGACCGGGAAAGAGGGCGAAATTTTTCTCCCCTACCTGGCCTGACGAAATGACCAGAGAGGACGTGGACTGAAATATTTTCCATTAATATAACGAACGAGGCTCGTCTATACGTTGCAACGATACACAAAACCTCGTCTCATCACGTTATATTTTGGGCAATCGATGCTTGAATAATTTGCTCGAGAGTTACAGATGCGCCAATTAATCACGTGCACAGCACATAGTACAAATATATTGATGTATATACATGTATATACACCTGAAACGAAAAGCTCGTTGAATTTATTCGGCGTTGAGAGGACATCGAGTATGCCGATGTGTGGTGAACGGCGAACAGTAAAATACACAAAATTGTTATTTCATAACCAGGCAAAACCATCGGGAACACATTGCCGCAGGCAATTTCAGGAAGCGAGAGATTGATAATGCGCCCAAAATATCCGAGAACAGAAATTCAACTGGCAATAGGATACAAAAAAAAAACAGAGAAATGATCGAATGAAAATAATTAATCGCAGCCAATAACGAGACTGCTGCGTGTTTACCTCCAGCGCAAATGCATTATTACCAACGACGGCGTTTGCTTAAAATCCTCGACGAAATACTCCATTAAGAATTTAAATATTAACAACTCGATCAGTACTCTTTATTTTCTTCGAATATTTACTTCTACAAAACACTAAATATTGTGCGAATCGACTCGGGAGAGTGGATACAAAGTTTCAAAGCTACGGGGACGAATGGAGAACGTGGAAAAATGCTCGAAAATTTGATGGTGAGAATGCAGAGCATTTACATCGCGAAGATAAATGTATATTTCCATATCGTATCTACGTGTAGTTCGGCAGAAAATTAGAAGAATGGTCTCTGCGAATATTTAAAAGGATTGCTCCGATGAATCGCCGAAGGCGTATCCCTGTATGCACTTCGTGCTTCGAGGGAATTGTAAAACGGACAAAAAGCATTGGAGAATATTTGAGAAAGTGAGATAGAGAATTTCGAGAGAAAAAGTAAAGGGTGACAATCTCATGGAGGACGAAATTTTCATGGCATAATCAAAACTCCAGACATTTTAAGACATAGGAAAAAAAATTAATGTTAGACTGAAAGTTTTCATGCGCTGGAATCGTCATTTTGACGGACTGCCCTGCCGGCGAATAAATAATTCTTTCTTGCACGAGAGGCGTATTTCATGACGAACCTTCTTGGTTTTGGGCACGATCCGGAAATGGACTGAAATGGACGTACGATAAGACAAGGCGTCGTAAGTTAATGACCGGCACTCTACTCTATATAGAGACGTATATATGTAGACAATTAGAGGATCGAGGGTTGGTACAAAGACATAATGAAAAGAAAGTGAGATCAGTTGGTGCAGGGGAAAAATCAAGTGGGTCGGAAGTACCGAGCGTCATGATTGTCATTTGTAACCTTACGCTCGCTGCTTCTCTTGGCTTCATATTTATCGTCCCTTAAAATAGATTAACCCTCGGGAGGGGTGAACATGAAGGTCACTGAGATCAATCTCCAAAGGTATCCGGTGATGAGAATGACATGAAGGTGCTAAATCATCAAAATATTAATACTTTATAAAAAAGCAAAAAAAAAGAAGCCATTTTTTAATTTTCTGTACCTCTAACCCCTTTAATTTGTAAAAGAAACAAAGTTTTTTTTTGCCTCGAGATTTATCGTTGCTGAGCATTGTTTAGTTTTGTGTCGAGAAGTAATTTTGGAAGAGACTACGTTGTAAAATGTCTCACATAAGCGTATGGCACAGAGAGACGTCGATGCCAGGTATTTGCGGGTGGGAAACGTACTGAAAGAGAAAGAGATAGCGAGGGAGTTCATTAATTTATTCGAGCGTGGAAATGGCAATTAACTCGGACACCAGTGACAGGAGCAGGCTTGCCTGGCGGGCAGCAACGGCAAAATCGAGAAATCCGGCTCTGTCGATGCGTGTGTATAGTAGATACACACAAATACATATATATATGTATATTCTACAATCCACGCGACCACGACATGGTTGTGGGAGAGCCCTAAGGGCCTGGGTGTCCAGGGCAAGCTCTTTAAGCCTCAGTCTGTCCACAATCGCTCAATACATATATTACATAATACCAATACCACTGTTTCGTTCCTACGTACGTTTTTAACACGAGACGATCTTGTTGTAGCGTAAAAATAAATTAAACTCTTGGACATTGAATCCGGAGCTCACGTGTTTTAAAAAACCAAATAATGGAATTCGTTTTTTTTTTTTTCGTTACTCTCAGACGTAGTTAATTTTTATTTACAAAAAATTCTTTCTGTTTCATAAAGTGGGATCGAGCATTGCAGAAAATTTTGTGAAAATTTGAAAATGACTTTTGCCAATGAAGTACCACGACACACGTCTTAATAGTCGTCTCATTTCATTAAGCTGAGCGCCATGAAAATGTAGGGCAAATGTTGGAGGATTGAGCCATGAATATTTAATTCTAATCAAGGTCCAGAGCTCGTTGTACTTGCAATAATCATAGCAGTGGAGAATACAGGGAACAATCGAGCCCAATGTGACAGTGAGAGAAAGAAAGATAGAGAGATAAAAGGATGAGAGGACTAGGAAGATGAAATCGCGTCGCGGGTGCAATCGACTGGAATTTCTCTTTCTCTTGCTTCACACGATTTAGCTAGTATCCTTTCCCTCGTTTTCGCGTATTAACAATGTTGTTAACAAGAATCTAGAGAGAGAGAGAGAAAGAGAGAGAAAATCCTCATGAAATGGGGATGGTGTTGTGTGACAAAATCCATGGTGAAGCGGCTTGGATACTAAAGCCTAAACTATTCCATGTACCAAATGGTCTATGTACATATACATACATATAATATATGTTGAAATTGGTAGGGGTGGCAACAGCAACAGAGATAAGTGTGACGACCTGTCCAACGACCGGTGGATGGGGGTTAAGGGGGTGTACAGAGGAGAGGAAAGGGTTGACGCAATCAACGTAAAACGTAACGTCGACGGTAACAGGGATTAGTTTATCTTCGGTGAGTCTCTCTTACTCTTTCTCTCTCCCTCTCTCTGTTTCTCTCTCGTTGGTCACAAAGCGTAAACGTGTGCTTAAACCTCCCTCCGTATATATAGTCGACAGTGAGATTCCACCCCCATAGCCAAAAACTCCTGGTATCCCTCCTGCCCTCAGCTGATATCCGAGTGGATGAAGCAAGGGGTAAAGGAGAGAAGAGGCAGCCGCGAAATCGTCTCGACACCGTTCACGGTAATTACCGGCAAGAAAAGCCCCCAAGTATCCCAAGTGGTGTAGCTCTGTGTGTGTTTATATTTCAGTGTGAAAAGGGTGCTATTGCTCGGTCTCTTGTGACGCAGTTAACATCCTCTAGGAATATTAGACTACGAAAAGGAAGCAAGAGAAAAAAAAAGCTGTGAGAGAATATTTAGCGATTTCAAGGAACCACCGGCAAAGAAGAAAAGGATCGAGAAAATTTCCAGTCTATTTAACCGAGATTTTATCATTTGCTCTCCACAGAATTGAGTCGTCGAACCAAAATCCTTTATCTTTATCCTGTTCTCGATCAAATCCTTCTTGTGATTTTCTAATAAAATCTTTTTTCGACCAATTGTTCGTAAATATAGTGTGTGTTTATGGGGAAATATGACAGATGCGATTTGTTACGGTCATTCGACTTTTTCCACCCTCATTATAAGAAGGAATGTATGGAAATGAGGGAAAAGGAGGACAGAAATAATTCGTTCTACCAGAGAGATTAATTTATACTTGTTTCTATATATGTATATATATATGTAGAAATTTACGAATGAAAGACATACCGGTGTCTCGATGTTCTTTTGGATTTGCTCGGTTAACCACTCGGTCGCGGTCATGTGGTCGCAGAAAATACCACGAGAGACACGAGTAATATAATCAGCGAGAAACAGAGAGGGAGAGAGATACAAGCGATAATCCCTTTTGCCGAGGAACAGTAGCGTCGTTGCTCGTGCGTGGAGGGCACCAACATCCAAATAACGCGTCCCTTTGACGCAGGATATTAACGCCAGTATATACGGATGCTGGAGAAACGAGCGTTCCAGGACCGACTAGTGTCCACTTTGGCGTCACGCATTAGCGCGTTCGCCACCAAATATATGGCATCTCATATATATATATATAAACGAACAAGGCACGTGTATATTAGTCTTTTCAAGCAAAAAAGTCAACTTCCATTACCTCGAAACGAAAAATTTGTCATTGTATCATTTTTTTCACATCCATTTCTGCCTATTGGCTTTCTTAGGCAAAATCATCGAAAATTTTCCAATGCGTTCAGAGTTTGTCCCGTTGGGATGGAATTAACTTTATTTGGGTCATTGTTCCAGAAATTCATTCGGTGTAAAAAACTGACTACACAATAAATTAGGCAAGTGGAGGCTTAAAACTATGAATTGACCTATTTTATTCGATCGTTCCTGAAGATTTAATTAGTGGTTCGATTGTTCGAATGAATTTTTGAAAATTTAGTTGTGAAACTGAGAAATTGCATGATTTGTTAGACAGTGATTGATATTTTTCTACCCCATTTTTTTTAACTATTTTATTTATCAACAATGATCACTGCAATAATACTTTGTAGTTTCGTGTCAAAATGAATATATGCGATAGGGTCTCGAATGGCCTGTACACAAGCTTACAATATAGTTAATATACAAGAGAGGCATTCAAGTATTACGTGTAGACAGAGAGTGGACAGTGGTCGTGACGCATTGCCACGAATTTGCCTATGGGAGCGCGGGATAATAGTGTGGATATGGTCGAGCGATGCCCACGGTTTTCGTAGCACGTTTCATAATACGTACTATAAATAATAGACACGCGAAATCGCTTTTGTATTCATATTAAGGGCAGTCACGATGCAGATATAGACTTATCTAGTACGTGGGTCGTTTTGTTGCACACAAGAGGAATCGCTTGAATATTTTTTTTCTTCCTTTCGGGATTAATGGCTCGTACGTATTTTATTGTGGAACGGGGCCTTTGCCTTATTCTCTTTCGATATATATTATTACTTTATTTCTCGGGTGCTATTCCTCGGACGCGTCATATCTATATTCACAAACTGACCGCTGCCACAGAACTTTGATATATCGTCGGAAGTTTAAAAAGTATAATAAACTATGTGACTGAAGTTTTAATATACACGTATATATCATTGCAAGAATATTTGAGATACCACCAAATATTTCTCTAGAGAGCGTTCATTCTTTCTTCCCCTTGGCGGGACATTTAAATTTCGAAAAAAAAAAACTACCATTTCTTTGCTGTCCCCGATTAATCATTGATAAGCGGAGATGAAAAAACTTTCAAGATTCTAAACGCCTTTCCTGGACCTCCGTTTGAACATCTTATCTGTCTATACGATTAAGCTTCGGTCAATTTGGAAGATGGTCACTGATCCGGAGATCGAACGGATTCTCATGGGAATTCTGGAAACTCGGGTGGAGGAGCGTGCTTTTATCCCCTGGACAGTAATTCCTGCCAATCTTCGGAAGAACTTAAAACACTATTTGCACATAGAGTCTGAATTATATACTGTGAAATGGACAGTGAAAAAATCGAGTTCGATGATCATAAAAAAGATCGAATGTCAAACATCGCTATTTTTTTTCAACAATACAGCAACCCAAACACATAAAAATGAAAAAAAAACTGTTCTTAAAATGATGGAGAAAAAATGTATCTTTTGGAACATCTAAGAAAACTCATATGACATTTTGGGTTCGTGGGTGTATCGAGTTAAGGGGATACACGGGAAGGATCTACGGGTCGCCTTTGAAGATTCTCCGGAAAAGTTCAATTTTATTTTGAACTAGAGGAACGAGACGAAGCGCAGTTATTTTTTTTTTTTTTTTGGTATCCATGCCTGATGGGACCCCTCGTCAGAGGAACGAGGCGACGTGCTGGATTTTCGCTCCCGTGACCATTATAGCGTAGCCGTAGGGGGTGTGACGGCGGTATAGATTTGGCTTCGACGCATCATTGTCATATACATATATATAAAGCTACAAATAGATTGAGGTGGGGGTGTAAGAGTTCTGTACCGTTCCGTGGCGAACCGACCTTCCGGAAGGGTCGATTGTTGACCGAAAAGTCGCCAATTTAAAAGGACCCCCGGCGTTTTTTTCTCCACAACGTAGAGTGAAGCAGAGAGATAGAAAAAGAGGAAAGCAAAGCCCGAAGGCTTGTTCCAACCCCCGTTTGCTTTGCTGGACAAATTGTGCCTGGGCCACGTGCTTTCCTCCTCTTTTTCTTTCTCTCTTCGTTCCATCGCTTTCTCTCACTTTTTTTTCAGTGCTCCCTGAGATCACTCCGAACAAGCAATTATGTTGTTACGAGCTGTTTACAACAGGATTATTGTCGGTAGCATCTTGCGCCTCCGGGTGGTGGCATCTCGCCTAAGAGCTAGCACTCGGATTTTCTTCTTATTATCAGTTTTTATTTGCCACGTTTTTCAACATCACTTACCTACAATATTTTCATAAATCTATATCTGTAACTTGATTTTTTCAAGAGACGGAAGGACGCTGACGAACTACAATAAGAAGGTGCCTCGAGCGAAAAGAAAGAACACCAGAAAAACTCACGTTTTTCTGTACTACAAAGTGCATTTCAAAAGGAAACAATTCTTTTTTTTTTTTGTTCATCGATTACTTTTACAACAGAACAAAATTTTTTCCAGGGTCTTATAAAATCATTATGATCTGGAATATCTCATGATCGTAAAAATTCATAGAAATCTCTCTGATTCGATGTCATAAACTCAAAGCCAATGTCACTACTCAACAAAAATGAAAAGTTAGGACAAGCCGCTTTATTGCGATTTTGCCTGTCGAATAAGTTCTTTCATCAGTTTTTACGACTAAATCAAGGGAAGATTCAGTCATACGTCATCCAAACTATGTGCAGTCGTGTTGTCCAGAGTTTATGGTTTTATATTCATTTTTGAACTACTACAAGAAAAAAAAACGTGCTTTATAATAACATTCGTCAACATTAGTGCACGGAGAGAAAAATACCCTTACAGAATAGAAACGGGGGATGATGTTGAATGTTCGGGAATTCGTACTGTCCAGAAAGTAAATTTTGACAAAAATCAAAACAAAATTCTCGTATACCGAGTTAAATGTTATTTTTTGTCTTTTTTGGACCACAGAGGATAGTGGCGAAGTTTTAAATTTTGTTTATTTTCTACGATGATTAAAATTTGATAGTTGTTAAACATTCCAACGTTTTTTTAATTTTTATTCTGTCTCCGGTAAAGTTTTTAAAATTCCTTAAAATTAAACAGGAATTCCAAATATGAGGAACTTCCACAATGGTGAAAATTCGGTTGAATCGTGTATTAATTTATTTTCATTGGAATTCTTCGTGTTTCGACATTCGTAATTTTCGTTGGACACGGTTTTGTTGAATGCCAGCATATATCTATAGATAAATGTGTATTTCGGAGTGTAGTATCTTGCGGAAAGGGTAGATTCGTGAATAAGAAGAAAAAAAAGTGTATTTGCATGCAAATGGGGAAGTGGGTGCAGGCGCAATCACTTTTGCGGTTTGCTGGAGCGTAATTGAATGTGGCGTAAATAAATAAATAATGTCGCGCGAAGTTCTTCTCCTGCTCATGAGAATATCCATTAAGCTTATGGTTATTATTAGGCGCTCAAATGGTAAGGTGGGGGAGGAGTAAAAGCGGCGAAGATTCTCCCAAATGGAATGGTCTATGTAACCGTGCCGACAATTTCTCTCCACGTTTATATATACAATTCGCAAAGGTCGAGACTTCGATTAAGGCTTCCTTAAGACCGTGTATGTACTTTCGTCGCGCGTAAGATTTAGCCCTTCGTGAGGGAGCTGGCTTTCCGACACTTTCGAACGAACGAAACACCACACACTTGCTCACTCGTAGAAATATATGTTTACGTGTTTATATGTGTGGATTTAAATGTATATACATATATATATTCAATGTTCGAGGGGCAAAGCGTGCCGAAAGGAATTGCCGCGCGCCGGTAGCCACCATTTTTTTCTCTCATATCGTTTTTTTTGTCTTTTTTTACTCGCTCTTTCGCGGAGAGGATTAATTTGCGGTCGGGACACAGGGTAAAAGACTTGCAGCCACTACCGTATACGTCGCTACCGGTATATGAATCTTTAAGGTTTACCTTGGCAGTCCTTCGGCCGCCTGCAACTCCACCGCGAGTTCTGAAGCTTTTGCTACTGCGTATATAATGCACACTCTCACCGTCATGAGGCGCCTTGATAAACCGCCGCGACTCATACGGAAATGCCGCGTCGACGATTATAATATTGTTCGCACCGACGCTTTGTACCTATGTCCGTGTATTTACCAGTTAATAATACTCGTTCATGACAAAGAAACATTACGCGGAGCAAAAAGGAAAGAAAGAATGAGACAGAGACCGAGAGACGCGAAGAATTTCTCTCGCGATTACGAGTTCCCAAAAGTCATCGTCTACTTCATTAAATTGCCTCCCTCCCCTCGCACCCCTTTGAAAAATATTCACTTCGCCGTACTCGCATAAACGCCGAGGGTGGGCTAATAATCATTTATTACGATGCGACATATAAGTCTCGGCTTTTAAATGAGAAATATTTGACACTCGACGAGCCACAGCCACGGTCTTTGGGTTCAAAGGATGTTACAGTATTTTCCAAGATTTCTTCGATACTTATGTATCACAGGAAAGATTAAGAATAAACGAATGCACACAATTCTTTTTTTTTTTTTTGATACAATAATGCTCCATATGTTTTTATAACTTTAACTCGCAAAAAGGCAGCTCCCAAACGCATAGTGATTCACATTTTAGTGGATGTATCTCATACTTTGGGTCGTTGCACAATCCTTGATTTGCTCGTTGGGTTATGGTCCAGTGGACCAGCTGTTAGCAGAGAAACGAAATTCTTTGACCTCAGGACGATATCTCAAATGTCATCCAAAAGAAACACTCTTAACTTTTTCTCTCTCTCTCTCTTTCTTCGTTTTTTTTCTCAGGAGCTTAACACCGCAGGACATTTTGGAGCCCGAACTAAAAGTTGTAGCAAAAGGCCCGAGAATACGAGATCACTGACGTGCGACTCTCGCCCACATTCACCGATGCTCACGTTGACTGTGCTTTGAGTAATTTATCGCTAAAAAAAGTGTCGAGTCGCACACGGGTACTTCGGGCTCAATCTTCCTTATTCGAAGCCTCCGCTCTTTCCGACGTGTCTCTTCTGTTACACTACAAAAGTCTCACCGTTATAAAATCTTTGGATGCACGAGCGACACACCAAAACATCGAAATATTGTAACGGCAATACGGCAGACAAAATCAGAAGGAGCCAATTCTTTTGAACGAACCTTAAGATAACCTTCAAAATATCTGCGAAATATTTCCTTACGAGACCACCTCGACGATCACTTAAAAACAGTTCGTCGAACATATATTCTGGTGCTGGCAACTAGGAAAATAATTGGGGAATATGGAAAGAAGTCTACAATTTAAAAAATAGATATTTTATTTTTATTGGTGATTGCTCATTGATTTCTTTCTATGTTTTTATCTCAGCCTCTTAATGCAATTTTCAACTTTGAAATATTGTGTCATACAACGAAAAAAAAAAAAAAATCGAACACGAGTCTCATATGAAACGTCATTTAATCAACTTTGATGATGGAATTATTAGAAACTTTCTAACCGAACATTACAACATGGAATATGTTTTAATTCTATGTCAAATATGTGTGGATTTAAATGAGCGGAAGGTCACGAACAAACTCGCCGAGGATAATTTAAATATACAAATTATATCTGTCGATTATCGAAAGAGACACGAAGCGATAAATGCCCGACAAAGAATTTGCCATATTAGATGTAAATCAATCGTAATCTTCGAGTTATTAGATAGCTTGAAAATTCCACGAGACACTCTTCCTGACGTTCGACATTCTTAGCCATCGACGAAACTCTCGTTACGAGTATGCGGTCGATGGTCGAACAATTCGCCGAAGAAACCGCGATAAACCGACGAAAATTATTGCCTCACTTCGCGGTCGAGGCTAAACTCTCTTGGACCTTAACGGCATAGCGAAAAGTTCACAAGACTTCGTCCTGTGAGCTCTGTGCTAAAGTTTACCTCTCTTTCTCTCTCTCTCTCTCTCTCTCGTGCTTTTTTTTTCTCGCACGTGTGGGTCATTTTTACTGCACATCCGAAGTATACGCGCGTACATATAATAATAAGGCTCGTATAAGTGTCCCAAGCAATTTGTTACGTGTCGTGTAACAACCCCTGACACCCACGACCTTACCAAGGTAACTTGGGAGGGCACACGAGCGTGGATGGTTGTGGAATTCAATGAGCCTCATTCTCAAGCTCTCCCACGTCCCTTCGGTCTTTCGAAGACACCTCGTAGGGTCGTTTCAAAACCGCAAACTGTTGGTTTGGAAATATTTGCAAAAAAAAATAAATAAATCTGTTTTTTATAATACAACTTTCAATCATGTTCATTTTACGATGCATTTAGTTTTTTGCAGACGTACATTTTGTTGAACTGACAACGATCTTTGAAATTGCAGTTCGAATAATAATGCTAAATGTTTAAAAATTGGAATCAAATATGGCGAAAACTGATAAGTTTTTAATAGCCTCAATTTTATTTTCATCCAACGATTTTTATCGTAAGTCTAAAAAAAAATTTTTGCTTGCTTTCAACCCCAAATGCTTGCAAAACTATTACGAAAAAAGGGCCAACTCAGCGTGACTTTTGACGGAAGGATGAAGAATACAACTACAAGAAAGTAGAGTATAAAAGAAAAGTTAAGCAGAGGGAGGTTGGAAATGGCTTCGAAAAAAAACGGTACGGAAGCGTGAAGATTGATGCGTTGGTCATCTTGTCGAGTCACTGGACTTTAACAGGGGAGGTCGAAAACGATCCCTCTACTTACTTGATGCTCGGACGAAGCCGGGTGTAAAATGGACTTAATTCAGCGTCTCACGAGGTGAGTGACGAGGGTCCTAACCACACACTTTCCTTTCTATGTAAAAACATATATATATATATGTAACTAAAACTTGCTTTGAATGAAGGCACACTATCTCGAGTATTATTGCAGTTCATCCCTTCGATCCAATCTCCAATCTCAGAATCTCAATCTTCCAACAGATATGATTTTGAATAATTTAATATACCAATCCATCAAAAGATAATTCACTGCGAATTTATAATTTTTTTTGAATTTTATCGAGTTTTCTAATAATCAAATCTACAGGATTAAATAGTTTGAATTTATTCTCATTATAACATCGAAATAGTAATAATTAATTCACCAGGTAATGTGCATATGAAAATAATGATTGAAAAAAAAGATTATGAGATAATAGACTCTAATTTTTTGATAAAAATTGTAAAGAAACTTACTGAACTTTTTTATATCTCCTGATCACTATTACCCCCAACTTACACCTGCATATACAAGTGAGAAACGCAGAACGCATCAATAAACAGCATCTGTCGCCATTGGTCTCTGTGAGGATCGCAGGAAGCGCGAGATTTGTGCTGCATTTCGCGTTTTATGCTCAACCACCCCATCCGACCAATTCCTTCCCCTTTCTCGTTTATGTTCTAGTTTATGCTTCACACCAAGCGTGCACAATCTACATATTTCCAGCATCCACTTTCCATGGACGCATGTGCATGATATCGTACATATCCACATGTATTTTTTTTCTTTCTCATTTCTTTTTCTCTTTCTTTTCCTTTACGTTTTTCGCGCTGTTCGTTTATCGGAGAAATCAAATGCACTTTATTACGTAGGCATCTACTGAGCTTTTCAAATAATACGAATCGTGGTTCCCAAAAAAAATTATTTATTTATTTATTTAACAAAGGCCAATAGAAAAGAAAAAATTAATCAAATAAATTGATCCTCAACGGTTCAGTTTTCTTTTTATTAACTTGTTTCTCCGTGGGAGCAATTTAAAAATTAGAAATTGTCCCAAAACTTTATTTTTTAATCATTATTAAGAAATTATGTTCATTATCCCTTAATTAAACATTGCCACGAAATCATGTCGATTTGAACCATTAAGATTTCTGAAATTCTACGAGTTCGAAACTCTGATTGAACATTAAAATTTTATTTAAATTTAAATTGAAATTCAAAAAAATCTATGATTGGAAGTGTCAGAAACGTGCTGGAGAAAATTTGATATAAATATTTATAGATTCCAACTGCTATATATATAAATAAAAGTCATTGATATTTCAACAGTGAATAAACGGTGTATGATGCGATTAGAGAGTGTACCGATTAATCGCACATTCTTTAGTTGGCAGCTGTCGAATAATGCACTTCACTGACTTCGTATCTATTCACCCTAAACCTTAATTTCGGATGACATTCATTCTGTAAACATTAATTGCTAAATACTTGCACTTTAATATAATTTCTACGTTTAAATGTATACGAATTTAAAAAAATCGATATTTTATTTGAACAATTAAAGAAATAATCACTTTTGAAGAATAAATGTAATACACATGATTGAGAAAATTCGATACACGACATTCTCTTTGTTAGTGAAACAACGAGTGGACGAGAGTCGATGCCACAGAGCATATTCATATATATGTGTATGAGGTATGACAGTGAATCAGAGGGCGCAGCTCAGCGAGTCGTAAAAAGCGTCCAAGCAACCCTCACATTTCCTTGTCGTTTTCACGCTCTCGGCCAATCTCTATTTATACATATATATTTCTGTATATCTACGTGAATTCACCCTGGTAACTAGTTTCGTCGCGCTCGTTGCTTCACCTTTTTTCATAGCCTTTTTATCGATGTAATTTTGTAAAGCGTATGGCACTCTACGCGAGATATCCACAAGAGCGTCCAATATTACATTCTGCCGGGAAAAAAAGAGTAACGCGATAAAACAAAACAAAACAAAAAAAATTGTAAAAAAAAACGTAACTGGCCGTGTGCGGGTGAATCGAACGACTGTTGCTGGAGCAGAAAAATTTCGTCGCCACTGCAACGATCGTTGAACCTTGATGAGACCATGAAGCGGACAAAAATATGATAAAAAAAATAAGGAAAAAAAGATTATTGAGTTCATGGGAACCATTGTGTTGAAAATTCAATAATTTTAAGCCACAAAAACAAGAATGAAGTAAAATAGAAATCTTAATCGCGATATGTTAGTGTCACGAAGCATCGAAGAGATAGAGAATACGGATTTGGCTCGAAATTAACTCTTCGAATAAAACATAAATATAAAAACACATTTTGCAACGAGATTGAGAGACTGAACATAAGTTTTATCCGCTGGCAAAGTCCAATAAGACTTGAATTGCTGTCGGATCTATCGTAACGAGGGGCAGGTGGAGATACGTGTTATTTTGGAGCGAAGAAAAGCTTCGCGAAGAGAGCGACAACGAATGAGAGACGTGACCGTGCATTCAATCCTCTGATAACCCGGAGGGAGGGCAATGGCTTTTGGAGCAAAGCCGAGAAGCGCTGAAGGAAAATAAAAAGGAAAAGATAAAGAAAGAAATCTAGAAGATCGAGGATCGAGGTTCATTCAAATATGCATCACAATTCAAGACTTCAACATACGCGACTGAACTTTTTTGTTCTCACACATTCATTCGAGCCTTGAGATTCGATAAAATTCCCGTGACCTAAATTCTACCCTCTCAGCAATCGCGCAATTATTGAGGCAAACCACAATGTGGTGTGGGTCAGATTCTTCCACTCAATACCTTTGGATAAACCCGCATTTAAAAGTACTAAAAAATATCAACACGCACGAACATCCTACCCACAAAGTTATAGGTCCTTCTGACTCTCAGAACTTGATATTTATCAGGAATAGTAGATTCACAAGTGAATGTTTCACTCTTGAAACAACATATGCTCGTACATCCAACTGCTGCGTCCAAATGTGCTATGTGTGCACCATATAGACGCATATATATGAAATGTATGCTTTTGATTATCTGCACGCATCTACATCATGTAGCACATCATGAAAACACGCACATCAAACTTACATTCAAGGACGTCTGCCTAAAATGTTCACTTTGTAACACGAAGTGTTCAGAATGATTCTTTCGAGTTCCATAGCTGAAAAAGTACTTGATAAAAAAAAGGTTGATTGTAGTGTTTTGGAAAGGTCTGGAAACGCTCCATCAAAGTATGCCTGCGAAATGTAAGTTTTTGTTGAAGAATCAGAGCTTAGCATCGTCTCAATTCGTATTTTTTATGAAAGCTCGAATAATAGACAAACCTTACGAGTTTAATTGGAAAATTCTATCGGGACGTCAAGCATTTACAGAGATAAGAACTTGTAAGAGACTTGATGGGAGTCCCTGTACACGTTCAAGTGTATGTATATTCGAAGGGCTGATATCGCACACCACGCGCGTTCCCATACGCCTGGCCACACTGCACGTACAGTCACGTGTTTCGTGGGAATCGAGGTCGTGAGGGTGGTTCGAACCACCGACAAATACACAGGGAGAAGAGAGATGCAATCAGATATGTAATACGAGGTGTGAGAGATGAACAGGGAGTACACGGTTGTGTGGGCAGTTGAAACCACGAGAGTGAGCTAAGATATCGTTCGGCTCTGCGTCATGAGGACCTAAATATTACTTGGCTATGTATTAAGCAGACATAGAGGAAGGGAAACGGAGAGAAGGGCGAAGGTTGCCCCTTAAACACAAGTCCACTAAATCAATCTATTGTCACGTGTGGCCCCGATTCCTTTCCTTGCTCTCTCTCCGTTCTACCGAAGCAGGTTGACTCACCTTGTTGTACCGCAGTCGCATGACGACAAAGGGACGCGCTGCTTTAGGGCCCTTCGTCTCTGTACAGTTGACGGCATTCCGTGCGTGCAGAAAGGGATGATTTTTTTGTTCAGGATCTTCAATGCGTGAATATACTGCAAAGGAAATAGAGAAGTTTTGCAAATTTTGAATTTCTGATCCGTTTTGAAACGCTGATAATGAAAAATTCATGGAAATGATCATTTTTTTCTATTAGAATCTTAAATAAGTAATTGCTATTTAGAAAAAATCGAATCAATCTTTCGGAATTTGAATTGTGAACTTTTTGTTTGGTCGAATGCACATTTTTTTCTATTTCTCAAATGCTCTTGACATATTTTCCTCCTTTCTGATGAATGGCCATCGATCGGTCAAATTTTCGATGTATCGCGACCTCTCGAATTCTTTACGCTCTTTTTTATAAGTGATCTTCTACTCTCTTCCCTCGAGACTTCGTTCACAGTTATACTGTTAAATAATGACAGGGAAAAAGAGATAGTTAAGAATAAGAGGGTAAAATGTGACGAGAAATATATATTTTTCTATCGCATATTGCCCAAGCAACGTCAAGTTGTTTTAATGGATTCAGAAGTGGCTATGATTTCTATGAGACGTAATAACGTTACGCTGATTTATCGCTGGTTTAACCCGACCCGATGAACATCCCAACAGAATGCATTCGTGACGAATATACGTGAAAGAGAGAGAGAGAGAGAAAGAGAAAGAAAGAGAGAGAAAGGGAAAAGATGAAAATGGAAAATAGGGAGGGAGAAAAGGAGAATGGACGATACGAGCCTCCGTAATATCGTTTAACCCGGGCATTGTCGAAGTTCAAACGTATGTAAAGCTGGCGTGACGATCGTTGACGGACGCAGGTCGTGTGCCTCTGCCTATATAGATATATATTCATATATATTTACAATTGCTATTATTCCTCCAATGGAACGTATAAAGTGAACGATGAGAAAGAGGACCTCTGGCGAGGTCGTTTCCTTATTGTGTTTACGTACCACATGAGACGCAATCCTCAGGTACTTTAGTTATAATCGAGTATATAAGTGAACGCTCGAGGAATTCGAATGCCTCCTCGTTTTGTGTCACTAAAAACACCATAAGGGTTTGACTAAAGACGTTTACTCATCTTCCTTCCGGGATCCAAGCCAACAGATGTCTCTTCAACGATTCCACATTCTTTTTCCTTTTTTTTTTTTTTGCATCCGAAGATTCGAGTCAGTGAGAAACTCCATTTCAGACGTTGTTACTACATCGAAAATGGCGAATTTTTATCGTCATTCAATTTATAAGCTCATTTTTATTATTTTACCATTTTTCTCTTTCGCCAAAAGAAACCAAAGTGAGATAAGATCACAAAGGAGCAACTAAGACTCTATATTTTTTTTTTTTTTTTTTTTGTACAAATATATCCACGATCGTAAACTTCCCCATTCGTGTGCATCTCGAGGGTTTATTCTCTTGTCGCTATCTCCCAAATGAGGACCACCTTTCTCGCTTTATCTTCTCCTATTATTTCGAGGCTCTCTTGGAGAGAGTTTCGAGACTACTGGTTTTTCGTCCTTCCGTTTTATCCACCCAAACCCGACTACTTTTCTCTTTCTCTCGACGTGGTCACGCAGTCGACTCGCGTTCTCGTTTTAATGGACGACAATTAAAAGCCGCGGAGCTTCGGGGGCAAGAAGCTCTTCGTAGTAACTAATTGTCGGGCAAAGATATATTTTTTTATTGGCTTATCGTACCTCGAACTTATCGTCGACTGGGTCGGTTCTGAATTATAATTAGTATTTTCTTTTTTTTTTTTTTACAGCATTACTCTCCGTGACTTTAATTCAAATTGGAATTAAACAATATTATTATTTTTCATTGTTTATATTTTTATTTATTTATAAAATAACGAAAAACAGCTGATAATGGGAAGTAGAAATATTGATAATTAAGTTTCATCGGCACACGTGTGATACTTTTCCCATTAACATCGATGAGCTTCTTTTTCATTGATTATATCTCGCTCGGTTTGTTACTCATCGCCGTGTGAGAATAACGCGAGAACTCACTCATGATGGGATTCACACATACAATTAAAAAAAGGGCGGATCCCTTGATTAGCATTTTATCTCTCGTAACGCGAGGTGTAATTATATACAAGCAAATCCATATGTGTAGGTATAATTTACATATATTTATATGTATACAAATGAAGGGAGGCTTTTTTCATAGTATTTGTAACCATTGGCACACAGACGCGTGCCATAACATCAGGGGGTTCGTGACATTCGTGCGTTATCGGATAAAGTTCAGCTCTCGCGATGTTTTACCAATGTGGGAAAATTTGCCTAAATCAAGATTCCATTAAAAAATAAACTAACTATAATATTTGTGTGTTTAAAAAAATGAAAAAGAAAAAAAAAGAGGACGTATTTCATACACTTTTCAATGACCAAACTTGACACTTTGTTTGCTACATCGTTAAACGAACGTCACTCAATATTCGTTAGCGTATAAATGAGCGCAAAAAGTCTGATGTTTTTTACATTTTTTAATGCACTTTTCTAACGAGTGCATAACGTAAAAATGTCCATCAAAGGGCGAGTGTCAATTAACCTGTCCATTTTCCCTCAACGTTCATATTTTCATTTCACAACACTTCGCTCTGAAACAGAGACTCACGACTGTATGAACTGTTCAATATAAAATCACTCGACGTAAAAGGTATTTAATTAAAACGACAAGCACTCGAAGAACAAAGAGACTTTGTTGAATCAAAAAGTGTCAGGAAAATTCAACCGTTTTGACACCGTTACAACGTCAAAGTAAAAGGACAACCGATAGCGGTTCAAACGCGGTCTCTATTTTTTTGACATTTCGTCAATCGTCGTTCGATATTCATAGTTAACTTATTATTCGTCAGTTATCAAATAGGAAGTTATAAGTTCGAAAATAGGTTTTTTTTTTAATTTTTTTTTTAATTTTCATTGTCAATCTCTTATTATACGAAAGCGCTCACGAAACAAAAGAATCTTTGCTCAATAGTCATCGTATGATTCCAATTCGGTCCAAGTCGTTACTTCCCTTTGGTCTCTCTCTCTCTCTCTCTCTCTTTCTCTTTCTCTTCGTTTCATTCTTTCTCTATCGATTCAAGAATCGAATACTCGAACCATAGCAAAGTATAGTACACCATAAACGAGAAAATTGAATTCTCGTGCTGGATGAGCTGTCTTTCTCTCGTCTCTTACGTACGTTCATGCTCCCCTTGCATCGTCTTTTTCTCTTCTCCCATTTCACAATATACGTATGTATATATATACATACGAGGGAGGATAGAGAAGTACGTCGTCGTAGTTCAACGACTATGGTATCAGATGGTCGCTCGTAGGCGCGAAATGAAATCGCAGGAATGTAACGAGTCGGACGTTTCGGGACGATCGCCAATAGTCGTCACACTCGACTGATGCGACGAACATATAGATACAGACATAAATGCATGTAAGATTATTGGGGCGAATAATTTATAGAAAGAAAATCATGATAAGAAATCTATGTCAGCTGCTCGAGTTATCGAACACAGTGAGCAACATATAAAAAATCAAATTCGTGCTAATTTGGACCAAAGAGTGACGAAAACGTTGACAAATAGTTATCAAATCCAAACAAAGAAATGGTCGGTCCACAGATGTCAATAAAAAAATAATGAAAATAGAAAGTACAACGATGAATTCTAGGAACGATCGTAATCATCGGTGAAACTCTTCTACACGAAAATTAAGATTTGAAACACTGGCTCGGAGTGCCATCTCCGAGGTACAGCTCTTTAATAAGTACTTTTCGTCTTGAACTTATTCTTTCAACGACAGCAAATTTTTGATCGTTCCTAAGTAAAAGATCATCATTTTCTATCTGAAGACACATGGAGATCAAAAAGATAGAATTGAGCAAAATAAATGGAAATTAAGAGTAGTCCATATTATCACCTTTTTGTTAACAGTATTCTGAAGCAGGAAAGGATAACCAACTTGCCGTGAATCTCCGTGGTATTCAACTATAGTGGAGGGTAGTTTTCTCAACCTCCATTCGAGATTCTCAGCGAGAGAGAGAGAGAGAGAGAGAGTAGGAAGACCAAACGTGTGTCTCCTTTTCTCCCAACCGATCTCCCCTCCTTTTTCACTTGCTTGGTTCCTCGTAGAGCATCACCAGACCTATCCCTCCTCGAAGCGGAACACAGATCTTGTTTCTTTCTCTGTCCCCATCGCTCTCGGTTGGATACACCATCAGTCACACCCTGCGACTTTTATTTCTCGCAATCATCCTCCGTGCAGTGTTTCTCCTGAACTCGCTCTCAGATTCTGCAGTTTTCTTTCTCTTCTGGCTCCACCAGCATGGTGTACATACGAGTTGCTTGTATTTATCAATATACACGTGTACAGGGTACCCAAAAAATCAGGCTCAAGCCATAGCTTCATAGAAGATCGCTAATCCTGAGAGGGAAAGTCCTTGAGAATTCGTTTCTCCCAAGAATCATTAATCAAATGTTAATAAACTTGTGACAATTAATCTGCTGCTACCTGATGCTTACCAGACGAATATTTTCTTTTTAATGCCATAGAGTGGCTTTAATTAATTTTGTTAATATCTTCAGAACCGAGGATCTCAAAATAAAATGCCTAAAAAACTGTCCTCTTTACGATTTTGTGATAAAATTTATTACCAGCTTGGATATGACTTTTGGGACTCCTGGTACACCTATTTCCGCATTTTGACTTGTTCATTCTTTCGTTCATTCGTCGTATATAGAGTGACGCAAGTGCTATGAGAAAAGAGAATCGTGTGATATGACCCAAAAGAATCGCATGGGTTTATATTTCTCTTTCTGTCGCTCTCTGCCTCGTTTTCTTTCTTTCAATGTCTTTCGTCATAGCTCGACGCCTTCTTGATGGCAGAACCCGGGCTTTATTGCGCGACGTAAATGGCGTCTCTTCGCTGTCGACGACTACGACGACGACCCAAACAGTGCACGTCTTGCGCTACTGATTGAAAGAAAATCGTATTCCTACTTTTGTTTCGGGCAGAGAAACAAATACTCGGTAATTTTTTGTGATTTGCCATTTTATTTCTTATACTGAGGGATTAGCGGTTAGAATTCGGTCAAAATATCAACTATTCTTCAATGTTTTGCACTATTTTTTATAAAAATTCATGTAAGATCGATTGAAAAACACCCCTGACGTCTATTTTTGTATTCCAAAGATTTGGCTACAAACGAAAAATGGCCAACTTCCGGTTGGTCATTCCTCTCGTTGGCAAGATACACAAATACAACTTAATCCACTCGAGCAATTCGCTATCATTTTTCTGAACGAACTATTTCCTCTTCTGCTTCTCATTCCCCAGTCTCTCTTTCAATTCTCGGTCATTTTGGCCCTTTATTCTACCAAAATGATGGATGCAAGTGTCCTCTATCTATCTGGTCACATTAGAATTTCAATGAGTATGAAGAAGGGATAAAAGTGAGTCTAGATGGGTGGACGATGGCCAGTGGCAGAAGAATATTCCACCACGACTATCGGAGCCGAAAGGGATGCTGGGTAAAATGAAAATCCTGCAGCGAAGAAAAAAAAACATTGGCTAGGACCGACGAACTCATCTGCGATCTTTCGCTGGTCCAGAAAAAATCCTGCGCGTAGAGAATGGGATAAAAAATTGCAGGACATCCTTCCGGAATGTTTTCTTTTTTTTTCTTTTTTTTTTCCAACGCTTCCTATTTCCCAGTCGACACACGAGAAAATGACAGAGAGAAACAGCGTGGCAATGCGAATCGAGCATTGATGGATTGCATGCTATTTCCCGGTCAATGGAAAGATTATGCACGGCATAAATACGCAATTTCGTCACAAATACCATAACCTCTACATATACGCCACACATAGACCTCCTATTTCGCTCCTCGATTTATTCACCAATATCTCTTTGTCTATTTATCTCTGCAGTATGCGATGCATGGCTTTTTCGATAACTCGTCATGCAACGTTCCAATTTACTCAACTAATCCAACGAAATTAACAAATAGCTCGAATTCAACGAACAGGACACGAGATTCCATTACGTTTACACTTAAAAATATAATGCTGACACATTTGCGCTTGAATGCCTCTCGGTTATGATTTCTTTTTTTTTTTTTTTTTTTTTTTTCAACATAATAATGGACGTGCGTATCTCTGAAATTTTTCGACGAACTGATCGTTATGAAACGTGCAAAATCCATAACTGCACGTACTCTATTGATACGATTATTGCATTTTTCCGCTTCGTCGATTCCAGCCTTCCATTATTGCATATTTATTTACATGTTCACGTTTGTTTTTGTTTATTATTTTCGTTATTCGTGTTTTTAATCGTTTCAATTGCCATCGTTTTGATAGAAAAAAAGAAGAAAAAAAAACATATTGACAGACCGAAAGAGTGGACGCTCGCCCAGACTCATTTGCATCAATGACAAAAGGGTGAACAGGCGTAGATCGAACGGATAAAAAAGAAGAAAAAAAAATAACAAACGCGGTACGTGCTCGCAAGGGTGCATTGAAATGCACATCAAGGACGATCCTCTGCCGAAGGAGAATTCACCGTATCCGAGACATCGGAATTCCACTTCCGGTAGCGAGGTTACCACCTGGTAAACATGATGATGATTATGATTATGATCACGATTATCGTCGATGCGTAACACTGAGACGCGAGTACTCACGAATGAGGGTTCAAGTGCAAATGGACACTCATAGAATTCATATTTTTACACACACTCACACACACACACACAAACGGTCTCTAACTTGACCATTTTGTCTTTCTTCGACCCCTCTTCGGTGTTTTTTTTTTTTTTTTCGTCTCCTCTTGCTATTACCGGTCTGTCTTTCTCCAATTCATTTTTATTAACCGTGCGTGGAAACACGTGCTACGATCATTACAGAGTTGGTATTTTATTATTGTAGTGAAAAGACGTCGAGAGGATTTTTTCTATTCCGAGTTGTCCTTTTTTTGTTTCGTTCCGTTCTCATGAACGTTTTTTGTTTGTTGTTTTTTATTTTTTTTCATTGTTCTGTAAAACAATGTCATTATCTTTCGTTCTTCAGTTTTATTTGATAACTTTCAGGTGATAACTGCTTGAGATAAAACGTTAAACCAGGTGACGATAGTGTTGTGTAACGATAGAAGATTCACGAGTGGACTGAATCATACATCGATATCAATGTCTCTCACTATAAATACACGATAAGGGTAAAGTCTCTCAAAAAGTATCTTACGATCGTAATAGCATGATGGGTCGGATTATATTTTCCGCTGCGACAATTCTTGTCCTCGCTAATTTCATTCTCATTTCGTTGGCCAAACCGTCCTACGATATAAGCAAACTCGATGACAGACCAATTTTCTTAACCAACGTCGTCGCCAGCTCGTCAAACTATCAAACGGTATTTATACGTTTTAAGCAGTTTTTCATTACAATTACACGAATTTTTATTAACAAGTTAGAGGCAGTGATAACGATGAAAAAATTGGCATTAAAAATATAAGAAATATTTTAAACAATGTTTCAAGTAATTTTCACAAAAAACTCGAATCCAAATATTGAGTTTTTGATTTTTTTTCATTATCTGCCTGATTGTTCGACACTACTTTATAAATATTTACTTGAAATAGACGTCAATGCTTCTTTGTAGAATCATTCCCATTCAAGATTGATCGAATATTTAGGTTTTATTTTTGTTTTTAAAATTTCATTTATTCATGGATCGTACACGAGAAGGAGAATTTGGCTACTCGCTTCATCGGAGATCTTGTCGTTGGTAATCGACGAGCTGGCGAATCAACAGTTCAAAATACGTTTGAATTAATAAATCCGACATCAGAAGTGTACTCCAAGAAATTGTACTTTAATTCGATCGGTGAGTAACACTTTGACATTTTTTGGTAAAAAAATAACGTCAATTTCTAAAAAGATGAAAGAAACTCAATTTAATTTTTATTTTTTAATTAATAAATCATTTGGACTAATTGATTGCTCGATTAATGGAACATTTCGCGTGTTGAAAAAAAAAAAAAAAATGGAAAAAAAATGAAAGCAACCTAAAAATGTGGTAAAATGTCAAACCTTCAAAAAAAAAACTTATCAAGGAAACTAACATCATGTTGAATTTTATTTCGACAGGAATATTTCATTACTTCAGCATTTCTAATAAAGAAGGAAGCTTTCTGATGGCATGTGATACTCCCACGACCTTGGGGTCCAGGATTGCGGAAGTTAACGTCCGTCTCGCCCCAAACTCGAGGGCAACATACACTGTTTTCGCTGCGGTCCATTCGTAGAAAATTAGAAAATCTTATACAGCTCAATGGACCATTTTTTAAAAATCTTTGATATTTCCCTATATGGATAAAAAAAAAAATTTCTAACTTCTATAATCTGCCAAAATATAGTTTTATTTACAATATTTCAAGAGAATCTAATTTATTAAACGAAAAAGTTAACTAGAACTATGACAATTAAGAATACAAAAAAAAAAACGATTAATAAAAATAATTAAAAATGATTATTTTCCTTCAATTAATTCATTAATTTCGTGACAGATAGCGTCTGTGACATTCTTATATCTTGTCTGCCAGCGATAACTTGAAAAAAGTGTCTAAACCACCACAGATTTGAACTTTAACAGGAACCAAAGAAAAAACACCTCATCGCTTAGAACAACAAAAAAAAACCTTGACTCGAGTGTCTCACGCCGTTAGTAACTGAGAGGGGATTTTTTTGCTTGTATCAAGGAAAGATAGCATGAGCGAGAAATAGAAAAATATGGGAAGTTAAAAACTGGGGAAACTATTGCAAGTGCAACGCGATGTATCTCGGGGGTGGATTTATGTGCGGATAGACGTTTTATATGGCCGATGACTCTGGCTCAACGGCATAGAAGCTGACAGAAAAGCACACTTGGAATATAGCAAGTCCCGGGCCGTAAACTCGAGATAATTAAATTATGGAAATAAAAAAATAAAAAATAAAATAAAAAACGAAGGCGTCGTACGAAAAAAGAAAACAGAATAATAAAAAATAATAAAAAAATATGAAAAAAAAAAAGTAACCAAGACGCGAGGGCTGGTATCGTGAGATGGACACGCGGGGGTCGACTGCAAGAGAGATTCAAGAAGATGCGAGAGAGAGCGTTATTGTCGCGAGGAAGAAAAATCGTAAAAGCAATCCGACCGACAAATCTGTATAATGTCCCGTGATCTTTATCGCCTCACCCGCATGTCTGGATAAATAATATATATATAGACATATTAATAGCCACACAAAACAATTTCATACCCGCCGTATAAGAATGACATAAATATATACATATAAATCCTAAATCCACGACGAGACACATTTCGTGCAGGGATTTATAAGTGAAGGATTTTATATCCGGAATTCGATGCACATATATCTAAATTTTAGCGATACATGAATATATATTTTGTGTGCATTAAAAAAATCACAACTGTCAGCCACGATAGATTAACTGAATTCTTTTTATGACCCGCTACCAAACGTTATCATAAAATTCATCAAATTCATTCTGTCGTTACACTCATTTCGAGAATTCAATTATCTGCTTAATGAATTAATAAATCAGATAAGAAATCCATCGATCAAAAAAAATGCATCTTTGAAAAACTTGTCAAAACTCCTTCCTTATCGTCTCCATGATGAAATTTTACAAATTTGAAAAAAATGTCTCCCCATTTCCATGCTGTGAGAATAATTCTTTAGTTCTAAATCTGTCCCTGTAATCTCGATACATTTTCGATCATTTGAAATTTTTTTTTTTTTTGCATGCCGTATATCAATTTTTTTTTTTTTTTTTCAAAGTAGACGTAAATGATCGTTTAGTTCCACTCGTTTTGTACGTCACTTTATAAATAAATACACACATACATAAATAAGTCTATGTGAATTTTTGCAACACTCGAAATCTGCGTACTAAATATACTAAAGATATATAGTTTAATGCAGCTGTAAGTATGTGTGTTATGTACACTTAAATAAATGGACACGTGTGTGTATAGTGACGGTGTAGATGGCAAGAGGATCGTAAACTACGTAGTGGAAGGGTTAAATCTTCCGCGTTAAATGGGACAGGACAAACTTCGCCGGAAACTTGGGAAAATCGTAACGTTTCATAGCCGCTCCTTTTGCATCCTTATTTCTGTGTGTAAGTATGCCATGGATAAAGTATATTTATATATGGAGTATGGCGTACTTATAGTAGTAGCTACATATGTATATGTATATAATATCATGTACAGCAACCATAGGTACTTTGTGATATCACCCACGATATAGATGCTTGTGCATGGGGCATTCGACATGAATTTTATAATGAATTTCTCTTTTCTGTGCCTTTAGTATTTTTAATTTCGTAGAGGTTTTTCTCT
This sequence comes from Campoletis raptor, assembly GCA_948107755.1. Taxonomy (NCBI): domain Eukaryota; kingdom Metazoa; phylum Arthropoda; class Insecta; order Hymenoptera; family Ichneumonidae; genus Campoletis; species Campoletis raptor. The sequence continues at coordinate 14,909,011 of OX403625.1, read as the reverse complement.
CCATCAATTTAATCGAAAATTGGATACGAATTTTCCTAAAATTCTACGTTTTTTTCTCGAATATCCATGACTTTTAGAAGAATCAAGCCAAGATGATGGGATCAAAATTTTTGTTTTGTAATGTACTTTTGATCGAGATAAAAATTTAACGAAAAAAGAAGGAATTTTGATTTTAATGAGCACTTAGAGGGGAAAAAATTTTCGCTAAAATTAAAAATGCAAAAAAATAATTGTAAATTTCGCGTTGAATTTCCCGTAGAAATGTGTATAAATTTTTGTATACGTGAGAGTATAGTCTCGATGAAAAAGCATTTTACGACGGGATAAGAAGAACGTTGAAACTAAATCCTGTGGGAATGAGAGTAGAAGAGAATAACGAGAGAAGCAAAAGAGTGAATGAGAATGAGAGAAAATGAAGAGTAAGAGAGGACATTTGCATTGTTAATAAGAAATACCGTTGGCATTTTGGGATTACTGTTTCGTCCGGAGCTTTTGCTGATTCATTACGATATATACGAGTGCATTTAGCAGGATTATTATTTTTATGATCTTGGGACAGAGGTTCGTTTTGGTCCTCGTGTTATAGTACTTTTTGAACGAGATGATAGTGTTAAAAATGATGAAAGTCAGATGGGACTTTACGAAAGATCATTAATATTATTTTCCATCGTGTTTCGACGTAGAAAGTTGATTTTCGTGTTGATCTAACGCAACGTATGTAACGATCGAACCCTTTTTTTTTTTTATATTCCACAATCGTTTCTACTCACAATATCTCTTACGCACGATCGAGCCGTAATAATTGGCCTACGAACTCACCCTATCGAGACTTTCTTTCTCTCTTTTCATCCCCCTCGATCTTCTCCTTCTTTTCCTCTGGCTCAGCCCAGAATTATCAAAAGTTTAAATTCATTTCGCGGCATCGGCATCATTGTCCACGCATCTGTTGCGAGGTCTGTCTCGAGGTTGAACCAACATACTACAAAGATGTCTATTCATATATGTATAAGCTGGGTAGGAAATCGAGAGAGAAGGGTAGAAAGTGCAAAGAGGGGGCTCAATTTCATTATCAGTGTAATTTTAAAGTGGCTGTCAAATTTCTTGTCCTCTCTCTCTCTCTCTCTCTCTCTCTTATTCTCTCATTCGTTCTCTTCATCTCCCTCCTTCTGGTGGCTGCCTCACAAAGGGTGAGACGGCGTTTTGACGCTTTCTTGAATGACATCCCTTCATGGCATGGATTCACGCGCTCACCATACTATTTATACACTATATAGCGATGTTACGATGCGTGTAACAGAAAGGTATGTGTATGTATTTACAGGCTGATTCATCGTCCCTTAAAATCTCTCAGTATTTCCCTTTCTCTCTTTTTCTCTCCCCCCTCTCTCTCTCTCTCTCTCTCTTCTAGTCTCCAGGATTTTCTTTTTTCAATTCACAGATGAACGAGGTCCCTTATCCCCTTCCAGAAAAAAAAAGATCGAAACGCATATACGTACACAGTAATGCGAATTACTTGAAATGAAAAGGGCGCGAAATTCGTTGGAGAGTCGATCAAATTTCACCGGAACCAAAACTTTATTCTCACTTCTGTGTATGCAGTTGCATGGCAAAATAAGTTTATTCTCATTGAATTTAGTTCACCCTTTTTTTCGATATCGTACTTGAAAATTTAATGATTTGAGTGGAATCGCGTGTGGGTCGATTTAATCTGAGTATTTCAACACTCGCGGCGAGTTATTCAAGCGCGTTAAACAATTACAGCGTTGTGTAACTCGATACGGTATCCCGGTTTACATTGCCAGGGAAATCGCTTTTGGCTTTAAACCCGTGAATTCATAATGAAAACGCCACTGTGAAAGCGAACACAGTGATACACTCACAAAAGAGAAAGGGAGGAAAAAAAGAGAGACACAAAACTGCTGTTACATTGTAGGGGATGAAATTATGAAGTTGTGTAATGCCCGGAAAGATTAAAATGTCCTCGATGAAATTTGGGGTGATTTCGTTCATTTATACCTCGTATTGTTAATTTATCAATCAGGTTGAGTGCTTTTGACTCTAGAGGCTCGTGGGAACATGAATTTTTACATAATCCGTATACAGGATCAAAAACTTCAATGACGATATACCGACCATCGATTAATTACAACACACACGCGCACACACCAAGCATTTCAGACCAGATTGTAAAAAACAAACAAAAATACGTAAAAACAATATATTAACACGTATTTTCTCGACTGTAATGGCAAAATGTAATCAGTAGAACGAATTATCAGAAATATCAGACAAATAAGTGAAATCTAAAACGTTTTACGTTTGTAGAGGTGAAAAATAAATGAACAACCATATTTGAGCGAAAATTCCAACTGATCGAATTGAAAAAAAAAACGCATCGACGCGTGAGCCGTGCTGTCGGTGTGCCATAAATAAATTTAGGGATGATGCTGCTTTCCCAGAGCTTGTTATTTTCGCACTCGTGGGTGTTTGACAGCAGAGAGAGAGAGAGAGAGAGAGAGAGAGAGAGAAAGAGAGCATGAAAGGCAATCGAAGGACGACAAGACCACAAGCAAGCAAGCAAGCAAGGAGAAGAAGAAGAAGAAGAAGAAGAAGGAAGAGAAACTGAAGAGAAGAAAGGGATTCCATTGAGAGAAGCCACCCCAAAGTGAACGCTGACATAACAAGGGGGTTGGCTGCTGGTTCTGTTGCGGCAATATACACACACTCTTGTATATAACTCGTGCTTTGCCTTCTGCTGGTGGGTAAAGTGAAGGCGAAAAAAGGGGCGGTTCGCCCTAGCGTGGCAATCTTCCTTTGAGGTTTTACGTCTGCAAGATTTTGCCAAAGCAATAATATAGCTATATATTAAAATGCATGTATATAATCATGGCAAAGAAAGAAGTCTGAGGGTATAAGAAAAGGCAAAGAAAGGTGGAAGAGGAGCAAAGTGGAGTGGTTGTCACCGGTGAATCGACACAAAAGTGACCATCGTCAGGGTAACCGATAGGAAAAAGGTCTTTTGCTCTCGGACGAGCTTAACTTCTCATCCCTTGGCACCGGTGTATTTTATCCCAAATGTAACACGCCAATCCTCGTTGCAATAACATAAAGATAAAACGAAAAGGACGAAATGTTAAGATTGAGGAAAAGATCTTCGAAGGATAATAAGTGTTTATATTGATTTTTCTTTTTTTTTTTTTTTTTTTCATTTTTATAAAGAATCGAGACGAACACGAACGGATCCTGAGTCTTCTAATGTCTAGACAATATTTGTCTTGACCAAGCAACAAGAAAATAATAAATGAAATTGGGTACTAAGGTCATAACGGGGTTATGAGCTGTAAGGTTGTTAAAGTTTTCTCATATCTATGTGTATAAGAATATTCCATTATCGGTCTCTTTTCTCTTCACTTTTCTCTGTCTCTTGCATTTCAACCATTGCTTCCCTTTTTCTTCCTCTTTCTCTCTCTCGATCTCTCTCTCTTTTTCTCGTGTTTCCTTTCTTGTTTCCTGGCTAAATTTCCTCGATAACAAGAGTGAGAAAATACAAGAAAGTTCTGTGTTAGTGCATTGTAAATACCTATGTAATAATCGTACATGGAAGGTGCACATATACATGTGCAAAGGCCATATAATAGCTGGTTTGTGTATAAGAGAAAGCTCGTAAATCCACCTTCCCATCAAAATTGCCATCGACACTTCATCATTCTTCCCCTGAATTCCCTCTCTCGTTTATTCGATCCCACCAATCCTAAATAATATAATAATTGTGAAATTATTAGTGTCCACTAGTCTGAACGGGGATTCAAAATTCATTATTCAGACTCTCGCACAGTAATTATTAGTTTTTTTTTCTTTTTTTTTCGTATTTCAATCAAATAGTTGTGAAATTATAATTTGCATGACTAATGAAAAACGGAATTGTAGATTCGAAGATCGAAAATTGACGAAAAAAGTGACCGAATTGAAGAATCATTATATTTTTGTTACATTTACCAAAATAGTGAAAATGCTTCGAAATTAAAAACCAATAATTGTTATCATTCCGTCATAAGGCGTGCTTGACGTTTGATTCCGTCAACTGCAACGTAATTTCACATGGATTAGAGTACATAATAGTGACACAAGCCATAGACACAAAAGGAGAGTGAAAGGGAAAGAGACGCGTGTGGCAAAAGAGATCGTAGGCTCTTGAAGGAGAGACAATCATTAGGGCAAAACGTTCCCTTTGATCGCGTCACGATCAAATCACGAGGAAATGTCCCGCGGGAATGTTTTTCTATATAACGATACTCTCCATATATATATATATATATATGACGTAATAGTACGACTGGATGTTACGAAGAAAATCTAGGAGAAGCATTTGAGTGCGTGAGATCAACGTCCAACGAGATTTCTTTGGTCTATTGATATTACGGAGGACTTGGACACGAATCCGTTCTGCTTCCTCTGCCATTGGTTCGCTCGACGATATTCGTACTGGGGTTTTTGCGGTAAAGCGCCCGCATTGTGTCAACAACCCTCGAAACAGTCACACCGAGGAGAGAAAAAAAGAAGGAGAAGACGCGAACGAGCAAGAAAGTCGGTAAAGATTGAAGAGAGAAAAAGAGAGAAAAGCAGAAGCTGCGAATTATGATAGGGGTTGAACAAGTATCAGGGGGGAAGAAAAAGAAACATAAGCAAAAGAGCGAGAGGAAGGAGGAGGGGGATGAAAAGATGGGTGGGTTGAGGGTGAATGAGATTCTTCAGTGTTGTCATTAGTGTGCATGGCTATAAGGGAAAGACGTGAAGAATCATTGGCGAAATAGAGGGACGAATCTATCCACAAAGCACGTTTTTTTTTTCGCCAACCAACATTATATACATGTATATATATTGGTGTAACATATATATATAGAAATATCAATGTACGAATGAATAGTATATTATATTTAGGGACCATTTGAGGCAAAAGGTTGCTGAAAATAATTTAGGTCGCGAAGCGACCCTCGATGAAGGCAAACAACCAACCAACGACACAACAATGAGAGCATCGAGTTAATTGAAGTATCATTGAGAAACGTGTGTGCAGTGTGTACCCTCATTACGTTAAATATTATTATGTGTTGCATTTATAAAATCTATCGAGACATAATTACGACAAAATTAAACAAATGCAATCAAATTGCGACGAATTCTCAACACACCGCAGCTACCAATCAACAAATGCCAATAAATGGTCTTCTCTAGGTAACAATTTGAATCGATGGCTTTTGAATTAAATAGGAAACAAAGACGCGATTGTGAGATTAAACAAAATTGATCCCCCGGAAAACTCATTTTTCTATCAAGTCCTCTCTCTCTCTCTCTCTCTATATTATATATCAACAGACTTAGCAATGTGTAGCAACGAGTGTTTGTTGCTTCAAAGCAAGTTTATTGTTGTATCAAATGCTTTGAGTTGATGGAACGTCGCAGGAGGGATGATAATGATGATGATGGGGGTAAAAGCGATCGATAATTTTAATCCCGTACGAAAACAGAAGCAAAAGAGCATGATATAGACGCGAGAAAGGGAAAATGGTGTATACGTTTATGTGTAGCATAGTTCGCGCCGAGAGCTTCGTAACGAACAATTAATCTAACTGTCACGGAGAAGTTAATTTATACGGGCGATGGGCAACCGTTCATCACCGCACGCGTTCCTCCTCTCTCTCTCTCTCTCTCTCCGTATGTGTTTTCGCTCTTCTGGCCCTATCTTCTTCCTGATGCACACTTTATGTATATGTATATTCAATATATATATATTTTATGTAGTCTCTGTTAACACTCACAATCTCTGAACGTACAGAGTCCTTCAAAAATCGATCAACTCGTCATAGAATTCTTTTAGATGACGATTTCCATCAGAAAAACAATTCTCATCTATATTTTGTTCTTCGGTGCATTCTTGACGAGATATCTAGACAATTCTTTATCAAAGTGCCATATGGAAGTAAGAATGATGGAAAAGTACTGACCAGAACTCCCTTTTTATTCGTTACTAACGAATATCTCATCAATGACACATTGTAAAAAAAAAATGCCCAACAAATGTACTCTTCCAGATTCTATATGATCTTCTATGACCTTCATGATTGACCTCTACTTTTGAAATAACCTGTAGACATAATATACGACGAATACACGACACTCCGATTTCTCTCCACCCGTTAACCCGCGACCAAAACTCTCGAAGGCTTTATCGTGCAACCCCTTCAACGTCAGGACCCCGACGACGACTACGACTACGACTACGACAAGCAAACCCAATGAGGATGGTGGTTGTGTTCGCGATCGTTCTCTTACGAACCCCTTTTCACGTTACTCGCTTCATATATACACACGCTATCGCGCATCCTCGACGCCTTTTCACGCCACTTCGAATTTCGGGGTTCCATTGTACTCTTTCTCACTCATCCACTCGCGATAACCTCTTCCATCCTCACCCTCGCTTCTATATCAACAGCCATTCATCATTACCAACAATATTATCGTTCGTCACCGCATCAGGTAAGAACTTATAATTGCTAGAGAGGGAGTAAAGAAAAGAGAGAGAGAGAGAGAGAGAGATTATGAGAAATATCTAAATTGGAACTGTTTACAAACACAATATCCAAAGGAATTCTCAGAGGATTCAAACTCCTAGAATCTTATAATATTTTTTATCAATATTCTTCAATTATAAACGATACTATCGTTGTGACTATCCTAACCCATGACTTCGCAACTTCGGCTATTAATTTACCAAAATTTAGTCATTAAAAAGTAACTAATCCCTTTTTTTTACGAATTCACGAAAATAGCTGCAATTTTTTGTTTTCTATTCCAAATTGAAATTCCAGCCACCACTCATTTCGTTCGGTTCTAAATTGACTTTAAGCTGGTGATTGGTATTTTTCATTTATCTGCATTTTTTAATAAATTTGTAAAGTTAGACACGGGATAAAGAATTGAATTGTTTATTTGCCTTTTTGAAAAAAAAAAAAAAAAAAAAAAAAAAAAAACAATTTATCGGAATATCGTACAGTCTACTTCTCATTATGATTCGTGAGCTTCGTTGGTTCATTTTTGCAGTATAGAGATTTCAAACCGAATCATTAATGTAAAATTAACTTTTCTCCATTAAAACTCTGGAGCATTTTTTTTAGTTATTTTGTTTATTCTTCTAACTTTTTGACATTCTCCGGAAGTTCAGAATCGTACAGAGAATGAAATAGTGATGCAAACAAAAAATGTGACATGAATTTTCATAAACAGAGGCTTTTCTTTATGGAACATTACGCCGTTTCCGGTCGATGCTTGGTTGACGGTTTGAAAGTACGAGAAAAGGCACTATAAAATAGTATTGTTATAGTGTTCTGCTACTTCTATTGATACCTAGTTCTCTCGTTACTTTTATTCCGTTTGATTGATTCCGAGCGATAAAAGTCGCGTAAAATCGGGGTCGGATGCGATTTTAACAAAAGTACGAAGACTGCAGTGAAAAAAGTCTACGCGATAGGAATTGTCCTGGAAAGTACATGCGTATGTACAAACCATAAGTACATAAAACTTATGCATGTGCAAGTAGACGTAAAGATTCCAAGATGCTACTTCGATTGCTGTTAAGGAGGGTCGTTACATTGTCGGAAGAAGAGGTTTGAAAGAGTCTGCTCGGGACGATACGAACTTCCGGTTTGCTACTGGCATTCAATCGTGTTTTTTTTACTTGTCAGACAAGAATTCTCAAGGAACCTTCCAAAGATAAACTCGCAGTTTTAACGGGCTCTTGGTACGACGAACCAAAGTTTTTTCGTATTTTTTAAAACTTTGATTTCACGTTTTTTTTTTCTCTACTTGCGACAAAGACACATTTTACTCAATTTTGTCTGAATTGCAACGTTCCTCGATGTCGTAAGATCCCAAAAAGTACAATGAGCAAAACGATAAAAATTCGGTCCACACATTAATCGACGAAACAACCGAATGAAGATATTAACCGACTTCTATATGTGCCCAAAACAAATATTTCTAATTGCTATACATCCGAGTATTATACTCCGATATAAATATATCTATAGATTCGTATTTTTATATCTATATGAAAATCTTGGCCCCTTCACGCACAATACTGGTTTAATAAAAATGCTTTTATTGTTGTGGACGATACACGGGGATGTTTCATGGCTGTATTACCGAATGTGCACTATACTAAATCCATCTTTCTCTTTCATTTGCGAATAGTCCAACGAGCATCAAGCTGCTAGGTCGTAATCGGGTTAACGGGATATTATTTTTTTTTTTTTCTTTTTTTTTTTTTACGAATACCAGAAGCAAAACTCCAAATGTACGTGCGTGGTCGCAGTTAAATACGGAATTCATATATAGTCCATAAATCGTTAAATATCCTTCCTAGGATTTAGAGAAAAAATATGAGGGGAAAATAGGCATGACGACCAAATTAATTAATGTCTTCCTCGTGTACCTAAATTTTCCATTAGCAATATAGATCATGAAAGTTTTACTGCTGCTAATATTGCCAACGGACCGACAAAAAAGGCGATTAAAATGATTTTAATGAAATTAATCGGGAGCCTCGATCTTATGAATTATTAATCAATGTTAATTTTCATTTTAATTCAAATCGAATTGTTGTAAAAAAAGATATTTTTTTTTTTTTGCAAACTTGCACAAATATTTGAAAAGACCTCTCATTTTTCTTCTTTTCTTAAACTTAACTTTTTTTCTCTCTCGTTTTCTGCCACGAAAGAGGGTTTATTTCACGTATCAGCTCGACGGAACAGAAGTGTCAGCTGTAACTTTTATTGGTTATAAAGCTTCGCGATATTATGCTGAGCCAGAGTAAATACGTTTATGCTCTTCCCTCATCTACTTTTCTTGTCTCTCTGTCTTTATTTGCTGCCTCTTCTCTCACTCATTCTTATTTTATTTTTCGTGTCTCGCGCACGCGGTTTTTCTTACTCACGGCATGCTCTTCGGGCCACAACCAATTCATATATACAACATCCATGCGAGATGAGAGACACCCGGGCAAGAAGAAAGAAGAGACGAGGAGTCTTATCAATCTAATACATTTCATATTTTATGGCTCGCTGGGCGGTACTCCACCACGCCTGGGTTTTGTCTGCCTCTGTTTACGGCAACAAAATTCTACGATATATATATATATATAAATATCCAAACACAAACCTCGCTCACTTTGCATTCGAGTAAGGAAAAAAAAAAATACAATACACTGCAGAATTGAAAGGGATTGTGAAAGAGATTAATTCAATTACGCAAACCATTTATTCGATAAATTGATAAACCATTTGAAATTTTCCATAAAACCCTTTATTTCATTACTGCAGCGAGGTTAAGGGAGTCTTACAAAATGCAAGATTTTTAAATAAAAAATTCGGTTATTCTATTTAAAAAAAATTATGTTTTTATATAAATCATCACTCAGACCAATTTTGACACTATATATATCGAAAATTTAATTGATTCAGAGCACAGCTCGTTGCAAAACGGATTTAGAGTGTTCGACGTTCGATTTCGACTTTAATTGCAGATACAAAAAAGAAATCTTTATTAAAAATCAAAGAAACTCGAACGTAAACTCAACAGCGGGGTCAAAAATGAGCTCAGGCTTCTCATTAGCTCAAAATGTTCCTCGTATGCGATTATAAGGTTTACTTATATATGATTTTCTTCGTTTTTCCAAAACAAAGAGAACAGTGTACGATAAAGTCACATTTGGTACAAATTTAATGTTGAAAACTCCAGGAAAGGAAAAAAAATCGAAAAAAATGAAAAAATACAATTGCAGGGTCGTTTTCGACCCCGCTGGAGCGTCCTATAGGCTGAAAAATACAATATTTTGATACTCCATTTTGCCCTGGTCTCTCCTTGTATATATTCATACTTGCAGTGTATGCATATGTGAGTTTGATATGAATTCGGTATTCGAGATATGGAGGTTTGTGGCTAAAGCAGCAAATTCGTCTGGTAGTCTGGCTCGTTGGGCGATCGAACCAGACGGCCCAATAAATCGGATGACAGGTTTCGCGTCGCTTCCCTCTATACTGAACCGAAGTACTATTGCCTCCAGGTGCTCGTACTCACAGTTATGACGTAATAACCCCAAAGCAAACTCTCGTGTACTAATTCGCAGACGCATTCGTATATATACCTATCGATAGATATATACACAGATAAGGTTTACCGTATATGTGTATAAACTTTATACACGTATAGATACAGCTGTAAATAAACTTGCGTCTGGGTCATCCACGATATACGCAATCATCGTGGTGGCAGATAACATAACTTGACGTTAAACCAATCGAAACTCGACCCAATTTCAACACATTGTACAACAAGTACCATATTTTCATTTCCGACCATTTACTGAATGAATTTATTCGCTTTTATTTAAAACGAAAACACGAAATGAAGGCTTTGGATTTTTTTTCTCCTAAAGAATCATTTTTCCCGTAAAATAAATCCTCGTCTTATTATTGTAACTTCTGGTCCTGCTCATTTCTCTCTCATTGAAGTGCGAAAATACTTCGAATTCGAAAAAAAAAAAAAAAAAAACTCTAATTTTTATAATTATAAAAGTTTATAAAATATGGAAGTTCACAAAAATACATGATTTTTCAAAACAAAACTATAAGAAACGAGTGAAAAAGTGATTTCTTTTTAATTTTGCGAAATTTCTGTCAGTACAAATCCTGTTTATAGAATTTTTCTACATTTTTTTTTTTTTTTTCGTTTTATTTCGAGCGAATTATGGGAACCGCTCAAATCGTTTTTCAACAGAGAGCAGTTGTTTATTGTTGTTTTTACCTAATTCTGTTAATTTTAGAAAGAATAATATTATTTTTGGCCATAACTGACTCGTAGTTGAAAGTTATGAATATGAGTTATACATTTTTACATTTATGGCAGCGTTCATCTCGCTTTCAACTCCGTTATCCTCGAATTACCCTATTCGATAATGAATAGCGACAGACACGAAGGTAATGATAATCAGCGAGTGTTGTGTGCAGATATACACGAAACATTACGGTGGGATATGCGCGAGGAGAACGAGTCTGCTACGACCACCCAGGTTGATGGTCCATCTCGACACACCTGATGCTGTTAACGGGCACCAGACGCGTCTAGGTACCATCCTCGTAAATATATAAACCCGCTAAATAACCAATCTCAACTTGGCAAAATGCACTATTGCCAAGATCACAACGTAATTACATTTTTTCAATTTTTTTTTATTTCATTTTTTTCATAATCGAGACGCATATGAAAAGGAACTAAATCAAACAACTGCAGTGGCACAGATCTGTCTGAATTTTCAGATACTTCCGGATGCGTGTCATTTTTATCGAAAAAAACGAAATGTCTGCGTTCCTATAGACCAATTTTTCAAAATTCTCATCAAGTAACATTTGCCAATTAAAAATATGCCAAAAAAAGAAAAAAAGAAAAAATTGTATCTGTAACAAACGAAATAACAGTTTGAAAAATTGTAAAAAAAAAAAAAAAGGAAAGTGGAGACCGAGGGTCACTGGTATATCGATTGTGCCTGAAAAATCGCACGTACACGAGCATAGATTTACGGCGCTCACGTCCGCGACCATTCGCTCGGTGTAGTAAAGCGAACAAACTTTATAAACACATATATAGATATCAGGTAAACCTCGTGCCGTTGGCTACGCGCTAATTGTTCAAACACGGAGACAATGGCTCGGCGTAAACGTAACCGGTCTGCATGGTTATGAGGGAAAAGGAAGAGAGAGAGAAGGGGGGGAGGGAGTAGTTCAAGCATGAATAAGCTGGACAGTGTTCCATATTCTCGATTTGATCGATTGCGTAGATTGGTTAGTTCGTGTCCGATGTAGAAAATGAAAAATAAATATTTGGCCACAGGATACTTTGGTAAATTTAACGGAATTGAACAAAAAGTAAAAAATTTATGATTTAAAACGGATTTTCTTTGAATCTTCAAATTATTTTTCTTCTTTATCAATAAATTCCACTAAAATATCAGAAAAGATGAAATGAAAGAAAAAGTAGTGAATGAAAAAAGTTGCATCGAAGTTCAAATATTTTTCGATGCATAACTTCATTGAAAAATCTCATCACGTATTTCGATGTCGATCGTTATGACTAAATTATAATCGCGAGCCCGTTATTTAGATTTTGAGGATTCGAACAGCCGCCGCGAGATGAAACACACATTCAGTGCATATATAGCGTTCGTGACAATTTCACAGACCAGTAAACGGCGAGTCATCACCGCCCCCGAGGTTTTGCCCCCTCTTGCCCTGTTTTCGCCCCGATCACGAGTGCAATAAAACTGGACGACGTAACGTAACGCGAAAATACGGGAAGGCGAAGAGATCTCCGTCAATGTACGTATGTGTTTGTGTGTGTTGAATATCGTAAAGAGGGAAAAGCCGATAAAGAACTTTGACTGTATGTGTATCTTGTGTTACGAAATACAACGACGTAAATGTGTGTACAAAGCGCATTGTTGATGGCGCTCCTGATGCCGATATCGCGTGTCGCGTCAATATCATTTATATATATATATATATATATAAACGAGTGTAATGTTCCGTGTTGAACCGCTCGTACCAGTCTGCACCTCTAGCAAAATATATACCTCGACATCAAAAGTCTTCGTCGGGTTCTCTGAGCAACGTCATTAGCGTAATCATTCTCAGTCACTTAGAGAATTTTAGTCTCTTCGTGACCAGCAACGTGTACCCACCACTCGATGTACTCTCCTTTCTCCAATTCTTTCTAGATCTTTTTTTTTTATTTTTTTTATTGTAGTCTCCTCTTTTTATTTCAGTCTCTAGAGTATGGCCAACGAGCCAACCATTTGACGGTCTCGCGTTCATCGAGAACTTTATTTCTCCTCGTTTCTAATTTTCCTTCATCAAGGATTCATCCGAAATAGGAAATAAAGGTGGAGAAAAGAGACTACAACCGGTCGTTACACAGTTTTTTTTTCTTTTTTATTCTCTCTTGTTCTTTCGCTCTCTCTCACTCTCGCTTTCTCTCTCGCTTGCTGAAACTCTCTTATCGTTAATTAATTATGCAGATTAACGAACGGGTTAATCGTCCGTACGATCTATCCAGCACAAAGACCCTTTTGTGATCCTCATATCGGCGCCTTCCTTCCTTCTTTCATTCTATCCTGCGTATCAACGAGGGAGAAGAACTTTGAGAAATTACTCGACTTGCTGCCGTGAGACATAATGTGATCGAAATACTTTATCACGTATAACGTCTTTTCATTTATTACTTTAAACCCTTCGACGATAGACAAGAAAGATTTATTTCTTTCGTTCACTCAGCATTTTTGTTTTTGTTTTTTTTTTTTTAAGAAAAAAATACTTTTGATATGACGAAAAGCTTGTTATTATCGATAAATTTGATCACAATCTCAAAAAAAATCTCATACCTTCTTTGAAAATGTAAACGTTGATTTTAATCTTCAATTCCCTAAATTCTGCATTTTCGAGAGTTATAAAAAAAAGTCTGTAAGAAAAACAAAAACAATCGAATCTTCTAAACTAATTGAAATATCATTCGAAAAAAAATTGAGCATTTTTACAGCATTATTGGAAATCGATTTAAACAACATTCCAAAGATGTCTAATTTTTTTGATACTTTTGATTAGTTACTATTTGTAACTGAATTTCAATCGAGATTTTTTTTTTTATTATCAAAATACATCGTCGAATATCCATAAACGAACTATCCTGAATCAAGATTTCAGGATCGATATGAATTCAACAACGATATTTAAGCTCGTGAGCGATTAAAATGTCTGAAGAAATTTTTTGGTCTCACTAAAACAGTAAATAATGTTGGATAACGTACTGAGAGTGTGCCTGCATTTAAATCAAACGTTTTTGTTAAACTGGAGTTTCTTTTACACTAGAGTTTTGTTGCTTCTTCTGTTTCCGTACTTTTATAATGCCTATTTTTATTTCGATTTAGCCACGAAAGCCGCGCTCTCGAGGCGACGACGAGGTTTTCTCGTTTTTGCCGCGCGGTTTTTTGCATGAGAAATCGTGCTTCATCCCCTTGGGAGAGTGACAGCGAGAGGGTGAAATTGATTTCTACGATTTTGCGACACGCCAAGCCTCCTTCGAGCCTCTTTCCTCTTTTGCTTTCTTCGTATAGCTCTTCTTACGATTCGTACTATTTTACGACCGTCCGGGATCTTTCCTTTTTGGCCGTTGGAAAAAGCGTCCAACAGTCGCACATTTTATACGATCCCGGTCTCGATCCCAACGTACCAAATACACAGACACACTTCTTCTCTTATCTCCATCCCTAGATTCATCTCTTTTTTTTCCTTTACCACAAGACGAAAACGCTGCGATCGGGCCAAACAACAGGACGCAAGATCTTGCGTGGAAATTCAACGCTTTTCTCAATATTCAACCATGATCGCTTTTTTTTTATATATATCTACTCTACATACGGTAATCTTAGCATATTTCTATGTATATATATATATATTGAGACTTTGTGTTGAATCTCGGATAAGGAAAAAGTACGAGAACTTTATTGAACGATTTCAGTATAAGAATGCCATTCCCTCTTTTTCTCTTCCCTTCCAATGCTTTTCTCTCACATATCCCCATACATATTCGATAGGATTTTTTAGAAAGACTCCCTGGACACTGGCTATTGATAAAAATCGTATTTTCCAAAAGGTGCTGGTAGAAAACGTCTGTTTCCTTCCTACTAGGCCCTTAAGTTTGGAAAATTTGGCACGGTTGATGATTTCATGGATTTTTAAATGTTTATGGCCGAGTGAATTGACAATTTGAATAATTATTCTATTAATTTTTCTATTATACAGAATTTTTCAAAATTTGTGTGAAATTTTTTCAATAGAATTGTAATTATTGTTATTTAACTTTGATAAAAGTTTTCGTAATTTCTAACAATCCCATTGGTTCTTAAAATTGTATTTTATTGTCATCAGACCATAAAATAATATTATTCTTTATTATATACGAATGATTAATGACAATGCAAAGTAAATTGCCATTTCGGAGCTCTCGTATTTATTTTGAGAATTCTTAATAGATCGTTTTTTCAGTACATTTTTCACTGGCACCAAAAGGCAACGATAATTATATGTGGAGAAGGTTTTTTCTTCATTTAACGTTTAAAGGGAAAGTGTTTAAATCTTACGTTTAGCTTTTAAGTAAAAGACTAATTACCATTGGGTTTACTGTGACAGGGGAAATACACGCTGATTTTCCCCTTCTCCTTTCACTCCTTCACACACACTTACTGAGATAATTGTCTGTGAAGCGTGTGCTCGAAGCTCGTGACACGTTTGTTACTTGAGACGTTTCGAAATAGGTGTGTATTGTACAAATGTCCCCCCTTTGGTTAAACTGAACATATGTTAAACACCGACCCTCTCTACCTCGTTATTCCATAGGACGAAAAGCAGCAGAGAATAAGGAAAATGGTATATGAGGAAGAAAGAGAGAGAGAGAGAGAGAGAGAGAAAGGGAGAGTGAAAATTCGTCCTGGCTTTAAATTGCTTCGCCATAAATAAATCTTATGGTGTATATAGTATATGGGAGAGAAACTCGACGATCTATTGCAGAAGCGATTGCTGTGAAAGCCTTGTGGCCTGTAAAACGTCAACCGGAATCGAGAAAACGGCCCCTTACGGGATATTTACGGATACCGCAAAGTACAGAAAGCTCGTGTGTCAAAGAAATGGCCCTCAAGGGCCAGTTCTATTCCCATATTACTGCCCTCGACCCTGATTAATTGATCATACTTTAATAACGAAATGTTACATATTAACTTATTTATTCAAGAATTTAAAGACCCCTAAACAGATTTTTTGCTGACCCTCGACCTTCTGTATCGAACACTTTTAAATATTTTTTTCAAATTATATCAATGACCCATTAATTGTACATTTATACTTAACGTTACGTTAAAGACTTACGCACATTTACAGAGCTACCAAAATTTAGGTCAATTTTAATTTTTTTTTTTTTTTAACCTGAAGAAACGTATTTGTAACAACAACTTTTTGTTAATCTGAAAAAACATATTGTTTTCAATAAAAGTGGAAAATTTCATTAAGATGTAAAAATATTTTTTGACTGCTTTTTGATAAGTTATAATATTGAAGCCTTGAAGTTGCCTGATGTATCCACAGTTTAATGGAAAAACTATTGATACATATAAGGCATTTTGGCACTGTTGAAATCGGCAAAATATTGTCGTAGTCGTTCGCAGACGTAACTACAAGAGTTTCGAGTATGTTTTAGACTGAAATACGGACAACTTCCGTTTCCGGAAGTGCACGAAAGCTTTATTGTGGCAAACTTGATTTATCTTGCGATGAAGCCAAAACGCCGTACCCTAAAGGGTTGCAAATTCTCATCAATCTCTCTCTCTCTCTCTCGCTTATTTTCTCTGAACGAGAATGGAGCCAGACTCTGAACTTTAACCCTCACTCTGCTATACTTTTCCTTTTCTCTCTGATGCCCTCCTCGATTTCGAAAGAGGGAGAGAGAGAGAGAGAGAGAGAGAGTTTATGGTAACGCGGCTTTCGCGAGACGGTACAAAAAACTGCGTATCTCGACGTTGAAACTCGAGAGCGAGTTTAGAAGCGAACTCGCGTGAAAGAAGAGAAAAGCTTACTGTACGTGCCTGATAAAAAGAAAAGGAAAAAAAAAAATTAAACGTTCACGAGTGATGCATTGATATATCTATATATAAACGTATGTGCGATTGCTCGCGCAAATGAATAGGCGAAGTGGAGAACAAGAAATTCTAGCAGAAAACGATAAATCTCATTCCTCTATCGCGGCAACTTATCGAGCCAATTTGTTTATAAACATGACTTAATTATCAATAAAATTTAATAGCTCGTAAACTCTTATTCCACTATGTTGAGGTTATCGCTCTCATACAAATTTACGAACAGTCCCTTCATTGTGTGATTTTCTCATAATTGAGCACGATGTTTTTTTTCAACTTTCATCCCTTATCTGGACAGCACGATAATTATAAAATTACGAGTGTTCATAGCGTAAAAAAACATATTTTAATCGTACATCAAATTGCGATCTAGATTCGGTGTGATTTCCATTAAAGAATTGTCATTGAATAGTCGTAAATGAACTTAAACGGAAAAAAATATTGAGCAAAAATAATAAATATGATAATAAATGAAAAAAGAGTTTCCCGTCAGAGAATTGTTCTCGATATTGGTTTTTTTTCGACAACCAAAAAACCCGGAGGGCAGTTTTTATAGAAAAAAAAAAAAAAAAGCAATACGCGACATGGAAAAATGTTGAAGAAAGGAAAAAAAATGAAATCTAGGACAAAGGAAGAAATGTTCGACTGCAAAAATCCGCGGCAATAGGGATAACACAGTGTCGCACAACCCTTTGACTTTGTCTGGACCGCGAGTACCATTTACATCTGCACGGATGCCGAACGAGAGAATGAGAAAGAAAGAGGCAGAGAAGAAGGCAACGAGATGAGCGAGAGAGAAAAATTAGCTTTTTGAAATAATCCACGTGTGTTATTAGCTCGTAAGGGTCGTTTCATGTTCACCGCCCATTGTTTTGCCACTCGCAAGACCAGCCTCTCTCTCTCTCTCTCTCTATCTCTCTCTCTCTCTCTCTCAAGGTACACGCCATGTTGTATGCTTTTATGCCAATACATCAAAGTGGCCACATACATCGAAATTGCGGGTACCGTGCAGAGCAAAAGTTATCGCTTGGGCCAAAGGTGATCTTTTTTCTCTCTCCCTTTCTTTCATATCCTCGACATTTGTACACAGATATATATATATAAGTTCAAGGCTCGCACTAATTTTTTTTTTCTCAACGACTCCCATTTGTCAATTATATTAACAAGGGTCTTTGTGACTATTTGTTTATATCTGTAACCAGTTCGACGATCAATAAATTTATCGATAGATCAACATTCTGTCCATTTTATTTTTATCAATACTCCTTTTTTTTTAATTTCCATACAGCCATGTTTCTTTTATTTCCTCACATAAACTACGCTCGATAAATTATTTATACGCTCTCGTTTGTCAATCATTAATTATAATTGATCGTAAACGTTTTCCATTATCTCTAAAAAAAAAAACTGTATCAACAAATATCAATGGAGGATATTTTTGTATCTAAAATTCCTGTGCCAGGCCCCAGCATTTTGAGAATTTGTATTTTCGGAAGATATCGATCAATCATTGGAATATCTCAATCGAAATTTCGTCGATTCCATGTTGCCAAAATAAGAATCGAGGCTTTTTTTTCTTGCATATGTGAATGTATGAATGTTTATGCGTCTTTGTGGGTGCAGCTTCGACAAACCAGCTGGAAATGGTTGGTTGGAGTATGGGAAGGATGGCAAATAAGGGACATGCATCTCGGAAGCGTGTAAAAAGGGAGATGAGGATGGAAGAGACAGTGAGAAGGAAAGAGAGAAAGAAAGAGAAGAGGCTCTGGTAGATACGCGGCCGTGGCAACATGGCATTGTCATCAGAGCATCCACGTTGAAGTACTAATCAAGAGCTCGCCGCTGTCTTTTAAGATTATTAAAATCCGCCAAAGCCTCGAAGTCCTCAAAGGGTTAATTATTCTACGGCATGTTTTATATGGCTGGGTTAGCTTTTACCCAACATCTCTAGGGAACAGATGGGACTTCGTTTCGTGAAGGGAAGTGAAAAAAAAAAAGTAATAATAATAATAATAATCATAATAATAATAATAAAACAACAACAACAACCGAATACATGACGACGGATACAGAGACCAAAAGAGATAAACAGGAAAAAAAACGAAATGGAGAGCGAATGAAAGAAGTGAAAGAAAAAAAACAAACAGAAAAAAAAAACAAGGAAACGGGGAAATTCTCGCGACTATTCGGTCGACCAACTCGAGCGTTGCAACGAACTGCGAGAAAAAAGTTCGTGCGCTTTGCATATACAAACGCTAAAAGGAGACATCTAAAGGGCCAGTGAAGAAAAGAAACGGAGAAATAAAAAAAAAAAACTTCAATCACGTTTCTCTTTTTTTTTCTCTTTCGAACACGCTCCGGGAAATATTCTCGGTTAGCAACAAACGCAGGAGAAATTTTCCGGTGCTGTATCAAAAAAAATCGCTTGTTCTTAAGCTCGAGGCCATTAAACCCTTCCTGTCGAGTCTTTGCCACGTCTTTTCTCAGGTGGTTCGAGCCCTCTGAATGCATATTCGGTTTACACGATACCAAATTTGGAATTTTTTTTTTTTTTTTTTTCAGATTTTTTATAAAATTTTGTATATTCAAGATTCCATTTATTAAATGATTTTTTTCTTATTTTTCATTATATCGTTGCATCGACGCACAGAACCTCTGCAGAAAGAAACGAAAGAATTATTCGTTTTAACGAAAGCCGATGCTTTATTTTACCCTCACAAACGGAAGAAAAATATTCCTTCGTCTCGACAGACTCGAACGTTTTCTCACGGTTATTTCAAACGGACGTCGCACGTTCGTACTAATTTCTCAGTTCCAGACGTGCCGAAGGAAAAAATACGTTCAAAGACAACCATTTTTGCCAATACGTGTGTTAACGACGTATCAGTAACACGAGAGAGAACACGATAAGGATCAGGACTCGTAATTCATTTTAATTTCAACTCAGACCGATAGGAGTATTTTTAATAAATATTGATTAATCGGCATTCACGTAATATTCAATGAAATATCAAGAGATCATTCAATAATAGAACTTTAATCATGTACGAATTTTGAATGAATTGACAAAAAAAATAAAAACTATTTTAAAGTAATTCGATAATCAACGCCATCAAAATCCATTCAATAATTTTCATGATTTTTTTTTTCTCAATTAATAAGATTCGATAATCAGTTTTTAAGGATTGACTTTTACTGCTTTTATAATATTTTTACCCACTCCGAAATAGTGTCTCAAAAAAATAGCAAAAAAATAGTAATCAAAAATATATAGCAACGATCTCTCGATAGTTATCGAAGCTATTTATTTTTGTAAATTTTTTGAATGTCAGTCTAAGATTAAAACTGTAGAGCTATTTCCATGAAAAAATTTTCTTTCATTAATTGTGTATAAATTTTGACATAAAGAGACGAAGTTCAGGTGATTGAGGTGAAACTTGATTTATGAATGATTGAAATATCCAATGAAATTGAAATCCTTATTTTTACTTGAAAACAGAATTCAATCTACTTTTGTCATTTGTATAAGAATATTTTAGCAAATACTTTTCGAATTGTTCGAAAATGAGTAATAGTTATCAATTTTCTGTTCATGATTTATAGCCAGACGTTAAAAATTTTTGTGTTAAAGTTGCAGTCGGGTTCTCCAAGCGATGTGTCGAGGAACTCGTTATTTCATCTGAAAGCCACTAAGTGCGTTCGTATCTAGTAGATTTCTAAGTTGACGTAAAAGAATACCTGAAGTCTGGTGTCCATTTCGACCGATAAATGCTCATCTTACAGATATTTCAACGTTCTTGAACAGGTCTTTAAACTCTCTTCGTAATGATCTTCTACCGAAAAGAATTTGCACGCGAGTAGCGATCAGTAATATCAAAAGAGAGAGAGAGAGAGAGAGAGAGAGAGAGAGGGAAAGAAAATAATTTTGGAAAAAATAATAATGTAAAGATTATTCGCAGTCATCGCTCTCAGTCACTTAAAGGATTTTTTATTCTCTTTTTGACTAGCAACGTACGTACTAACTCGATGCACTCTTTTTCCTACAATTCTTCGTCTGTTTCTTCACATTCGTAGTTTTCTTTTATTTATTCAGTCTCTAAAGTATCTTCATAGGGTCAAACATTTGTTGATCTCACTTTCGTCGAGAACTCTATTTCTTCTCGTTTCTAAATTTTGTTCATCAAACATTTATGCACGGAATAGTAACGAAGAAGAAGAAGAAGAAGAATGTGAATAAAAGGAACTAGTAGATTTCTAAATTGACGTTAAAAAATACCTCAAGTCTCGTGTCCATCGGGACCGATAAATACTACATGTTAGCAATATTTCAACGCTCTCGAGCAAGTCTTTAAACTCTGTTCGTGCATGATGATCTTCTACCAAAGAGAATGTACACGCGAGTGGTGGCAAGTAATATCAAGAAAGAAAGAAAGAAAGAAAAAGAGAGAGAGAGAGAGAGAGAATTGAGTGAAAATTATATTAAAAAAAAAATAATAATGCAAAGATTAAGAGAGGAGTTCTCCGCCAGAAGGAGACTTCATATCGCGACGGGCACTTACGCGTCCTCGTGCGAGAAAACGGGATGCGGGATTGACAGTGCGTGTACTTAGACAAAGTATATACTTGCTTGGGAATTGCTCGAGAAGCTTGTTGAAAGAGTTCCAACCGAAGCGAAACCACGACGAGCGAATAAGAGAGAAAAGTATTGAGTGAGCTCGTCGTTTAAACGTACTCTATTCGAGATAAAGCTCATAACGCGTTCGAAAATTAAAAAAAGAGGATAAAGTGTATATGTATAAAATGAAAAATAAAAATAAAAATACGAGACGTGAGAGGCTAAAAAGGCGTTGTCGATAGCCATGAAATTCCCCTGGAAATTATTACGCCTCTCCGAGAAGCGTGAAATTTCGTCAAACCCATTTTTTTTTCTTTCTTTATCTCGAAACGTACATAAATTTTTTTGTCATTAGTGAAAATTATTCTCAACGACCATATACGAGATAATGACGAGGACGGATTTTATAGTTTTTATTTATTATTACAGATGGCATTAGATTCTAAGAAAAAAAAAAAAAACAAATCAGAATTCTATTGAACAACAATCAGGATTCATCGAAATGTTATTGTGATGGTCGATCTTGAGAAATTGAAGTTAATCATAAAAAAAAATAAAAAAAATAAAAACACATTGACTACAGTGACTCGAGAGGTTGCAAAAATGCGTAATGCTAAATGCTCACGATACGCGAAACGGTAAAATGGTTTTAAACGTTCGAAACTTCCATGTGGACAAATAATAAACTTTATTTAAAGAACGGCGTAAAATATGAATAAAACGAATGAGAAGAGAAGCTTTTACTCGCGATTGTGACAAAAGGTGAGAGGAGCTCCCGGGCGGGCACGTGCTGTGAGTCGCCTTCTTGGAATATCGTCCAAAAACGATCAGAGACACGTACGTTATGAGAGCGTATCTTTCGTGAAACGCTCTCATACGGTGGCTGTCTCGTTCCTTCTCGGCTTTAAAGGACCTCCGCGCTTAAATGGCTTCTCTCGAACTGAAATTCTTCAGATTCGATATAAGTGTCATAAGCAATATATATTGATATATAAAAACAAATATATGTAAAATACCACACACGTTACGACTCTTAATGGAGAGCTTAAGAGGAGTGTCAATTTCTTTCGATTTCTCCTCTACAAAATATTTTGCATTAAAAAAATAAAAAATAAAAAAACAAAAAATTCAACTCATTCTGAAATGGCGATGAGTGCAAAAGGATCTCTTCTCAAATTTAAAATTATATTTCGAAACAATCGATATTTGCAAAACCAAAAAAGCTACTCCCACTTTTTTGAAAATGTTACTGATTGATATTTGTTATTAAATAAAAATCGGAATATAACGAAAAAAAAAAAAAAAACCATTGAAAGAGATTTTTTTTTCCAAACCGAATACACATTTCAATGAAAAAAGAAAAAAAAATTGTCGCATAAATTCGCGAAAATCTAATTTCATCAATTTTTCGAGTATAAATATAAATCGAAACGAACGATAATGGATTTTTGTAGATCTACTCATTATGGTAGCGGGTAGTGAAAAAAAAAAGTAAGCACATAAGCGAGAAAGTGTTGCAGGACATGTTCGGGGACACATTACGATGCATCGCTTTTGATATCTCATTAACGATCCCCACGCGATTCAAGGCTGGCAATGTAGAAATAAAGAGAAGAGAGAAAGAGAGAGAGAGAGAGAGATTGAGAAAGCGATATATATATGTAGAAGGTGATAATTCGGAAGATATCGAAGATGAACAAAGAGAAAATTACATGGTTATATGGTTAAGTATGAAGAAGCGAGGAATTCCTTGTACCCTGAGCATTTATACATCTAGTTGAAATGGCAGAACGTCGAATCAGGATGTCAGGTCCTTTATTCGCGATTCTCTTATCGCAATACGACTGGGAACTTAACGTTGAGAGAAATAAACGAGATGTATAGTCTCTATGATGTATCCATGATACGTGAATGAGTGTGAGTGTGTTTTCTCGGGGTGAAATGAAGCTGGATCGTGTGATTGCAGTCTGGTGCACACTAAACGTTCCTAAATGAATCGTTAATCGTTAACTGCTCGTCACACACGCAACGTCCAACTAAATTCCCTTATAAAGCGAAAATACGTAGAGTGTCTAACCATCTCTCGTCGAGCCTTCTAAGCCTACGCAGCCTTCTTCCATGTCCAAGAGATCGTCGACGAATTGCTCGACAATTCATAGCATGTATAGTGTTTTATACGAAAGAGCAGGCACAGAGGAAGCATCGATATTATTGCATCTCTGTATTTCACTCCGCACAAATCGTTAAGTGTACCTTCCAAAGCCCGATTGCGAAAACTATAAACTCACGGGGTCTTTTGCGACGAGAGATCTTGCAACTTTATTGCCATGCTGTGCCACTGAAAACCTACGGTTGATGTTCCGAGCGTTAGAGCTCTGGACGATACCCTAGGCCTATACGTCGAGATCCTTTCGACGTCTTCGTATGCGTTTGACAATAATCACGTTCGAACGATTTTTTTTTTCTTCTTCGTGTCGACTCTACACTGGGGAGACTATTCCTTTGTTCTCAGAGATGCAGAAAGGGAGAGAAAAATGTTTCTACAGTGTACTCGATCAGAAAAGTAAGAAATAGCACAAAACTTATGGAATCGAGAAAATAATCTTTTGTAAAAACTAAAACTTCCGTTGCATGAAGTCACTGGACGAATAATTTGGCTGTGTATGAATGAAATATGATTTAAAAAATCTTATAATCTTTAATCACAACATTTTTTTCACTCACTTGCAACCAGGTGTTTATTCTCGAAGTCTTATCAGCGTGGGCTTGGAAATTGATCGATTTTTTTCTATGTGTGGATGTCAGAGGAAAACCTAAAAACAAGATAACAATTATTTCTGTACTTTGAACGTGGCACGATACACGAAGAAAAATAATTTAAAATTCATTTTTTTTAGTCTTAAACACGAAAAATAAATAATGAAATATAAATACTCATTAGACATGAAGAACACACACATAATATAGGTTTTTATTACAAATTATATAAACATTTTTTTATTTATATATGAATTTTTTTAATGAGATGGACGTGCAAAGTTTCCAGGTCTCACGTGATACGATATACTCTAATATTTGTTATGATATATTTTAGGATGTGACAGTGTATGGTAAACGCAAAGGTGAATTTCTCATGGGACTCACTCCCATGCAGCATATCTTCGAGATATTTTAATTTCGCAGTTTTATCGACTCTGGCACTTGGGAGTGATCTCGTGCCTGTGAATGCCATGAATATAAGGCAACGTGTATGCCATCGACGGCAACATGGAGAGAACATTTTATGATAGACAGTAACAGGTCCGAGGGTCGTTAACTTCCAGACCAAAAGTTAATTGTCAAGCGTGAAACTTTAGTGACAATTAAGCAGGAAAAAAAAGATGATTTAGGAGAGAGAGAGAGAGGGAGAGTCTAGAATGAGCCTTTTTTTCCTATTCCAGTATTTTTTTTTCGTCCTCGAACACGTTAGCCTGCACGGGTTTTTGATTGGGTGATTCGTAACTGTAGGACTTCCGGTTGATTCTCAATGTATGGAGAAACTTGAGGCGCGATGTATATACGATGAATTTTTATGATTTTATTTTTATTGGTGGTCGTTATAGGGGATCAAGCTCTGAAATTAAAGTTAGTTTTTTTTTTTTTGTTTTTTTTTTTAATTCCCTGAGAAATTGGATTTATGCGATGGGTTTTTCGATGCCTGGGTTGACAGTAGTGCGCATATAAACAAGGCAGCAAATCAGTAGGCATCGCGAATCAGCCTACCAGTTACGTATACGTAATCGTAAAGTTTGATAATGAAATTTAATCGAGCCCAACCCTTTAACGATCCACTGTCCATTGTATGAGCACTACGTGGCTATATATATTTTTATTATTATTGTATATACGTTTATATACATATGTAGGGACTCGCACTTTTGTACTTTAATGGACAATTACTTCAGAAGAGAAAGAGAACAAACGACTGGCTTTAAAACATATGCCGAGAACACCTCTCGTCACAAGACAGCAACCGAAAACGATGATGCGCCATTATTATCGTCGACACGTCATTAACTTTACTCGCAAACGGTCCAAATCTCCATCTCCAAATTTCTATCTCCCCCTTTTTCCTTTTACTGACGATGGTCACCATATCATGCTGGATTTTAACGTCAAACGAAAGTCCTAAACCGAAAACTGTACGCCTACCCCCCCCCCCCCTTTCCGCCCTCTGTTCGTTTATAGGAGCTGCGATAAAATGTTGCTTGCTCGGTTTAATTCTACACCGGTTGGGCGATCAAACAGACACGAACCCTTTAAACCTTTCGCAATTCCTACTCTGGATCAACTACTATCTGCTCGCTTTTAGAGTCTCCGATACTCTTTTCTCTACAAGTATCACCATTGTAAAACGTGCTAACGAATTAATAGAAAACGTTATTGCTCGTGAGAACCTACTTTGCAATTAAATTCCCTTTTAGCCCTTCGAAAAGTAAACGAACTGTTTGTTATTATCTTCGAGGATTCCAGTGCTCACACTTAACTTCAACGAAAACAAACTTATAAAGAAATGAAATCATTTTTTTCGGTGAATTTTACACTCCGCTTACGAGTCCCTAATGAAAAAAATTGTTCATTTATATGCAAAATGTTGCCATTGAAATGCAGACTATTGGAATAAACGAAACAACTTTTTTTCTTTTTTATTAAAATTTTTAAACCTACACTTTTTGAGGATATCCATAAATTAGGGATTTAATTTAATAAATTTTAACAGTTTTTCAGTTAAATAAATAAATTTTTAAAAATTCATTCGATTAGAACTTATTATTGACACTTTGAGATAAAATTACCACAAACTTTCAATTCTATTAAAATAAATTTCAAAATGCTGTTTTAAATCTCTTCAACGTGAATTTTCGTCCATTTGTAATTCTTGGGAATTCCGCGGGGTTTAAAATTTCAAAAATTGTCGGAGGGTTTCCTTGATGATTTTTTTTTTTAATTACAATTTTGGGATGAATCCAGACATATTTTTTTGTTTGGATCAGTTGTGCGGTATGATCAAAGGTACGACCATCGTGGATCTGGAATAAACTCAACAGCAACAAAAGAAGGGTGTCAAAGAAAAAATCTTGTCCTGAGGCGTCAATTAACAAGTCAGACTTACTGTTCAAATATAATTTGCTTCTCCGTATAAAATATAAAGCATAAAAATTGTATTTCCTCTTATCGAAGACACAGATAGTGCAAGATGCAATTTCCCGATTCTCCCGTTTGATCGGCAAGGATTAAAGGTTTAAAAATGCACTCGCATAGGTTCAGTCTCGTAATAACGATCACACAATGAAGTTTTCGAGTGTATTTTGTGGCTCGAATAGATTTGAAAAAGCTGAGCAAAAAGGAACAAGGACACGAAGACAAAAGGGGAGGAGAAAGAACAGAGAAAAGTACATATCTGTCCTTGTTTTGTTGGTTAAAAATCTCCAAGTATATATTTGTGTGGGTAGATATTTAAACCGAGCTCTCTGATTCTCTTCACGATTCTCGTGTATAGTTGGCGAGAGGATTCGAGCACAATGGGGCAGAAAACAAGGGAAGTCTCTGGTACATCAAAGTGCCGGAAGTTATGGGGAGGAGGAGAAGAGGAGGATGGGTTAGAAATGAGGGAACTCTCGGTGCATCCGGCCCAGACTGATAATCATCTGAACGAAATACTTTGTAATCGTTAATTACAAACGTGCGCCCTCTCTCGTTGCGCTTGTGTACATTTTTTTGTGTATAATACATAGATAAATACAAAGTACACATATATCTATAGCTCGATTTTGTTTTTTACCTCACAAACGTTCAGCTTTGAGCTTCGAGAATAGCGCAAAAATCTCTTTGCCCCACGATATCTTTAACTCTAACTGGAGGAAATTTTCGAGTGGAACACCCTCCCGTTTCTGCTAATGATCCCCGTGCCACTGGGAGGACAACGAGGAATGAATAAGCAACGTACGTGGAATGGGCTTATCGGAAAACGAGAAACAAAGAGCCACAGTGTATCTGACACTCGCGGATAATTCATTTACCTGCACATACACACGTGCCTTTTTATATTTACTCTTGTCAAAAAAAAACCAAAAAAATGAGGTTTCATTCAGGTCGTTTGACATGTAAATCAATGAGGATTGCGCATTTTTTTAAAAACTCTTGGAAACATGCATTTATTTTCCGTAAAGGTAATTTTTAAGATTCAATGATTGTTCAAATTTAACTGGAGAGTCGAGAGATTCAAACGCAACTGTGAGGAGACTAATATCTTAAAAAACTTGGAACTCTATCGAGAAAGAAATGTAGAGTTGAAAAAAATTCATAGACTATTGTAATGCCTCTTCCGAACTTTATTGACCGAATTTTCTTGCCTTGTCATAAACAACGCCATGTGTTTTCGATCTGAAAGGCACTTGACAATTTGGAGAACTGAATGATGGCAAGAAAAATAAAAAAGAAAGAAAAAAGCATGGACATAAATATGAATGGTTATTAGAGAGCTCTCGATTTACGATTCATCGAAAATCGAGTGGAAGAAACGATTTTTTAGACGAGTTCTGAGAGTAATATCCGCCGATACGATAGGGTATATATAAAACTTGAAAATTCATCAGGCGCACGTTGAAACGACAGAAATCTGTATTCTTTGTGGGGGTAGGACACGCGTTTGCGTATATGAATATCTATATATGTGTGTATGAAAAAAATACTTATGTAGTTTGTGTGAAGGCTCAAATGAGGCGTCGAGAGATTCCGCCAAAATTTCACCGAGTATCTTCCGCGAGTTTCAACCTTTTTTTTCTTTTTCTCTCTTCCCAAAACATTCATCTCGACCCTTTCCACCACCCTGACTCGATTGTCTCTGCAGGGGGTTGAAAAGTTTTTTTTCTCACTCTCGTCTCTTCCGACAGCTCGCATCACACACTAGTCTGTATGAAAAGCGAGGGGGGAGTTGCTGCTTTCGGTGATGCTACACGCCCGGGGTAAATGAAGCGAGCGAGAAACGAATTGTCGCGGGAAAAAAAAAAGAACGACGAGAGGAGAATCCACGGTGAAGAGGGACAGTGAATTAAATATTTTTTATCTCTCTCTCTTTCTCTCTTTTTCTTTCTCTCTACATACATACTTCGGCGTGTGGCGGGCAAAACTAACGAACGCATTTTGACAGTAAGGAAAAAAGAAAAAAAAGCCCTTCCTGAAATTGACGCCGGTGATTTCGATGCTATGTAGCGTGACCCGAGTTGTTTTTCTTCTTTTTTTTTTCAAGGGTGAAAGATTTTTCACATTTTTTTCTTTCTCCGTAATTCCAGCCACAAAAGATCTTTCTATACACATACACTTATTGGAAGTCTCTAATATGCACACATTAAATGTCAACGAGCCATGGAAATGTCTTCTTCTCCTTTTCGCCATATTTTCATTGTGATAATAATCACAATTCGCATTCATTTCTCTCTTTAAACATTAACTGAATGAATGAAATTTTCAAATAGACATTGAAATCTTGATCAAGAATTGATTGACATCACACAAATCTCGTGAGAGAACTCCATTTTTTATACACCACAAGCAATACCAATTTCTTCCGAGTCTCCATTAGTCATTGGACACAGAACATGAACGTATGAATAAATGCAATCCCCACGTGAGTGATGACTATATTATTCAAATTTTTTCTAATATTTTCTTTGTACATAAGCATGTACTGTATTTATATTATTATTATTATTATTATTATTATTATTAAAGACTCTCGATAAATATAAATCTCACAATTGTCAGATATGTGTGCGTAAAAAAATGAATATCAATTTATCACAATTACGAACCAATCTGGAAAATTCTCGTCATGATTTAAGGAGTTA
This sequence comes from Campoletis raptor, assembly GCA_948107755.1. NCBI lineage: Eukaryota > Metazoa > Arthropoda > Insecta > Hymenoptera > Ichneumonidae > Campoletis > Campoletis raptor. The sequence continues at coordinate 14,879,724 of OX403625.1, read as the reverse complement.
CGTGCACTTGTCATGGGCGAAATTCAAAAATTTCATTCCGTAACTAAAATGCGTTTTTTGATTGAATATTAAATTTATAGTAAAATCATTGAAGTTGACATATAATTTTTTTTTTTTTTTTGCAATATTTATTTAAAAATTAGCAGGACACAGCAATAATTCGAAAAAGTTTTTTTGTTCATTTATTGTGGAATATAGAAAATAGTAAAATTTATTTTTATAATTAATGAGAAAAGTTTCTTAAGTTTCAGGCTTTTGGACATTTACCTGAAAATGTTTGGCTGCATATTTTTTATAATAAAGATATTTCTTACAATAAATAAGAAATTTGTTTTCATTTCGATTCAATTTCATGGTTAAATGACTTATAAATGAACTAAGAACTTTATTTTTATCGATTATTATAGTTTTTGAGGAATTATTATTCTCGGAATGAATAAAAAATAATATAAACGAGCAAGAGACGGAGCAACATCAGCTAAGAATATGAAAAGGTTATCTCAAATCTAGTTTCAGCGCTAGGTTGGCCGAGCGGTCTAAGGCGCCAGATTTAAGCTCTGGTTCCCGTATGGGAGCGTGGGTTCGAACCCCACACTTAGCAAATATTTTTTTTCCATACAATTCAACAATACAATTTTAAAAAATGCAATAAATAATAAGAAAAAAAATATTATCTCTAGGAAAACATGAAATAGTTGACTAATAAATTAATCTTAAACCTCAAATGCTGATAAACTTTTAAAAAGTACAATCTCCTACATTGAGAAGATCGAAATCTGTGGAATTCGACAAATTTATCCATATTGAAATCTCAATATCTCGGACAATAAATGAAATAATGTAAAAAAAAAGTAGTGTTTCGAAAACAAGAAATTTAGAGCTCTATTTAAAAAAAATAATAATAATTTTCTAATTGGTTTCAAGTTGCCCAAAAAGCAAGAATCAAATGTCAAGTCAGTGTAGCAGTGAAGAAAAATGTAAAACTGTGTAGGTTTTTAAATGTTAATCATAAATATCATTTTTTTAAACCATAAGTCTCGAAATATCGATCAGCCTCAAAGACGAATCTGTTAATACGTAACAAACACAACGGAGACGATTTTCTTAACTTTTATGTGAAAGTTGCAGGTGTGTTTGTTGGGCATATATAAAAATCTTGTTAATTACTGATCAATGGATGAAATATCACATAAATCAGTTGATCCAGATAAGTAAATAGACGAGTGACGAGTAGACAACGCGAATGGAGATAGATAAAGAAAGACAAAGAGAGAGAGAGAGAGAGAGAGAGAGAGAGAGAGAGAGAGAGAGAGAGAGAGAGCAGATTAACGAATACGAATTAGTGTATTATCTAAATCTCGAAATGTTCTCGAATCACCAACGCAAATATCTTCCTATTCAAGCTTGAGACAAATGACCGGAGCTTTCTCAACCTACGAATGTATCATTGGTGAAGTATTTATACGTGTGCGTGTGTGTATAAAGGGAAAATGAGAGAAGAGAGAGAGAGAGAGAGAGAGAGAGAGAGAGAGAGAGAGAGAGAGAGAGAGAGAGAGAGAGAGAGAGAGAGAGAGAGAGAGAGAGAGAGAGAGAGAGAGAGAGAAATAGAAAGAAAGAGGAAGGGCAAAGTAGACGCAAATGCGCGAACGGAAGCGGTAATTTGCGAGACTAACGGGCTCACTGGTACAAATGACTGTCGATGAATAGTCATGGACCGATTAGGCAATGTCCGGAGCAGTAATACACAAAAAGGAGAGGAAGATATATATACATGTATATATAGAGTACGAATACGAGGATTGTGCTTAACTAATTTCACGACATCGATCGTTCGTTCATCCATGTCAGAAGGTCTCGCGTACCAATTATCTTTCCCCTTCCAATAAGTTGGGGTCGAAGAAAAAAATCACAACTGTACCATCCCTCCATTTGTATTCTGTATAAATGAACATTTTTACGTCATCAAAGTCATGAGATTATTGAGAAGAAAAATCTTGATGATTATTCCTGAAACGATTTTTTCTTGTCACAAAAATCTCGACGTTATTCCCCATTCAAATCTTTTTTTCTTGACACTTTTTCTTGTGATTCCAATAGTTTACAAATTGCCTTAAAGTTCGCTTCGATCAAATTAATAAACGATTTTTAAAGCGATTACATAATTGTTATGAATTTTTTTTTCTTCCATTTAAAACCATTAGAGATTGATACACGGAAATTGACACAATTGAATGAGATTCAGTGACTAAATTCAACAAAACGAATCGCTTTTCCCCTGAAGAGAAACAAAAAAGCCTGGAATCTGATCGGTACTTTACGTCACAAAAAACGACAGCAACAGACTCTCGTACCTTCGCATGTCCACTGTTGTATAATAGCCAGTTTATACTTTGATAAATACACATGTACATATTCACACATAAATGTATATAAATATAAAAATTCGATAAGGAGATCCTTTGAAACGGCTGTCACAACAATTTCGAGCAAAAATAAAAGTACAACAGAATGGCGTTCGGTGGACGCGGACACTTGTAATTTCGTTCCATCGCATCTGTTGTAATTCTCACGTTACCGCATCGCGTATCACGACTTTTCTCTTTCTTTGGTACAAGCCACGTCCACATCTCTACTGAGAGAATATAAAAAGAGAGAAGGACGAGAGAGAAAGAGGGTGAGATCACGAGGACATATTTTAGACAACCCTTGTATATAGTTTTAGTGACATATATATATTTAACAAGGAGAAGATACAATGGCGGGGTTATATGCGCCCAAAACGACCACCCCAGAGTCAAGGGGTGCCTCGCTCTCTAGTGACGGAAGAGCCACGATTCGAGAGAAAAAAAAAAGGGAAAAAAAGAACGACAGGGTCGACGGGGATTCGAGGGGGAACGAATTGCTCGAGAGGGAGAACTATTCCTCTTTCTCTCTCTCTCTCTCTCTCTCTTTCTCTGTTGCTTCTCGATAGGGTGAAGAAAAAGTGACTGATAAAGTGTTTTTCAATGCCTGCATTTATCAACGATTTTCATACGCGGAAATTATGTTTAAATTTTTGATATCATATCAATTGCAAATAAATAGAAAATTATGAGATCTTGAAACCACATTATTGGATAAATTTAGACTCTAAAACACACAGGAGCGTTTTTTAGTGACAATTGTATTTTTTTTTTCTTTTTTCATGATCCCGAACGTTTTTGGAGTAAAAAAAGAAAATTGCAATTATTTATTCATAGTCTGCATTGCGGTGGTAAATAGATGTACATTTGAAGAACGAAAATCGAATCAAGCAAATCTGCGATGGACCCATAACTCGATATGGTATTTCGCGCTCGGAGGGTAAGACTCGGAAAAAAGTGGAAATTGAAATATGTATATATGTATGTGTCTGGTTTAAGTGCTTTTCGGCTGAAATTCAGTGTTGAACGAGAGCCCCTTCGCGGATCGCGACATGGACTTTGCCGAGAAAATCGTATTTGTAATGCTTAGGCGTTTGAACGCGACGTCCCGTGAAATCGCGTTAGCCTCGCGGATTTCGAATATTAAATTCATCTCCAAGTAGAGAGCGTTCTGGTCCTCGCGCTCACGTCTGTACACATCGATTTGTGTTAATCTTGACGAGAACAAGGAGATTTAGAAATTCGTGTATGACACGTCTCAAAAATGGGGAAAACTTTTAAGTACTTGTCTGAATTCTGGCCCCTCTTGTTCAACGATTTCTATTCCCAATCGAGAAATCTCATTTCCTTCGAACAATTTTCCCATTACTAACATTATTATTTTCCGAAGAAAATAAGTTTTCGATTTTCCAGCTCTTTAATTTTGTAGTTTTCGTACTCGTGTCCGTTGATTGTTTGAAATTCGAAATTTCTTTCTCATAATTTTGTATAATTTAGTAAGTAAAATGGTACCCGAAAAAAAACTTTTTGTTAGCAACCAGAGTTCCACCACATTTTGGAATTTATTCTATCCTGAAAATAACAATAGTACGACCTTAATAACAATAATGTCGGAAAGCTAGAACATTTGAGTCACAAAATTTCGTGAAGTTTGATCCATGGAGGCAATACTTTGGAAATAAATCGAGTTTAAGTCTTAACTTAATAATAAATGATTCCATAAACACTTTCATACGAAAATAGATTTTTTTCAACGGCCATAAAGAAGTGAGTCTAATAATATCGATATTTTTTTTTTTTTTTTGTTGTAACTGCGATCCTTCATTCTTCACCGACCCTAATCTTAAACTTGTCAGATTCACGTATGCTCCATTTTTCGTAAGCGTCTCAGTGCAAAGTCATTTTTTATTCTGACGGTCAGTCTCACTAGCTCGGGCATTGACTATTTGCGATTTTAGCGAGAGAAGTCAGCAAGGAAAATATCGAATCTGACGGTTTTCCGGTCGAAAGGTTCGGTGGGGCACTTTCGAAAAATACGATCTGTTGTGCGAACCAAGCACTCAAGTAAAAGTGATGTAAGAGGGATGAAGTAAATTGGTATGTGTGCGCGTGTATGCATTTAGGGGTAGGTGTCAACTATTTTGAAGTATCGTCCAAGAGCCGGTTGCAGAAAGTCGTTGCACGAAATCGTGAGAGGGGAAAACAAAAAAGAATGAAAACAAGGAAAAAAAATGGAAAAATTATTAATCAACCAGCTCCCAAATCATAAATAACGCTTAGCACGGATGAGAGATTCGCGCGGGACCTGCGAGTGAGAATTTGTGTGAATGTGTGTTCGTGGGTGTGCTGGACAGTGACAATGGATGACAAATTGTGGTAGAAGGAAAACAAACGGACGAGAACTAGATTGAGGTTGGTCCGAGCACGCACGAATTTTTTTGTTGTTGTCATATCTGCTCGAGTACAGGAATTTTCTATATGTATGTTTGTAGAGCTTCGCAAAATGTCATCAATATTAACGGCTCAGCCTCGCAATCTCATGATATCAAAATGTCTTTCCGATCGAAAAAAAAAAATAGGATTTTCTTCATACATTTTTTCTTAACTCTTCTTTAAATAAAAACAAGTTGATGAACCTTAAGTGTCAAATTTAGTGATCGATCAAAACTTATTTAATCCATGGCCCGAGCTCTGACCAGGTTTGACACATCAGTAGGAATGATTTAAAATTGAAAAAGAGTTTGCATCTATTCACATTTTTCTAAAATATAAAATATAATTATAAAAACTTAACTTTAATTATCTTCCAAGAATTTCAAATCGTTCGGAATCGATATTTTTTTGTTAAATCTGACTCAAGAAAGATGTCTTTTGATATGCTTTTTGCCTATCCAATATTTTAAAGTGTCTGATGGTACGTTCGACGATAGCCATTTTCCTTTTGTTTCGTATTCACAATTTCTTTTTGTTTTCTTTCCTTTTTTTTTATTGTCACACAGAGAGTACTTCTGATGAAAGCCACCACGGTGAAATGCTCATACACAAACGATAAACGGGAAGCATAAATAAGAGGAGAGGGACGAGCCCTCGCTGTGCCGAGAAGAGTGGCAAGTGGCAAAGGAGGTGCGGGGTGAAAAAGGGTGGAAAGTAAAAATAAAAAAAATGAGAGAAAAAGATGCGAAAGCAAAGAGATCGGATCAGAATCGCGTGAAAAGTCTCAAGTCTCTCTTTCTCTTTTTCCTCCATCGCGGGCAATCGTAAATGTTTAATATCGTGATTAAAGGGCCCTGGCGCCTCTCATTATTATTTCAGTCTGGAGGACATTTCAACCCACCTTCACTATTTTCACCGGATTTCTTTACAATTCTCTCTCTCTCCCTCTTTTTATTTTTTTTGTCTCTCTCTCTCTCTCTCTCTCTCTCTCTCGCTCTCTCTCTCTCTGTCGCTTTCCTGTCAGAAACGTTAAAAAAAAGAGTCTTCGGTGAAAATTAGCCAGCTAAATATTTAAGACCTTGGCTTTCGGACCTCGTCTTTCGTTTTCGTTGGCAAGTCAACAAAAACGCCGGAGGAAACGCGACGCGCAAAAAGCATCTTTCTCTTGCGCGCTTTCACATGCACAACAAACGACTATAAACTCCTCTCACTAACACAGACGTGAAATATCAGCTAAATATACTGATTAGCGTATATCTCGATGTAGCATTTGAAACTCTCTTCGAAAATCAATTTTTCCTTGGCCCAAACTGCTATCAAAATATAATTGTAGTTTATAATACGAGAAAAAATCAAATGAGGTCAAATAATGTGACAATTGAAAAAAAGTGAAATAAGAATAAAATTTATGATGAAATTATTCATTGTTTTATTCCTATTTTACGAACATTATAAATACAATCGTAGGGACCGACGTGAAAAGAATTTGAAAGCGAAAAAATTGACGAAAAGAATAGGACGAGAAAATATATTCGTAAAAATAAAATTGTCACCGTGTTTTGTGCTCGCGGGGTGATAGAAATGGTCACACGCTCCAGTGATGACCCCACAGACTTTTTTGCGCGGGTCAAAATTCGATATACTCGAGTTATCTATTCATAAATATAGTTATAGATTTAGTTTTATTTCATTGACTATATGCGATACCTAAAATTTATTTTATCCTACGAATCGACATTTTTTTATGTCATTTTCACGTGGTTACGCCTTTTTTCCCCTTTCGTCGAGAATAAAATAATGTTAAATCTGGGTAAAGTGTGAATAACGAAAAAAAAGCTTCCATGTCGTTCGAAATACTGGACACAAAATTATAACGGTCGACTGAAAGGGGATGCAACGGTCTCTCGACCCTTCCACCGAAATACACACCGGATATAACCCCCAAATACCGCAGGACGAAGCCCAGAGAGCCCAAGAACTCTTCCAATCGTAATGTCCCGAGACTCCATTAGATTCCGAAGTGCGAGACGAATTTACGATTTTTTTTTTTTTGCTTCTTTTTACATAAATCTCAATATACGATTCTCTGGAGCTTGGACAGTGTTATTGCGATATAAATATGATATGGGAATGTCTTTGGACTATTTACGACACGCAAGGACACCCGTGACGACATTTATTTTTCATGCAAAGCTGCAGTTCCTTTTTCCCCATTTTTTAAATTCTTCGACAAATCAAAATCGCCTCAGATATTCAGAAATTCAAAATAATCAGTTTCTATGAAAAAAAAAAAGATCAGTATTTTAGAAAAAAATACTTTTCCTTCCTTAATCGTCATGTTGAAAAAAAAAGGATTTTTCTATGACAGAAATCATGAAATCCTAAATGCAGATTTGAAATTTTGATATCGTACAGAATCTTATCTCGATGAAAATATTTTCCTCATCACGAATAATCATTCGATTTTATTTCAAACATATTATGCAATCTTTTCTTGCGTGTCAAGGTCGATAAAAAATATCGTATAATGTTCGGAGTTGTAAATAATCGTTTTTCCCCAATTATCTTTTTCATTTACTCCAAAAAAAAATCAATTTGAGGAAATATTTCATATTCGCATTTTTTTATATTCGAGTTTGGTGTTTCGTACGTAAGAAGAAAATAAATTGCTATATATTCATCTCCGAGTTTTCTTCGGCCCCTTTCTCATCTTGTGCCAAGATTAATACGACGAAATGACGCAAAACGGTACGTGAAAAGGGGACAATCTCCACGTCATATCACATGCGATTATTCTTCGTATATTTGGTCTATTCGTGTATGTAATATATCCAACATATAAATCATTGTTTTGTACTCAACGAGATAGTTGGATGAAACATGAATGAATAAATAAATAAATAAATAAATAAATAATTCTTTAAAAAACCGAATAACTATTTATAAATTTTTCAAAATGCCAACAATGTTAATAATAAACAAATTTGTCGCTAATCATTGGCATAAAAAATTGAGAAAATTTATATTCAAACATTCATTAACAATATACATTCAGAAATATATTTGAAAAGAGTTGATAAAAGTATTTGAAAATATTAAAAATCGAATTTTAAAGTTGTTATTCATCAGATATTTGAATATGCATGTATATACAGATGTGCTATGACGATGCGAAACGTAGATTGGTTGTGGTATCACGAAAGTTCTGCGGCAATTTAAATGATAGCATCTTTCTTGCCAAGCCAACAACGAGTTTTCGCTCTCGGCGTTGACAAGTGAGCTTCATTCTATTTTTATCTCTATCTCTTTCTCTCTCTCTCTCTCTCTCTCTCTCTCTCTCTCTCTCTCTCTCTCTTTCTCTCCTGATACAGGAGACTACCGAAAGACTTCTTTTTTTTTTTTCATATGACGAATCGATTACTATTACCATTCAATCTCTTTGGTCGCGTGTGTTCGCTTTTCTCGTTTGCATACATCGTTTTTATCTCTCTTTCTCTCTTACACTCCCCTCAAATGCTGATTTCGATGCATATTTCACTTTACATACAGAGACGACGCGGCATTTTTCACACCCGTAAATATACATAATACTCTTGGGGAACATTCGTACGCTTCATTTTATTCCATCAAACACGTCACTCATATCAATCGAGTTTCTTTTTTTTTCTATGTATGAAACGATGATCTATTTCGAGGATTAAATAAAATGAAACGAATGAAATTTTTCCGATTGTTTCGACTGTTGGACAATAAAATTATTACAAACAAAATGAAAATTCATGGAAGTTTTTATTCTTCAATTATTCATGGTTTCAACTCATGATTTTTACTCCAAAATTCCATTATATCGAATTTTCATTTTTTTTTTTAATGTTAAATAGAAAAAAAAATTGGAGATGCCGGGGATCGAACCCGGGGCCTTTCACATGCAAAGCGAACGCTCTACCACTGAGCTACATCCCCGTGATGAAAATCGTTTCCATGAAATCCTTATACAAGCAGCGGACGCCGTTATGACACATTCCATCGTAATTTTTGATGAAATTGATTGATTTTACACCTGAATAATAATCAATATTTACTGGAGTGATTAAAAACAAATGATTTATTTGTTTTTTTATCTTAAGTTCTCGATTTAATGGTTGTGTCACAACTGACGTGAAATTTTGGTTCTTTTAGATACACTTAGCAATAAAAACCTTAAACATTTCCATTCATAAAACCAAAGACTTAAGATAATAGCCAACGCCTCAATATCCATCTCACTCACTCTCATCTCGTACTCTTCTTCTGACGCGTGCCATACACACACATATGTTCAACACTCGAACTACTGTCAAACACCAACCAACTCGAGAAGTGCTGGTCCTCATCGAAGTTTTTAATTCTATATTCAGACTTGAAATATTTTTAAACTCTTTTCTCAGATTTTAACAAATATCAAGTAAAACCTTTTCGAATGAAACGTATTTGAATAGAAAATATCAGTCGCGATCAAAATTTTCGCAGTATCTGAACAAACGACTATCAAATTGCAGGTTCTTACCGAAATATCGATTGAGGATTCGATACAGCGTTGTCGATACAATAATGAAAGTTTTTATTGTTGATCGTTATATTCGTCATTGTTTACTTAAAAGTTCGAAGGTTCCATGGTGTAATGGTTAGCACTCTGGACTCTGAATCCAGCGATCCGAGTTCAAATCTCGGTGGGACCTTTCTTTTTTTTCCAATGACACCGAAACACACGAGGTTGCATACTCCATTTTTGTTAATTCCTTAGTCAATCAAGCGGTGATTCATTTACGGTGGTGAACGGAAGAAAAAAAATATTATGACAGCGGTGGGATTCGAACCCACGCCCTTTCGGACTGGTGCCTAAAACCAGCGCCTTAGACCGCTCGGCCACGCTGCCTTCCTGGCCAATTTTTAAGATAGTTTAATAAATACACCGCGACCTAGATACGCCAATTTTGTTACGCAAATGGCTCAAAAGTGACTCGAATCCAACTGGCGTTCATTATTAACTCTGCCTTCATGCAATATACACATCATGAGGCCAATGTTTGTAATAAAGAACCCATGGTTTTCGAATCGCCAGGTTAAGTTATTTGGTAAAGCCTTTCCAGGGCTGAATTACGTGTTAAGATAGTAATACGCGTAACAATAGGTCTGTTACCCAGCAGTATCTTTATAGATGACGCAGTCTTTCTTCGTAGTCAGAATAGGGACCAAGATGAGGAGTGAAACGAATATAGTGTATGTCTGGATACTTATCGAAATGTAGATCGGTGTAGATGACGATTATCTCTTTCCTTTGGACAACCGTCGCAACAGACTGTCGATGTCGTTGAAGGATGAGAACGAATCTCAATGAATACGATGCGAAACTCAGAAGAATGCAGCAAGGTGTCTTCACGTTAACACAAAGGAGATGATCACGAGTATTTGTCACATAAGATATTTTTATTTATTACATTTGGATGACACTTCACTCGAGTTCGAATAACACATCACTCGCGTACAGAGTTTATATGCCGCGAGAATGGAATCGTTATTCCGTACTTAGTAAAACGCAGGTCTAATTAGCACAGCAACTAATAACCGGACTAAGGAGGAAGAACCTCTCTCGGCGAGTTACAATTGACGAATCTGACTTTCGTTGGTCTTACGCATGCATCATCGATGCTTATTATTTAGAATATGTTTATGTTAGAAGGCGATGGTGGGGCAGTCGAATGTGTGACCAAATCTCGTCGATCTCGAGTGTAAGAGGAGATCGATTTATGTTTTAACGAAATACTATGGCGTGTTTATGGCATATACATCCGGCGCTCCGAGTAAGAATATAGTTTTGAAGTGTTGAATGACCAGTATGAGTGAGTCGCTTGTAAGTGTGCAATATGATATGGGACTTTCGGAGATTGTCGACCCGCTGTTCTACCAAGAAGTGTATATATTTTAGAAGTGTTTTATATATTTGTTTATTTTATACTTAAGAGAAAAATGGTCTGTTTTAATTGAGGCAAATTTAGGCGTTTGGCATAATAATTTTGTGACCTAAAAATCGAATATCCGCGTAAATAATCGCAAAAAAACATACGAAATATCTTGTCCCCCATGCGTCAAATTTGTGACAAAGATTTGTCGATAATCGGCTGTCATATTGAGCTTCAATTTGCCTCCCACATTCGGTTGACTATTGTTTATCGTTGGTACCAGAATCAAGTGTAAATATAATCAAATTTGTCTTCACACCGCGTGGGTGCTCTCGAAGAAGCAAAAAAATGTACCAATTTTGATAAAAGTCTAGATTTCCAACAAATTATCATATTGAATTTTTCATAATTCGTGATGTAGCTCTGGAAATAGCAGCAAATTCAAATTAAGAGAAAATTTGTTCAGTAATTACATTTTCCAAGCTTCCTTTTATTGGATTCATTTTTTTATTTTATTTGAATGGCCGAAAAGAACAAAGGACCTTAAGAAGATGTAAAACTACCTTGGAAAGGAAAATATATCGATATAGCAAGGAAAAGGTAATTGGCCGTTTGAGACCTACTCTCTTTTTCCTCAGTGACGTTCACAAAGAGAGATCCTATTTCGTGGCTTCGCTTATTTCCCTCTCTCGATTACTTTTTCGTGATAAGATCGGGTTATAAAAATTCATACTGGGTTTTAGACCGAGAGACAGCAGCCGCGTACTTTTCCTGCTTTATCCTTATCGCTGCTCTTGGTTCTCTCTTGGGGAACGCGAATAATAAAACTGACTGAATTCTCGTGTCAGGCTCTTTCGCGACAAGACCTTCAATTCAGTGCTATATAGAGAAAGAGCGATAAATTCGCGCGAACATCCGTGAAAGATACGGAAGCCCCTTGGAATATCAATAAATATAAAACTAAGTCCACTTTGAATAAAAGATTAGATGAAAGTGCAAAAAACTTGACCAGAATCGAGCAACACATTAATTCGAGAGCTTCATTGAGTTTCAGAAACAAAAATTTGAAAACAAAATCCATTAATTCGATAAATAATCTTAAACGGAAGATAATCTTTGAATTAGAAAAGGACGCAGGCAGCTCATGTCAAAAAAATCTACAAGACATTATAGAAAGACTTCTTACTTGAGAGCTCAAATAAAAAAGATGTCCGTCTCTCTAATGTCTAGCAGACGAAAGTCACGAGAAAGACGTCAAAGCTAATGAATTCCTTTCCCTTTTGCAATCCGTGTAGATTTTTCTCAAGAGTTCGTGTACAAAAGATAAGATCAAAAAATATTTGAAACTACTGGCAAAAGCTGACACTTTATTTCACCCTTCACATCAATTCCACCCTCATCGATATCTTTTTTACCTCATGTCTCCACATAAACCCATAATCTTTCCACCCATTTTACTTTTAAAGTATAACGTAACCCTCGATAAAAGGCTCATATATTTGGGATGTATCATGTTTGGTAGTTTTAAAAAAGCGAAAGTTTGGAAAACTCGTGTGTTTTCATTATTCATTGAGGGAAAAGGACGAGCTTTTGGACCCTCGGAGTAAAACTGTTGAGGATCGAGTTGAGCAGAATCACGCCACCACTTTGGCCTAATACTTGTGGCTGTCGTATGGGGAATGATGGATCGTATCATCAAGCTTTTTGCTAGTGGACGAGAGTAAAAAAGCGAAAGAGAAAGAAGCCGGTGGATGATCCGCTGATGACTTGCACCCACTGAATTACGCCCCCGCATATCACGTTTCTCTAGCATCGACTTTCCACTACATGTATACACATCAGTAGGTAGAAAAAGTCAGTGAAAATTCGTTTTCTCTGTCAAATGCATGAGTCGATATTATTTCACATATTATGGAGATGACTCTGATGATGCACATGTGCTAGTCACGTCTCGTTATAACCAAAGATGAACTTCTGTCCCTCACCCAATTGGGGGATGATAAATTTATTATCATTTTCTCTCTCTTATTTTTCGCGTGTCACGTTTTCGTCATGACAAACCCTACGATATTATGCAACGTGCAATTTTGTATGCAATGTGGCTAAAAATAAATGAATCCTTCAACCACGGTGTAGTTCAAACAAGGGATATATTGAGAAAGTACAATTGAAAAAGTTCATTGAGAAAGTAAAAATTGAAAAATTTACAGGTTTGAAAAAATCAAACCTGTAATTTAACGATCAACGAATCGTCTTGAAAATGTGAAAATGTGAGGATGAGAATTCTTGAGGCAGAAAGATATGGAAAAGAAAGGAGAAGGGACGGAATGGGAAGGATTATCGAAATTAGTCAAACAGATACGAGGACGTGTATCGCATACGATCGATCATAATACATGTGTAACGCATGAGTTTTCACGTAAATGGTCTATCGAAGTAATAATCGTAATATGTCTCTCTTCATCGTTGATCTCTCGCGATGCTTCCAGGCCCAATAATCATTGCCGTTTAATAACAATTGATGCGGTAACGCAAGGCAGGAAGTACGGCGCTTTACGTCCGAATACTCTGGGAGTAGTCACGTTGGTTAGCCCCGGAGCCGTTTCGACTCATCTATAACTAAACACTATGGCAACCTCCACAATACCACGTAGGATAGGATGCAATGGCATACAGAGAGGTGAACATATAACCCCCTAGGCATCCCTTATAAATATATAGACATATATATAACGTGGATGCAAGACCATCCAGACGCGTCTATTGTCTATCCAGAAACGGCTTTCCACATGTTATAACGCGAGCGGACGTCATTATACCTGATTGATCAATATTTTGCCTCAGACCTTCTCCTCCTCCCCCCCCCCCCTCAGCCAAGTCTCGTATCCATTTATTCGTATTACCACGCGATTTCTGTCTCCATTTCCGCGCTATTATAAATTTATGTCATTAAGGAGACTCACTCAGGGTTCCGTTCCAAAATAGGCTCCAATCTGTTCGCTTCATTTCAATTCTCGTCCAACGGTATCTACGAAAGTGTTGCATGCACCCTGAAAGTTATTAATCGAAAGATATGTCTCCATTTATCAATGACATTGAAATGCTATGAGCAGAAATCAATATCTGATTATTAACGGAACTCAATACTGTGACGGTTAAAAAAAATAGTTATTTATGCAAAATGTGAATAAAAGTCTTCGAACCATCGCCATTTTTGGGAATAAAAAATCTGCACACGAGAGCTACACTCGTGCAGATCTCGAAAATATTAAATTTCCTCCGTTTCTGATAACTGTTTGTCAAAATTCTGATGAAATAGTGAAGAGAATTTTTTTTTTTCTTCCACATGGAAACTTATAAATTTGTAAATTTCAAACAGATTCCAATAAAAATTGGTAATGGGATGGTTTAATATATACTAAGTGAAACATCCATTCCCCCATCCTTAAATAATTAGTCAGCACTGTAAAAAAAATGTCCAATAATTGAGGACTTTTTGAGGATTCCCATAGTGACGTCTCCCCTTAATCAATCTCATGTTTTCCAGTGATTCAATTCACGATATGGTACATAAATGATGCATGAAACTGGAGGATCGAGGGATGGGATGGACCAACCCCTACGAAAAATGCGAAGGTAATATCATTTCATAAAGGTCAATTGAAGCGAATATGCGGCACAGAGAGAGAGAGAGAGAGAGAGAGTAAATGCATATGCAGCGAGCCCCAAGCGATTAATTGGAGGTAATTTTCCGAGACCAATTTCAGGCGGATATTAAAAACCGAAAAATTTCACGAACCGTATAGAGGAAGAAAGAGATAGTGAGAAAGAGAGTGTTCCTATATCTACGAGCAGGTTTGTATACGTGAACGAGGAAAAATAGGCCCGAAAATCGTTCGCATCATCGAACAGCTAACCCTGTTTACTCCTCTAATTCTATTTTCGCACGAACTACATTTTCACTCCCCCGATTTTCTCTCTGTAACTTTAAAACCAGCAAAAGCTCATTCGGCCGATCGTATGAGTCGATTTTTCGACAAATTTCGCGACCAAATTCCGCCGTCGACGTTCCCAGATTTCGATCGAATTATCTCCTCAGGGAATGGAAAAAAAAAACAGGAGGGTAGAGGAGAGGAATAAAAAAATACTTCACATTATTCGCATGTGTAGCAATTTCTCTCTACCAGAATTTTCATCCATGGATTCGAGCTGGCAATTTTACACGAGGGGAAACCAACGTCATCCCCTTTTTGCCACACAGCAGTGACGAACTTTTTCTCCTTTTTCTGGCTAATGACACGTGGGTCCTCAACATCGAGAGGAGCTTTCACGAAGATCGGCCAACGCGATAAATCAGCCGCGACGATTTCGGACACTCATTTTCCGGCACTCTAGCCCTCGGGTTTGTAAACCGGGCATCCTTGACCCACACTCGGACCCTCACCACCAAACACGTTTTCAACCCTTTCCCCCCATACCTACGCACCCAAAAACCCTTGCATGGAATTTTTATCTCTCTCATGCACGTGCGATGATTAAAGTCTAGCGCACCACCCAAAGTGATTAAATATAAATGAGAAACTTGCCGGGAGGAATTCAACACGACGTATTTCTTTCATCAATTTTAAAATATTTCTGGCAAACCGCACACACACTTTCATTCATATTCAGTATTAAATATATGAATTCTTACATCATTTCTAAATTAATATATTCCTCCGCATATTCATGAATTTTTCATTCATCGCCATCGTGAATAATTATTTAAACATCAATTTAACGTTTTATTATTTATTTGTAACTTTTTTTTATTTTATTTGGCGCTTTCTGTAAAATTGATCAAATCTAAACTCCCATGAACTCCGTTCGCGGAATTCGAATTCCACGGATCGTCTACCTTGCAACAAAGGATTCAATCGGTTACGGAACTTCAAACGCGTTTTTCTCGAAAGCGTGTTTTCTCAAAACGGTGAACCATTTTTAACAAACGATTTTCAAGCCTTTTTTCTCCATCATGGAAAAATCATCTCTGCAGTCTTTAAAAAGCTATGGAACCTTTTTTTTTATTGCAAATATCTACAATTGACGTTCGCCATCGGGAAGGATCTTTTGCATTTTTTGCTTCCTTATTTATACAGTAGAGTATAATTTGTCAGAATTTTCAGTCTTTACTGTTAAAAATTTTGGTGTAGAGTTTGGATGTTGAATGAATAAAAGCTGTGAATAGAAAAAATGATTTGCATAATAATTTTTGTGAAATGAGTTCATAAAAAATGGCGATTCAATCGATAAAATCAACCGATTGATTGATTCGATTTGCAGAAGTGATGCGTCGAATATTTCTGTGAAAAAGAAACTGCATACTGTAGCTGGAAGGATGACGTTTTGCACCAAGAATGTAAAACGTTCAGCGTGTTTAATAATGCACGCGATACATTCATCGTTTGAGGTTCACGACCCAGAAAGATCGTGGTGGAATAATCGAAGGTGGATGTACGTTAGTAGCCCTAGAAATTGCAGGGTTTGACGTCGGGGGAATCCCTGGAAAATCGATGTGGGTGACCTAACGTCTGAAGAATTGCTAGAGCCTAGAATTATTATTTTCCTATTTGCGTATCGGTCGATAAAATGACTATGATTAGTCAAAACTCTTGATAATTCTTTATTTAAGAACTTAGATACACTTAGAGAGGTGAAAAATTTCGGTTTTCGATATCATATTGCAGCCATGTGAGAAAAAATAATAAAATTCATTGGACAGATGCTTCAGGCACTTTATTAGCATAAAGGGTTTGAAAACTGCCCTTGAAACAATCTAACAAATTTTTAGTTGCAAAAAGAAAAGTTTGGAGTGCCAGTGACGGACGCAAAACGCCAATTACTGTTCTCTTTACCACCCCGATCGAATGTCGCCATAACGCATGACACACGGACTTACCGGTGCATCATCCGATGCACTCATCAGTTGTCAGAAAGGTACAGGGCAAAAAAGAAGTCCTACGGGGTGAGTCTCACAGTTGGATTAGTGAGTTGCCTGCAGTGAGCTTTGTTGATACGAGTTCTGTCAATTTGTCTCCCTCTTTCGTTGGCTTCTTCACCAAGTTTGTCAGTCGGGCGACTGAATCAGTGCATGGATAAATGCATTTGTGGCTACGAAAAGTGCACAAATGCACTTTTTGTGCTGGATTTTTATACACCGAGTCCTAAATGTCGTGCCAGAGTCGTTAAGACTTTTTAAAGACCCAAAATGCCTGTTTATTTTCCTCTCAAAGGCACAGATGACTGGATATTCATTATTTAGTGATAACTAATCACGTGCACCATTAAGAGGGACACTAAAAGGGCATTAAAAGGCAGAATTGAGCTAATTAATTAACTTTGCAATGTTGCATCGGAGAGTTGAATGGATGATAACTTTTCTCTTCAAGATCACTTGGTCCATCGATTGAGCAAATCAAAGACTTGACTTTTGGGACATTCTGTAGATACGAATTGGTCGTTTTGTCATAGTACATCGTTCACTGCAATTTTTCTCCTGCTGAGCCTTTTTTTATGTTACGCACTGCCCCATACTCAGCATGGAGAACGAAAGAGAGAGAGAGAGAGAGAGAAGAGAGTTACGTGCAGTCGGATGCAGTTTAAACCTGAGTGGATTATAAACGCGATGCGCTTCAATCTCTCCCCCTTAGACGCGAGCCCCGTTATTCCGCTGCAGTCAACACACGATTTCTGCAGGAACGTGCACTTTTACAATTCCTCGGGCAACCCTACGAGAGTTACGCAAGCGGTATGCTCCACTCTCTCTCATTCTTTCTCCTCTTTATTTAACGCATCTCTTTCTTTCATTCGCGATTTTTTCTATCCCTCGTTCTCGCGAATCAACAGCGTGCTTATTCCTTTTTCCCTTCATCCCTACAGGCACGACGGATCACCGAGTTTTAAGCCTTTCACGCGTGTTACATACGCTCGATTGGCGCCTCTCCCGCTATTCTCCTTTTATTTCAGTTCATGCGTTCCTCGTTTTTTATTTTTTTATTTTATCGTTCGATCTTTTGTCTGAAAATGACTTTTTTCACTCTCAGTATCGGGTTAACAACGTCGTTTTTGTTGTTGTTGAATATCGTTATAGAGATACTTTGCAAAATTTCCATTACTCGATTGACATGAGTAGCTCTTCTATGGCTTTCCATGGCGTCCTCCTGCGCGTATAGTTCTTTTTTCATCACTTTTTCCTCTGCCGAGAGCAAAGAATAAATATTTGATGAAAACTCGGAGTTACAACGCTCGACCAAACCACGAACGTGGAAAAAGCAATAAAAAAAAACTCAATGAAAAAAAAAACGTGGCAAAAATCAAGAGGAACAACAGAGATGAAAGATCGAGCAAGTATTTTTTTTTGGCTTCGAGATAACGTAAAATGAGAACTGGACGTTGTCCGGGCACCGTGGACCTTTGATTTTTGTGGGTTTCCCAAAATAATAAGGTTGGAATAAAAAAATCGAGACCTACAGGAAAAATTATACTTGCCCCCGAACAATGGGCGTCTGTGTGCGAACTTCCAGGACTTCCTGCACGTCAGGAAATGTTTTTAATATGCAAAGAAAAGCACATTATAATATGGAAAATATGATGGGGAAAAAATTAAAAAATCCGTGCACACCTTGTTCAACGGTTGTCGATTCTCCAAAAAAATTTGGAGATGCCGGGGATCGAACCCGGGGCCTTTCACATGCAAAGCGAACGCTCTACCACTGAGCTACATCCCCACCTTAAAAAGATTGTCTTCAAGACAGATCAGGATCGAACAATACGTTCGAATCATACGCATGACTCAATCGGTAATAAAGGAATCTTGAAAAAAAAATTTAAGATTATTTGAAGCACAAGAAAGAATTAATTTGATTCTCAATATCTTTGAACTTCTCATTTCCATTTGGCACCAAAAAAAAAAACAGCAACAAAAACAACAAAAACTGCAAGTTTCTAAATACTATAATACTTGAACGACGTATAATATAAATCTGCATTTTGGATTTTTTTTTTTTTTTTTTGTAAGATCAGCTTTTGAAAAATCGTGATTGAAGCTTCTTCCTATTTATTTCTCGATAGTTCAAAATCCCCAGGACTTTTTATGGAAAATCTAGCAAAATGTATGGCAGATGGAAATGAAAAGTCATCGAATGTAATTGCAAAGTTGTTATGACCCGTTGATAGATAATCTCACGAAACTGCCTTTATGTCTATATTATCCGTTAATTTCTATACATAGAGATGCATACGTTGCCATGTATGTGCCTATTTAACTATAAATACGTGCTCGACTGTAGCGAGGGTGGCTTATAGAGGACTCCCCGTTGCGTGACTTACGCGAACGCAGATATATATGCACCGAATATGTGCTCTTCCTTAATGAAGATCTATCGTCGAACGTCGACAGTAGCCATTAACAATTCTCTCCATATCTAATTCTTCGAAATCTAGCCTTCAGCTTATCTCATCGATATTTCATATGAAAACTCCGAATATATTATTGTAAATCAATTTTTCATTGATTTCGCTCAACATTAATTTCAAATCTACATTTCGGCATTGTCGGATCAAAAAATCTTGAACAAATCTTCCGACTAAGCGAATAATGGAAAGCTCATTACTGACAAATCCCTCATTTTACTGAGATTGCAGTAAAAAGAAAAAAAAATGCAACCAAACTTTTGTATGCACCAGAGACCGATTTTGGCTGGAGCCAAAATGACTCCAGGTAGGAACTTGTGAATATGAAAAATGATGAACGAGAAATTGAATATTTGAACGAATTTTAACCAAGGAATTTGTTCAAATAAAAAGAATTCTCATGTCATTTTCGTAAATATTTCAATTTGCTCTTTCACGTTTCGTAAATCGATATTTATACGTTGAATTTTTCGATCAATTCTATCCAAGTTTCTATATTCTGGTTTTGTTGTTTGTGCAATGCTCTCCTAGTGCGCAATAAATGGAAAATAAAGCAAAGTCCATTGGACAATATAATTCCAAAGAATGAGAGTAAAATGCAGTATCGAAAGATTGGCCAATAGATTGCACTCTGCGGTTAAGTCGAGAACGCGCTACTTTTAACTCGAATCAGTGTTGAACTGCGCACTTGTAACTCAAGCCGCGGATTCCAGCAGGAAAGAAAAAACAACGAGGAAAAAAAACTACGGCTTTAAACTCCTGTAAGATTCATCATTCGCGGAGTTAAGTTGTGAGAGCGCGATCGAAATGTCGGTCGAAGGAAACGCGCATGACAGAAGGTCCTCGTTCTAATTTCGAGACACTGCGAACACGACGTTTTGACTTTTACGAGGCAGTTACGATTTTTTCTCATCAAACGTACGCTTTTTTTCATACTTCACGCACTGTGCGGTTAAACAAGTACGGAAAGTAAACATTGTCATTGGATTTTATTCGTACAAAATATTTCGAAATGATAAATTATCATTTAATGCAATTTTTAATCATCGAAAAATGATCGTTCGAATGAAAATTATTGAAATAAGTTCCCCAGGAATAATTGTTTAAAATACGCTTTTACGTAAATTCTTATTAATGAAAATTTACCTAAAAATTATTCACCAAAAGTGCCAAATTTTATAATTGCCAATTTGTTGTTCTTTATTTAGAGAGGGCGAGAAAAAAAAATTCGTGAAATAAAAACGAGTCTGTTTTAATCCTTAATTATCGAAGTCGTTTTCTTCCTCTTACTCTCACTCCTCCTTGAATCCTTTTGAAAATAACAATTAGCGAAGTTAATCCTTGTTTCTTCGTGTACAAGAAAGGCGAGACCCTACGGGTATGATATCCCCTTTTTGATATATATAACCCATTATATTTTAGCACTCGAAACGTGTGTAGCTATTGCGTCTCATAAACATACTTTCAGATGTGAGAGAAATTCTCGTGGGAGAGAGAAAATGAGACTAAAAAGAAAAAGGCATAACGAGAGAAAGAGTGAAAGACAGAGAGAAAATGGAGGATATTGTTGTTCGCAATTAAGAATGTAATTACGAGAAAATAGGTCTTCCTTCCTAAAGACTCGGCACTGAGCTCGTTCCCCCATAAACGAGACGTCCCATGATATTCCCCATGATGCATATTTCATCCTTAAGGGAAGGATTCGCGCGAAGGTTAAGGACCAGGCGGATTTTAAAATGATCCTTTGAGAATATTGCTTCGAAGAAAAAAAAGGGTGCAACTTTTTTTTTCTATAAACACGAATACAAATAATCCACGAATGATTCATTGCGAACAAAAAAATTTATCGGGTTTTCTCTTTGGAAAATACTCGATCTTGAAGAGGATTAAAAATCCCTTTTTTTTTATTTTGCATTTTCGAAAAGTATCCATATTGAAAAAGATGCAAAAATGTCTAAACAAAAAATATATATATAAAAAATACGAACCGAAAACTGTAAACGTGCTCTTTTCGAATCCACTTTTTGCGTAACTGTCTCAACGGAATCTCGAAGACTAATGAACCGATTGGATTTTTTCTTCTCTCGTAAGATTCGTAATTGCAGTGGCGAAATCTGTGCATCAAGAATTTTCGAAAATTTTATAATTATTATGTTTTAAGACTCTTCAGGGGAAAAAGGAGGTCTATCCAGCAAGAAAATTTCCAAACCATCGCCATTTTGTGAAAAAACAATAATAAAAAACGAAAATGCCGACGCACTACGATAGCTACGTTCACATAGATCTGAAAAAAATGATTTTTTTTTTTTTCCAAATTTTCAGATAACTCGTCACTCAAGATTCAGTGAAACAATGAAGATGAATTTTATTTTTTAATTTTCACATAAAATCTTGAAATTCTGTAAATTTCTAATATTTTCAAATAAAAATTGGGATTTTGGAAAAGCTGAACATTTACTCCATGAAGAATATACTTTCTCATTAAATAGTTAATCACAGCGACGTTTGCTCCTAAATAAAGGACAAGGGAGACTGAATCTCGTTCGTTGGAATGATTGAGATTTTCCATTTATGACGAAAGTTTAAATTTTTATTGAAAATGTCATTCACCACGTGCGCCCGTGAAAAAAAAAAGAAGTAATTTCCACAATTCTCAGTGAGAGATAAGAGTTATCTCGATGCGAAGACGTGACACACATCCGATTTCACGATTGGCCACGCTTTATGCAAATTCAGCCGTTTATTTTTTTTACGATCGCTGAACGAATGCTCGCTCAGTTTGGATAAAGACCGCCCGTGTGGTTACGAGTTATTTTTTTTTTTCATTTTTTTCGGTTTATTTTTTCATTCACCCGTCACTCGCAATTACTTCACGCTTTTTATTGCTTATCGATTTCTTATCAAAAAAACTCTGTCTCCCCTGGACCATTTTTCCGCATCACTGGTCTCTTGTGTAAATACCACGCGTAATAAAAAAAAAAATATATATATATATATGTATATACCAGAGATATTACGACATATATCCTTGAAAACGTCAATACCAAGCTTAATTCAAACAGTTAAATAAAATTGGAGCATATTTTTTTATTATTCCATGAAGCATTATGAAAAGACATTTAGGAAAATTTATTTATGCAAAAAAATTCATTGTTTTTCAAATATTGTGGAGATTATAAATATTCATAAAGATTTCGGTTTTTCCAGTTGACATTTTTACTAATCAAACCTGCTCATCATAAAAATTTACAGATCGAACAGATCGAACAATTCATTACAAATTCAAGTGGTAATTTCTGATCGGAACCCAAATAGACAGTTTTATCTATTTTTTTTTTTTTTTTTCCATAACGAAAGTTCAATATTTAAAAATTGATTATTCAATTTTATGAATAAAATTTTGAAAAGTATTCCATAATTTTTTCGAAATGAAATGTGTAAAAATAAAAAAGTTGTCGCCATTCCGGTTGGCGTCCTGAACAATTTTTTTTTTTTTCACTGGCTTCTTTGGCAATAATTTGCGTTTGACAAACGTTGCATATTAAATGTATATATTCCACTTATCGTGTAAATAAACATCGACATGTTAATATTCGATACGAGAGAGTTATCGAATCCGTATTGCTGGGCAATATTGAAGGTTTCGACGATTATATACATGGCTGAATACAAGGATGAAAGGGTTATTTCCTGAGGCTTTAAACATCGAGAGTGAAAATACAATTCGTGCCTTTTTCCCTTTGGGCCTTTTCACGCGAATGGCCAAATCCATTGGTGTAAAATTTGGTGTATATTCACCCTTTAAACCTCATAGGGTTGTAGAAAAAAGATAGAAAGAGAGAAAGAGAGTTGAAGAGTAAACGAATGAAACACACCGTGGCGAATCCCCTAAATCTCATTGCCAGAAATCCGTTTCCGTCGCGTGTGCTGGTTGTAAAATCAGTACATCCGGGTGTCAAAGCGTCGTCAAAAGAGGACATCGTTCTCTCGTAGACGAGGTTATACGATCGTCGTCGTCGTCGTGGTCGTTGGTCGCGGCGAAGGGCATCACTTTTAAATTCGATCAATGGGTTAGGCGATGCGTAAAACACTTTTAGGGTTCGAAAATTTAAAAGGACCGCGAGTGTCGCGCGACGATGACAAAATCGCTGTTACAACCGTGAAAAAAGAAAGATCGAGAGAGAGAGAGAGAGAGAGAGAGAGGGAAATGAAGAATTAAATAGTAGGAAAGAAAGAGGAGCGAATCGAACCGGTGGGAACGAGTGACGAGACGGCTCAGCCGAGTGAAAGTTAATTCGTCTCGAGGTCCTCGATATATTACTCTTTCATTGCACGTCACACATGACCATAAATATATTGCGTGAATCCTGTTCATTCTTTGAATTTTTTACCACTTCAATGAATAAAAACAAGAAATTATAACAATACTAATTTCGATATTGAAGTTTACTTAGTTTTGTGACGAAAATAAAAAGGCAACAGGTCGATAGAGTTTGGAGAAATTGAGGATAAAATAATTTGGAGATGCCGGGGATCGAACCCGGGGCCTTTCACATGCAAAGCGAACGCTCTACCACTGAGCTACATCCCCATATTATATCGATCACCTGTCTTGAAAAATCATACATTATCTACATTTTCTTTAATAGGTCAGAGCGGAGGTGAACGAAGAAACGACGAACACATTTCCGTATCTCTTCGGCCAAAGGTCGATGAGTCGTTACGAGACGCACTGACGACAACGTTTAGAAGAGTTTTTTTTTTTTGTTTAACTTAGTTCATATAATTTATTACTCATGATTAGGAAATCGTCAAGTACGTCTGAAATATGTTTTTTACTTTATTTTATTCTTTCGCCACTTTTTTTCAGACCGAAGTTTATAGTTTTCGTTTTTATTTTTCGCGTAGAAAATCTGTACTGTGAAAACTACTGTTCCAATAGATTTGTGATTTTATAGTTATCATTTATTTTGGAAAAGTTCCTTTTACGAAAAATGAATTAATCGTTGTTTTGTACTAATTGATTTTTTGATTGAGTTCATTCTCATAACTTTTTATGAGGATTTGGTTTTTTGAGGAATCTAAGAACAGTCGAGAAATATATAACTTTTGCAGCACAACAGCAGAACGATTTATTTCGAGACACCTCCCTTATAATCCCATCAATTAATCCTCTTATCACTCTCAACGAATTTTTTGTACCCTTCTCTTCTGATTCTCATACCAGAAACGTTTTTTCCTCCGTGGTTTGTTTTAATCCCTAGGGAATTTGCGAAACAGGAGATAAAGAGAGAGAATGAGAGAGAGAGAGAGAGAGGGATATTCAAGGGAGAATATCATCAAGAGTCTCAGGGTTAATACTTGGATAAATGAATGGTACTTGGACAAGGGGAAAAATAAAGAACAAGACAGAAGGTTATGCGGTGCATCACGAAAGGGACGAAAGCGCATGTTCTGCAGCAAGTGCATCAGAGGAACGAAGGGTGCAATCTCAAAAGAGAGAGAGAGAGAAAGAGAGAGAGAGAAAGAGAGAGAGAGAGAGAGAGAGAGAGAGAGAGAGAGAGAGAGAGGAGGGTTGCCAGGCAACCAATGTGTTTCGTCCTCAGCCGAGAGTAATTCATTTTAGGGACCTCGATCTCGTCCTAGTTTGGGCTCCCCGTTGCAAATTCGTGATCGTCCTGTAGCTCATACACGTGTATACAATCCTCTCATCCCCCGACCAAATGCAATGGGAGATGCAACGACGAGTGATGGATGCACCGGGCTCACGAAACAGCAGCGTTTCGCGCAGCGGTGATCTGATTTTAAACCAATCAACGGCGGCTTCGCGCTCAATTTACCCACAGTTCGAACTCGCCCTTGTATATCTCCATGTATATATATAAATTTACCAGAGCACACAGGGTGTCATATTTGCAATGTTGCGGGTTGTTATTCCCAAAATTTTCAACTTCAAAAAACAAATATTATTTTAACCGGAGAGAATTTTATTTTAAAAAATACGATAAATATCATCGGAAATTTGAAAAAAAAAAAAAAAAAAATAATTCAACAATTTTCAACTCGATATTTCGCTAAATTTCAAACCAGGAAAAATATAGTAAAGTTTTTTATTTATAAAAAAACAAATACTCCTGCACTAAATGATAAATTCTGATGTCCGGTCAAATGTCACGAACATATATTTCCTAATTCCGCATTTTAATGTACAGTTAATTATTTTCTTCATGTTTAAATGTCTTGAAAATTATTTTTCAATTTTTATGAACTCGCAGTATACGTTTGGAAATTTTGTAAAGGCGTCACTTCAATTTTATTGCATTATTAAAATTCCCGGTCAGCTGTTACTGTATACAAAGTCTACTTCGGTCATTTAGACTGTTTAGTGAAATGAATATTCATTGAAAAGATTCTAAAAAACTAATTTTTTTTTTTTTCAATTCATTTGGAACACCCTATATATTTATTAATACTGAGAGGACACCCATGGACATTGCCCAGTTCTTTTAAAACAGTGTCCACCCCCTCTGTGTGGACCACATTTCGTGTATACAGTAGTATACACGAAACCTTCGGTACTGTGCACATAGAAGATGTTTTAATCGATCTGTAAACCAATCTACACGCACTCTCTTTTCTCTCTCTCTCTCTCTCTCTCTCTCTCTCTCTCTCTATCTCTCTTTCTCTCTTTCTCTCTTTCTCTCTCTCTTTCTCTCTTTCTGTCTCTGTCTTTCTCTCTCTCTTTGTCATTGAACTCGTTATGGGCACTTGTCAAATTTTCATTGAGGGTAGCGCGAGCTCACGATGAATTGACAATCAACAAATTTAACGACGAGTTCTCAGAGTGCACATCACAAATTGCACATCTGCAAATCATCGCTGGCACACAAATAATAAATGTCGAATAATTATCATTTTTATAAATTATTGTGTAATTATTATTGACAAAGTTTTTTTTTATATTGAGATTGTACCATTAACCAGAATTCTTTTTTCGGACAATATTTTCAGTATAAAATAATTGATCACTCATTTTCATTAGATTTTTTTTCAACAATATTACCAGAATTTATTGAAAATCATTTTTATGATTTGTTTAATGAGCCCCTGAAGAGAGAAAAAGTATGGAAAAAAATCATCATCAAAGTCACGTGCCGGATAAAGTGAATGACAAAAAATCGATGAAGAATGACGATCTTTTACTTCCATGTCGTAATTATTGTGGTGGCATGAAAATTTCGTTTGTTTTTGTTTTTTTACTTGATCATAAAAAGTGTACGACGAACCTGCACTTTCGGAGGCTGCTCAGATTTACAGAAGCATGTGAAATTTTTGATGGGCATACAAATCGTTGAGCAGCGATAAAAAATCGTCGTTTTTTGATGGGACACATTGTATTTAACATGGAAAAGTTTGAAAATTCGCATGCGAAGCGATCCGATAACGTGCCGGCTCGCGCTTTAATCCAGCAAAGTACCTTATTCGTTCCGCTTGGCGAATAGTATGTGACAGAGGAGGGAAAAACACGTGTGGGGGGGCCCCCATATAAATACACACGTATGCATACATCTATGCTTTAACTTCCTTCGTCGCGCATAATTTCGCCTCCAGGTGTAAGTCGGATCGGCACGCGTGTCGCCGCGTGGCGTACACTCGTCGCGTCTGCTCCATATTTCCAGGTGGGAAAACGTGCGAAAGAGAATCATTCCGGAATATAAAATTCAAGATAAAGCTATTGAAAGAAAAAATGTTGAACAAGTCCGCCAGAAGTGTGTACAAAGACATGAAAAATGATGAAAATCTTTTTTTTTTTTCATAATTAAGAAGAACATCAAAGTTTAGCACATCAATAGATTTAAAAATTGCATCAAAATTCTTCAAGTTCCAGAGCATCCTCATCTATTTTAGTTCCATAAATAACGAATACATTCCAAATGAAAAAAAAAAAAATCCTGTAATCATCGAAATAAATGGAGTTCTTACAATGAATAAATTTCCATCGAAATCGATAACCCCAAAAATCATGAAATTCAGATGTAACAAACGTTGACACAAGTGTGCGCACTCAAAACGAAACGCAACCTTGTGCCGACAAGAAGGAGAGGCCTTGAACCATTCACAGGCTGATCAATTCGATTCTCTGACCGACAAAAAGCTAATAGTTCGCTAGAAGAAAAACTGGAAGCTGAGAAAAACAGAAAGACAAGATGCTAAAAGCTTCCATCAGTGATGCGAATCCAAATCCGATATTCCATTTTCTATTGCGGATTCCGTGCTCTAGACTGACTCAACTTTAAGACTTGGAGCCTTAAAGTATATTTCTTGGTCCATATATACAGAGAATAGAGGAACACATACACATGCGCACATCTATATGACGCAATTCCGTAATGCAATTTCGCGGTTGGGAATTGAAGGAAGATTAGCGTCTGAACGTAGGCAAAGGGAGATTAACCAGATCGATCACACATGCTGAACCATTTCGTATGGTCAGCAGCTCGTCAATACCCGCTAACAGTTGCTCATATCATATCTACATGTATACAAACATGCGAAATAAATCGGTGACTAGCAAAAGGTCGTAATTTCAATAATCAACGAGATCAAAGTTACGTCTGATTGAAGTTAGAACACATCAGGAATACAGCGTGTATCGAGATGCTGTCAAACTCTGGCAACAGGCCTGGAACAGCTCTCGACTCGTATGTGGAGCAATACTGAGCCTCGAGTAAGTCTCCCGGCCTCTACACGACTATCTCGACCCCTGAACTCATGTACATACATTTACCTGGTTGAATATATCGACAGGCATGACGAAAAGTTTTCACTCTGCTATTATCCAGCAATACCAGCAAAGTAACATCCTCTAAACTTCGTCAACTTTTTAAAGAATGTCAATTTTCAGTAAAAAAAACTAATCGAGTTGCAGATCGAAATGCAGAAGTTCCAGATACCACCTGGTGGGAATGTCAAACAATTTTTATGCCCATGATAGAATATCACAAGTTTCGTCAATTGCTAATTGGAATGACAAAAGGAATGCTGAAGACATCAGAAGGAAAGAGGTGGAAAAACTTCGAAAAAGTGACTCTTGAAACAGTGTAAAGTTTTCTTTAAAATATATTGAATGAAAAATCATTTGAATCTAGATTAGAGAATACTTTTGGCGAAGGTTGTATTAACTCGTACATACATAGCTGTAGTTGCTCTAATAGGCATATAATCGTTATGCATATAGCGCAACATCGAGCATCGCGAGCCCACTCGTACTAATTCCTCAGTTGGAGCGCCTCCTGGCGGTCTAGTACAACCAGAGGCTACCTTATGAGTACAACCTTATGTATATGGATACACGACTCGCTTCCAAGTACACCGATGTGTGTACGTATGCTCAGCATATCGTGCTAACATCACCATTCCTGTATGTATGTATGTATGTATTGAAATGGTACATGCATATACGTATATATATATGCTATTGGTCTCGGTCTCTAGTCCTGATCGCAACGTGGTTTGCCTATAGGTAAATATGTATTACACGGTAAAGCGAGGAGCTCTCTCACGCGCAACATACGGTAGCCCCTCGATTACACATGCAGCCATGACTGCTGCAACAGACCGCGACCACGGGACGATTCTCTTGAACGGAGACGATCCAGGGCCCCGAACATAGCCAAGAGATCATGCAAATTTCATCAATCATCACAAATTGCTATCCATTATTAATTAGCCCTAAGTTCGATGCATGAATTTTCTTATCCAGATGATTCCGTATCCTGGCGATATCCTCATGTTGAATTTCTTGCTAACTAGTCTATATGTATGCACTGGAAGCTTCAATAAAAGAAGAATGTTTGGATGACGATTACTTACGACGAAAATACTTTGTGTTACAATAATAGCAATGAATTTGCGGCAGGAGTTTTCAATAACGCAATATTGTGCTCATAATTATCGAAGGGTTACCTCGAAGTGTGCAAAAGTGTTACAACTGACACGCTTTCGCATAATTCACGATATATCATCTGCTATCATTGTTTGTTATATATATATGCATATTGAAAATGAAAGATAGTATTACTTTAATACTATGTACGACGAAAGCGCATATGCATCCTCGCTTGCATAATGCATGCTTGGTCTTTTACCGGACACCCGGTTTGCCTTGAATCATTACGAAACGGAAGTCAGTAAACGCGAAAGGGAGAAAAATTGAGAGGGAGAAAGAGAGAAAGAGAGTCTGGTAAAGAAAATTGTTGAATTCCGGAACTCTGCTGGTTCGTAGATAGCTTAGTAATCCCCCAAGCAGAGTGGAGCCTTCCATTTATGGGGTACCTCCCTTTTAACTAGAAATATGGACGGTCATCGAGCGACAGTTGGCTCCTGTACCTCATTAATAGAAATTCCCTGCCTTTAAAGTGTTTACACCATGAGTCCATTTACTACATCTTGCCGATAATTACGAGCCCCACACGAGGCTTCCGTTTCAACGGTGCAGACCCTATTATTCTTTCGACTCTTCTTTTGTTATTTTTTTGATGCGTTTCGCGAAAATGATACTTTTCACACCACAAGTTACATTGTAGCAAAAGGCCCATCAACATTGCATATTTTTTAAAGCAATTATGGAAAAAATTCATGGGAGGTTTCATAAGTTGACGGTTATTAAATTACGATGGGCTCACGATGGTGGCAGAATGACAACTCACTTCTTTGCAGCTCTACTCGATGACGACTCCCCTCTCAATATCTCTGCTTTCGAATTCACAACATCAGTACAATGCAATGTGTTTCCTCATGTGTCATGAGCAATTTTAAACATCTGATTTAGAACAAAGATGTCCTGAATGGAATCCTTATCAAATAAATTTGCAACTGTATAGCTCAGCAAACTAACAATCCTAATTTTCATGGCTTTACTGAAAAGCAACTCTGCCCAGGATTTGTAATCGATCTTTTTGATTAGACCTGTAAAAATATAGCATTTCGCTGCAACGTAACAATTCTAATTGATTCACATGGACAATGTCACTTTTCCGTAAACTGTTTACTTTTTCATTTTCTTCAATATTTGATATCCCTTCTCATCGTAAAGTCTGCTCCGAAATATCCCCCCCAAACATCATTACCAAAGTACAGACTTTAAATGCAGATATTTTGACCGTATAGACAAACAAAATTAATTACAAGAAAAAAGTAGGTACAAAATATTTCGTAAATATATAGGCAACCGTAAAATATAGGCAAGAGCGGACAGTTGGAGCGGAAGAATTGAAGACGAATCGAAAGAATCATAGATTAAGCTAAAGTCTCTGAACTTCTTCCCTTTTTCCATTCCGAATTGGTTGTATCTCGGAAACCCTCCAAATCATTCGTTGAACAAGGTGCCATATAAATATTCGGGCATTTGCATTTTTGCCCCATGCCTCTCGAGGATGGTCGCACGAATGCCTATATCTCTTGCATGTACCCTCAGACAGAATTCACTTCCCCTTCTAACCGTGGCTCTCTAACCATTTCCAAGATGGATGCCGCCACTTTGCAAGGATATACGCCGAAAGTTTTAGTGCTCAGTAAATTTCAAGTAGCTCAGTATATATCTGAGTTCTCAACCCGGCGAACATCCAGTGATAAATGAAAGAGAGAAAAAAAAAGACGCCCTCGGACTACGACACTTGTTGCACCCACATAAAAATATGAGCTATGAAACGTTTCAGCGTTACAGAACATTTTCGAGCTGAGAAAACCAATCACTTTTAACGGAGAGGCCGATGACTCTTAGCCAGCGAAAAGAAAGATTAAAATGGCACGGTCCCCAAATTTCACATCTCAATTCGAACACTTCCAAGAGGCGGAAGAATTTTTTAAATTTTCGATCAATTCTTCATGACTAGACATTGCAGTCTTTCAAATTCGCAAAATTCTCGATGGATTCCGAGCAAAGACGACTTGAATAATTTGATGTCAAAGTTTCAAGGGTTTCCCAGACCCGGTCGGGACACTCAAACTGCTACTTTTCTGTCTGGACAGAATAAACTCATTGTTTCTGTCATTAGCCGATACGAAATTGAGTACATGCATGGCAGAATCGAAAAAAAAAGCCACATTGTCCATCCGAACCTTTCCTACGATATTGCACGAACTGATGGTACAGGAATAATGAAAATATTAAAATGAATCTTGATGCAACGGGAAAGTTTCATTAATGTTTAATCAAGGCAGGATCGAGGCTCTTTAATCAAGCTAGAGTGATTTTTATTTGTGTGTTGTTGGTAGATATACGTAGGTGTGTGTGAATAAAGGTGGGAGGAGGTGCAATTTCGACACAAACGAAACAATGGGTGTTCGCTTGGTCAAAAGGGCGACTATATTGTCACATACACACAGACAAGCATAATACATATGTATATTATTGTCTATGTATATAAATATGTGACTTTGGAAGGTTTCCCTCGACCAACGGGTGTGATTGTCGTCCCATCAAAGTGGACAGTTTACGGATGGATTGAACGGTGTTTCTCGGTCTCTTCGTTCGATGGACATAGAGGGACCGAAAGAGAAAGAGCACAATGGTGTCCACTGTTCAACAACGAAACCATCAACATCGTTCTCCCATTCTCTCTTCCTACAACCTTTCTCTCGGTTCGACCTCATGTAACCGGTGAACTGTTGCCCTCGCGCTCTCACTATTACTCAGGTGCAATTGCATTCGAGCGAATACCATGGAAAAAAAAACGACAAAAAAATATATAAAACAGCGTGAGCCGATGAAACTTGCGCCCGAAACAACTCTTTGGTGCAGTTGCATCCCTGTTTACTTGTTGTTGTTCATACCCGTGAATAAAAGGGCGTGGGATTTTGCGGTCCTCGTATATTATACGCTACTACAGTCGCATCTCTCTAGTTGTTGGTACTTTAAATTCTAAAGTTTTCCCTTTTTCTTTATTGGAATCACCTGAATTACTAAATACAATATTTTTAGGATGCTGAAGCATTTTTTTCAGGACGTAGAATTAGTTCCTCGGGGTCAAAAGACAGCGTAAAAGTTAAAAATGCGTTTAACGATTCTAATTTGTGTCGATTTTCGTCCCAAAAATGATTGAAATTAAGAATATGTCGTTACAACAAACGTTCCGTATATTTTTATGAAAATTTACGTTTCGTACCGTAAAAATCAATTCGAATTCTAGGTCGTCCTCCATTTCTATCGTTGTAAAGGTAATTTTTCAATACCAATTGTCTCCAGGCACATTTTTCATTTTGATTCTTTCTTATGTTCCAAAATCATGGTAAATAATTGATTAAAAAAAAAAAAAACCTGAAGAAATGAGACCGAGAGACTCAGTGACTGAGGAACATAAACGATGGCAGATATGTCGGGGTTATTTCAATTTTGACCGGAAATTGGAAATTTCGCGTAACGGAATACTCGATCTACAGAAAAATTATCATCATTGGAGGTCCAATTGTTTTTTTCCATAAGACTAAATGGTCAAACAATTCAAAATCCTCAATTTTCCGATTTTACTGGACAAAAACGAAATAATAATAACAATCTGCATGTAATATAAAAATCAATTCCGATATTTGGATTCAAAAGTGGATATGAAAGTTTGGAGTGTCAAATGAAATGAAAAATTCGTTTATTCGTGGCAAGCAGATATTTTTTTGAAGTTTTAACTGTAGAGGACAAGTAGCAAGGATGAAACATGGCGTTAGGCGCATTGGAACGCGGGCGTTTGTCACTTCGAAGCTATACACATAACGAGATCTCTATTTCTCTCTTGCTACGTATGCATGGAGAAGAGCTTCTCTCGGGCACCCTCGATTCAATTCAATGCCACTCAATCAGTCAATGTAACGCCAGCGTGCGAGCAACTCTCCCTATCTCCTCCCTCTCTCTCTCTCTTGGTTTCAAAAGCTCGCGAGCCACGACTCATGTTATATACACATTTCTGCATGTCGTTTGCAAGCCCGAATGGAAAATCCCAACCCTCTCGACCTGGAGGATCACTTGCATCGTGACAATTTCTCGCGTTGCACTCACGATATATAGATATATATATATATATATTTTTTTTTTTTGCAGTTTTCTATTTTCATACCTCTCTTCAACGTTGTATCGGTGTGTATGCGTAGCTGTGACGCTATCGCAGCCACGTACTTCGAGCTTTTCGTGTTTGTTGACACGAGGAAAACAAAAATTGTCACGCGTCCACGTGCACGAGCTATCAGCGTTCATATTTCCGTTTTTTATTTGTTTTTTTTTTTTTTTCATTTTTTTTCAGAGCTTACTCACAACAATATTTTCCGAATTGCATTGCCCTGTTACTTCGCTTTTTTTTCCTGATACATGTTTTTTTCATTCCGAGAAAGAATTGCCGAAATATTTGAATGTATAAACAACAATCAACCAATTCGAAAAACATGAGAAATTTTAAAATCAAAAAAAAATCGACTGACGTGCATTCGATTGAGAAACTAACGCAAAATTCTTAACGAAATATGTAGAAAATTGATAATTCGGATAACGTAAATGTCATTGATTTTGGAAGAAATGAAATGACCCAGTAATTTTGAATTTTAAATGAAAATAAGAAAATTGCGATGGTCACAATGACTGGAATCGTGTATTTTAGTAGCACAGCTGGCTTTTGCCTGCGTATTATGGGACGTAGCTGTACGTGATAGTGAACGAAATAGGGAGAAAGAGAAAGAGTGAGAGAGGCCTCGATGATCTCGGATTGTGGATGCTGGAAAACAGGCCTTTTCACCCTCGCGCAACAACTCATTCAAGTTAACATACGAATGCTCAATTTTCGTGGTTCAACATGGTGAGCAGTCTCAATTGCTGCTGTACACTATTTTATACACATGTAAATAATATTCGCGTATGGAAAACGATCAACGTTGTATTGTCACGAAATAGTGAAGCCTTCTCATCATAATTAACCGAAATGAATGCAACGTTGTTAAGAGTTCGGTTTTAAATCTCAAAAAAGTTATTTTCTATATTCAAAATAATTAAGTAAAAAATTAATTTAATATTTCTTCCAAAAATACAAAGTCAAATCCTTCAAATAATCTTATTTGAAAAATAAATTTTATGGCGTATTATCTCTCGGGATTTTCTAACAGAAATAAATCTGAACAAATTTTCAGACGCGAACCCTGCACAGAAAAAAAAAAAGTCGAACATGAATACAGCACGGTGAGGTTATTATGGCAAACGGACGCTGTCAGTTGCAAGTCTCATTTTTTTGCAGCGAAATATTTTCTGCGCCTCGAGAGAGAGAATCGTCAAAGTTCCATTGCAAAAAAAAAAAAAAAAAAAAAACGAAAAAAGAATACGAAATACGAGACAGCCGTCAATGTTGCACACGAGGGTCGAAAATAGTGGTGTGCAAAAGTGATAACTCGGGGTTGTTTGAGTTGGCGAGAAAAGAAAAAATAAAAGATGGGAAAAATATAAAGATATCGTAGTGGATGAGGCTCGGGTAGTAGAGACGAGGCCGGTAAATCCACTTCCTATGCTAATTGTCACCAATTAGCATACCTAGTGGATTATGCCTCTATAGATGTTGAGGGGAAAATACGTGGTGTATTTGACGGCGTCGCGACGTCCGTTTCCTCGTAAATTCGTCGATACTTCGGTCTGTGAATTACCAACGACTCATCCATTGAGATCATATACGTAGATAAATGTTTGTGTGTAACGTACAAGTGTCTGTACACCTAAAATATAACAAACATCCTTACACTCGTATCTGAATGATTGATAAACAAAAGGGCGTAAAAAACATAGTTTGACATGGTAAATATCGTAGTTTAGGATCCTTTGTCCCCGAGGCCTTGTCACACAGCCTCAAATTGTATATTTACAAATATATATGTATACGGATATGTATGTAATATGCTATTACGAAAAGGGGTGTTTGTGCAAGCTTCACGCACGATACCCGTTCAAGCTTCCAGGCAAATTAACATAAAAGGGAAGAGTCAATATCGTAAACAATCTCTCGGGTTACAACAATGGGTCCAGAAACGTATCAACGTCCGGAGCTATTTTGTTGAACGGGACGAGACTCTCTGCACCCGAAAATTTGCAAGACCAAGAGGGAGACTCACTTTCGTGACAATAAATTCGTCGATATGGCAGTCGAAGGGAGAAAAGTGAAACAGAACGACAGAGTTGGACGAAATATTAATGCAGAACTGAGCCAGTTGCTCAGACAGACTTGAATTATCCTCAGGAAAAAAAAAAAAAAATATATATATATATATATATATATGTGCAAGACGAATGTAAAAACATATTTTTATATATATGTACAGATTGCAATATCTGTGTCAGATATATAGCTACTCCATAGTTGTACTCCAAATATGTGTCAAATAAACGAAAAGTAAACAAAATGCATATAAACACTGAATTTTCATTACATATGGTAAAGATAATAAGTTTTCAATCCATACAAAGTACACAAAGTTTGTTTGCAGCAAATATATGTTACACATTTTCGTAAATGTGTGCATCACATACATGCTTCATTTACTTACTAATTAGATTTTAAACATGGACAGCGGAGCGTTAATTCCTGAACGTGCTTGTGGCATGAGCTTTTTTTTATTTTTATTTTTTTACACGAAATTAAAAAGTCATGAAAAAGTTCGTGTGATCGAAAAAATATACGGTTGGCAAATGATAGTGAATTATTTCCCTCCACACGCGGCAAGGGTCAACGTTGGATAATGAGAGAAAAAAAAAACATTTCTTCAAAAAAAAGATTATCGTGTAATCTTATGTAATTACAGATTACAAGGATGTAAATTGGATTTGTGGTAATAATAATTAATGATTAATAGCAAGAGTACGTTGAAATATTTTTTCAAACGATTCTTTTCATCCTCAATTCAATGTACAAAGAAATATAGGAATTAGAGTGAATAAAATAGTAGTAAATAAAATGATATGTGGCAAAATGATAAATGGCGATAAATAATTCGTGTCGTGTTGTAATTTGCCGAAAGGTCGGTTGGGTATTACAAGGTTCGTTTAAATCGAGAATGTGTTTTTTTTTTTTTTTTTTCATTCTGTCTCGCGTAAGACCGGAACGACGAGTTTTTTATTTTTTTATTTCTGCATTATGTTTCGAAGGAGAGTATGAAAATTAGCATCAAAATATGTAATAGTCAATATCGTAAAGAATCGAGGGGACTGCGGATTATTTTTGACACAAGGGATGTTTCCGGGTTGAAAAGACGCGATAAATTCACGGATACAAAATCGCGATACATTTGCAACCACGTAACAACACATGTCTTTTCCTACTCGCTTTCTAGTCCTTCGAAAATACATATTTTTTTTTTTTTTTTTTGCATTGCCCCTCATATTCTTTGAGACATAAATAATCGTCGATAACAATGAGATCCGACCCCTATTTTCTCTCAACTATTATCCCTCGCTTTCTTTCTCTGTTTGTCTTTTTTTTTTTTTTTTTTTTTTGACAGCGCAAATTCGAGCCTTAAATACCCTTCTGTATTGTGGTTTTGAAGCATTGTGATCGCGGCCAGAAAATCGTTTCCAAGTCACTCGTCTCGCAAATACAAAACGTTTTGATCCACCGCGTTGGTTACTAAGTGATAAATACTTTGGGTTCTGCACAGGTAGAAACAGTTGAGACTCAAAGTAAAAAAAAAAAAAAAAAATGGTTGGAATTTGAAAGGAAATAACGATTGCCTTTTCGATCGATTAATATCTTCGAACTTCGAGTGAGTGACGTTTATTTGATTGATTTTTTAATGAATTTTTCCACAAAGTCAATACAAAAGTTATGATTAGTTAACATTTTGCTAGAGTTGAACTTGAGCCTTCGTTTTCTGAGGCTTCAATCGATAGAAAAATGGTGAGGAGTGTAAAAAAAAAACTTTGAGGAAAGTTGATGGTGGAAAAGTTTGGAGATATGTTTGCATTGGAATTTCGAAAAGATCAATCTCGTTGAGGACGAAGGATAATGAACTTGGAGGTTTCTCAATTTCAAAGAAAGAGAGAGAGAAGCAAGGATAATAATTCAGTTTATTACGTTAAGTCACAATATAAATATCGAAGATTAATCGAGGAATAATGTGCTCGTTAAGGGATGATAAACTGTACATGAACCGCGGTCCCTCGCCATTGCTCCTGGTATTATAATAGAAAGAAGATAAGGGCCGAGTCACTGTCCATCAATATTATATTTCGTACCAACTCCACAACTTTCTCCCACGCTCAGCAATCCCTCCCCCTCTCCCCTTTTATTATGTGCGCCTGTCTCTTGGTCTCGTCAACGAGACTAAACTCACTTAAGGCTCTTCGCCAAAGTAACCACCCTCCATTTTTTCAGTGGACACAAAAAAGTGAAATTCACTGACAAAGAAAATGGGACGAAATGGACGGAAAATTGATGAAATTTTCATGCATTGAAAATTCTCGAATTCATTCAACATAAAAATTCGATTATTCTTTAAACAACAACACATTTCCGATATTTCTACATATTTTATTAGGAAAAAATTTTAGAATATTTTCCAAAATATACTTCACAAAATACGGTGGCAATTCATAAAAACCAAATTAGGGAAATAATTTTTTTTTTTTACGTTCCAATCAAACATAATTCCTTAGTTCGGAACGTTGTTTTTTATAAAATACAATTTTGTGTCGAAAAAATGAATCCATTTATGAACCTGAACGTTTATTTTTGTCAAAATGTAGGACACTTTTAATCGACCATAATTTGTTTACGAACCTCGATTTAGTGAAAGTTCCTAAACATTCAAATGGACTGGTGGGAAAATGGAAAGACGAAGCAAAGAAAATAGGGGAAAAATAAAGCTCTACGAGCCGAAAAACATTTTACATATGCTCCGGTCTGACAAGTACGATTTCTACTACTACATTATTATACTTTCAGACTGAATATATATCGATTGTAAGTTCTTGACGTAAAAGATGTTCTTGAGAAGCTATCGATTTGTACTTACTCTTGTGAATTTCCGGTGGGTCTTACTCCGCCTCATTACACGTCTCTTACATCGAGAATTTGGGATTATGCACGAGCATTCTCTTTCGTAGGGTTCCTACATACGTAACTATCACTTTCTCCCGAAGTTTCACGTTTCCCTGGCGATTAGGCACCCCTCGGTAGTTGCCCGTTCCGTACACCATTCTGTAGACATAGACGGTACACGTAACTACTACCGAGGGCTCAAGCCTATAATCGTAACCCAACGCAAAAGCTCATATACGCGGATCGGAATGTACCAGAAAAAATGAGGGATCAGGGGAGACAGAATATTGTGATATTATTCGAGATCGATGTTCCGAAAAAAGATACCAAATGCTGTGATGCGTTCTTAGCCCTTCGTTTGCACACTGGTGCGAATATGCATCGCCAATTTTTACTTTTATTTTAATTTTGTCTGCAACACAATTTCATCTCCGAAACTAAGCGATAAAATTTATTGATTTTTTTATCTAGTGAATTCTCTTTGAATGTGTTCTTAAATTTTTTTTGAAATTCTATCTAAAAACGCTCAAAATACATCGAACCTTCTGAAAAACCAGTGGAAATGAAAAATTGTTTACATTTCTGGTTATTTCACAAAAATGATCGGGACGTCAATTTTTATTTGAAGCCGATGGTCTAGACTGTGCTCTGTCAGTTCGTAATGAGCTTTTTCAAAGATTTCAGAAGAACGGGGGTTTTTTTTTCTTTAAACAGTAGCCAGGAACCATAAGCAAGTTTATTTTTTCAAAATTATACAAGTTCGTGATTAATGCTTTTTCTTATCAATTGTTTTTTGATCATTTCTGTGCAGATGCAAGAGCAAACATTAATTTATAAAAGATAAAATGCTTCGTTAATCGACCTTGAAGTGACAATGGTCAAAAGCTTTTAAACAATGATAAAAACAAATCTAAATCTGCGTTCGTTGATAGAATGAGGGAGAGAAAGCTTTTGACCATCATTGGTGACTCGATTTTTGATAATAGAATAGTACAGAATAGAAAGAAAACAATGAACGGAGACAATAGAGGCTGGAAAACGGCAGGCACCACAAGAGTTTCCTGTTGCTCTCAAAGCTTTTTCGCTCTCAAAGTGACTTTGGAGCAAAAAAAAAGAAAAATACTATCGCGTTGCGGTAAAAAATGTCCTACGAGCTTTCTGTTTGGCGTTCACAGAGTTAAAAGTTGAAAGGTTCGTTCGCGAGTGGAAGAAACGTAAAAAATGTGATTACGACGTCGTAGAAATAATGATTTTTCATACGCTAAATTGAAGAGGCGGCTACGTTTTGTGACTTTTGTAAAAAAAATACTTAATAAAAGGTAAGGATTGATAGGTTTTAAAGAACTTTTAAACTAACGTCGACAATGACGTTAGTGTGAGGAACATTCGAAGATATCGTAGTCTCGTTG
Source organism: Campoletis raptor (assembly GCA_948107755.1). Lineage (NCBI taxonomy): Eukaryota > Metazoa > Arthropoda > Insecta > Hymenoptera > Ichneumonidae > Campoletis > Campoletis raptor. The sequence continues at coordinate 14,840,041 of OX403625.1, read as the reverse complement.
AAAAAGCTCTTCTCGAGGCTAGCTTAAACTGTGCGGATCAGATCTACCAAAAGGTACTCGAGACTGGAGCTCTAGTCTGACGAGTTTGAAACCGTTGAAAAGCATTGAAATTCGCTGCTACCACGTCGTATATAAACAGAAACACAATAAAGCGAGGATGAAGGAGAGACTTTCGGAGGTGGATGGAAGTTTGAGCGTCTGGCGGAGTAAGGCTTTGTTCTATGAGATATGCGCAAGTATATGAAGTGGTCGTCGAACCGTGGGTTAAAATACAATACATATATATAATGTGTACTAAAAGCAGGAAAGCGCTTGTAACCGGGAGGCACGAAAATCTGGAGCCCAAGAGAAGAAAACACCTGAGCGTCATTTTCCATCATCCTCACGTGGATTTTCCGTGTTGTGTTTAATTAAACTTGTGAGTGAGCGTACGTGCATGAAAATATGTGAATTCTCTTCACCAAATCTCGTCTTAATCTTCAAAAGCTTGTCAAAGTAAGAAAAGCTTCTAAAGATAACCGCAGAAATTTCTCATTAAGTTCGTATGGTAATTGCGTATTCAATTACATTCAAATACTTCAGGAAATTAATAAACACATGAAATATTCTATGTGTTTTTGGACCATAAATCAATTGACTTTTTCAATCAAAGTCAGAATCGTTCGTGGAATTAAAATTGTGCTTTAGAATTCGCGTTCAAATATGTAAGTCCAAAGTCCAAAGTGTAAAGTCTTGGCCAGCGGTGACCAAAATACACGATAAGATTTCTCCAGCGTGATTCCAAGAGTAAAACAATTACTTATGATTATTTATTTTGATTACTGGCTTTTTAAAAAATTATTTCCAATCCCTGAAACCGAGGACTTTTTTCCAGAATGTAAAAAGACTGTTCGTAATTTTTTTATATATTTTTTTTTTATCAAGAGTCAAGATTCTTGATAAATAAAAAAAAGACTCCCTCTGCAACTGATTCAGAATAATAGAGAACTTTATCTACAATGGAAGCCGTCAGTACATCGTGATCCACGCATCATCAACGTTGACGACCTCCGTCCGCTTTTTCGACGACGGTATCAACTTTTTCTGTACTCTCCCATACATAAATATACGTATATAACATAAAGGAGAATGAAAAGAGAAAGAGAAAGGTTCCCCACTGCATTTCCGAGTTTACGAGCTCGATGGAAGAGCAGGAAAGATCTTTTTGCTTTACGCCTGTTACCCTCTCTGTACACGAGTGAATCTCTCACATTCCCATATCCATAACACATTCTCGAAGCCCTTGACACAAGAAAGCCCATTACGTATGCGTGTATGAAGCTTCCAAGCATACCGAAAATTCCCCCAGCAGGCTTTCTTGCTGACGTCACCGAAAACAATTTAACTCGCGCCTTGTTGAAGTCGACTCTCTCATTTATTTGACTTTTACCTCTATTTTCAATGCAATTAAACTCTAATATAAAAATCGATCACATATTTATTATCTCGTTTGAATATAATTTTTTATTTTCATTTCGATTATTGTGATCCTTGGTCGTTTTATTGTATCGACTATCGAATGCGGGCACTCGTTTTAAATTAATAATTCATTGACAATTAGAGCTTCGCAGGTGGTCGGAATAAAAAGAGAAGGGGGACCAGAAATTATGGCGAGGGGAAAAAAAAGAGAGGGCCTCGAGGAATAACAAGTCGTGTGCTGTTCATGTACTATGTGTGGCATATGTTTGCAAAGGTGAATCATATATAGTATTATGCGTCTATGTTAAGAGGCTTATTAACATATAACCAACGTGCCACGCTTATCATTAGCATATTCGTTGTCGATAAGCATACGGAGCGATGTCTCCTCAACATATTTTCATTCCAGATATTAAATTTATAGAAATTATATTTTCATGCAGTTTGTGCTATATTTACACATTATTTAGAGCATTTCTCACACAAACTCGAAAACTTTAGGCGTAACATCTTTTTTGTACAATAAAGTAATTTCGTTGTCGATAAGCATACGGATCGATGTCTCCTCAACATATTTTCATTCCAGATATTAAATTTATAGAAATTATATTTTCATGCAGTTTGTGCTATATTTACACATTATTTAGAGCATTTCTCACAAAAACTCGAAAACTTTAGGCGTAACATCTTTTTTGTACAATAAAATAAAAGCATTCCAATTTTATTGGAAAAATATGCAAGAGATAGGGTTTTATTTTTAATATCTTTCAATGAAAAAGAGCGAAGTGTATTAAAAAAGGTAAATCGAGAAAAAAAACGTTCAACTCTCGATAACAACGCCGTTTATATGTACACATAAGCTTTTATTTATCGAGAACCTGGCTGAAAAACAACAATGGGAAATGAAAATAAAAGGAAAAAGGAAAAAAAAATTGCGGATACAGATTATCCGCGGATAGGGGAAAAAACGACTCGTACGAGTCGAAATTTCACTCGGTAATTGCCTCGTTTCGATGTAGTATACGTCAAACTTTTTGGAACACATTTTGATTAGCCTGATACTCTACATACATACATACAATTCCGATAAAACCAACAACGAGAGTACGTACAGGAAAACTGTACATTTTCAAGCCCGCCGAACGAACGAATCGAATTATTCCAAATGAAATTAAAGTCTCGTTCACTCTCGAACAATCCTGTGTGTCGCTGACCCGATCTCGATGGATCATGGTCCTGTATAGACGCATCATCCGTAGTGTAAAAAAAAAAAAAAAAGGGAAAAAACAACACCGAATACGTAAACGTAATCCATTCTGTAACGGATAAAAGTTTGCTGTCGTTAACGTCAAATGAGGTAGAATTTTGAGTAGAAAAATCAACGAGATTGTCAATGAAAACTAAAGTAATCCAGTATTTCTCGATCCCGATTGTTCTTCCCACAGCGTCCCCCCTTTCAGTTGCTTCGAAAAGCTGTTTTTTCGCTTCTACTTGAAATTAGCAATGTTCTGTTGAATTTGTGAAAAATGACACAACAGGTCCGTTGGCAAGGCACGTTTGCGTCCCCGCAGTTATCGATGTTAACCAATGACGATTTAATTGCCAAAAACTAAATATAGTCACGTTGCCACGTCGATATAGAAGAACGATGGGTTCGTCATTTCAATTGAACCCCAGGCGCCTATGTACGCAACATTTAGTGCTGGCAGGTTGCTTGAATGACTAGACACTAGGGTGCACTCGAATATTTCTCTCCAACTAGACACTCCCAACACAACGGGTCCGCTGATATTTCATCATTTCTTCTCCGAACACACGTTTGCGTAGAAAGTTCAACACAAAGGAGACAAAGTTTGAATACCATGACAAGTTGAGTAACCGAAAATGAAGCTTCAAGGAAGCCACAGTGAACGAACTGTCGATGTAGTCTCAGCATGTAAACGAAATGCATTCTGGATGCAAATAAATGACAGGAACTAATAAGAATAAGAAGTTCATACCCAAAGAGGGTTGCAAACCCAAGGATTCCATTGTTCAATGGAAAAATATAATTCAATATGGTAAAGATAACACTCGACGTCATGCTTCTTACATTCGTTGGAACTTGTTTACATTGAAAACTTTTTAAAAAAATAAGCTTTTCATTGCTCAGGTAAACAAAATGATTTAGATCGAATGAAATAATTTCCTAAAGTTCAATAGAACTGTATGAGGTCGCGGAACAAAGGGAAAAAAAAATTAAAAATCGTTGCCAGTACACTCTTATTGGCAATTTTTTTGCTAGTGACAGTTGACAACTCTGGAGAAGAAGGGACCATGCGATTGCTCAGAGGTTATCCGACTTGAAATAAAGCTTCATAGTTGTATGTGTCATAGACCCTTTTACTCGTATTTCCATGCGGTGGAGGTCAGTTGAGTGGAGAGTGCATTGAATGCAAGCTGCGCCATTGAATTTTGGGGTGAATGTTGAATACTATAATACACGTATATATGTCGTATGAAGCACGGAGAATGCAGTATGCATTTATACGTGATGCATTCTCGCCCCTGCCCTGTTCCCCAATCGACGAAGCAGCTTAAAGCTCGCGCGAAACAAACCATCGGCTACGTCACACCGCTCGGGTTGATAGTAGCGCGTCTATCGCGATCCTATATCGGCCCGAGTGCATGCGTAATTAATGAAACCAATAAAGCCGTTTGTACTCACGGAAATTCATTAAATTTAATTGGACGCGAGTAATCCTGCGGGTCGCCGAACGCGTTGACAGGACTTGTGTATATGCAAGGCGTTCTTGTCACAATTCATCGACATATACCTGTAGATATATATTTACATATGATATGTCTGTTGTAGAAAAATTACGGTGTAGATGTGTAAAGGATTTGAGTATTTAGACCCCTGGCGGTTGAAAAATGAAGGAATAAGTATATGCAAAAAGTGATAGAGTAGAAATCGAAGTAGAATCGTCGAATTTGTATAATTATGAAAAGTAAATTGATAATAAATGCGCTTTGGAAATGTGACGTTTGTCGATGCGGATGAGGGATAGAGAACTAGAAAACAATTCACTCACGTTCTTGCTAAAATTACGACAGTAGTGTGGAATGTAATGAGAGATGATGAACGTGTGTGAATAGGTGGACAATTTATCGTTGGTTACTGCCTCGAACACCTCTGAAACTTTATCCCAGTTTGCAGACGTTTGTCACATACGCGAAGCAGTAATCGCCCCGAGCCCTGAGCGCATTCGTTCGATGAAACGATTTAACTCGCTCTCCCACAGTTAGACGATTCTCTAGTACAAGGTGTGGAATTTCATCATGAGTTTTGGCTTAGCTTGCTAACGGTAATCCGGGCATATCGAGAGGTTGCAAATGAAAGGGCGTAGAAGAGAGAACGAAGCTGCATAGAGGAAAAAAACAACAATTTCAATTTGGTTGAGTAATGCAACTGCCAAGGTTTCAGAATGAAGATTTTTTCTACACATTCCATGTGGTCGGAGCAAGTAATTTTCACTTAATACTATTTACTGGATAGCAGACGATTAATCGGAGCTCGTTTAATGCACAGTGGACGTTTCGGAGCCAGTGTGTATTTCGATATTAGTCCCTCACTCGTGGCCTATGGACATAACCATGGTGAAATACCTGGCCACAGGGAGAAAGAGATAGTGGACAGCATGAAACCCACAGAGGAAGCATGTTCACACAGAGGATGCATTCGGGTTTGCCGGAAACGTGTCCCAAACGAAATCTCGTGGAATCTAATATAACCCCGTGGAAACCCTCCCACTGAGGATGCATTAGTGGAATGAATGCCCTCTCTATTGGTCATATGCAACGTTAACTGGGCTTGGACCATCAGCAGGAGCGATGAGGTATACTATTTGCATGGCATTATACTTCGCCCCCAGCTAAATGTCGACTGCTGCCGAACTAAAGGTCTCTGACCGATTCTAACCAACCTCATGTACGTTACGAGTTGAGACCTTTTGTCTGCCAGCTAAGCTTCTATGGTATGGACGGTACAAACTACCGAAGCAGCACTCCGCGCCGCGTAGAACTGTTCTCTGTATGTCACCCACCTTCGATACAACCTCCACCACCATCAACATGGAAGTGGGAGGCTACGAACCCGCCGCGCATCTCATTGCCGTTCAACCGATTCCCTTGCACTAATTATACGCCTATAGTCCGGTCCTGTGTATCAGCCCTCTTGTCCAGGTGATAATTGTATTACTATCCTATCAACGTGATTGCCATTCCTCGATGCTTGCATCGGAACACGCTTTTGCCATCAGCCTCCAGATAGATAATCGTCATATTATCCTAGAATCGTTTGATGTCCCATTCATCCCTATAAGAATCCGTTTGGAATCGTTTCACTAGCTCAGTTATAGGACACAGCAAACTCTCTCTGACGGCTTCGTAATGAAACTGTAATGCCTGGGTCAACCTTACTGCTTATGTGGGATTTTCACGGTTGGAAGGAAATAATGGCGTTTGCCTATCCATGTTTACCAGCCAGATTCACTTAAGCCTCACTATTTTGAGGTTTATTTGTTCGTGACATTTGTCATCAACTAATCGAAAACTCTTCCCTCCTCATTGCAGTCTCAGCACTTGCTGAATAAAGTCTATTCATGTCCAGGCTGATGATCCACCGTATCAGCACACGATGCAACATCGAGACTATAAATTCTTCAATGCGCGGTACACTAACTGATAAGAGAGAAATAAGGAATCAAGGAGAAAGAAGAGAAACGCGATATCGTCGCGGTGATCCTCGTAAATATCGTGTGCACGTTCGAGATACACAAACTTCGAGAAGTTACAAGCCGAGGGCACGCGAGATCGATGATCCTCCAATCTCACAAATTCGTCGAGATTCCCTACACAGGAAGATGTAATAAATTTGTCTACTGAAAAGAGACAAATCTTTGCTTAACCCTATAAATTGAATGAGTCTAGCGGGGAAGGTCAGCTTTATATGGTGAGTCTGACAAGGTGAAGAGAGCAATGGCGAACGTCAGAGTAATTACGGAAATCCGGTTACAAGAGCTTTGTGCAGGTGCATACCATACAAACGGTGAGTACTTTGCGCAAATCTTTATAATAATATACGATAAATAATAGTGTGTGCTCGGGCACGTGAAAAGTTCGAAACACGCGATATGCAAATATCCAAATATAAAGTGCACACGGTTTAATAACACACACGCTCTTCTGTAAATCACCACGCGAACGGCCCTTTCCGGGGGGTTTCTTCTTTTCGATCTGGAATATTTTACCAACTCGCATTAATTAGAGGGTCACGAAGTTGTAGCAGGTGTCACTGTTTTACCAATGTGATTCAACACTTTTACCTCATGGTTTAATTATGCAAAAACCTAATCCAAAACAACGTGGACTAGCAAACCTTGCTAGCGTGAAAATTCGAATTTTTGGTGCTAACTTATGGCGAATCTTAAGGGTGATTAGCAATGGCTACACTAGTCGAAAAGACGGTACACCACTGAAGAGAGAGATTCGTAGAAAAAAAAACTCAAATAATTAACATTGAGGGGGTTAACTCGGCGGAAACATTTTGAAAATCTTTTTTTTCTAAATAGAGTTTACCACTGGATGATGTAATTGCGCCACCACGAATCACTGTACGACCACCAAGAGATTTATGCTAAAAAAAATCAATTTATTTGACTTGAGAGGGCGAACTCAGGAGATGTGACTTATCAGCAGCACTTTGTGTTATCGTTCGATGCGAGACGCTGCAAATAAATGAACTCTGAAATACCGACCGACGGTAAAATAGATTTGGCGAGATTTCATTCGCAATCGATCAAATTTGCGCTCCAGAAGAAAGTTATCATTAAGTCGACACAACAATTTTTGTTATTTGAAAATAACTTGTAGATTTGTACCACAAAAAATGATTCCGATCATTATTTTTCAATTACAACGATGTGAATATTATCAAAATGTACTCTAAACGAATATGTACGAGATGAATCATCACGTGCGATGGTGGTGTAATGGTCAGCATAGTTGCCTTCCAAGCAGTTGATCCGGGTTCGATTCCCGGCCATCGCACATTTCTTTTTACTTTTTTTAAACTAATTCATTCCCGATAATTCCATCAACAGTTTTTTTTTTTTTTTTCCAATAATTAGCAAAAAAATCAAAGGTCCAGGAAAAGGGACACTTGAATGGAAAAGCAAAAATAAATTCCGATACCGGGAATCGAACCCGAGCCTCCTGGGTGAGAGCCAGGTATCCTAGCCACTAGACCATATCGGATTCTTGGATAATATTCTCTAAAACTATTATTTCAACATGTTTGAACTATAACACAAAATTAGAACAAAATTGGACAATTTTCATTAAATTATCACCTCGTACGAATTGCTATAAAGTCTGAATATAAATCGCGTTATTTAATGTCGCGGATATATTCGGAGGATCAAATTAAACCTAATTTAAAAAATTAGAAAATACTATTTTTACAAATTAAATTAATTTGTTGTAAAAAAATATATTTATAAAGTTCTTCGACGAATATTTGACAATAAAATTATTGTATTACTCCTTTTTAAACCTTAACTTATTGTTATCGAACTATTTTATAATTTACTTTCATCTATTAAATTATGTGATTAAACAATCTTAAATTGTTTGATTTTTTTAAAAAGATTGGATGGAAAATCGAAGGGTTGGATTGGTTAAAAAGTGAGAAAACGTTGCAGTTATTTTAGTGTGCGTTCTTCGAGGCCTCGATAGGTCGATCGAGTGAAAATGTCCATGGAGATCCGGCAACGCTGTATACGAACGCGGGAACGATGCCCCTGGTGCATGGGAGCCATACGAGTGTATTTGTGTTGGGGTTCAGTCCGTTTAGTTCCTCGGTAGTGACGTGTGTAGTGAGACGCGTTTCCCGCAGCGTTGACGGATCTGATTTTTATTCTTTTTGTTAACAAAATACATCAGACTTTGTAACAAAGACCGTGACAATTGTACGCTCGCGTCATTTATAATGTGAGTGGAGAAACAAAAATATTTCGTCGTGCTGTGGATGGAGAAAAGATAGAAAGAAAAAAAACACTGTTCCAGGACGACAGGAACGTTTTGGGGCAGTCGATCAGCGGGGAGGGTGAGTAGGAACAGCTGAATGTCATTTTTTCGCTTTTAAAAACATCGTCAAATCGAAAGACAAATCATTTGAATGATTGTGTACCGAAAAATGCAACAATGATGTTGAAAAATCCACACTGGTTTGACTGCACTGTACGAATTGTCGCTACGTTTTTTCTTTGTTTTCATTAGAAATTCATGTTCGATTGACAACGAAAAAAATCAACAATGGAAAAATCACATCGGGATATTCTTAAACATCTACGAAAAAATATAATTGAAGACTTGCACGTCCACAATGTCCTGTCGCCTCTCAGCGCCGAATATGTCCTCCAATCTGAGGACATCATTAAAATTGAATCTGGACTCACTGCAGAAAAGAGAGCACAAATTTTACTCGATATACTGCCAAGGTGAGTTGTCAATCTTGCTTTTTTTTAATAATAATCCTTTTTCCAATTGCACCCAAAGTTCTTTTTTATAAATAGAAGAATAATGAAAAAACTTGTGACATTTTCCAAAAATCTCATAGCTGTCACCAGTTTTTTTAACCCAAAACGATTGAATTAATTAAGACGGATATAAATTTAATTAATAAAAACAATGAAAACTTATCATACTTCCAATGGAAATATTGAACAAAGGGCCTTTTTTCTAACCCTTCGGCTGCACTCCTGTTGACACAACTGATTTTTTAACACTTCTTTCTTCGACTTGCACCATTCAATGAGAATTTATGAATAGTGATGTTTTTAGACTCAAAATTCCTCAAATATTTAGCACATCCGCTAAATATTTTTGGATTATTAACCACTTGCCGTCAGTGTTTTATTTGAAATTTTTCACTAAAATCTTAACTCCAATAAATAAATCACTGCGAACAATATTTCAATTGAATTGAATAATATTGACAAAAATTCATCACCGTCAAATATTGTTGAGTGAATAAATGTTCAAGCCACATTGCTGCTCACAAATTTTTTTCTAATATTTATATTTTTCAGTTGTGGCCCTCACGCTTTTGATATATTCCACGAGGCACTGAGATATCATTATCCATGGCTGAGTAACGCTATTGACAAAATGTTGGGTACCCAAAATGGAGAAACGTTTGACATTCCTCGGACGCCAAGTCCCGGCTCACCAAATTTGCCACCGCAGCCATCGATTAATATCAAGAGAGAAGTGAAGGTGAGAGTATTTCCAAAATATCGCTTAGAAAGAAAAAAAAAGGCATATTCACATTCCTAACAATGCCAATAGAAATACCTTTTAATAGCCAACCACTTGAAAAAAATGAATCATCGTTTGGCTTAGCTTTTGTCACACCTTTGATGCTATCAAATGATAAGATAAAATCCATTAAATGAGAAATTCAATCTCAATAAATTCATCTTTCTCTTCCTGAGTAATACTTTTTTGTTGTTATTTTTTTTTTTTTAATTATTATTTTTTTATCATCCAAACCTACAAGGTTAACTGATTATTCATCCGTTATGCATTCGTTCAGGACTCTGAGACCGTAAGTTGAAAATAAATAAAAACAAACTTCGAATTTTCACAACTATCACTCGTTAATTTTCAACGATCTTGAAATTCGACCTTTCAAACTTGATTATCGTGCACTCACACTTATACACTTGGCTATAAAAATAAAAACCAGAAAAATCGAAATCAACAATCGTTTTTTTCGTACTATGAAACATCAGTTGGAATTTATACTTTTACAATGTTTTTTTTTTTTTTTTTCATGCTTTTTTTAATTAAACGAAACTGAATAATTGACAATTTTGCATAATTGGAATTTTCTCTTTGGGATTTAAATTTAATAATGAAAATATTATGATTTCTAGATGGCGCAATTGAAACGTGCACTTCAGAAAATTGAGCCAGGAGGTTATTTAGCGTTACACGGTATGAAAGGATTTGGTAAATCGTGTTTAACTGCAAATACCCTCAAGGACACAGCATTAGTAAAAACCCTATTCACCGTACGTAACCCATTGTAGCACATAATCCTTTTTCGTGTTTCTAACTCTCGTATGTGTTTAAATAAAAAGCATCATCGACACTTTTCATCTTTCGTTGCAATAATTTCAATGTAAAATATGATTTTTTACTCATATTTCACAGAACAAAGTTTATTGGATCAAATTTGGCTACGAGAGATCGGTTGATGACGAAATTTTGATTCAGCTCAACTTTTTGTACCATCAAGTCAGAGATACTGATCCACTGAGTACAAATGTTCATTCGGAACCACTAAAAGAACAACTCATTCACTCGCTTAAAAATCATTTCGGCAAAACCGAAAATCGCAACTCACTTCTCATCCTCGATGACGTTGGCAGCAAAAAAATCATCGACGTCTTTGACTTCCATTGCAAAACTTTGGTCATTACGACTGACAGTGATTTGCTGGAAGGAAAAAGACGCGAAATCATAGAGGTATTCACTTTTGTGTGTGTGTTTTTTTTTTCTTTTCATCATTAATTTATTTTTTTAATCTATTTTTATTTTATGTGAATAATTATTCATAGGGTTGATCGTCAAAAATAGAATTTTGGGCAAACCGGTCAATTTGGTTGGGAAAAAAAACTCTCCGCCAAGACGTAACGATCTTTTGCATTTATTGCAAAGTAAAAAAAAATAAAAATAAAAACAAATAAACTGTTTATTAAGAATTACTGATAATGAACGTAATTTAGAAAATGATAAGAAAATGAAACAAAATCCTTTTCACCCTTTTAAGATGTTTTGTGATAAAAAAAGTGGAAATGCTGATAATAAAAAAGCAGCTCGAACAAATCTGCACTTAATCAGTTCGAATCCGTCATAATATTGATTTATATCTCTGTGTTACGTACCAAGACAAAATTACGTGTAGCTAAAAAAAATTTCATCTATCATATCAATAAAGATAAAAAAAATTCGATTTGTACGTCATTTTGTATTTTTTTTATTGTAACGTTGTAGATAAAATATGTAAACAGTGGTGTGGAAGGTTAACAACTTTTTTGGCTGCTTCACAATATTTTTTCCCAATACATTGATTTTAGTTTTTTTTTTTTCTCGAGTTTTCTGTCACTTTTTTTTGAAAATTCTTGCAATTATTTTTTTTGTTGTTATAATTATTAATTAATTTATTTGATTTCAAGATGAGAGATGGCTTCACCGAGGCAGAGAGTCTTGAACTTTTTGCAGAAGTATTAAAAGTCGATGTACGAGAATTGCCACCAGAGGCAAAAAGGATTCATGAGGAATGTAACGGAATGCCAATTCTGATAGCAATGTTTGCCGCCCATTTCGAAGATTTTCAACACGATATGCAAGCAAACGATGAACGATGGCGTTATTATTTAAATGCGTTGCGTGCTAAAGATCCGTCAAACAGGTATCGTTGATCGAAATTTAATTTATTGATTGAAAACAATAATTACGAAAAGTTGATGCTAAAAATTTTATTCATTTTTTTCCCCAGGGTAATGGAACAATTTTTGTCGAAGCAACGAGTCATTTTTGACATGTGCATCGACCGACTGAGGCCTGATGTCAAAAAGAGATATGAGGCATTGGCCATTTTTAGTGAAGACGTAAACATAATGCCTGAGGTATAAAAAATTACTAAATTCATTTCGTTCTTCAACAATTGTATAAATTTATTATTATTTCCAATATTTTGAAAAAAATTTCCTTATAAAGCTCTGAAGACAATCCTTATTCGTAATTTTTTTCTCCAATTTCCAAAATCGATCTGACAGTAAATCAAACACATGGCACTGTCATAACAAATTATATTCTAGAAAAAAATCACATTTTTTAATAAAAAACTTAACGTTTGGTGTAATTCAGTAAAAAATTTGTTAGCGATTGAAATTATACTTTTAAAATATAATTGAAATTTTTTTAAGGAATTTATAAAACCTACTGATCATTCTTAAGGGCCAAATTTTTTATCAAATCGACTCAGTGAAACTCTGATGAAATAAAATTTTTGGCTGATTACAATAAATAAATTATATCAATGTTTTTGTTTTTTTTTTTTCTTCTGTTAGACTTTGGCAATTTTATGGGGTGGCGAAAGATTTGCGGTGGAGGAGCAAATGGTAGATTTGTGTCACAAGTCACTAGCCGCAAAGCACTGGAACGCTGATCTCAAGAGTTACGTGTACGGAGTGCACGATTTGTTATTGTGCCATTTGAGAAAACGGCTGGGTGCAGATAATCTGCGTGAATTGCATCGTTCGTTTGTGGAAAAATATCGAGTATATTGTAAGAATGATTTTTCGAAGTTGCCAAAGGACAATTACAGTTTTTCGTACTTGGGGCATCATTTGGAGCAAGCAGAATTATACACAGAGTTTCCCCGGTTGTATCTCGACTTTGATTTCATCAGAGAAAAGATTTACACAACTGGTTTGAGCGACCTGTTGATAGATTTGAAGAAATATAGAAAATTAATAATCCAGGACGATCCAAAGATCGAGGAAAAAGTAGTGGACTTGGAAAATTTTTTGGAAAATCGTGCTGGTGCTATTGCTGAACAGAGACAAAAAAAATGTCTCGATTTGATTCAAATTGGCATGAATTATACAACGAAAAAATATGTTTATGAAAAAACTCGTGAATTAGCTCATTCGCTGAATACGAAACTCTTCGTAACCCACGATGGTCCTGCTTTCACGTTGTCCTCATGTGACGAAATACCTCCAGGAGCTAAAACAGCTTTTTTTACTGATGATCCTGACAAAATTCTCATTGGTTATTATGACGGTCAGGTGCGTTTATGGGATTGCAATACTCGGGTGCACAGCTTGTTCAGCTGTCATTCCGAAAATTCACCCATCAATAAAATCATCGTCTCTCATCATGACGATTATTTTATTACTCTCTCACAACACGGACACATACAACATTTTCAACTCAGCGATGACGACTATAATCGTGAGGTTCGAAGCCCTCGAGAAAAACAATTGCATTGGAAAGGCTTGTTTGGCAACAAAGCAGCCAAAGTTGAAGGACTATTTTCTATCGATGAAGAAACTATCACTGACATGGCACTTTCTCAATTAAATGGACGATTGGATCGTATTGGTGTTTGCACCGATAGTGGAACCATCAGGGTACAAAAAAAAAACAACTTTTTATTCATTTATATTTTCATTTTTACACAAATATTTAATTCAATTCATTAGTTATTTATTTATTCAACTCATTTTTTCAAATTTTATTCTTTAATTTTTAATTCAATCAATTTTCAATTTTATATAATTTTTTTTCAACATTTAAATTCATTTATTTACTGATTTTCAGATATGGTCGATCGATGGCACGGTTATTTATACCAGCAAAGAAAAATGGTGAGTTCTGGATTCGTTCTCCAATTGTTTTATTATCAAAATCCACGAAAAATAGATTAATTCTTTTGTAATTTGATTGTGAAATGGAAAAATGGATTGGAAATTAATAAATCAATTGATTTTTCTTTTCAGTTATTCTTTCCTGCGAATAGCCTTCACGAGGAAAGGTGCGATGCTTCATTTAATCGACAACGAAGGTGTGCTCAAATTTTACGTTCAACAGATCGACGAAGGAATAACATCATATTCTTACGTATCGATGTGGAATGCAAAAATAAAAAAGGAAAAAGATGTTGTGTTTTTTGGACCTCTTCCATGCAACGAAAGATCGCTCATCGTTGTTACCGATTCAGCAGCCGTTCATGTCAAGTGGAAAGAAGAGTGTGCAGGAAATTATCCTAATTCGGTTATACAAGTTCACAGCTTTATTAAAAAAACCAGAGCCCATGTCGAACCTCCGGAAACTCGATTCACATCGGCAGCACTTACTCACGATGGTAATTATTTAATTATCTCCGATTCTATGGGCTCCGTAAACGTTTGGAACTTCAGTAGCGGATTTGAACCTGTTGCCACTTTCAATGGACACGTTACCTCGTTGGATACTTATTGGCACGGAGAGGATTGTCATTTGGTACGTGTGGTCAATGTCAAATTTTACTCTGATCATAATTTCATTCAATAATTATCAAAAAGTTCTTTCTATTGATTTCCAATCGTAAATTAATTTATAGAAGTCAAAAGTAATTTTTTTCTTTTTCTAACACAATTACAGATTTGTGGTTGTGGAAAAAACGTGGTTTACAGATGGGAGTTGGCTCTGGAAGAATTGCCAAAATCTGTGAGGTCCGTTAGAATTTTTTATCGGAATTTAATATTAAAAATATATATATATCGTAAAATTTCTTCATTTTTATGAATATTTCAGAAAACCATTATTCGACGCTGTGATGAAACCTTTGGGAGAAGACAATATTATTGCAAAGGAGGTTCACGTGGTAAAAGAGTCGGGCACGAGTGCGAATGAAGTAACGGTGAATCTTTATCACGGTAATACGTTAATCGCAAAAACTAAACCGGTCGAAGGAAGCATCGTAAGACTCAGCCTAAATTCTACCGGCGATAAAATTCTCTACGCTGATGATAAATGGTCCGTCATGCTTTTTGACGTTAAAACAAACATTTCGACTCCTCTGACGAAATTGACAGTCGCACCAAATATTGTCACTTTTGTCACTGTTGCTGATTCAACTTCCATTGTTTGTGGTGAAAATGACAATTTGAAGGTACATCTTATAAAAGTTCGTTAAAAATTCAATTATCAGAATTTTTCATTAAAATTAAAAAAAAATAAAAAATAAAAAAACTACTAACTCCTGGTTTTTGCTCGAAAAATATGCGTTTTTAATTTATAACGAAAAAGCAACATATGAAAAAATTTGTTTAAATGGGAAACGTGGTTGTTCGTCAAACTCTAAACTTCATTAAACTTTTATTTAAAAAATTTCTATGTTTTTAAATTCCTATAAACAGAAACAGCTAACAATATTAGATTTTTTTGCGAGTTAGATTCGAGTTTCGAAAAATAAACGAGACTAACACGTTAATTAATGAAATTTCTAGGATTTTATTTAATTTTTAATTATTTTTTGTTTTTTTTTTGTAGATAATATTTGGCAAAGTTCAAGCAGTTGTAGAAAATACAGGATACGTAATATCGATTTACACGATCAACAACGAGTACGTAGTGACATTGGCACGAAATGGAATGATTAAATTTTGGCGAGTCCATGAGACAAATTGGAATCTGATAAACGTCTTATTCGTTTGTGCTGAAAACGAAACTCTCTGCTACAGCAGTTTTAATGCAAAAGAAAATTTGCTTGGTTTATTAAAAGCAAATGGCGAAATGTTTATTTATGAAGTAACTACAAATAAGAAGGTCGATCCTCCGATCTTTGAGAGTGAACAGTACGTCAAATTTCCGTACAATCAAAGATTAACTTGCTGCGAATTTTCTAAAGACGACAAATATTTGGCGATCGGTTTAGAAAATGGTGACATATCGGTAAGAATGTACTTTTTATTACATTCATTTAGAATTTTTTCTCGATATTTTCATGCTGTCAGAAGAATAAATATTTTCGTCGCATTAAAAGTTAAAAAATATTTTTTTTTGGTGATAAAAACGACGAAATATTAATTTTTAAATTCAATTAATAAAATAATAAGAATTACTTCTTTTTAATTCAAACGTCAACGAGTCTTTGGTGCCTGGAAACACAAACGATGCAGGGAGATAAATAAAAGTAGAAAATTATCGTTGCAGCAATAGCAACAAGGGACAATCTTGAATTTTAGGCGATTTTTATTAAACAAAATACAAACATTTATAAAAATTTATATTTTGCTTAGTAAAAATCGATCATGATTCAAATTTGTCCCCCATTTTTATTGCTGTGACGATAATTATTGTAACTGTAACGTGACAATTATAAAATAATTGAATTGCCTAATAATTCTGACATTTTGGCAATGTCACTTTATTCCTACGATTCACAAGATATTTTTAAAAATATATTTCTTCAAATTTGCATAAATAATAGGAAAAAATAAACACTATGTTAATTGAGAAAATTCGGAATTTAAGTTACTGTGGAAATGAGAAAATTAGTAACTTTTCAATTGTTTGTCAAAACAGATTTTCGATGTGGACAATCGTTGCGAATTGTCTCGTTTGGTGCTTCATGGCAACGAAGTTCGAGAGCTTCATTGGGCGCCAATAAGTCACGGAGCTCCGATATTATTGTCGGTTAATTGTGACGAATTGGCTTGGTGGAACGTGTCTTTATTGAGCGAAGAAAAAAGGGAGAATCGTCGTGGTCGTATGGGAATAACGCGAAGTACATCGAGTCACAGTTTTAGTCCAAGGTCAAGTATAAGACAGAGTAAATCGATGGGTGCAGAAATTTCGAACGGAATAGCTGCGCTGTCGATCAAACCGTCGAACGGGAATGCGACGAAAAATGAAAAATTCAAAAATGGTCATCAAAACGGTATTTTTGATGCGAAATCTTTTTGGAAAAACAAAAACGCCAAACATTCAAGCAAAACAGCTCTGTTGACGCTCGTCCCTTTGCCACCGAGTTGCAACTCTAAAATTTGCGTCTCTGACGATTTTAGCCAATTTTTGTCTATTGACATACACGGCGTCGTAAGTAACTTCAAGTTTTACAATAACGACGCGTAATACGTATGAAATACGTAATTTTTTTTTAAATCATATAGAAATTTCATTTTATTGGGTGAAGACTTATGTCGTCGATAAAATTGGAAAAAAGAAAACAAAAATTTCAAGCCCTTCTCAAAGGCTCGAAGATTTTTTGAGTTTCAACAATCTTAGAATGAAATTTTCGTGATTTTCTTATAATTTTTAATGATATTCATTGTTGCTCGAATTTTTAAAATTTTATTTCGGTTATTTGCTCAATATCAATCATTTAACAAAAACATTCATGATTTCGTCATAAAAATAACCCAGAAATTTGGAGTTCAAGGAGTTTTTATGTAATCAGAAAAAATCTCGAGTCTCTTTAATTATGAAACGGTAGTAACGAGACAAAGTAAAGAAAAAAATGCATAAAAAAGTACTTTTTAAACGATAAGTGCCTACGTCTGAAAAATGAATTAATTAGTATTAATATTCAGTCAAGTTTAGATGAAAATTTTATTGCGGTACAGCAATAACAGTCAGAAAATGTGAGAAACAACAAAAAAAAACATTATTTCGTGTAATTTGTGCAAATGCCACGAAAACGCGTGATAAATTAAGAAAATGGCGCTGTGAACGAATCACGAAACGGGGGAAAAATGGTGGAGGGTTTTATATGATAAATTGTTACCAATTGTGCTCGTGATTTTCGTTTAAAATCGATTACGAAACTCAGTGATAGAGATTAGTTGATCGTGCATTAAAATAATATTTAAAAAAAAAAAATTTAATGAAAAAAAAAGAAACAAGCAATCGAGGTGACTAATGGACTGCGTGCTAAACGATTGAGTGCTCAATTTTTACAATTATTTTATACCAAGTTTCCTTATTACCATGAAAGCAAAAAAAAATATATTAATAATGATATATTTGTGGAAGCATCAACTGACAAGTGAAAATTTCCATGAATCGACATTGTCATCAAGATTTTTCAATGAATAATCCGTAATTTTGAACCGAATGTAATGCACAAAGTCTTATTTTGTTCGTAATGAAATCCTTCACGAATTCACCACGCGGATTTCTTCTAAACTTGATATTTCTGGTGCCGCAGTCAACTTTTAAATAAACGAACGAAAACCTTTCATGAATAAGTTGCTGTAATTTCTAAATAAACAAACTTACGACAAAATAAAAATGGTCAATTCGTAGAGGATTTCTTTACGAATAAAACAAGACGTGTTGCATTGAAATCGGTTTAAAAATACGAATTACTCGATTATTAGATGAAAATAAAGAAAAATTCAAAAATTGAAATTATGCTTCGAAAAATTCCGATGAAAGTTACCAACGTGGAAATTTATATTCATTCGTTGATAACTTACAAATCTATCCTTGTCAATATTTTTCTATATCAATAAGACTGGATATGAAAAGATTGTAAAAAATCGTCACTCGTTCGACTTGCGTGCAGTTAAGTGGTCACCATAAAATCGCGAGAATACAAGCAACACTCGCTTAACTTAACGAATAATTAGCGATGTCACGAAATCGTGAAATTAATTGCATTTACAAAAAGAATGCATTTTGAACAAATTGAAAAAAAAACAAAAGAGCAAAAACGTATGTCACAAATAGATTTAAACTTTTTTATACAACACGGAGCGAATCCGATCAGCGTTTAGCAACGTTTGCAGCATTTAATATTAACCCTAATCCAGACACGACATGACACGTATTCATGACATTAATACATTTTTTTATCTTTTTTTCCATAAGGTTTCGATGTACTGTTACGGGAAAGCAAAAATGCATTTTTCAAATTTCTTCAATCATTTTTTCATTGTTCTTGAGTTTTTTTTTTTGATCAATTCTGCCTGATTATACAAAGATCTGAGGGAATTTAATATTTTTTTCATGAAAAGTTCACAGTTGTCAGTTTTAATGTCAAAAATTGACAGATTTGCATTTTTAAGATTATTTTTAATATTTTCTCATTACATTTTGTACGTTGAGTCAAATACAGTCAAAAATTTATGAAATTATGTGATTCGCTGACTTAGTGCAGAGCCAGCATTCATTAAAAATCCACCGGGGTCATTACGACCCAGTGTGACCAACCCGAAACTTTTGAATGGTGTAAAAAATTCCCATAGAGTTTTATCGCTGTGATTTTTTATCAAGTGCAATAGAATATATTTTTATTTATTCATTAAAAAAAAAAAAAAAATGTCCCATTTGGACAACAATGGAAAGACTTGGAAATTGTGAAATAAAAAAAAATTTTGAACCACGGGAACAATTGAACAATTGATTAATGAAATTTAATAAATTTTGTCATTTTTGTAGTAAAGTCACTTTTTGGCTATTACTTTATTGCAATGAGACTGACTCGTTTGTATTATTCATGGTTGTATTTAAAACAAAGCAACAAATAATTGCTCACTCTTTATTTTGAACGTAATTTACGTTGCTACTCGGATTCGCTCTGCAATATACGTGCCTTATAATTAAATATATAAGAATAATTTAAAAATTTCTAAAGGGGGCTGAATTATTTCGAAGAAAAACAATAATTCGTGCTCTCGAAAATCTAGGATACTTTTTTTATTTCGAAAACTCTGCTCAGCTGTTTTTCTTCCACTTTTTAGAACGAAACCGAGCGTATACTATTTTTTCTCATACGGTATACGTACGCCAATTCAATGCCAACATTTTTACTGTTAAGCCACACGAAATAGTTCACGACGATTCGGTCTGTTCCAATGAAAAAATGTCTTGTTCTCAATTTCGAACAATAACAAAATAATTCATCAAAATCTTCGAAATATTCAATTTTTAATGGTTTTCATGTTTAAAATTTTATATATTATTGCAATGAGAGAATTTTATTCACTATTTTATTGGAGGGAAAAAGAATTTTCATTTTTTCAACAATAATGTTATTTCAGTGAATTTTAGCTGAAATAGAATTTTTGTGTTTATTTTTTTTTTTTTTTTTTTTTTCGTGAATCGATTCGAGCTGGAGATTTTTTCTCGGACTGACTGAATCTCGTAAAACTTTTCTTCCGATACTTCCTGCAAATGCATTTATTAGCTGTCAACGATTCGTTGATGTTTCTAAGAAACAAAATCTCAATGATTATTTGCTCACAATCGCTCGGTTTTTATTGTTTACTTTTATTTTGTGAAGAAATTCGAGCTCAACAGACGTTATCTTGTGATTACGACGAATCAATCAAGAGAGTACACAATCGAATTTTTTAACAATTTTTTTCTCGTTTTTTAATTCCACAAATTTATATCAAATTTTGTCGATCTTTATACTTACGATAAGTTTACACATTTTTCTCGATTTTTAAAAATTTATCATTGAATTTCTCGATTTTGCGGTTTAACCAAATATCACAAAATAAAAACTCGTCTTTTTTTCACACAAGTTCAAGATTTTTTTGAAAACAAAAATCAGTATTATCCAAATAATTTTAAAGTTTTTCTGTCGATGACTGAAATTTTGAAATTAAGCAAAAAATGATCAATTCTTTACCAAATTTTTTTTTTTTTTTTTACTGTCTGAACAAAACAACTTTAATATCAAAACTGAATATTTACAAATCGAGAATGAGTATTTTATCGTTTTCGTACTCTCCCTAATTGATATGTCGATGAGTCCACTGAATAAAAAAAAAATAGTGTCTGTAAATACTCCCGTAATTAATATTTAAATTTCATCAATTCACCGCAAAGCGATGGTTCAGGTTTTTAATTTTTTTTTCCTGTGCCCCGGTGGTGAAAGATTTCAAAGATAATCAATACATACGTGTAATAATCAATTTTTATTAGACAATCTCTGCATGATTTTAATCGTTAATCAATTAAAGATCAAAGAATATTAAGAGGAAGAATTGTGATGAAAATTGCATTGTTGGAATGCAACAAAATTTCGACTTTCTTTTTTTTCATTAAAAGTCCAGAATTTATATGGCGGCGTAACAAAAACTGAATCATTCATTCCCAAAAACTAAATAATGCAAAGAAAATCTAATCATTTTGAAACTCAAGAGAGATAATCAACAAAAAGGAAATATTTTTCATTGCGTTCCAACCATACAATTATGACATAGAAAAACAATTATGAATGCAAACAGAGAGAGAGAGAGAGAGAGAGAGAGAGAAAAGAATTTATATAAATAAGCAGTAAATTTAATGAATATTCTTCCACATAATAGCGAAGAGTCCAATGTATTTGTCGTACATGCAACGAAGGTGCGATTGATATCAACAAAAAATGAAATAATTATTTATGGAGCCTCGCATTGCCCAAAAGACTATCGGGTTGGTGTAATAAAAACGAAAAAAAAAAAAAAGAAAATTTAACCCTGGAAGTATACGCATACTCAGAGCATTTGTTAATTCAAGAAAAAAACAGTTGTGCATCTCGTTTAAAAAGTTTTTTGGGGGCGGAACCTGAATAGCGACACTAGAAAAAGTTTAATTCTAAAATTCTTCGGCTCAGATTCAGCGATGAAGAATTTTACATATATTTGATAACGATTCTGCAAATTTTTCATTACTTGTATATTGTCAGGTTAATATTTAAAGTATTGTAACAAAAATTAACGTGCGATCGATTTAATTTGTGTATTAAACTTGGCGCAAATCCATTGAGAAAATTCAACGCTCGCTCGATTAGCGCGAAGCAGTTATTTGATTTTAATTGTTTAAAAAAATCGTTAAATTCAATTGTTTAAATAATTGTCTCGAATTCACACAGGAAAGAATTATGTAAAAAGTAAAAAACCGCTGGATTTTGTTTGACACAAAAATTGGGCATGATAAATTGTACATTGGCGTAAGATCCAGGCAGATTCGAAAAATTAATCTGCATTTACGAAATATGTGCGAAAATTTTTTTATGGGAGTCAAGAAAAACTTGAGAAAATGATCAAGAACTTTCTAAGTCAGGTTCCCCCCTTAATAAGATGGAAGAGTTTGGTGATGAAAGAAAAAATGGTCAACAGCAAGGAAAATATTTATTTTCCACAGTCCGTGAGTTTGAATTTAGTTTTGAATTTTGCGTGGGGTCATTTTGCCCCCGAGTATACTTTGGGGGTTAAGCAAAAAAAAAACAATGATGAATTGGCAGAGAAAGAAAATTTCGAGTCCGCGTCGAGAGGGGCGGACGCAAGGCTCAATTTTTTTCATTATTTTTATTAATACATAATAATATATATTTATCTTTATAAACCATTTTGTATTTTAATATTCGTTAAAAATATTTATATGTATATCTAATAATAAAAAAAATACATAAATAAAAAAATTTTGTACATAGAATTAAATGGCGTTGTTTCTTTGTAACAGTTCGGATGGAAAAATCGAGATTGTTGCGAACACTTACTTTTGTTTATTTGGTGAGCATATACGTATACCGCTCGGTCGCTGAAATAGAATTCACGCTGTTGCGTAACTCATTGAACTTGGCAGAGACTCGACTCTCGAAATATTTGGTCTTGAACCCTGGGCCAATGTCGATATGCACTAAATGTGTAGACACGTCATTAGTCACTAACGAATACGGATATCCGCGATCTTTTCTTCGATTGTAAACAACGCACTACACTCGAAAGACCCGCGGCCATGTTTACAAGTTGACAACAACAATGCGCGAGAAAGAAACTCGAGACAAAAGTTCAACTATTTGTTGTTCTCGCTTCATTTTCACAATATTTTCACTTTTGTCAGCAAAAAACATATTAAGCGATCCAAGGATCCTAGAAAAATGAACTAAAACGACTCTATGATTTTTTATCACTTCGCACACGTAGGTATCTGTTTCCCGCTTTTCCGCCAACTTGAGTCAATCGTTCCAGAGTCTCGATTTCCGGTCAAAAGAAAAGTACATAAACGATCTACGCTTTTCATTTTATTGTATTCGGTCAATTATACGAAGAGTGTTTTATAAATAACTCATTCAAGTTCAATTTTTCATAAAGCCTGTGTAGTTTAATGGTCTTTTGTTTTTTATTCGTTTTAGTAACCGTATCCCCTCGACTGACGGAATCAAAAACGAACTAATTCAAATGAGTTTCCGGTTTATGTTACGCGGCAAAATGTTACCGATCTTCTCATATTTTTGAACTTTTATTCAAAATAATAGCCGTCGAAATAAATTGGTTGCAAAAAACATCAAAGAATAATTAAAAGAAAAGCCGAGACACAAATATCATATATTTTGAAAAAACAAAACTGCCAGGTTTGCCGGTCAAGGTCGATAAATATGACAAACTGCGCGCTAGTCAGTTCATGATCTCTGATAGATTAGGAATATTTTTCTATAGGGTTTTTTGTTCGATGCATTTATTCATAAAACGAGGAACCTGTGAGAGAATTTCTGATCGTCAATCCTCGTTTGGGCTTTTTACTACCGACGCAGTGTGTTGACGAAGTCTAAAATTCGCAGTTTCTGAAAAAAATCTTTCATTCAAGTGTAAACAACGACTAGCCCCTTCTTCGTAACCTTAACGCATCTGTCACGCAACCCACGTGACACTCATTTCCTCGTAACCTCAAGATCGTGGATGGCCTAGATTTTGCATTTATCGGATGTTGCACTGTAGACCAGCTGATGGCAAATATACATGTGGAAGCGGGAATACGTCGAAAGGTTGGATGGGGGAAAGAGAAATATTCCAGGGCGAGGAGATAGAATTGCGTGTGGGGGGGCGAAGGATGTAAGAAGACTAAGAGCACGAATAGGAGAGGGAAATACAAGTGGACGCTGAAGGGGTGGCGGAGGGGAACCGGAATTGACTGCTCAATGCTCATGCGTTGCCAGTGTCGCGCGGGACGTCGACGTGCCTCGTGCTCTCATTTTTTTTTACTTTTTGTCTTTCTGGACGTGTCTATTTTTCCTTGCTGTCAAGATTAAAAGTGAACCACGTGTGATTTCGTGTCTGAAATAACTTCGAAATAAATACATTGTTCCGATAGATTCGAAAGCGAACCTAAAAAACATCGCAAAATGTCGTTGGTTTACAAGAATTCGATGAAGGCCATTGGAAAGTTCGTGCCTCAAAAATTGCAGCCTCTGTGGAATCATCCAGCAGGTCAGATATCACTCGAACATTTACATATTTCGATAGTTTCTTGCGCAACAAACAGCTATTTTCGTATTTTTTTTTTTTTTTTCCAACTAAATTTCAAGCGGGACATTTTTTCCGACGTTATAAAAACTGATGGGAAATAATGACAACAAAATGGAACAAGAATAACCCACAAATCTTGTTATTTCTATGAATGTTACGATTATGCTGTTATAATAATTAAAGTGGGAAGTTTGTGGCTACACAACAATCTGTCACGATTATTGTTATCGAATTATTATTGAGCTATTGTTTTTCCATAGTCATTATTATTATTATTATTATTATCGTCGCTATTGTCGTTGTCAGAATTTCGATTACAAAAAATGAATTAAATACAGAACGTAAATGGTTGATTTTTTCTGAATAATCATACGTTTTTATTCACGTAGAAATTATAACACGAGCATGTTTGCAAAACTTGGCAGACACAAACAGGTCAAGGTCAAATAAAATCTTCGCAAGACGATTTCTCAAGAGCGCACAAAACTCGGGACAAAAAACGCAAAATTGAAATGCCCGAAAATTAATAAAATAATGATTTTTTTTTCTCTCGATATAAGGAATTGTCCGTGTGAATTTTTTTTTTTTTTGTTATCGAAATTGTAGTTTTATTATTATTTGCAGAATTATTCAAAATTTACGATTTTCAGGTCCGCAGACGATATTTTTCTGGGCACCTGCTTTCAAATGGGTAAGCACGCTAAATGCACCCCCACGCTTTCTCCTTTACTCGAATCCTTCCCTCTCTCCCCTCCTGCCCCTCGCGCCACTACTCTTTCGTACTATATTTTATGCAAAATATCTCAACCGTCAGTTATAATGTCCTCGCAATAATAGACAATAATTCAAGCTTAACGTCTAAGAAGATATAGAACCGTCAGTTATCTAATCGATTTGTAGCAAATCTCGACAAAAAAACGGTTTACTGCTCGCTGTTTCAATAGCTCTTTGCTCGGTATATTATCGCTTTTTTTATGTCACAGTTCTGATTTATTATCGATGTATTTGGACTTTACAATTTCTTCCAAAAATGATATGCACTTATTCTTTTAATAACTCGATCATTTTTCATAGTATATATATATATTTTTTTACAGATTCCTTATTAATTTGCAGCTTACACATTTTTATTTATTTGTAAATTGAAGTGGAAATGATCATATAAATTGTATTTTTACACATTTTTTTTTCTATTTAAAAAATTTACTTATTAATAAATTAAGGAGAAGAAAATTCTAATTTTTTACTTTTCTTTTTATTTATAAATTCATTGTTCCAAAAAAAAAATATTATTTCGTCTTTAATAAAGAAATAAATAGTTTTATTTTATTTTTTCAAAAGTTGAATTTATGAAAATTCAATTTACACTTTTTTTTTTTTTTTTTTTTTTTTTTTTTTTTTCCATTTTTTGCTTCTTTCTCATAACTCTGCGTTACGAAACAACGTTAATGCACGATATAAACATATACATCGAATTCTGTTAATGACGACAATGACCTGGAAAAACAATTGACGAGTCACGTCTGACTTAAAACAGTTCGCAGCTTGTAGACTGAATTTTTGATAAAAATAAAATTTGCAAGTCATTTTCATTCCTTTTTGTTGTAAAAAAACTTGAAAAAAAAAAGATAATTATTCACAGAATGTGATTTTAGTTGCAAATGAAAATATTTTTACGTATCGATTGCAATATTTTAAATAAATTTTGATTAATATTGAAATTTTTCCGTTCAGGGTCTCGTACTCGCTGGATTGGGCGATCTTCAGCGACCAGCTAACAAAATATCCATCAGTCAATCAGGGGCCCTCGGATTAACAGGCGTTATTTGGACACGATACTCTTTGGCTATAACACCAAAAAATTGGAGTCTTTTCAGCGTTAATCTCTTCGTAGCGTTCACAGCATTGTATCAAGTTGCCAGAGCTATTAAGTAAGTCTTCGTACTTGTCGAAAAAAAAAAAAAAAAAAACCAACTGAAAATAATGAGTTTCTCAAAATAGATTCGAGAGAACTGGAAAAGTGAGAAAAATCTATTTCCTGATATAATTTTTTGCAAATTAATACAAATTTATTAGTTTCAAGAATAATTTCATTTTTGTTTATTAATAAACTGAAAACTTCATATTCTGTGTTAACGAAAACAATAAAATCATTGCATTTTCGTATTTTCTTCTTTTTGTACCTCGACTAATTATTTTATTCTCTTCGTTTTGTAAAAACGAATAGTTGGATATTACATTTTACTAAATTTGAGTCAACGAAACGTTCATTTAGAAACTAAAAAATTCAGAAAATACATAATTATTGTATTCTAAGATTAAAATACTAGACGAACGTGATTTTATGTCCATGCTTCTGTCGGTAGTTTTGTTTTTTTTATTTTTCTAATTTATGTCTATTTGTTTAACGTTTTAGATATCAAAGAGAAGTGCAAGCTCAAGAGGCTGTAGCTGGAACGACAACAACGAAAGATCATTGACGACAGCACGACAGCAAAAACATTCCTAGATAGCTAATATAAATATATGACGGAAATATTTATATGGACGATATAATTGAGGATAAGAAGACGAAATTTGATGATTCTTAATATAGAAGAATCATAAATTGTTAGTAGAGAATCTCCAATAACTCTCTAAACTTCTAATTGTTACGAAATTTTCTTGTTAACATATTTTTGTGAAATTCCAAAAATTAGTCCCCTTTTTCAATTGAAAAAAAAAAAAAAATTATCTTCAGTATCGGAATAATTGCTTCAATGGAAAAAAAAAAACAAAATTAAAATATACAAATTATTGCAGGAAAATCCGAAATAGTTTGAACGTCAAAAAAAATCTAGAAAAATTGGTCTAATTTTGGGGATTTCTAAAAAAAAAACAAATACAAAAAAAATAGCACAAAATAATGTTGTATGATGATGTTTAAATGAGATTACGGAGACGCTGGTTCGTTTCTCGAGTCACGATTTTTCTTATCACCAAAATCTCGATCTTTGGTTTATTCTCAGGTTTGATAAAACTCGCACATTGTACGATAGAATTATTCGTAGCTAATTTTAATTTCGTATCTTCGAAGAGATGAGAAATAATTCTCAGTTATTTGTCACTTACGATCTGATTAATTTATAATTTTTAAAATATCACAGGTGGCTATAAGTTTTTCAAATTTAAGGCTGAAGCCTGCAAATAAATGAAAAAAAAAAAAAATCAACTCTGAATCATTAAAATCAGAAGTTAGGATTGAAAAAATTAAATTGTTGCATAATACGTTCCCTACGATGAGCTCCAATTTCGTAAAAAATTGTTTTGTCAGAATTGATCAAATATAAACTGCAAATGCACATTTGAATTCCAAAATTGAAAATTTGGACTATAGTTTTTTTCACTATTTCAATAATTAACGCAAGAAATACACTCTTGGGTCTGAGAGACCCACAAATGTGCACAAAGATTCAATTTTTCTTTAAATCAAAACATTTTTATTAAGTAGAACAGATTTCGTTGCAAAAATAATGGAAAAAAATATTCATATTTTGTCACAAGTTCCCTGGGTCTCGAAAAAACCATGTGAATGAATTAGAAGCAAAAAATATGAACTTGTAATCAAAGAGGACGAAATTTTTGAGAATTTTTCAATTGAGAACTGAAAACGAGAACAGAAAGAAACTTGAATGTTAATTTTCTATTTTTTTGAATGAATTTCTTATGATTCGTAATGAAATGTACAATTAAAATGATAAATAAACGACGTTTGGTTGTAAATCGATCGACCAGAGGACGAGCTAACTCGATAAAAATGTGCCAAACTGTGATACAGCGAGAAGTTAGTTAATTAAGGAGAAAAATCGTCACTCGTTCGCTCAATTGAGTGGTAAAGATAAAAAATTCATTATTTTGTCGTTTCGTCAATAAATCAAAGTTTAAACGATACCAAAAACAAATAAATAGATTGACGAAGGAGCTCAAATAATATTTATCGTTGAGGATGAACCAAATATTTATATCTTCGATCCTCGCAACACAAATTTCTACCTCTAAGCCAAAATGTTCAACACACACACAAACACAGACAGGTGCTAAGAGTGCCGAACCCTAAACATGAAACATTCGTGTTCGTGCCATTAAGACTCAGAAATTTCATTTTTTTTTCTCAGAAAAACGACTTTGGAGTTTTATGGTCCATTTTGTCACCAAAGTAGAATATACACAAGAAAAAATACTAAATTCGTGCCTAATGAAATGAACAAATTGATAGATTACGAAATTCTGAAAAAATTAGTCTTCGGTGACTTTTGTCTCCGATGTACCGTTCACGAGAT
Organism: Campoletis raptor; assembly: GCA_948107755.1. Lineage (NCBI taxonomy): Eukaryota > Metazoa > Arthropoda > Insecta > Hymenoptera > Ichneumonidae > Campoletis > Campoletis raptor. The sequence goes on along the minus strand of OX403625.1, from coordinate 14,811,417 downwards.
AATTAATCGTAAACGATGCGTCGTGTCCGAAAAGTGTCAAGACGAAAACCACACCCAGTTCGGTCTCGATGTAGAAATAGGCTCGAAAATGGAATCGTGCAACAAATTTCATTTTTTTGGACGAAAATATGGTCAATGCAACTATTTTTTCGTTAAATCGCGGATCTACTTCATTTGATTCAACAAAAAAATCGATTTGACCATATTTTCGTCCATCAAAATGAATTTTGGTCGATCAACGACATTTTTTTTGTCCCGTACGCTCGCCACGCCCTCTTTTCTTATCGATGCGCCGCTAGAGACTTAAAAAAATTATTAACTAATATTTCACGAACGCTGCGTCGAAGAAAAAAATTGTCAGAGACTTTTCTCTGTGCAGAATTGGAGAATTTTGTGATTTATCTGATTTCAACTTATGCACTACTTTTGAGCCACCCTGTCTACGTTATATCATGTACAATGAGATTCTTGTCGAAAACGAGAAAAACGCTAAAAGCGTTGTTATCTTGTATTTAATTGTAAAAATTCTGTATATTCGGTCGTGTTGTTTGTTCATGCGACACAATACGAAATAAAAGGTGCGAACATTTTTCATTTTTTGTGTTTTAGTTAATTTTTCTATTTCGCTATTTTATTAATCCTGATTCGATGGAAAGTTCGACAAAAAGGTTTTTTTTTCTCACTTATTCATTATAGAGGAATATCTGACGGAGTTTGTATAAAAAAATCGAGAATTTTGACCGTTTAGTTTCGGAAATTCGTGCCTGGTACAAAAAAAAAACCAACGCATTTCGAACTCGCGAACCATTGCACAGATTTCAATGAATTTTTGTCACGAAGAAAGCTCATGATTCACAATAAATATGAGGCAGTGTATCAGTTGGTCACGTAACGAGTGAGAGCGAGAGAAATAGCAGAAAAGGCGATTGACGTTTTTTTTTTTTCAGAAATGATTGACATATCGATAAAAACAGAAGCTCCATCTTATTTTCTGATGAAAGCAGATGAACGTGTAATTTTTATTTTTCTCATATATGTGTCACTGACGAACTGCAAGATTTCTTAAATTCCCTTGAAAAAAATAAAAAATATAACTTGCGTAGGTTTTTGTATTATTGCTTTTTGAAAATAACATTATTTGTGTATTGGAAAAAATCGTTTTGTTTTGGAACAGTTCGAAAAGATTCGTTTTATTGGGGCCCAGAAACAAATTGCCAAAAGCATACTTTTCCTAGCCTTCTAATTCATTCCTCGTTAAGAAATATTTGTAAATTAGAGAAAAAGTTTATTCAGGCGATAATAATCATTATTTTTATAACCTCAAAGCGGTTTAATGACACCGGGCTAGTCTGGACCTGGACTCTATGCCGTTTACGTTATATTATTACAGGGAATAATAGTCCATAATTTACGAGATCAATCACCCATCTGAATTAATATCCATAAAAAAATCGAGAACGAATAATATCCGTAAAATACTAAAATATATTCAATCTATTTTTAAACTTTTCCCTAAAAAAGTTCACGCGACGATCGCATAATTTAGTATCGCGTGAAATATGAGAAAAATCGTGACCTCGATGTGACCATTGTGACCCCAGCGAAGAGAAACAGCTGATTGATCAAAATCTCTGCTTTTCCATTCTTCCTTAAAAACCATCGCAATCGAAAAACTTCTAACTGACAGAATCAACGTTGATTCTTCACTAAAAAATTTCTCAAATATTCGCTCGTTGACATTGCACTGATTAGTCTGTATAAACATTCAACGATTTGCTGAAATTACGTTATTGACATCCCCAGCAAAAAAAAAGGCAAAAAAAGCACCTCGAGCTATCTGTAATCGAGTTGACACGAAGTTTAGTTGACGGTTTCGCGTGGTGGCGGCGCTACCGTACGGTCGTGAAAACGTCGTACGAGTTGCGCAATTGTAGTTGTGCCGTGATCGTGGTTCGTACGTCTGACACGATCTACAGAACGCGTTTTTCATACGCAGTCCGTGGTCTGCTGGAGCCGTGAGTACAGACTGAATTTTTTTTCGTCCGCTACCGTTGTAATTAGTCACAGAGAGGACATAGAAAAGAACATATTTATATATGTATATATGTAGAAATATATAGACATATATATATATACACACATACATACATGTATAAATGGTAGAAAATATAAATGTAAAGATAAACTCATCAGAGAGTTGAGGTTTGACGTTTCTCTGCTGGGGAATCTTTAGCAAGCGTGCAAAGAGGGCAAATATATACGACAAGTTCAGTGAGAAGAAAGAAAGAGGATTATATCGATTTCCAGTGCGTTCAATAAAAATAAATAAAAACACAAGATATTTTCTAAATATCGAGAATAAATTTGACAAAGTGGGCCATTAGTTTATTCGCAAGATTTACGGAGAGACTATCACGACCACGATGTTTTCCGGCTTGACGAATCAAATGTCCAATTGGATGGGCAAGAAGGGCGAGGACGGTACCGAATTACCAGCTGAAGAAAAAGTCTTGTCTCCCGGTGCCGAGGGAGAACTCGATCTTGAAAAAAAGGACAGCAGGTAATCCAGAGCATTTGTACTTTTTTTTTTTCAAATTCATATCTGTATAAGGATATGTGTTCGTGTATAAATATAAAAACAACGTTTCTTCGTTGTATATGGAAACAAAATTAATTTCAACAAATATAAAATGACACTGCTTTCGCGATGCCTGATGAAATTTTCAATTTTTTTTTTGTGTCAGTTTTTTACGACGATTTTTTCAGTAGGAACGGTAGTATTTTTATAATAAAATATTAACCTAGAGAAGTTTCTAGATTTTTCGATCAAATTTCCCATTTCATTTGGTTTCCAGGATTTTTTCACACTTATCGATTTATTTGATAATAAGAATAATATTGGGTTCCAAGAAAATGTGAAAATTTCAATGTTCTCGCGATAGTTTCGAGTTTTTTTGTGTTCAGGTTTTTTTACAGATGTCGATTAATTATTATTTTTCGGTAGAAATAATGTTCGTTTGCTTCAAAATATGAATGTGGACAATTTTTGCTGTGAAATTGACAATTTTTTTAAGCTTTCAGTTATTTTTTGTAGGAACAGTGTTTAGTTGTCAAAAAATCGATAATTAAGCATTCTGCAGCCGCGGAAATTAGATCGTTCGAGAAAAAACATCGTGCATGAGAGATAAAGACGTTCTCGATGCTTTCAGCTCACGTTTTCCGCGTATCGATTCATTCTGATGTCGCGCTGGATAAGCTCGTAAACCTCGTCGCGTAAACGTTGTATATACATATATATATTTCATATTATGTCACGTATGGGGGAATCCCTCGTAAAGTCGAGCGATTCCACCTAAAAGCTGCGGTCACACGAGTCAAGTGTTTTTCGTAAATAATAAATGGTACGAATTTATGAAAAAATCGTTTATTCTTTATTTTGAGGTTAAAAATGACTGAACTTTTTATAAAAACTGCGACATTTTTTTATTGTTTTTGCGATGCTGGGGAGTTGATGAAAGAAAAGAGAAATATTTAACATTTGATGTTCCTGAACGTGCGATATCACGAAACTCTTATCGGCTATTATTCTCGGGTGTTTTCCTTGTTTTTATATCGTAAAAAAAATTCATTTATGGAGACACTTCTGTGTGTGCGTGATGCACACAAGTGAAAAGCAATATTTTATTCGGCGAGCGCACTAAACCTTCTCGTGGGACCTCGTGACATCGTCTAGTGATCAATAAGTCTTTACGGATCCACGAATGTACCGGATATATATATATATCTGTGTACGTGGAGTGTTATACAGGGTCATTCCAGATAAAATGAAATAGGCCGTCATTCTCACCCTTATTTATTTTTTTTGCCCTATTTCGTGTTATGTACACCAGCGAAAAAAAAGCTTCGTTTACATTTACAATAGCAAAATATAATTTTTACATAAAATGAACAAAAAATTCGTATATTATATGAAAAAAATTATTTTATTTTCGTAAAATTTATGGTATTGAAGTTTGAATCGTTCGAATGGAACGAAAAATGTCCTTGTCATTCACAATTTTGGCAATTTTGTGATTATCTTAATTTTTGCCGTGAATTTAGTTTCGAGGTCGCGAAAAATGGAAAAAATTGAAATAATTTCGTCGCGTTTTAAAAATGCAACTTTAAATATTATTGAAAATTTATTTTTTGTTATGAAATCATCCAAAATGTAAAGTTCATTCGAAAAAATTCGGTGACAAAAATCTTCGAGAGTCAGTTTAAAAAAAAAAAAGAACTAAAAGTTTGATTTTTTCGGTCCGCCATTTTGAATTTCCAAAATTCGATGTCTTCGATTCAGTAACCCCCCGGGAATTTTTATGTCGAGATTTTCGTGTATTTTTTTCTGATACATTTATGGCATGATAAGTTATTCGATGTCGCCCTGTGGAGGTTTTAACCCTCGGCCTTTTCAACTTCCATTTTGACATCGCAGAATAAAGCTTTCAGCTTAGTGGCCCCTCCAATGCTCGAGAGTGGAAAAAATAATGTTGAAAAAACGCGAACGTAAAAAAAAAAGTGAAGCAAATTATTTTCATAATTCGGAATAATATTATTTTTAATTACGTTCAATAATAATCATAATTATAAGAATTTTTATTAAAGTGAAGAATTTTATTTTTACTATCAATGTCAAAAATTCATCGCGTAGTGATAATTTTTGTTGATCTGTCTCTCTCTCTCTCTCTCTCTCTCTCTCTCGTTCCAATCCCACATTCGGTCTAAAAAATTTGCGGGTCAATCCGATTCTTTAAATAAACAAATAAATAGTTTTATTGATACATTCGTTACATCACATCTGATTATTTTTATAGCCACTTTGATATCGAATCGATAAGGTTGAATTTCATCTTTATCGGAGTCAGCCTTATCGGTCAAAACTAAGAAGATTTGAATCGAGGAATAATAAGAATTCCGAGATATCAATGAAAACGTGAAATTTTTACAAAATTTAAATCTTGACACGATTTAACAAATTGCAATAAAAATTTCATCAAAAATCGAAGTACTTTTCAACTTTTTTCTTTAAACAAAAAACTAAAAGAACAGTGGAACAATTTCTCAAATTGAAAAGTCTTCGAAAAAGACAAAAAAAAAAAGAAATAAAGTTTTCGGAGCGTTTTAACGATGAAAAGTTTCAACAAAATTGGTATATATCGGTCTATCGTGTTCAAGGATCAAGAAAAGAGTTACGTGTTTCCAAGAAAAAAAAATGTGTTCGTAGTACAAAAAAAACAAAACGAAAATTGTGCTAGCATCGTAAAAAATAAATGCGAAACTTGTCCCCGCGACGATTGAACTAAAAAACAAAAAACGAGTCTAGACCCTCGACCGATCGATCGTTTCATGAGCGCAGGCAGAGCCAGCCACTGATTTTCCACGTGTAAACAAATCAGTCTGGCTCTCATCTCAATTTTTATGGTTTTCCGATAACGTTTCTTCAATTTATTTATTTAATTATTTTTTATTTGTTTTCGTTCACCGTGTTGCGATGGTGGACTTTTTAAATTTTTCTATTATTAATACGAATCATATTTCTACGTTTCGTGAGAGTGAAAACAAAAAATTATAAAAAACCTCGAAAGAGAGCAATAGAGAAATTATGAGGATTCGTTTTTTCATAAATATTGTGCAATTTTTTTGCCATAAAAAAGGACAAACGAAATGAGAAAAATCCTCTTTGTTTCCAAATTGTTATTTACATTTTTAACACACTTTTTTGTTTTTTTTTTTTTTTTTTTTGGGATTGCAAAAAAAATTGACCACGGTATTCCGAGCCACACCTTAATTAACTTCCTCGAGAGCGAGAGGTGCAGAATTTTTAATGCAAAAGTACTGCGAACACCATGAGATCATAAAATTTAATGCATTCGATGCTGAAGGCCCGGTGTGTGCAGGATATTAAAATTTTACTGTAACATCGTATCAAAAATTAGTTTTGTTTACAAATTAGTAAGAAAAAAAACAACACGAATTAAAGTGAAATTTTGAATCGATTTTCATTCAAATTCGTTTGCCCAAATTTATCTGTATTTTGTAAATAAAGAATAATAAATCATCCAAAAAAAAAAAGTCAACAAAGTTGGTCAAATATCTGTCACTTAATTCTGTGTAAAAAGTTTTCTCGATATAATAAATATTGAAAAAAAGTTAAATACTCGAAATCGACGCTTCTTACGAAAAGATTTCACGGGGTCCAAATTACCCCACAGTTTTTAAAAAATTGTCAAACTACCGACTAATGAAACTAGAAAAAAATATTTTATGACAATTTTTCAAACTAAAAAACGAAATTAAATAAAAATGTAAGAAATAAATTCTCTTTTGTTTCCATGAAAAAAATAAAATAAAATAAAAAATAAACTATGAAACGATCATTCTCTCTAAACCTTACACGTTCGACGAAAAATTTATTACGTCATCCTATTTATATATATATTGATATATAAATAAATTAGCTTCACAGGACACAGGAAAGAGTAGCTTGCAAAAGCTTTCAGATGGGGCTTGTTTAGAAAACGTCATTAACTAATTAACGACTTTATTGACGCCGGAGCATGCTTTCTGCTTGAAACTGCCATCACTCGTGTGTGTGTGTGTGTTGTGTGTGCACTTACCACAGCAAAGTGGTATAGTGAATTGGAAATTACGTAAAATACATCATAGCTTGTAATTTATATCACGAATAAATACCACAGTAAATTATATTACCACAAGCACTTCCGGTGATTCGATATTTTGCAATATATCGATCGAGGATGTACACTAAAAAATGTATTTTCTTGAAAAATTAAAAATTTCGTTTCCTCGTTCGAATTATTTTGTTAAATACGTTCATTAGCAAATCTTTTCTTCGGTGTTTGAAATTTAATACCCCAATTGAATAAAAGTTGGATTAACGAATTGTTGAATTACAATATGAATTTAGTTGACACAGAAAAATCGGGTTTTCAGTTTAGAGTCGCAAGTTATTCTTGAAATTACGTGTTGCTTATCATTATTTGTTAATTATAATTTTATGAACTTTTCACACAAACTTCGTGAACTTAATTCCCTACGCACCGCTTTAAAAAAAAAATATGAAGTCCAAAAAGTCCAAAAAGTTTTTTGGATTTCGATTGACTGTTGCCATTCACGTAGAACCAAAATAATTGAAATAATTAAAATAATTGTGTGTATTCACCAATTTTTATAACATTGACTCAAGATTTTTTTTTTTTACGAATATTTTTTCATACTTCCAAGGTATTCTCTTCGCAAAGGTGATATTTTCATGAATAGTTAATAAATTGGACTGGATGTTGAAAAAAAAAAAAAGAAAATGTCAAAACTACTTAATGGTCAAGGATTTTTCACACAAACCCAAACATTCAGTCTTACTCGCGATAATTCATCGAGGTTTCCCTCCTTTTTTCTCACTGTTTTACAGTCCGACGAAAACTGGAAGTAAGCTCGAGATGCTGGCAGGTGTAAAGTCGCAAATGACGGGTTGGTTGAGCGGCGGTATACCGGGACTTGGTCGTGGTGCAGCCGAACAAACCCCCGAAACAGGTGATCCACAGATGACCGGTGAGACAAACGACGCATTTGCGTCGCGGGATACTGTCCAGGCCTCTGGCCCCGATAACGTAAAAGACGATGACGCAAGCAGGTGGGTTGCAGGGTATGTGGGTTCTATAACTACACGCTACTGTAAAAAAAAAAAAAAAAAAAAAAAAAAAGTTTTTTTTTAAATATTGTTTTTCCTTCAGTAACGTACAAAATAAAAATTCCTTCGACCTTTTTTCCTTCGCCTCAAAATTTTAATGAAAATTAGTTTAGATCGCGAATTTCTTTCGCGATCGAAAAAGATTTTGATTGATTTTTGTTTTCCCTACTTGACAGTGCGACCAGCGGTGCTGACAGCGGTCCTGCCAGCCTCGAAGGTACACCAATCGATGACAAAGACGGAGCTCAGCACTTTGGTGGTGGTGGTAAGCGAATTGAATTTCATTCATTTTTCCAATGATTAATCAAATTTCTTCGTTTTCATTCTGTATATTTGTTAATTGGAATTTTTTTAAATACACTATTTAGTATATATTTTTATTATAAGATTGAAAATAGATTTGCAAATTTATACGAATTTTAATCACTTGGAAAATGTGTTTTTTTTTATGTTTCTCTATTTTTTTTTTTTTTTTTCGATATATATTTTTATATTTTTTTGTTTTTGATGCTTTTTTTCAATCATTGCACTTTGAATTATCGCTCTTGTCGACCCAAAATCGAAACAATGTTTTTTTTTTTTTTTTTTTTTTTTTTTCATCGTTCTAGACATAAAGCCAAATGTGCTTTCATTTGGCAAACAACTCTTTGGCACATTTATTATATAATATACCAGCACACACCTTCTGATATGATGCAGGAATATTTTTATTATTATTCCACACTTTTTACGCCTGAGAGTAGAATTAGATTTTATCGAGAATAAAGCTTTTTAGAGAGGCTTCGAAATTCGTTTAGCTTTCAAAAGCACAAATGTATCGTATAAATGAATAAATAACAAAAATAGACACTTTTTTGTCGCTTTATAAGGAGCACAATGCACGATGCATGAATAACAACGATATTCAAAACGAAGAGCATTTTTTTTTTTTTACAGGAAAGTACTGAAAAACGTCGATGGAGTATTTTTCATTTTTATTTTCAATTTTTAATAACAGGGGATTTAGGATTACGTAAAAAAAAAACAAATAACAATACTGTTCTGGGTAAATTTCGAGAAATATTTTTTGCCATCGAATTGTACACAATTGTCTTCGATTTTTTATTTTTTTTTATTTTTTTTTTTTATGTTATTCGAAACGTTGATAATATTTTCATTGAAAAGAATTGTTTTATTCTTTTATTTTTTATTTTTTTTTCGTAATGCTTCCGGATCGTATGAATTCGAGACTTCAAGGGAATTAAAAAAAAGAAACTGAAGCATTATGCAACTTGAATACGAAGTGAAATCGGAGATTTCTATCACTGAGCATCCTCGACGACAGAGTTTTCCTCCCTCGAGTTTTTTTTTCTCACACCTTTTATAAGAGACATCCTTCGATATGACACGTGGGATTTCACGAAGAAAATTATTCCAAGAAATATTGGAAAAAGCACGGATCGTCTCACCAGACGATTTCATATTTATGTACCTTCGCGGTTTTGATATTTTCTTTCGAACCAACGACAAAGCCTGAAAATATAAAACGCTAAAATGACATGGAAATTTTTTTCATATTAAAAAAAAAAAAATTTCATACAATCTTTTTTCTCGTGAAATAAAATCGGAGCTTGAAATAGGAAATTTAAAATAATTTGAAATATGAATACAAAAATAATGACGTTATAGAAATTTCTCGAAAAATACAGACTGAAGTAGAAAATTCAAAAACTCTCCATATCATAATTTCATTATCTCAAAAATAAACGATGAGAATATTGAAATAATTTTTTTCTCATTATTCAAAAATATATATCGCGAAATAACCGAATTTTTCTAGATTTTTTTTTTCTTTCGGAAACGAATTAAAAAAAAAAAAAAATAACACATAAGAAAATTAGTTTTTGAAAATTCTACAAGGTTTTTTCGATTATTTTTGGTTGAAAAATAGGGGAATATTTTGAATCCACAACCAGCATAAGGCACGTCAAATCCCTGATCCTTTTTTTTCGAACTCGGAAAACTGACGAGTCAAAAAAACATCGAGGAAATATTCCCACTTGTCTGGTGGCGAGCTCGTCACTCGAAATCGATGCTGTAAGCACTCCGAGCTACGGAAATGAGAAAAAAAAGCTCGATGTCATGGTGGATGAACGAAAAATTGACGAATCCATGTTCCCCGAATAATGAGAGATAGCAGAGGATTAATGAAAAAAAAAAGAAAAAAAAAATAGATGATAAAACGCATGTCAAAAATGAGAAATTGCGGAGGCGTTTGACTTTTGCTCATTGGTCCAGTGAGTTTCAAATATCTTCTGGAAAAAGAAAAAGAAACGAAATGAACAAGAGAGAGAAAGAGAGAGAGAGAGAAAAAGAATTTCGAGAGAAGGAATCTCCGCAGTCGATGAGAGAACGTCCTCGGCGTCAGGGGTTGCTCTCTCACATCCTCTTACGGATCAATACCTTCCAACTTCGATATATACATGTATATAAAGATATACAGGGTGTCCCTCAATGGATCATTATAACGATAAACTTAAATTTATAATAAAATAAAAAGCCGAAAAGTCTAATACGATTTTTTAATCGAATATTCTGTTGATGGCTATTTGATTGATGAGTTTACGAAGCTACGGTCTTTTATTGCCCATAGTGTCCAAACGGTTAGAGATAGAGTAAATGTCCATGGGACCAATTTTGTAGAGAGTTAAATTTCCTACAAAAAAGTCTTTGACAACTTTTTTCTATCTCTAGTAGTTTCGGCTGGAGAGCAGCTGTGAAAATACTATTACAAGACGTCTCTTTCAATCGGCTTTCGGGGCTTAACTAATGAAAATAGAAAAAAAATCATTCATACCTTTTTGTTAGGAAATTTTTTTCTCTACAAAATCGGTCCTATCCATTTTTACTCTATCTCTGACCGTTTGGACAGCCCGCGTGATAGAAGTCAGAGTTTCTTCAATTTTCATGTTTAATAATTCATCAGAGCAATGGAAAACGGTATTAGACTTTTTTTTGGCTATTGATCTCCTCTGATACGACACCTTGCTCCCTGAACTCGCAACTTCTGTCTCCTGTTAAATTTAGTTGTCACTATTTCTCTCTCTTGTTTCAATCTTTTCTTCCTCATCCTTTTCTCTCTTTATACTCGCGCCTAAATCTTCTTTCTCGTTAACTCAGTGAGAGACTTTTACGAGCGACAAGAACACGTTTTCCGATAAAGATATAGTATCATTACTCTTCGATATACTTTGATTCGTGCACAACGCGATCAACGATACTCCGAAAACATTTTTTTTCTTCTCTCTCGTTTAATGTGCAAATTTTTTTTTATATCGACGAGCAAAAAAGTACGAACTGTCAAATGACTTTACAGAGTTTTTATTAATTGTAATTATACGAGACAATTTTGGTTTTTTAATCTGGAAGAACGGAGTTCAATTAATTCGAGTCTGTGATTAAATAATTGAATTATTTGTTTCAACAGTTTCTTTTTTTTCACAATTTAATTTTGACTTTTGAAATATTCAATCAATTTTTATATTGGTTAGAATTTTTTTTTCTCTGAAATTGTTAAAATATCGTAATTAATTGACGAACTCCTTGAGTGTAAGTGAAACTCGAGCTTAAGACTCGATAAAAATTCCAATTGAATGGAAAATTGTAAAAGTGGGTGTGGTAAAAATGCTACTGCGAACAATTCGACACTCGACGACTAGGTCACTCGAGTCTTCCTCGAGATCGACTAACCCCAAGTTACCATCCAAGAAGACTCGAAAATTTTTCCAAGGTGCAATGTTTTTTAAATTCCCAGCATAAATTCATAAGTAAAAATAGACTCTATATGACTCACTGATAAATTCTTTGAATTTCTTTTTTTTTAGCCTTCCATTGTCTTTTATTTTTCTTTTTTTTCTTTTTTTTTTCAGGAAACAAAATTTTATTTCCATTGATTTGTTCTAGCGCTTTCTTTCCACTCTCGATCTGGCTAAAAAATAATGAAATCTCTCGTTTATTTTCACAGTGTCGACGAAAGCTCTCGCAGGAGCAAAATCCCTCGGTGGTTTTCTCTACAGCGCGGTCAACAAGGCTGGCAAAAGCGTAGTCGAGGCGAGCGCAAAAATCAAGAAAACTGTCGAGGAAAACGTGAGTACTACGAAAAAAAAAAAATTTATATATAAAAAAAGATTTATTACAAAAGCAGATTTTTCAGTAGTGTCAAATTTATAGATTTTTTTGAATCTTCTGTGACTTTTTTGTCGAAGGAATTCAAGAGGAATTTCTGGTTTAGATTTCAAGAGATTTGACATTAATGAACTCACAGCTGTCATTGAATTATTACGATTCAGTGTAAACACAAAATTTCAGTTGAACGTTATAAATGTAGGAAATCGTGTCAGTGACAATGATCGGTTAACAGGATATTGTGAAGCTTCGGAAGTTTCTCTATCAAACGCGTCTCCTCATTAGTTTGCTCGTGCAACTTCTCTATTGATTAGTCTCGTGTCACGTGTATTGTGACGTTTACGCTATCGAGAAACTTTGGAGTTTCATGAAAAGCTGCCTCTCTTTTGTTTCGTTCTAAATTTTCCATGTCAACTTTTTATTGACGCGATTAAAATCGTTTTCCCGTCATTTTTAAAAACTCCAAATCTCTAAAAAAAAAAAAAAAAAAAAAAAACAAGAATTTTTAACAATATTTCTTACAAAAAAAATATTTTTCATGCAATTATTTATTCAACTTCCAAAACCCACTAAAAAATGCAACATTTAAAAAACGACAAATTGGATTAAAATTGAAGAAGGAAAAAAAAAACCAGGGCAAGACAAATTCCCAGCCACACAATTCAGTCCGCAGAATATTTACTCGAGTTTCCGGTTCGCAAAAGAATAACAAAAAAAAATCTTTAATAATGAAAAATTGCTTTGAGAATTTATGGCTGTTATATCGGAAAGTAACGACTGAAATTATGGCTAATAACGATGAAATACATATATGGAAAAACATGAAAAAAAAAAAAAAAAGTCGTGAAAAAGAGAAATCAGAAAAAGAATTGTTGGAGCAGAAACACACACAAGGAAAAAGCTGCAGTGTATTGAAAGTTGCTTTAAACGACAGGCGGTTGGTGCACACGTTCGGGCGAAGAATAAGGGCAGTTCGTATTGATCCGAACTCTACCACAACCCCCCCCCCCCTCCTACACTCGCCCATACTCTCTTTATATCTATATATATAGATATATAGATATATATCTTGTTCTTCCTCTCTACGTTCGAACACAGACACATTCCGTAGCAGCCGAGAACACACACACACACACGAAATACCACAAGCCATCTTCTAAATTGCTAAAGCGAAAACTATTCTCTCTGACTGCTCTTCCCTAAAACACCAATAAATACAACGATAACAGAGACCATTTGACCGTTCTCCTAAAACTGAAATCACATTTATTAGATCGCTCTTGATTTTTATTATTTTTATTTTTATTTATTTTTTTTTCCGAACTGTCACTTATGATTCTTCGAGTCTTTAAAAATGAGATAAAGATTATTGATAATTGTAAAAAAGTTTCAAATCATTACGAAATAACTGAACAATAAATAAATAATTGAGGAAAAAAAAGAAGAAAATCTGTGGAAAAGTTTCGGTGTTATTTCGTGAAATATGAATTTTTAATTTAAAATTGTGCAATTTTTGATTGCCAATATCTCGAAAATTTAATGTTGAATCCTTTTGAAAATTTGCACGTAGTTTCACAAAACTGCCCTGAGTGTGGCGTGAAAATTATAAATAATTCTGTCCAAAAACACTCTGACCAGACTCCTGTCTTTAAATCTTTGATTTATCGAGCCCAGGATTACGATAATTGATAATTAATCAAATGTGTCGTGAATTTATTATAATTGGAATAACTGGATTATAAATTAAACTGGAATTGAAGTTTTTTGGTGTTGCTTAATTCCTTATTTTTGCACTTTGGTTCATTGGAGACAGGATTAATAAATAATTAAATAGGAAAGCTTAATAAACAATGAAGTTTCTCACTTGGGATTTTTATCGTGAATTTTAATGTTTAACGAATTTTTGGAGTCTAGAATGACCCGGAAAAATATTAAGCTCAAATTCGTACAACTGGTTTTTTAAAATTTCTTCATTTTTCTTAATATTTGAATATTTTTCGATAAACAAATAATGTCTTATCGAAAAAATACTCGAGATTGATACAAAATTTTTTTACAATCAATGTCTTCGTGTTATTAATCAACAGAAAAATTCATCGCAAAGTAAAAATTTTGTTGTTTATAGAGACTTTGAAAAAAAAGTCGAACGTGTTTGCCACTTGGAATGAAAAAACTTGTGCAATTTTAATAAAATTCTTTTTAAAATAAAATTTGAGGTAGAAAAGTTGAAAAGTGAGAGAGAATTTAGTAGTCGAGAATATTTCTCGTCTGATGAAACGCAATCTGTATCGACAAATAGGGAGACCATTGAGAGAGACGGGAAAAAAGCTCTTCGATCACAAAGCAGAGTCTGGCTCACGGTCACTGGTGCACCCACACCTGAGCTAAATAATCTATCTCTCTCTCTTACTCTCTTTCTCTCTCTATCCTTCTCTCTCGGTGGTGATGAATCGATCGGCAAAGCCTTGAACTTTAACGCGTCTAACGATTCTCTCGTTTCTCACCTTCTATGCCAGTATGTCGAATCCAATTTCGACAATTAAAATCCAAAATATGCAAAAATATACTTAAAAAAACGAAGAAAAACATTTTTTAATAAAAATCAAATAAATGAACTCCTAAAAATTAGTCTAAAAATCGCTCAAACAAAATTTCAACATTTTATAAAAAGTCAACACCTGAAAAAAAAAAAAAAAAAAAAAAAAAAAATTAATAAACTATAGTCTTATTTTTTCGAATATACGAAATATCGTGAGAATTTTTTTTTCGACTTTTTAATGCCCTCGAAAAATTGAAGCTCGAAAGTCACAAAAATAAAAAAAAGAAATACAGTGAAACGTTAATTGAACAGTGATGAAAATATTTTTTTCGTTCTATTTGTCAACTCGACAGAGCTTGAAAATCGTCGTAACCGAGCCTGACAATGATCAGTTGGGAAAAATAGTGGTAACGAATAAAAAAACGCATGAGAAAATGTGAACCGAAGCGAACGGAGGTTTCGAGCTTAATTGTCGACGAGTTTTGGGGGGGTCACCCCGTGGTAGAAAATCTATGAGGGTGGTTTCGTTTATCGAATTTGGTGTATCGGGGCGCGGTTCGAACGAGCAGCAAATCAATTTGTTTGGGGCTCGGCACATCGACATTATTTTACTTTTGTTGCGTGAATCAATATGAGGAGAAAAAAAAAACAAAAGCAAACAAAGGATGGAGAAAATAAATAAAAAGAAGAAAACAAGGAAACAATCAATTTGTCTCGTTCATCAATTTTTGTACGTCGTCATTTTTCCAATCTCTAACATCTTGAATAAATTTTGTATTTATTGATAAAAAAAAAAAAAGAAAAAAAAAATACTTATCATCAAAAGGCCTCGTAATCGTTTACAAATTTTCACACAGTCCTTAATATTTTTAGGGTCGATGCAACCGACTTAAGTTTTTCGAGCTTTCGTGTCGTTATTTATACACATTTTATAAACGCCTTTTCCTTCTTCTTTTTTTGTTTTTTTTTTTTTTCCTCATCGATCGCAATCTTTTCACGCAACGTTTTCAACGATTCATTCTCTTAATGGGCTTTTCCCTTTGCTCGCTGCATCAATCGGCCACTTTAAATTCACGCATTTCACTCGTTTCTCTATTTTTAACCATTCGAGGCTGAATTCTCTTGACGTTTTATGCCTCTAGCTGGAAATGGGAATGAAAACTGCAAACAAGCCTGTCACGAATCGTGTCAAATATGAAAAAAGAAAAAAAAAACAAGAAAAACAAAAAAAAATATTTTTTCCTTGACTTTCTCACGACAAACGGTACTTGACGAATTTTTATTGTTCATTTCTCTTGTTCCTAATACATATCCTTATTCGCGTGCATTTTATATTATCCCTGCAATAGGACATCATTTTCTAGAATAAAATAAAAGGGGAAAGTCATACAAAATGATTTATACTGTACTTTTGTTATATTTACCAGTTAGTCAGGAACATGCAGACGAACAATAATGTACAACCTCTAGAAACGTGCACTTTAGTTAACACAATTTAATTTTCCTTGATAAGCCACTAAATTCGAGCGACTGCGAACACTCCTAAAAGCATTATAGACTTTTGTCAAACTACCAAATAGCTCTAACTTGTGCGAATGAAAAGTTTCTACCGAACCTGAATCGCTTGACAGATGGGATACATTACTTAAAAACATTTACTCGTGAAACAACGTCTTTCTTATGGTTTTACGATGTTGAAACTCTCGCATCGTTCTAATGTCATGAAAATCTTTATTTCTTTCTTCAAAATAACTCAAAATTTATGTTTCACGATAATTAGAAAAAAAGATAGTTGCAAAAAGTGAAAAATACTATGAATAAAGAAATATATTTTTCGTTGTGTTCCAACGATACGAATTTCAATGCTAAATATAAGTTTTTCAATGGATGAACTTTTTTTTCCTTTCCCAGGACATGAAAAATTAATCTTAGGTTCTTTCCTATAATAGATTTCCTACATTTGGACAAATTGACTCAAGCCTTTTTTTTGTGAGATTGTAACCTCTTATTAATAGAATTTTTATTTATTGGAATTTTTTTTCTTTAGAATCATACAACATCGAAAAGTTTAATCAGTGTCCACCTAAATTTCGATAATTTTGCTATCAGCGACCTCGAGGACTCCTCCGGGTATCAAATTTCGAGTTAATTTCGAGTATGAAAATATTTATGGCTCAAAGGGTTCACTTAAGGGTTCGCTTGAGCCATACACGAAATTTGGTTTACTAAATTTTGACTTTTTCGTTTAGAGATTTTTGTTGAATTGTGACCATGGCCCGAAATCCAAACAGATGATTTTCAAATTAACACGATAACTCCATTTCCTTTCATGTCTGACACGGACCTTTTTACATCCATTCATATTCACCCTTACGACATTGAAACAAAAAAGGTTAATAATCAGGTAAAGTTGAAGTCAAAATTTATGCATGGTTTGCTCTCTCCATTTTCCTTCTTCTCTCTTTCTCTTTTTTTCTGTGTGTGTGTTTTCGCTATGAAATAAATTTATATAAAAAATGAATAAGCAGGTAAACTCAAATGTAAAATAAAGCACGTATTTTTTTATCTTACACTTTTTTTTGCTAAATATCCATTACGAAGAAAACAATTCTCTTTTTATGCTTTTAATTTTATACAGTTTTCTCGTCTTTCAATTCTCAATCTCCATTTTTTTTGAGCGTTTTTTAGATCAATTATTTTACGATGAGATTAAAAATATTGTTGAGAAAATGAATTTTCTTAGCTCTCCAGGTGTAAGGAAATCCTTAAACGTCATGTCGATCTTTCTGCTCCTTTTTCCAACCACACCTTCTCCTGGACTGGGAATTAAATAAAAGTAACTTGAAAACGTTAGACTAGTTCTTTGTCATGATAAAAGAGGACAAGCAACTTATATTCGTCTCTCTTAATCCTTTGCTTCTGCTACGAACGTAGACGTGGAGCAAAATGAATCTATACGCGGTAGGAAAACGAAATAAACTAAGAGGATAAATTATCCTACATTTTCTCTCTCTCTCTCTCTTTGTTGTTTGGGATTAGGAAGAAATTCATTCGTTTTGTTATGAGAACCACCCCAGGTGGTTGGTAAACGTTTTCCTCAGTCAAAAGCTTTCCTGTCGTTGCACATAATTGTCACGTGCACTAGGAATTAATTAAGACGTTTCAACCCCCTCTTTTCATCATTTCCTTTGCAATCTCCTTCCATTATGAATTAATAACGAGCAAAATAATCTTTCCTGTCCTCTTTAATCAACCCCATAATTTTTTATCGTTACACAATGACCTTTGGACAGGAATGAATAATATTTTCATCAGCTCGAGCTCTAACTCCACTCTTTCCAACGTTTCATTCGATCTTCTCTTCAATCTTTTTTTTTTTTTGCGTTTGTAAATGGTTGATTGAGAATGGATTTTTCACGAGCCAATTAATTTATCGTTTCACATTCTAATCCCTTCTCGTTATGGGATACGTTTTTTTTTTCTTTTTTTTTTTTTTTTTTAATCAGCTGCGACTTCCTCCTCGTTCTGAATGTCACTACTTCCGGTCCCTAATGAACTCAAACTAGCCAATACGAATATTCTACGTCCCTTTTCTCCTCTTTCATTCCAACGTTTTTTCCACCTTTTACTTTTTATCGAAACTTCTCTACGGAGCTTTGCCTGAAAAATTCAATTACTCGCTCTTCTGCTCGCAAAGCTGCCTTCGTTTTCTAACAACTTTCGTTTTTTTTTTTACTCTCTATGCCAAATCTCCGTAAATGTCACCAGCATGAGAGACAACCAGTAGAAAAAACTTTAACTTAAAAAAAAAAAAATAGAAGTCAGCTTCCTGCCAATCTATGGATATAGAAAAAAAAATCTATTTCCATAAAGTTTATTCTACACTCATTTCTCGAAAGAAAACTTTTATGGGTGCAAAGAATGAATTACTTTGTGTGAGTCTTGTTTTTGTTTTTCTATTTGCTTGAGTTTTTAGTATTTTATTACAAGTCAATTTTTCTACGAGGTGTTTTTCGCAGTGCCAAAGGTTTGAAATGAAAACTTGGGCTTGGGGCCATTTTTATTGACGAAAAATCTCAAAATTCATCTTTGTTTTTAGTTTAATTTTCTTTTATCACGCATACCGCTGAAACGGTTGACATTAGAGGTAAAGAGCAAAGGACCAATCTTGTAGAGCATAAATTTTCCCACAAAAAAGCTCCTGACGAGATTTTTGTATCTTCAGTAGTTGAGTCCTTAGAGCGGGTCGAAAAGAACACCAGATTTCAAGGTTTGCTTAGGAAAACTTTTGAAGCTATTTTTTCGACCCTGTCTCGGGACTACTGGAGAAACTACTGGAGATAGAGGCGTGTCGCCGGGGACTTTTTTGTTGGAAATTTCATGAGCTACAAATTTGACCCCATGAACTTTTGCTCTATCTCTAACCCCTTGAGCAGTATCCGTGATAAAAGAACGCACAGCCTCAAACTTTAATGATTGATAAGTCATCTGGAGTGAGGCTCACGAGACATTTTAATTTGGAATTTGATTCTGAACACACGTTTGCTTTTTGAACGTTGGGACTCTGCCCCATGTACGTATAAAATTTATTTATTTGTAAAACTAACCGTGGCATCAAAATCCTTAAGCACAAATTTTTTTCTCAAATGTACCAATCGTTACGTTTGATTCAATCAAATCCTTCATAAATAAGATTTAACTTTGGACATAAAAAGTTGCGAATATTCGGTTTAATCAATTTTGCAATGTCAGAATTTGGAAGTTAGTTTATACTCAGGAAATCATGGGAAGTTGGTGAGAATCTGGAACTCGTCCCTCGAGGCTTGAAAATCACGAAAATGTGCCAGAGCCAGAGATGTATTTACTCTTCCCACAGATTCCCAATGTCTCAAGGGTGTAAAGTGAAAATTTCACACAATTTGCGATGTTTTATGGTGACCATAATTCTCATAGCTTTAGGAAAACTCCTCCTCGGATTGTTGGCTATATTTTTATAAATTGCTCTTTTCCCCTCTCACTTTTAACAGAAACGTCGGTGACGTCATAGGCATTATCTAGGTCGGGACAAACTCTGTGACCTACATCTCGCCAGCCTTACTATATTCCTCGGTACAGTAGGTGGCTCTGCGTGGGGCACTTCTATACTTTTTCAACCGCACCCCAACCCCTCTCTTCTTTCATATACGCGTGAGATTCTGCCATTCCGAAGCTTCCGCCACTCGTGCAAAAAATGTGCCTTCCATTTGTACATACATTCCTCAAATATTCTACTGCCAACAGATTCCGTTTGTGCCTTGTAAAGAATCATTTTTCTTAGCTTTTTACACAATTCGTTCAAACACACTTTGAAATCAAATTTCGAGCTCTTTTTTCACTCCCTCTTTTTTATTCGATTGTTTACACTTCATTTTACATTTGAGAATCTATATTTTCCATATAGAAAAATAATGCTATTTTGTCTAGAAATTTGAATTTTTCTTTTTTTGCTCTTCCTATGGCTCGATTGCCAAAATCTGGAAAATTTCGAAAATCAGAATTTGCGACAAAAAAGATTTTATTTTTTTACCACAAAAATCACAGGACTGAAAAATTGGGGAAATTTGAACACCATTCTCATGGAGATTCTTCTTTTGGAGAAATTTTTCAATTCTTTGGAAAATATTTTTCAAGTGTCGTGACTCCCTTAATAAACTCTCTTTTTCCCATGCCTATTTGCCTACCTTTTGTCTCTTAGGTTTGCCTCTGAAACTCGAGCTTAGCATATAATCCTCTTTGATCAGGAACGTTTTGTTGCCACGTTCATTATTAATGCTCTTCATAACTCTCATTACAATATTCCGATCATTGATACCATCTTTTTTTTTTTTTTTTACGTACGATCTCGTGTGGAGTATATTATCGATGCAGGGAATTCACGGAAAACGATTCGACTGGAAGAAGCCACTCGATTTCGCTCAAAAGCTATTCAGGTTAATCGCCTAGTGAAATGCCTACGAATTTCTCTCTCTCTCTCTTCTCTCTCTCTCTCTCTCTTTCTCTCTTTCTTGGCATTAAGCCCAGGATCGAAGTGCTACTTTACCAAGGAGGGATCATACCATCCCCTACGATTTAAAAACCTTACCAGCAATGTTAAACGAATTTTCGACTCTTCAACCTGAAGATCTCTTTCCTGCTCTCCCTTCCATTCCTCTTCTCTCGTTCTTCACTCAATTAAATTGACAATATTACCATAAAACGTTACGGAATTGCATTCACGATTATTCGAGTCAATTATCGATCAAATGAATTTAAAACTCGATCTCTATTACGAACGAGGATATTGCATTAACTTTATACACTTGGAATATCACTATCTCAAAACAGTAATTGCTTCTACATAATTCGTGAAACGTTTGGAATTTACTTTGCCATTAAAATTAACTTACCTGAAATTTTTTACTGGACTTTTCAAATTTTCTCAAAGTTTCGATTCCACGAAATTTTCAAGAATCAAACTTATAGAAATGAAGAGAAAAAAAATTCAATGAAAAATGTATCAAGTGCTTACACACACCTAACGTTACCAAAAATCGGGTCAACTTTTTGTTTCTTTGAAAAAACATATTTCATTGGCAATGAAACTAAAATATTTCATAAAAATAAAAATAAAATCAACGAGTTGTGTTTGTAGTTTTAGTAAAACAGTTTTTCGTAAAAAAAAAAAAAAAATCAACAAAAACCAGTCTTTGTAGTGGCGATTTTTTTTTTTAAAGTCCAGATTTTGCCATTTTTTTTCTCATTGTAAAAAGGAAACTATTGAGTTCGAAAATAATAATTCGTTCCACAAAGATGTGATAATTGTGTGTTAAAGTTTTCTTTATCAAATTTCATACAAATCGATCGTTTATTTTCCATAAATAATAAAGTTACTTGAAAAATATTAAAGAAAATTTATTATTTATTTCATCCCAAATGACGATAATTCGTACATTCTTTTTTCATGGATTCACGAGCTTTCTTGTATTTATATTTTCTCTTTCGTTCTTTACCGTTTGAAATAAAGAATTCTTGTCCCTAAAGTATTCAGCCCGAAGGGAAAGCTTAGTGGAGAAAAATAAAAGCCGTATGATTCTCTTTGACGATTTTTAAGCACCTGCAGGGGAGAAAAAAAATCTCTCCTGTCTTCCACCGTCTCTTTCTGTCTCCTACACCCTCTTGGATCTCAGTCTGTCTCGCGTCTTTCGGTCTCGTTTTATTTCCAGCATTTTACTCGCTTTAAATCCTCAACGTTGTCTTCGTTTGCTTGGCCAATTAAAAATCTCAGTGCTTTTCATTCCCAGCTCCCTGTGACATTACTAGCATTTTTTTTTTTCAAAAACTCTTTTTCATTCTCTCAGACACACTAACACACTACATTATTTCGTCTTTCCCCTGCAGATACTTCTGGAAGAAACAGTTCGAATGGTAAGTTCTTCGTACATTCGAGATTCTCGTCTTTTCCCTAATCCTTTAAATTTAACATTATTTCTCAAGTTGTAACCCAAACAAATACAACACCAAGTTTACACGAAAATGAAACATTTTACGATTTTTTTTATCGTTTTTTTTTCCATTAAATTTTCTTTTTTTTATTTTTTCAAATGTTTTTTATCTTCTTTGTGAAAATCCAATAATGTTTCGAGAGGTTGAACCATGTCGCACGACGCAGAAGACACTGTAGGCGAAAATCTGAATAATTTTCTATTTCCAGAGGGCTGAAATGAATCTTGAACGTTCCCTCTCGTACTCCAGACTTTTCTCGTTTTTTGACTTTTCGTCGTTGCACGTTACGTCATAGGACAGTTATTTCCCTCTCTCTCTCTCTCTCTCTCTCTCTCTCTTTTGCTCCAGTCTTTGGTAGTCGACGTTGGCCCGCTGGATCGATACTATACTCCTTTCCAGGCCCCACAACTCGACGGAGGTCATGCCCGTGCAATCTTCGAAAGCTCTACTTGCCCTGGCTGTGCAACCCTCTCTTTTTCTCCTTCCCTTCTGAATACCTCACAATTCTTTTTTCGGTTCATTCTCTTCATTCTTTCTTTCGTTTTGTCGTATTCCTTCTTTCTCTTTTTCTGTCGACAATACGATCACTATCTCATATCCTTTTTTTTTTTCAACAATGGCTCGAGCTAGTTAAAGTCGTTTCCTATTTTTTTTTCTTCCATAGTCGTGTGCGGCATCTTAAAAAGAAATACTCGAGAAAAAAAAGTTGTTTGAACCTTCAGCAACGTGTTTTGTTACTTGAAAAACAATAGTCTTGCAAAAATATCTAAAAAACAAAATGTCACGTCGTTCAAATGAAAAAATTATTTTAATTTTTTCTCCAATTGAGTTAATTTTTCAATGTCAAGTATTTTTTTTTGTATTTTGTTGCACAATTTTTATAGTCGTCATTGACAATGAAAAAAGAAGAAAAAATAACTATATCTTGTTTTTTCCTTTTTTCGTGGGACAGAAAGAAATTTTGTGCTTTAAATGAAACTTATAAACTTATTGATTTTTCGACGAATATTTTTTGCTCGTACTTTCAATTCTATCGGATTCCAAGTATCCTTCACAGGATAGAGGTCTAAAAGAAATTCTAGTAAAAAGTCTGGATAGCGAGGCACCATTTTCCGATATCGCAAATCAAATTTTCTCAACCATTTCCCTCAGGTTACTGAATTGATATGAAATGGCAACTGAAGGACTTACAGCAAAAGTCCTGGTAGTCGCAGGAAATAAAACATACATTCGTAATGAAAATCCACTTCCCTTACCAATACGACCATTAAACAAATCCCTCTTGTATAAATTTATCTTTACTGACAGTTATTTTTCAAGAGGAAAGAAAAATACTTATGGGCATTAGAAACAGTTCAAATGGTGGGCAAAATAATTGATAATACTCACGAGTATTCCAGAATATAAATTTTTTTTTATAACTAAAAATATATGACAGTGAATAAAACAGGAGAAAATATTATAATTATAATGAAAAAAAAAAAAAAAAATTACAAAAATAAAATAAACGTCAAATTTAGAAACGGAATTATAATTTTTATTTTTTTTTCATTTTTATTCGTATTTCCTCTTTCGTATTTCGTAATAAGAATATTTTCGTCGTATCAATTTGAATGTACATATTAATTGGCCTGATGGATCGATCAACATTCTTCATTCCAAGCTCGTTGACCTAATTATAACTCGTTGACTACAGAAACCCTCCGATGTGTTGGAAATATCGACTCTTGTCAAATGAGAAAAAGCAGCAGGGGTAGAAAAGAGCTTTGCTCACGTACCCAAATTAAGGATATAATACAAGGGGAGATAAGATGAGGAGGGTTTACAATTTCTGCTGAGTTGGTTGTTATGAAATGACTACATTTCTGGCCAGCAAGTTTGAACAATACGAATTTGACTGCTTGTCAGTTTATTTTTTATTTTTTAAGCATTTTACAATCGTTTTGTACTTTTATAAACTTTAAAATAATATCCTGCAAATTTTTTACATCGTAAAAAATGTTATTTTGTTTTTTTTTAATTTAATTTTAAAGCGCTCCCTTCTCGATGGGATGAAATTACAATTTTTTCTCTTTTTTCTTCATTATTTATACGAATGAATCGATTTTTTTTTCTTTTTATTTTTCAGAGAATCATCGCTGAACTGAACAAAGAGCAAGAGGCTTTTATCGCTGGTAAGCAGAACGAAAAAGGCGAGGCTGTTGCTCCCTGGGTCGGAGCACCCAATGAGGATGCACTTCGCGAAGAATGCTTAGCCCTTTCAACCGTAAGATCTTTTACACATAAAAAAAAATATATATATATATATTGTGCACAAGCCATTTCGTAATGAGCAATTAGTCGAAAAAAGCTAAACAATTAATTTTTTTTTTCTTTAAATTATTTTTTATCCTCATCTTAGGATCGACGTAACTTTGTGAGAGCTCCACCACCTGGAGTCGAATTCGCGTGGGACTTTGAGGCCGTACAGCCAGTGGCACAGGCCACTTTAGCCCTCGACCCCAATCTTGAGACCATGAGGTTCGAGCTGGTACCAAAAGTGTAAGTCCCAAAGTTTCATTTACAGAAATTTCAAATTTTATCAAAATGAGAATCAATATCATTATTACTATTTTTTTTTTTTCTTAATAACTTCAAATGTGTGACGAAATCGAGAAAATTTCCAACCTTGCTTATTATTTTTTATGCCAAAAAATCTCTTATTTTGGTAATTCTAAGGTCAGGCCCAAAATTTTATTCGAGGAAGAATATTGTCGATTTGTATTTTCGTAAAAATTCTAATTAAAAAAAATTGTTTCACAAATCTCGAACGTGTGAATCTGTGAAAGTGAATTTGTTTTTTTTTTCTTAGAGGAAATTTTATTGTAAACATTTGACTATTAATCCAAAGGTTGTTTCTTTTATATTGTTTTTTTGTTCTCTCTCATTTATTATTCGGACTGTTCGTGCGAAATAAGTCAGACCCTTCGTTTAATGGATTAAACTTTATTGTCTTCTTTTCTTTTTCATGTTTTTTTTTTCTTTTTTTTTCGGTTGACACTGACAAATGCAGGATAACCGAAGAGAATTTCTGGCGTAACTACTTTTACCGAGTGTCCCTACTCCGTCAAAGCCACGAATTAAACGCAATGGCTAGTCAGGCGGAAAGCAATCCAAACGCCGCGCTAACATCCACCGGTAGCATCGATCATACTCAAGGTAAATCAAATTATTGTCTCTTTTCTTTATTTATTTCGTAGTATCAATTATTCTAATGCTTCAAGTTGAATGTCTAGATGTCGTTGTATGCATCACGAGTATTATTATCGAATGGCACAAAAATTGCTACCCTTTATATGACCTTGGACTGGAGAACCTCAAAATAATTATTTATTCATCAGCTGAAACGATTAATTTATAAACTTTTTTCCAAAAACGCTTGTCACGAGCTGAGCAAATATTTGCAGAGCCTCAGCATTTTTTCCAGGACTTGGATGATTTATTTTTTTATCAAAACTTCGTTAAAATCTTTCGAACCAAAATCTGTGAACGAAAAAAAATCTGACATCAAAAATCGAGTCTTTTTCGGAAAAAATCTTAAGAATTCTATCAACTAAATTTAAAGAGTAATCAAATAAAATTTATGGAAAGTTTGCAATTGAAGAAATTCGTGGACTTGAGAAAAATTAATCGAAACGAGACCCTTCGAAGTTTTTTTATTTAAAAAAGTATCTTTCGGTGAATTATAAAAATGATAGAATTTGATTAAAATAATTGTCGATTAAAGATTCTTGAAAAAAAAAAAAAAACATCTTAAGATCAATTATAAAACGACTGATGAATTTTATTCGAATTTTAAAATAAAATCGATCTAAAGTTCTTGTTCGAAATAAAAGAATCGAATTAGATTTGGTATTGAATAAAAAATTGACAAAAAAATACGTGATTGAGAAACGTCGTTTGATGTAAAAAATACAAATGTCATTTTTACATGATTCGACATTTTTTTAGAGTTTATAAATTTGGCTGAGCACCTTATTGAGCATTTTAATTTCGTTAGTACGATTTAGCTCGTATCTCTAGTTTAGATTTGGCTGTTTTGTGTATCTATAACGTTGCTGGGAATATCACAGTTCGAATCGAAGCAGCTGAACCAACGAGCAAAGTACTAGAAACATCGAAAGACTCGCCAAGCCATGAGTTTGTTTCCGACAGTGTACGAGCCACGGACACTGACATTAAGGAAGTGAGAGAAGGCATGAAAAAACTAGGAATGCAAAATGCCAAAGGTCAGTAACGTCATTTTATGGTGTTGGAGGTTACGACCTTGGAATACAACGAAATATCTTCTTTTTTCTTTTTCAAACCAAGAGCTCTCAAAAATTAATTTACATTTTTCGGTTCCACGAAGCAGTCAAATTCTTTTTGCAAAAATCGACAATCGTAAGCGTTAATCGAAAAGTATGGTTTTTATTTTATTTTTTTTTAATCATTTTAAATTATGAAAAAAAAAAATTCTTAAATTTCACTTATGACAAATGCATAAAATTCCTTGACGACCTCCACAATGCACGAGGGCAAAAATTTATATGCTGCGATTAAAATCGTAGATAAAAGTATTGATAAATTATAATTTACGAGATATTTACTCAAACGGTGTTTTTTGAAAATATTTATTAACAAAAATACACATTTTATGTCATATAAATTTTTGCCACGATGCATAAAAAAATTTCATTCCATAAAAAAGAGGAACGCTGGTGACAAGAGGTAGGAAAAAGAAAATGAAAATCGCGAGTACGAGTTAATGAATCGCACATTTTTTCATATATATTTGCACAATTGTTGGTTATTTGTTGATTTTATTGATGTTATTGAGACAGCATGGTAACGGACCCCAGTGTTCTCCAGTTGTGATAAATTAGAAAATATAAATAAAATAAAAAAATAAACAAATGTCTAGCTCTATGTATATCGTAGCGTAAAGCAATGAACTTTGGATAATTAACTGTAGTCTCGTAATTAGATGAAAAAAAAAAAAAAAAAAAAAGTAGATATTAAAAAATGTATATATTTGATATTGAATTATTAATGAAATTGAAAGAAAAAACAACAATTTTCTATTCTATTCTGTCTACAGCCTAAGAAGAGGAGAAATAGTCCTGTACCATTATCCAAAGCACACCCAAAAAAAATCCAAACGACATATTCGTTCAGTAGAACAATTTCGATCATTATTTATTTGAATTATCATTAAAAATATTGTTTCGCAAATCACTTGTTATCCAGTCGAGATTTCGATGCAGCATCTTTCTCTCTCTCTCTCTCTCTCTCTCTCTCTCTCTTTCTCTCTTTCTAACTCTCTCTCTCTCTCTCTCTCTCTCTCTCTCTCTCTTTGTCTCTCCCTTAAATCGTCCCTCTCGTATCGCAATTCATTCTAGATATTTATTTATTTTCTTTTCACACAAAGACTCGCAAACCCACATACACGTGCATGCACACACAAATAAACAAAATATCGTAAAGCTGGAGAGGATTGTTTAAGGGAATTTTTGTTATTTAGAAAAACGAAATAAAAAAAAAAATCGATAAATAAATTAGAACGCAAAAATTGCGATAAATTACTTGTAATACGAAAAAGCGCTCGAGTTACTTAAGATTAAAAAACGAAAAAAAAAAACAAAACGAGAGAAAAGAAAAAACAATGCAATAGGAAAAAGGAGAAAAATAATAATCGTGGAAAAATGTCGTCTATAAGTTGCTGAAAGTTAAACGTTATTGCATTTAGTCGAGCACTCGGGATAATTTTCGTGATTTAATACTACCCTTAGATCAATTATTGTAGCGATTGAAAGAGAGGGATTGTAAGTTGATAGAAAAAGAGAGAAAGAGAGAGAGAGAGAGAGAGAAAGTGAGAGAGAGAGAGAGAACGAAGAAATATTAGTTCGAGACATTGGGCGAAGTACGAGAATTGATTAGTTTCATTTGCGTCAAATAAATATGAATTTATAAATATAAATATTTATAAATATATATATATATTTCTCGTAAATGGAATTGAGATCGAAAATAAAAACGAATAATAAAGAAGAAGAAGAAAAAGAAAAAAAGCGTTAAAAACTGATATATTTGACTATACTGTCTGTCTGTTTGTCGTCTGTCTGTCCGTATGTCTACGTCAACTACTTACCTTCACTTTGTTCTCTCCGTGTTGTAAAAGTTGTAAGTAACAAAAAAAATCCAATGAACTATAAGTAATGATAAAGTATAAAAATTAATAAAAAAAATGAATTAATAAATTAAATACAAATAACGATGACGAGGAAGCGATAAAACTTACTAATATAGGTACCTAATTAAATTTGTTGAATGACAATACGTGTTTTACCGGATATAAACATTTAAAAGAAATTTTAATTGAAAGAAAAAAAAAAAAAATACATAAAAAACGTACATAAGGGGCACGAAATATTTGTTGCAAATATTTCAATCGTCCGCTCATTATTTGTCGAATGCCCGTTCGCGCTTCTCTGCATAAATTCTTTCGGTTTTATTTTTTACTCGAATGGGCTCATATACGAATATGTATATTAAGAAATGAAGAAAATTTAAGAAAATTGTCATTTTTTTTAAAGTTCCAGGCGAATGAAAGGCTCTTGTTACTTTGGGAAAACAAAATACGGTTCTAAATGGATTTGTTTTCAATGATTTCACTGCTATTTCAATCCTCTCGATATTCGTCATTCGTAACGGTGATGAAAAATGATTTAAAAAAAATTTCAAGACTTTTTTTTTTTCCAAACGCCATTTAAGTATGAATTTGTGTGTTTAATTTTGTTAAAATTTCATTATTTTATTTATTTATTGATGCATTTAAAAAAAATTTTGGAATAATGATCGAAAAACAAAAAAAAAACAATATAAAACACCAACTTTTTCAAAGTAACTTGAAGCGCCTGTTTCCGGAACCGCGAGAGCGAACGTGCAACCGCGAAAACAAAGCCGCGGGACGGGATTGCAATACACGATTAACGTAAAAAAAAAAAAAAAAAAAAAAATTTAGTGTGTAATTAAGCTCTTGGGTGAACAGCGTTTTGCGCGCGAACGAGAGTCCGTGAAAATAAAAACGCAGAAATGTGCGACGAGCAATTGTTTATACGTAAATAAATAAAACGGCAAATTCGCGGGCTTGTGAATGATGAAAAGTTTTCGAAAACAAAGAAAAAATAAAATAAAAAATTCACCACTAAAATATGGGGATCTTTAAAGCGACATAACGGAAGCAAGAAAAAAAAACATGTGAAACGTCATCAACTAAAAATTGAAGCAAAAAAAAAACCAAAAGTTTCTCGACTGGGGTCCCAATTACCGTTGTCAAAAATGAAAAATCTCAGCAAAAAGTTGCGATGCTTTGCATTTATTTCTCGTACGAAAAAAAAAAAAAAAAAAAAATCGTCTATCAATATTTCAATTAAAAATTCTCTCGCATTATTATTATTATTATTATTATCATTATTATTTAAATCGATATTCATATTTTCTCAATAGTTTGTTCGTTTCTCGTTTTCTACATAAATTTATTTCTCAAATTCCATTCCCCACTTTTCCCAATGTCTAATCGATCATCTTGCAAAAAAAAAAAAACAGACACACACATATCCACACACTTTACACACATAAACAATGTATTATTTGATCACGTGTATATAAAACACAAACGTACATATAAACACGATCCAATGGCTCCTACCTGGAAAATAGCTACAAGGCTGCTTGTGAATCTCCGCAGAAGAGGGATGGGAAGGTGAATTGGAGGCCGAACTGAAGGATTTTGAGGTCGTTACGGGCCAGGAAAAGAATGGAACTGGCAAGGACGATTGGGAAGAACAAATGGACGAGCTCCTCGGCGAAGATGAGGATCTCAAGTAAAATTTGTAAAAAAAAAAACAAAAACAAAAACAAAACAGACACAGAAAAAAATGGGAAAAGTATATGAAAAAAATGTGAAACTCTTTGAAATACTCGAACGAGAGTATTTGTGTGTTGTTACGAGCCTTGGCTCTGAAGGAAAATGTGATTTTTTTCACGCAGATATGTGACAAGAAAGATCGAACGATCCTCCCTTGTCTTGGTTCAAAAAATAATTTTCGTTCGTTTTTTTTTTTCTTCTGTTTCTTCATTTCTTATTGTTAAACGGCGGAGATATTTTTACGAAAATTTTTTATGATCGCACAAAATTGACTGTTATAATGTCTGGCTGTATTGTAAATCTTGTTTCGCGGGCATTCTCGGAAAATTCGTCCGAGAGAAAGAAAGATGGAAAGATCGTTTATAGAGGAAAATTCATTTTTTCGAAATATTGAGATTCGTCGATAAAATGTGGAAAATTATCGTCACGCGGGACGAAAACATTGATCGTTTGTTTTATCGTTAGTTCAATTCGTTGATTTATTTGTAAAAGTGATCAACAGAATTCGTTACGAAATAAGATTTGCGTTGTTTCTTTATTTGGTCGAAATATTAAGAATTTTTTCAACCCCCTGATTCAATCTGATTAAGAAATTTTATTGACCTTGGGATACGTGGCCTAAGCAAACGGTATCGTCACATTTTTTCCCTGGTAACGAATTCTGTTGGTCACTTAAAAAAAATCTGTTAACATTGTTCGTAAAAATAATAAGTAGATTCTGGTTTTTTTGTTTACGAAGTTACGAATTTTTGTTTCCGGCCCCTCGATTCGACACTGGCCACTCAATCGCCACAGATATGACATCTCGTGACGAATCTGCACGGCCACCATTTCGTTGAACATTTTTTTCCAACCGCTTAGTAGTCGTTATCGTATTTTTTGACAACGAGAATCCTTGGGACAAAAAATAACTCGAAAACATCCACGAGAACGTGTATTTGGTCGATCAACGATTTTATTGCGAATTTAAGCTTCTGATTGTACTTCCAGCGACCCAACGATAAACACACATCATTTGTTATTACTAGAAAAACTCTAAAAAAAAAAACACCAGCCCGATAACATGCATCGGCATTTTTTTCTTTTGTTAAACACAACCCTGAGCTATAATCTTGTACATTATTATCCACTTGTAACTTCTGAGGAATTAGATCTCGTCCGAGCAACATGATCTCTCGGTCAACCATGCTTTACACATTATTTTCAAGCCCAAAATTTCAATCGATCGAAATTTTCATATTTTTAGCAATTTTACAAAAATCATAAATTATTTTGAGACACTCGAGAAATCCTGAACATTTAGTTATAGAATTATTAACTGGTTTAACGTAAAATGTTTCCACGCATAAGCAGACAACATTTTCCTAAAACAGTATTCCAATATTTGTAAATAAATTTGATGATTTTCATCATTTTCCCTCTTTTTTCAATTTTTTCATAATAAATTCACATTTTTTGTTAAATCGTCAATCCTGAGATGTTTTTTGAAACAATAAACATGTAACTTGACGAATTTCTTAAATATCAAAGAAACGTCAACCTTCTATACCCATAAAAATGTGGAATTGAAGAAAAAAAGAGAGAAAATGCTAAAAAAAACATTTTATTTCATTCCAAAAAGTCAAATTAATTTTCAACGTCAAATGAAAAAATGAGTAAAACAATTTTTTCATACCTGTTTGTTTTTGGGGGTTAAATTCTTCCAATTTTAGTCGCTAATTACCGAAATTTTGAACGAATAAATTCTGGTCTTGGAGATTATCGTGTGTAAAAAAAAAATTGAATAATTTCCAGAAATTCTGAACGAGAGATTTTCTAATGTATTAAAACTAAAGTGGCAGGATCACGAATAATGAAAAATTATTGAAAAAAAAAAATGTAAGAGAGGAAGGAGAGAGGGGTGATAAGCGAGGGAGGAAAATATCCGGTAGAAGAGATGCTTTTACGAAGTTGCAGTTGTTGTGTCTCAGGAGGGCCTAAAGGATCAGGCGTTATTTAGACGAATAAATAATCACGATTAGCGTGTTTACCTTAAGTTGGCCTCGCGCAAGAAGTGGAACGAAAAGCAGCACTAACAACAACAAAAATCCATGTAAACGTATAGTGGAACTTGCGTTGAAAAAAGACAAAGGAAAACAAAACGAAAAAAAAAAAAACAAAAAACTAAAAATATGTAATTATCGTACTGGAATCGCGCGCATCGAGTGCGTATCGATTGATTTTTACAGCATTTCTCATAGCGTTCCTTGTATTCGAATATGTTTAAATGACAGCAATATACAACAGCCAAAAACCAAAAAAAAAAAAAAACAAAAACAAAAAATGTGCGGTATATTGAAAGAGAAAAAGATTTAAAAAATATTTAGAAAAAGAAAATAAATAAATCGAGAAATTCCCGAGTGCACATTGTTTTGTCACTCTGAAACTCGGGGAAGTAAATCGCTATATCCTCCGATGCAATGCATTCACTCATAAAATATGAGTATACACCTGGTACTTGTATGTATATACACGCGTATACATATAATATACATATATATACACATATACATATATGTTGTTGAATCCATTGAAAGTATGATAATATATATTATATGACTATTAATGAGAAAATATAATGATGCAGCAGATTAAATTGAAAAAAAAACACACTATTAAGGAAATAATATTATAATTGCGATAATGTATTATAAATATACAAGTCGTGTACCTCGTGAGAAATAAAAACAAACCGAGTACTCCTAACGTGTCATTCATTTATTTTATTTTTTACCACGGATCAGAGTTCTGGACGTTGTTCTATTCGTTCGAAAAAACAAAAAAAGAAAGATAACCTATTTTATACCAGAATCAGGGAGTACAATTATTTCCTCACAAAACGGTTGCTTACTGGATTTTGCTGGATTCGTCTCAAGAAACTATTAATATGTGCATTAATCGTTTGCAACGAAAATCGAATGATTTCACATTCTATACTGAAAATATCCTTTGGAGAAAGAATTCAAAACGATAATACGGCTTGAAGTTGTCAATCAGCTGTTAAACGCTTTATCATGAATGAATATGAGAAAACATATTTACCCAATAGTAATGATCAATATAACACTTTATGGGATCGTTTATTGATGTTAAATACCATGAAAAACACACGAATAATTATACGACTAAAGGTGATACGTAAATGGCGACAGCAACACATTTCTTACATGCAAAGCACACGTCCAGCGGATAACTTCACTACGGTCGTGTTGGTGTGTGGGGTCATGTGGGGTCTTCATGATTTTCGTCGAGTTTACACTTTTCGATCTAATAAAACTTTTGGCTGGGACTATGATTCTTGGGAGAAGGTATAGATGTGCTCATGTCAGTCAGGCCAGCAACATTGCGTATCAGAGATTATGAGACAATGAGACATCGTTTAATTGAATAACACTTACGTAGTGTCACACACTTAGCACTATAAAATGAAACTACATATAAACGATAAAAAATATTCTATTTCTTTCATACTGAATACAGTTCGGTGCGTAAATTCTTTCTTTTACATTTTCAATAAATGTAACGTTCTAAAAATGGCGCGTCTGCGAGTACAGGTGTAACATCCTCAGATAGAAGTTTAAATAATCATAATGATAGACTAATGATTTTTTTGACGATTTGTAGATAAAATGTCGTTTTTGATACAAAAGTTGAATGAATTAAGCCCAATCGGAACAATACCTGACAAAGTAATTGATTTTCTTCAGTAGATTATATCTTTTTTCACTGGAGCTGGGCACTTATGTGAAGGACGCCGCGTGGCGTCATATTTAGCTGTCTCTTTTTTAAGTTGGCAACATATTGCCGCCACACAGAGAATGATATACATATAGTGTATATTATCTGTATCTGTGAGCGCACGCTGCGCAGCTCTATGATGGAGTCGGAATCGTGTTGTTTGTAAGTCGCCGAAGTTTTTTTTTCCCGTAAAATCGTGATATGTCCGTTTAGGATAAAGATTCAATATAATTAAGTGTATGTCTATTAAATTGAGCGTGATGTGCCGTTGATGGTGAACAATTCTCAGAAACGCAGGATTCATCAACGAAATAGTGAGGTGGGTTCGTATTTGAAAGTCAAGCAAATCCGATTGTCTCCGCTTGCCGCTTACGATAATTGACAATGCATTTTTTTCGGCGATTGCCCTTTAATTAAGACTTTTTCGTTTTCCAACAACATTCAGGTACTCGACAAACAAATAAAACCTCGTAAATACTGCAGTTTCAATGTACAAAAAACCATTTCGCTCCGTATATAGAAATTTTTTTTTTTTTTTGCAACATAACCTCACATGCATTCCTGGATTTTTATCTCCGGCAGTTCTCGGTCAAACGCGTGGCTTTCGTTTCTCCATTGATCGTCTTTTTTTTCTATACTTGGCCTGTAATTGTTAGTTCGTCGACGCATTTTATAATAATTTCAACTTCACGTTTCTCGTCGTCGAACTTAACTGTCAATTTTTTTCGAGATCCAAATATTCGTGACATTTTTAACATCTTCGATTTTCAATTTTGAGTGCCTTATTATCTGTTTACTTTTCTCGAAAATAATTTGAAAATTATTCCTTATTTACCTTTCTTTGTTATTCTTCAGAATTAGGTGATTTGAAAAAACAATTTGAATTTTAACAAATTTTTCAACATAAGTGTTAAATCCTTCCTTGCCATACAGGACTTGAAACAATGACAACATTTTTTTCACTAATAATTCAAAGGTTCACAGATTGATACCCATCCAAATTTTTTTTCACTAAATGATTATTAAAATTTGTACTTTATTGTGATGATTCCATGTTTTGAAGTGTATATACCTTATTTTGCAAAGTCTGACACTGTAGAGAAAATACAGGTATATTGTTAAAAAAAATTAAAATCACTTATGAACGGTCGATGAATTTAATTGAAATAAAAAATGTCAAATTGGCGAACTGATGAAAATAAAATTAGGAAAACTTGTCTCCATTTGAATTTTTTCAGACTATCAAATTATTAATTTGGTAGTTGATTTATACAAAAAAGGAATTGTGAAAAAAAACTGTAAAGTTTAATTTTTTTCATAATCAAAAAGAAATGTACTCTGAATAGCTTTTTACAGTTTAAATTGACGAGACTTAGCCTGTAAAATATAAAGATCCCTGTGAATCCTTCCAGTTAAAAATACCAAAAAACAACTTTTGAAAGAATTTTCATATACGGCAAAATAAATAATCAAAACTATTTCAAAATAGTAGAAGAAAAATAATGTTAACAATGGACTATTTTCATTTTTTTCAGCCTTAACGATTATTAATCCTAATTGAATAGAAAATATGGAGCAAGAGTCTGTAGAAACCACTGATAAAGATCCTTCTCGGGATGACAGTGAGCAAGAAAATCGTGATGTTGTACAAGACGAGGTTCAGTCCGAATGTTTGGAGGACAAAGAGAAAGAAGATCCAGCGCTATCAACGGGGGATGATAAAATTGACAAAGACAATGTTCCCGAACGTGGAAGCTCTGAAACAGTAGAACCGACCAAAAGTCAAGAATTCGAAAAAAATGACGTATCGGCATTAACTTGCGAAGATAAAAAGAATCCGGAGGTAGATAATTCCACAGTTGAAAAAGAAAAATCTCTGCCTGTGGCTGCATCGGCAGATCTTGATAGTTTAAGCTCCGACGAAGATGTATCGCAGACTTGTGGCGACGAAGTATCGAAAAGAGAAAGTACAAGTGACAGCAAAGATCCTGTGGAAAAAGTGGAACCTGGAAAATTAGTAGCAGAGTCAGAGAATAAAGAACCGAGCGAAGGAACACCTGCGGAAGAGCCGTCTGTCGAATCGGAAAATAAAGAAACACCCTTGGACGAATCATCCACCGAAGCAACGAGTAAAGAAACGCCCTCAGATGTGCCATCTGAGGATTCACCGAGCAAAGAAATCTCTTCGAACGAGCCGTTGGTGAAATCAAGGAGTAAAGAACCAACGGAAGCTCCAGTAGAAGATGAAACGGTCGGATCTCCTCGTGCAAAAGAAACTCCTTTAGAAAATCCTATCCCAGAAGAATCGAGTGGAGAAGGCAACGAAAAAGTTCCAGGGGAAGAACGTGGAGCAAAAGAAGGAGAAACTGATTTATCGTCCGAGGACACGACGCGAGCAAAGCTCGGAGATTCAGAGAATCTCGTAGAAAGTGTAGATCCTTCAGAAGCCGATTCGAAAAAGTGCGTTGACGATGCTAAGTCGGATTCAGAATCATTGAGCAACGAAGCTGATTCAACGAGCAAAGAAACACCAACGGAGAAGCAAATGGGTGAGCCAGAAAACACGGAATTCGTACAAATTTCACAGGACAAACAGGACGATGGAGGGAACGAAAATCAAAATATAGAAGCGGAAGATCCTTTCGGAGGAGACAATCTTACGGAGGATCACGTGGAGCAAGGAGACGTTGATTCGCCGGCAATGGTGAGCATGGATTTTCACAAATTGGGTGATCAAGCAGATAATTTGCAGGATGTTGTTAACGCCAAGGATCAGGCATCCGCAGAATTTGCGGCTGAGGATAGTAACCACGACGATACTCTCGAAACAAATAATCCAGAAGCTGATTCCACTGAAACTCATCCAGAAATTGTGGCTCTCAAGTCGTCGGAAAGTAATATTGAGATAGAAGGTTCCAAAGTGGATTCGGAGGGTGCAGAAAAAAGTGGAACCGAAATAGAGCCTGTGGACAAAAGTAACAAAGATAAAAGCAGCAACGAGCCCATGTTGATTGACAGCTCGAACGAAGCTCAGGACGAGGATGAACTTAAGAAAAAGGACCAAAGCCCAGCCATGGAAACGGAAGACTCGCAGTCCAACGTTTTGCCAGGACAGGACGACGAGCTTTGCATCATTCCGGACAGTATGAAGGAGACAACGAGTTCCAGGAATGACTCTGCTAAAGATGGGGAAAAAGAGAGTTCGGATGTGACAATGGAAATGTCTCTGGAGCCCAAGGATAACGAAGTTCAAGCGGATAAGGAAGCGACACAGTCAAAAGATTTGGAGATCGTGGCTGAAAGCGATGAGCCAATGGCACTGGATTGTGAGCAGCCTGTGAGTAGCCACAGCAAGGAACACAAGAAAGATGACAAAGCGACTAGTGAAAAGAAATCTTCCACTTCCATTACAACAGCCGACGTCATAGACGTCGATGACGAAATGAAAAGTTCGGAAATCGACGAGATGACCATCGGTGACGACGTATGCAAACAGTGTAACGAGAAGAAGCCTTGCAATATAAACGTTAAGGTAGGCGCCGAAACGTTCTCCGTATGTTCACAACCCTGCAAAGAAGCTTTTACCGGTGAGAACAACAAATCAATGGACATTCCCAGTGACGCAGTAAATTCAAAGCGTGAAAAACGATGCGCCAGCTGTCTACTCATCGTCGAAACTGGTGACGATCGTAATTTGTCCTGGGAAACAATGGAATTTTGTAACGAAGAATGTTTGGGCAAATTTCAAACAAAGTACGGAAGCTATTGCAGAAATTGCAACGGTTCGGTACAACCCATAAGTTTGGGCAAATATTGTGTCCGATTCGGCTATGATGTACGACAATTTTGCTGCTCTTCTTGTCTAGAAGAATTCAAAAAAGGTCTCAAAGTATGCAGCTACTGTCAGAAGGATATTAGCTCCGGTATCGAAGGATTTTTAGCACCCGTTGGAGATAAAGGACAGTTTAAGGACTTCTGTACGCAATATTGCATGGAAAAATATTCACGTATGAACTCGAACGATCCACCTGCCACCGAAAAGAAAGCCTGCAGCGTTTGCCAAGAGGTAACAAGGCCTTTTTTTAATTGAATCTTTTTTTAAATATATTTTTCGATATCGACAGTTAATGATTCAATTTCGAGAAATATCTAAGATCTTGATTTTTTTTAAATCCTTACGGTGTGCAATTTGTTTTTCATTATTTCCTCATTGCAGGTAAAAGTTGTCCATTGCGAGGTTCAAATAGATCGAGCGAGTCCTGTAGCGATTTGCGGTGATCCTTGCTTCGCTGCATTTAAATTCGTGAACAAAGTTGATCCCGAACAATGCTCAACGTGCAAGAAATTTTTCGAACTCGTCAACAAAAAAAGCTTCGTCGTTTTTTACGAATCTGAGGCGCATACCTTCTGCAGTAAAACCTGCCTCAATATATTCATCATAACTAATCGTAAAATCGTACCGTGCAATTGGTGCAAAGTTAAAAAATACAATTTTGACATGATCAAGAAAGATCTGAAAACGGGACAGGCCTTAATGATGTGCAGTTTGAATTGTTTAACGCTGTATCAAGTAAGTATAAAACTTGAATCAAATAAATATGAAAATTTATATTTGAATGATATATTTATTGAAGAAAAAACGGTTTTTTAAATTCGAAGAGGGCTTTCAAGCCTGTTGCTTTTGAAACGATTAAACATAATTGATTTTCTTGAGCGACATTAAATTCGTACGTATTTTTTCAGGTTTCTGTAAACGCGGTATCAGCGAAACGTATTAGTTGTGATTTTTGCAAAGAATTCTCACAAGCCCAGTATCACTTGACGATGTCAGACGCGACGATACGTAATTTTTGTTCGTACAATTGTGTGATGAAGTTCCAGGGACAGTATACAAAATCACCGATAACGATACCATCGGGTGACGATCCTGTACCAACAGGAATGCCCAAAAGAACATATCCACCGGCAAAAGGTTCCATACAAACGGTTCAAAAGCCTAATGACATTGCTAGTAAAAAGGCAATGCCGGTTATTTCATCAGTTACTAGTTTAGCCTCGTTGACATCAAATGGCCAAGTAACTCAAGCGCCTTTGCAACAAACGACACTGAACAACGTTAACGTCGCAGCTAATGTTGTTACGACTCAGACACAACCTCCTCAAGTAATTGTCAATCAACAAGTCATTACGAGACCACCGAGCCCAGTTAAAATTCATAACAAAGTCACTCAGTGCAAACCTTTGACGCATACCAAAGGCGTCTCGGTTCGTCCACATCCTTGTCCTAAATCCACTCAAACGGAAGGCGATGCGCGCATTCTCATACCCATTCCCGTTCCTATTTACGTTCCCTTTCCCGTACATATGTGGAGCATGCCTTTTCCAGTTCCCGTTCCCTTTCCTCTACCTATTCCTGTACCAATTTTCATACCAACTACGAGAAACAGCGCAAAAGGAATTTTCAAAGATATCAAAAGGATACAGGAAAAAATTCCGGCCGATCCATTCGAAGCTGAATTACTTATGATGGCCGAAATGGTCGCGACAGAGAAAAAAGCCAACGAAACTGATTCCGATTCCAGCGACGATAATGGGTAATTTTATTTTTCATTATTTCATATCCCTCGAACTTGTGACCGGAGAATGAACTTCGATCCTAGATGAATATAGAAACAATGAGGTTTTCTAACTAACAGAGCCCCAAGTGGTCTTGTTCTGTAAAAATGTTGAAATTTAAATGAAATATTTGGAACACCGCTACGTCCTTACTCTCTTCTAAAAAGGATTCCACTCGCAACGATTTTTTTTTCTTCTATTTTCTCACTATAACTGCAATTTCTCATACAAATTTTCAGTCGAGATGCAACCACCGAAGCGGTCGACTCCAGCAATACTTTTGGCGAGGACATGTTGCAAATGGCCCTAAAAATGGCAACTGGTGAACTCGACGAGCCAGCGGTTGATCTCGAAACAGCTCTGACTCCCAATACGATAACAGCTACACAAGCAACTTCTCAAAGCGATTCTGCTATGAGTACAGATGGTAAAATTTCATTCGAATTTAATTAATTATTCTATAGTTACAATCCTACATAAAAGAAAAAAAATAGTCAATTCTAACGTTTTTTTTTCAATTTGAATAAACAAAATCACCCACGATGTTTGCATCCTTAGATCGCAACGAAATTTTTGTATTTTTCTTCAGAAAAGCCCAAAATTTATATGCATAGTGATAATTAAACGATCATTTTTTGAGAGCTAAAAACTAAATTCACGAGAAAATTTAGAATAATTGCAAAATTAAAAAAATTGTGAATAAAAAAAATATATTTTTCATTGCGTTCTAATGATGCAAACTTCAGTACCATGAGTTGAGCTTTGCCTAAAAATAATAATTCTTGTTTATATTCTAGTACAACCTGAACGAAACGTGACGGCCTCTAACCGTGGCAAAAAACGAATGGTACCGTATAAACCACGAGGTGCACCTAGTAAAAGAGGCCGAAGAATATCAGGTGTTCATGATGTTCCGATGATGCCACCACCCGAATCGCAACCTCCAGCACAACCGAGAATGATGGAACCCATCGAAAAACCAGATGCTAATATGGCACTAAAATATACATTTGGTGTGAATGCTTGGAGACAATGGGTAAGTACAAAAACAAAAATAATTGTCATGAAATTTAATATGTGATTGCGAAAGAAATTTGATGAAATTGAAATTTATGAAGTTTTGAATGTAAAATAATCGATGCAATAGCGAATCGTTCAATTTTGATCTTAAACTTTGATTTTCCTTCAACAGGTGATCGCCAAAAACGCAGAATTGGAAAAGCAAGTAACGCCAACGAGAAAAGTGAAACTATTCAAAACGGATCTTCTTCAACTTACAGCTGACGAGTTGAATTATACGCTGTGTCTATTCGTGAAAGAAGTGCGAAAACCCAATGGTGCCGAATACGCCCCGGATACCATTTATTATTTATGTTTAGGTAAGTCAGTTTATATCGACGGATTTCAAGTGTTTACTTTTTCTTAGTGTCTTAATATTTATTTAACTAATTGCAGGAATTCAACAATACCTATTTGAGAACAATAGAATAGACAACATATTCACAGATTCGTATTATGAAAAATTCACTGACTGCTTGAACGACGTAGCGAAGAAGTTTTCAGTCCTCTATAACGATGCTCGTGAGTCTGCAGTTTTGTTTGTCTTCCTTTTTACACTCTTATGTATCTATTTAAAAAAACGTATGATGGTGATGAAAATGTTTGAAATATTTATGACGTTATTTCAGAGTATATCGTGACGAGAGTCGAGGAAGAACATCTTTGGGAATGTAAGCAATTGGGTGCTCATTCGCCTCACGTACTTTTGAGCACTTTGATGTTTTTCAACACGAAGCATTTTAATCTCGTGGTGAGAATTCATTTTTATTTGTAAACATGAGTTTCGTGCTCAACGAGTTCCGCTCTGATTTGCGTACTTGGCACTTTTTTTTTCTTAGACCGTAGAGGAACATATGCAGCTATCATTTTCGCATATTATGAAACATTGGAAGAGAAATCCAGCAGCTCAAGCGGCGACTGCTGTGGCCGGAAAAGGTCCAGGCACGAGAAACGTTCTTTTACGTTTCTATCCTCCTCAATCTGCTCTTGGTAAATACAAATTTTTCCAAGTTAATTCTTCTACTTTTAATATTGATTCGTTTATTCTATAATTGAATTTCCTAATAATTCAGAAGCAAATTCACGGAAGAAGAAAGTTTACGAACAACAGGAAAACGAAGAAAATCCATTGCGGTGTCCGGTGAAGCTTTACGAGTTTTACTTGTCGAAGTGGTACGTTTTATTCTTTTACAAAAAACGTTTTCAGACTTTTTAACACAATATTTGGATCATGAATTCGTGTTCATAGTTTATCGATTCCATTTGGGATCCTCCAGTTCATATGAAATGAATTATTTCGTTTTTTTTTTTAATTTATATTCAATTGAATGTGATTTTTTTTTTCAATTACAGCCCGGAAAGTGTGAAAACGCGCAACGACGTTTTTTATCTATTGCCTGAAAGGAGTTGCGTACCGGATAGTCCAGTTTGGTATTCGACATCAGCACTCGCAAAAGAACATCTTGTAAAGATGCTCTATCGCGTTAAAATGGTGAAGGAGATAAACGTCGCGTTGCTGACCAGTTAATTCGACACGGTTATTAACGTCCGTGATTATTCCTCATTATTATTTTTCTTCCATATAATTTTTTTAATTCCGACATGCACCGGCATCAGTCAAAAAGCCGTTAGTAACGAGTTTCGAATGTTCTACGCAAAGGATAATATCCCGTGGGACCTTATGTATGAAACAAGGCTGAACAATAATCCGTGCAAAACACAAAAATGAGTGAGAGCAAGAGATAAATTCAGTTTCGATGATACAAACAAATAAAACTATACTTTATTGTAGGATTTTTACCTTATAATAAAAAAAATTTAATATCTTGTGTTCATTCCACGAGGTAAACGCAACGAACATTATTTTCTTTTTTTTTTACCACTTTATTTTAGAATTAAGAACGAGAAATAAGAAAACATCTTTTCTGCATCATCTGTATGCGAATTTAATTTTTCTCGTCGCTTTTAAAATCAAAGTCTCGCTTGAGAAAAGTGTCAGAATAAATTTTATAGCACTATCGCCGACGAGACACGTTTTATAGCACGTAAGTGCTATAAAAACTTCAGAGTATGTAGAAAAAGGTCATCCGAAGACTAAATTCTTCAAATAATAATACATTATTTATTTGCCGAATCATCGTACATTTGAAAAAGTAACAATCATTTTTCATTCTTTTGTCGATAACTAAAGATCCATCAATCAACGAGGATGATGCTTGCTGGTTAAAATATCAATAACGAGATGTGATTCAAGCATTTTTCTTTGGTCTTACGAAAGAACGCTTGCGTTTTAATTTACGACGAGTTATTTCAAGACTGTGCAATTCAGAATAAAGCTCGGCGAATATTTCCTTCTGTTCCTCCTCCGGAATAGTCTCTCTGTAGATCTTCATGAGATCGTACTGTTCCCAAGGTTTTTTCGCTGCTACTGCCTTTAGATACCTCTTCCTATTTACCCACAAATCTTTGATGCCTTTCAAATCTTGACGTTCCCATTTCTCTATCCAGGGCTTTTCTTTCAATGGGACTTGGAGATCGTTCACTGGAACGGGACTTCCTTCTGGTAATAATTCTGTCTCCATGTTCAGTGGGAATGTGCTATATTCCGGTGGTGCGTCACGCAAATATGCCAAACGTTCGTCCAAACGTTTCTCGAGCCTGTAAATTTTGTTGAAATTTTTATTCATCATTATTTAAAATTGTTAAAAATTCGAAATTTACTTCATTAAATTTCGTAGCAGAAAATATTTGGATGAAATTTAATACAAAAGAGAAAATCTCATAAAAATATGCTGTACGAATGGTAAGCGTTGGACATTTTTTAATGCGTTTTTTTTTTCAATATGTAAATGCAATTTTTCAGGACATTCAAAATATCCGGTCAATGATTTTGATGGTAAGTAGAAAAAAAAATCATGCAATTGGAATGTCAGGCTAAAGAAACTTTGTTCCTGAATATTGAATACCAAGTTCTGAATCTACTTTTTCAATTTGAATGCAACATTTGACTTCTTCAAAATATGTTCTAAATTTTACGAATTTAACAAATTTCGAACAAAAAAAAAATGTTAAATCAACAAAG
Source organism: Campoletis raptor (assembly GCA_948107755.1). Classification (NCBI taxonomy): domain Eukaryota; kingdom Metazoa; phylum Arthropoda; class Insecta; order Hymenoptera; family Ichneumonidae; genus Campoletis; species Campoletis raptor. Next base: position 14,767,964 of record OX403625.1, on the reverse strand, counting down.
TTACCTGATGCAATCGATTTTTTGTATATTCGGATCGTATAATTCAAAATTAACATCAACGCCCTGATTGTCAATGACGTTTCTTAGTATAAAATTAGCTCTCAAGCCGGCACCCTTTCTCTCAATACAAATTCCAAGAAATCTGTTGGTTTTTCCTGGTGCATGGGGTTCGGCGTAAGTCACTGCTACAATGGAGCCGACATAAAATTCTGGCAGATCTATAACAGCCCTCCTGGCCATCATATCCATTCTTTCCAGCCTCTCCCTCAATCGGTTTCTGAATTCGGGTTTAGGGTCCGGCAAAAATTCAGGATACATAAATCTGTACTCTGGAGGTACCAAATCCTCGGAACTTTGTGATTTAAGATCCTCCACGAGTTCTTTTCGACTTTTTTGCAACGGCACATTGTTGACTGCTTCTACATTAGTACTTGCAGTGGCCAAACCTCGATTGTCTTTTGTTCCTATAATTCACGACAATACTTGAAGATAAAGAGTCGCTTTTTGAATGATCAATCGCGATGAATTACAAATAGAATGAAAAAGTAAGTTCGTAGTGGTAATAGAAAAAATTAGACCTGTATGAAATCAGTACGAAAATACAATCTATTATCTGTGACAACTCGTGGATTTTAAAGAAAAACAAATTTAACGTCATTTCAATCCTCATTTAATTTTATTTCAATTGATTCGATGGTGTTTATTAAATGGAAAGAGACCGGAATTGTTTGAGAAAATTTTTAGGTTATGTGCAAAGATTTCGAATGATTTTCGGCAATGATGAATTAGACGGTAACGATGTGTTGTATTCAAAGATTGCAGCAGCAATTTTTTTCAAATACGTACCATAAGGTTTAAAAACTTGTAAAGGCTTTCGGAGCTCCCGGAATAATACTCTGCCGACGGCTGACATTTTGAATTTCGAGATAGACTGATAGAAAAATCGTCGTGCCGTATCGGAGATAATAACTTCATGTTCTTTGCTTGTGTTGGTTAGACCCGCGGACCCGCTATTGGTCGGCGCGATCCAACTCGGCCACCGGTAAAAACATTTCGGCTAACGCTCGATGTAGCGCTTCTATGGTTAGTTACTAGATGTCGCTGTCGAAGTTTTCTAGTTTCTTGACATTCGATTTATTTGTTTGAAAGGTCGGTCAATTGTATAGTATTTGTTGATTTATTTGAAAGTTTCATTTTATTTTTATTGTACTATTGGATTTTGCTTTCTGCAACAATTAGTTCCTTATTTTTTAATGGCTTTTATTAACGAACAATCTCTCTCCAGAGAAAATCTCTACCAATAAATTCAATTAACCATTTCCAACTCAAAGACTTCGAATCTCGAAATTGGACTGTCATCTTTATGGAGGGACCCAACCATCCCGTTGAGTTGCCTCTTCGAAGTGCGGAGAGCTTCTAGAAACTTAAAATCTCGCGTGAAGCTGCTGTGCCTGCAGTTACTGATACTACTGCTATTGCTGCTCTTTCACCCTAGGATAGCTGTCGTATGGCGTCTCCGAAGTGCGGACAGCGTTACCAAATGTACGCTCCCGCATGTAACTGTTTCATTTTAGGTCATCTTAATGTTTCGACGGTATCAAAATATCTTCGAAGGAACGTGGTAAACAATTTTGTCGATATGTACGTGCATTTGGATTCAAACTTCCAACTGTGCTTTGCGAGTGTCCATATGTCCATATGTGTGGGTGCTCAGGAGTGCAATGTTGGTATCAACGTCAGCACCATTGTGACTTTTTCTCCAGACCTAATACGGGTACTTCTTTCTTTTTCCTGCAACACTAGGACCAATGATTGTCATGCAAATGTACAACGGAAACCAGACTTCATGACATAGCAGTTGGACTCTAAGCACATCATCACATCGAGCTACAACAAATATGAACACTAGTTCGCGTAGCAAGTGTAATAGCTTCTACCTACCGTTTCGTAATTTCTGTTTAATCATCTTCTATGTATTTTTTTTTTTTATTGACACTTATCAGCATTGACATGTGTTCGACATTTATCGCTCCACAGTAATTTAAAATAATTTATCAAATTTCGTTTCCAGGCAATAAAATTGTCGGTTTTCCTTAACTCTTATCATAATTTTGTTAGACTTGTTGATCAAAAACTCGTGTGTCACGTTATAATCCGGCATTTTGAGGACACGTCATCAACCATTGTCTACTTTTAATCTAAAGGCTTATCGTAGCATGAATATGTTGTGTCATTTGGAACGACGACGTGAACACTGGTGGACGTTTCGGAGATAAATTTTTGATAAAAATATTGTTTTCCTTCTAAATTTATAAATAAATAATTTTAGGTCTGGTCCAATTCTTTCAAGCATTTCTTTAAGGAACAATCCATATTCGTGATTGATATAGATTAACATTTTTTTTTTCATTCACAGATATGGCGAATCATAAAGCGGCTCAAACCATGTACGTTCTGTGGGTTTTAATCCTCGGTGCTGTTATTGTGAAGTCAGAGAGAGCAATCCGGTGCATCACAAATGAGACGAATGTAAGTACACCTCTGTTATCACTCATGTTGAAAAACTGTTTAAGCATACGAATGGTGGAGATATTCAGCAAGGTGTATGTCGTTTCCCCACATGTTGGACGTTCGACTTGTCATATGCGAAAGACCCAAGTTTTTCAGTACCATGCCACAGAGTGAATCTGAACTGCCTCTTTATATTCTTTACGTGCAGCTTGTTTTGTGAACTAAAATGAAATTGACATTATTTTGTATATTTTCAGTGCTTCCATTCTCCTTTCGTCTGTTGCCCTCAGTACGTACATAATCGTTTAATTGGATCCAGTAAAATTGTCTGTTGGCGATTCGGCTCAGGGGTCTGTACACCGATCGCTCAGATTCCAAATTACGAAAAATATATACTGTCGATTCAAGATGTAAACAGGACGAATTTTGAGGAGCGGTTTCGCCTATATTGGAAGGATGTTGGGCAGAATAAATCAGATAAATGGTTAGAGGAGAGGCTGCAAGCGCTCTGGCAACTTGAAACAGGAGAGGACTTGGAACCCTCATTGGATTGGTCATGGTCGATAATTCCCGAGACTTATTCTTATATTTGGCGGCAGCTTTTCTCGGTGTAATTGTTCTCCATGCTATTTTAACAAAACCTGCGTGAAACCGCCGTCCTGCGTGAAACCGCCGTCAATTCGATTCGGTTGATGCGCGATACAACTGTAATACTTTATTATTACTCTTTAAAATTACATATTTAATAAGGAATTTCTTTATTATGTGTTTCTTAATCGGTGCTCTGGTCCGGTGGCTAGCGTGTCTACCTCTTAACCGGAACACCGCGAGGACCTGGGTTCGAATCTCGGTTCCGTAGTTTTTTCAAGAGAAATACAGATATGGACGTGACTTGCTCCGGATGTACGTATGATGAATTCACAAGTGCAAGCAGTACCGGGGTGTGTCACGTGTGTACAGCTGTAAACCATCTTTGAATTCTCTTGAGAAGACGTGACGTAGCTCCGGTACCGTGGGGCGAACATGTAATTACTTGCATTTAATTTTTTTGGTCAGGACTAGTTACTGAACCATTTCGTGTGATACGCATGTCTTATGTAATATTTTATGATTAATTTTTGGAAAATAAACATCATACTATGATATCTGTTGTTTTTATTGACGTAAGCGCCAAAGCTGAAGGCGTATGACCCACACAATATCCTTTTCTTCAAACCTCCCAACAATGTATCGAACATGGAAATACTGAGCAGACCTCCGCCAGACGTTCCCTGAAAAAACACAAATCGTCGGTTTGTGAGGTAAAACATACATCTATCGTACAATAAATCTATCGTTTCATTATTGAAATCATGTTGTGGACATTAATTTGTACAGGATAATTTAAACTTGTTTAGTGAGATTCATTGTTATCGCAATAAAATTGTGGGTGGAATACCCACAATTGAAAAACAAAACATTTCCTCTTTGTGGCACGTAATTCCCGCATGGTCAGAACGTCATTATCTGTTATAGTTGTTTATTTCAACCCCGGGGTCACCGCATGAATATTAAAAGAATTTATCAGTTGGAACGACGAAGTGAGCATTGGTGGACGCTTCGAAGGTAAATGTTTAATAAAATTATTGTTTTCCTTCTAAATTGTAGTTGTGGGCTAATTCTTTCGAGCATCTCTTTGAGGAATAATCATATTCATGAGTGATATAGATTTTTTAATTTTCTTAAATTCTCAGATGGCGAATCATAAAGCGGCCCAAACCATGTACATTCTGTGGGTTTTAATCCTTGGTGCGGTTATTGTGAAGTCGGAGATAATAATCCGGTGCATCGAAAGTGGGACGAATGTAAGTACACATTAATTATCACGCATGTTAAAAAACTGTTTAAGCATACGAATGGTGGAGCTATTCAGCAAGGTGTGTTTCGTTTCCCCACATGTTGGACGTTCGACTTGTCATATGCGCAAGACCGAGATGTTTCAGTGCCATACCACTGAGTGAATCTTAACTTCCTCTTCATATTCTTTACGTTTAGCCTGTCTTGTAGACTGAAATAAAATATCATTGTTTTGTATATTTTCAGTGCTTCGATTCTCCTTTCCACTGTTGCTCTCATAACGAACATTATCATGCAAATGAACCCAGTAAAATCGTCTGTTGGCGATTCGGATCAGGGGTCTGTACACCGATCGCTCAGATTCCCAATTATGAAAGATATACACTGTTGATTCAAGATGTAAACAGCACGAATTTTGAGGAGCGGTTTCGTTTATATTGGAAGGATGTTGGGCAGAACAAATCAGAAGAATGGTTAGAGGAGAGGCTGCAAACGCTTCGACAATATGAGGCGGCGCTGTCACCGAACTTGGATTGGCGAATTGGTTTTCTTTTCATCATGTTTAGTTGCGTTATTTTTGGCATAGCACTTTATAATATTTACCCTTTTCCGACCAAAACTGTGGATTACTACCATGAGCTTCGAACGTTCTCTGAGGTTTATAATAATTATGATTGATTTTCTTTAATTTGGTCGTCAATAACTCAAACTGTGAGCCTCGAGTCTAGTGGTCGGTAAAAAACCTGCTGCACATTTTTCTCAGGGAGGCTTGATATTGATGAAGAATGTTACACTTTTGTATCAGAGAACGCGCCTTAACTTGTTTATTCAATATGTCAAGCGTGTCCGAGAAAAACGTGTATCTGCTCATTTATCGCTTCAAGATTACTTAGGATTTCCCATTTTTCTATCATGTGTTTTTTATTATTTTCAATTATTCGGATTAGGTTATAATACTAATGTAATATATCGTGATTACTTTTTTAAATTACTAATTTTATAAAGAATTTCTTAATAATTTGTTTCTTAACTAGTGCTCTGGTCCAGTGGCTAGCGTGCCTGGCTGTTGACCGGAGTCTTTTTAAGAGAACTAAAGATACGGGTGTAACTAGCTTCGGATGTACGTATGAGGGATTCAGAAGTACAAGCAGTACATGTGTGTGACATGTGCGTACAGCTGTAGACCGTGTTTGAATTCTCTTGAAAGACGTAACGTAGCTCCGGTACCGTGGGGCGAACACGTAATAACTTGCATTTAATTTTTTGAGTCGAGACTAGTTACTAAACCATTTTGTATGATACGCGTGTATAATGTAATATTTTATGATGACTTTTCAAAAATAAACATCATACTATGATATCTGTTGTTTTTATTGACATAAGCGCTAAAGCTGAAGGCGTATGACCCACACAATATCCTTTTCTTCAAACCTCCCAACAATGTATCGAACATGAAATACTGAGCAGACCTCCGCCCGACGTTCCCTGAAAAAACACAAATCGTCGGTTTGTGAGGTAAAACATACATCTATCGTACAATGAATGTACCGGTAGACCCCGGGTGTAATAGTGTTACCATAGCCTTTCTTAAGCACAGTCACCCATATATTACATCCCATTATGCAGACGGGTGATTTGTTCTTGAATGTTTAGAGGAATATCCGCGAATATTCCTTTTCATTGCTTCTTTATAATTTCAGTTTCACCACCTTCTATGTGCTCCATTTTCTGTTCATACTTGCATCAATAAATCTATCGTTTTTCATCATTGAGATCATGTTGTGGACATTAATTTGTACAGGATAATTTAAACTTGTTTAGTGAGATTCATTGTTATCGCAATAAAATTGTGGCTGGAATACCCACAATTGAAAACTAAAACATTTCCTCTCTGTGGCACGTATTCCCGCATCGTCAGAACGTCATTATCCGTTATCGTTGTTCATTTCAACCCCGGGGTCACCGCATGAATATTAATAGAATTTATCATTTGCAACGACGAAGTGAGCATTGGTGGACGCTTCGAAGGTAAATGTTTAATAAAATTATTGTTTTCCTTCTAAATTGTAGTTGTGGGCTAATTCTTTCGAGCATCTCTTTGAGGAATAATCATATTCATGATTGATATAGATTTTTTAATTTTCTTAAATTCACAGATGGCGAATCACAAAGCGGCCCGAACCATGTACATTCTGTGGCTTTTAATCCTCGGTGCGGTTATTGAGACGTCGGGGAGAACAATCCGGTGCATCGAAAGTGGGATGAATGTAAGTACACATTAATTATCACGCATGTTAAAAAACTATTTAAGCATACGAATGGTGGAGCTATTCAACAAGGTGTGTTTCGTTTCCCCACATGTTGGACGTTCGACTTGTCATATGCGCAAGACCGAAATGTTTCAGTGCCATACCACTGAGTGGATCTTAACTTCCTCTTCATATTCTTTACGTTTAGCCTGTCTTGTAAACTGAAATAAAATATCATTGTTTTGTATATTTTCAGTGCTTCGATTCTTTTTTCGACTGTTGCTCTCATAACGAACATCATCATGCAAATGAACCCAGTGAAATCGTCTGTTGGCGATTCGGATCAGGGGTCTGTACACCGATCGCTCAGATTCCCAATTATGAAAGATATACACTGTTGATTCAAGATGTAAACAGCACGAATTTTGAGGAGCGGTTTCGTTTATATTGGAAGGATGTTGGGCAGAAGAAATCAGAAGAATGGTTAGAGGAGAGGCTGCAAACGCTTCGACAACATGAGGCGGAAGTATCACCGGACTCGGGCTGGCAAACTGGTTTTCATTTCGTCATATGGAGTTGCAGTATTCTTACCGTAGCACTTTATATTTACATTATTACGACCAAAATGGTGGCATTCCGCAATGAGATTCAATGGATGCCTTTTCATAATTATTATTTTTATGATTGATTTTCTTTAATTTTCTCGTCAATAACTTAAACTGTGAGGCTTCAGTCTTGTGGTCGGTAAAAAACTTGCTGCATATTTTTCTCAGGGAGGCTTGCTATTGATGAAGAATGTTACACTTTTGTATCAGAAAACGGGCTGTACTAAACCATTTCGTATGATATGCATGTCTAATGTAATATTTTATGATAACGTTTCAAAAATAAACATCATAACATGATATCTGTTGTTTTCATTGACACAAACGGCAAAACCGAAGGCGTATGACCCACACAAAATCCTTTTCTTCAAACCTCCCAACAATGTATCGAACATAGGAATACTGAGCAGACCTCCGCCCGACGTTCCCTGAAAAAACACAAATCGTCGGTTTGTGAGGTAAAACATACATCTATCGTACAATGAATGTACCCGTAGACCCCAGGTGTAATAGTGTTACCATAGCCTTTCTTAAGCACAGTCACCCATGTATTACATCCCATTATGCACACGGGTGATTCGTTCTTGAATGTCTAGTGGCGGCAATTACTGCATCTAGACCAAAATTGTACGTTCTCGTGTTGATTATGGTCGGGAACGGTTCAGCCTCAATATACATTTCACACATTAAAGTACACTCATATTTATGTATATTAAACTAAATTCACAGTAAAATTCATTGTTATGACAATAAAATTGTGCGGGGATTCCCCGGTATCAAAAACCAAATGAACTTCCCTCTGTGGCACCTGATTCTTACATGGTCGGAACACGTCATCACCTGTTGTAGATTATTTATTCCAACCCAGAGGCAACCGCATGAATAATAATATAACTTATCATTTGGAACGACGCCGTGACCATTGGTGGACGCTTCTAAGGTAAGTGTTTAAAAAATATATTGTTTTCCTTGTACATTTTAGCTTTGGGCTAATTCTTTCGAGTATTGAGGAATCATTGATATAAATTGTTCAATTTTTTCAATTCACAGACGACGAATCATAAAGCGGCCCAAACCATGTACATTCTGTGGGTTTTAATCCTTGGTACGGATATTGTGAAGTCCAAGAGCACAATCCAGTGCATCGGATATTTGACAGATGTAAGTACACATTAATTATCACTCATGTAAAAAAACTGTTTAAGCATACGAATGGTGGAGCTATTCAGCATGGTGTGTGTTGTTTCCCCACATGTTTGACGTTCGACTTGTCATATGCGAAAGACCGAAATTTTCCAGTGTCATACCACCGAGTGTATCTCATTTTCCTCTTCATATTCTTTACGTTTAGCCTCTCTTGTAAACTAAAACTAATTTAACATTGTTTTGTATATTTTCAGTGCTTCGATTCTCCTTTCGACTGTTGCCCTCATAACGAAAATCACCATGCAAATGAATCCAGTGAAATCGATTGCTGGCGATTCGGTTCAGGGGTCTGTACACCGATCGCTCAGATTCCAAATTACGAAAGATATAGACTGTTGATTCAAGATTTAAACAGCACGAATTTTGAGGAGCGGTTTCATTTATATTGGAAGGATGTTAGGCAGAACAACTCAGATGAATGGTTAGAGGAGAGACTGCAAACGCTTCGACAACATGAGACGGAACTCACATCACGGAACTCGGTGTGGCTATTTTGTTTTTGTTTTTTTCTATCTTGTTGCGGTATTCTGTCCATATTAGCCTATTCTTACGCTACTACGCGCGACCGCTCGTATGACCACTGTGAGAGTGAAAATACTTTAAGCGGTGCTTGATTTTTCTTATTATTATCAATGATTTTCTTTATTTGTCTCGTCAATAACTTAAACTGTGAACCTTGAGTCTAGTGGTCAGTAAAAAACCTGCTGCACATTTTTCTCAGGGAGGCTTGATATTGATAAAGAATGTTACACTTTTGTATCAGAGAATGGGCTGTAACTTATTTTTTCAATATGTCAAGCGTGTCCGAGAATAACGTGTATCTGCTCATTTATCACTTCAATTTTACCTAGGATTTCTCATTTTTCTATCATTTGTCTTTTATTATTTTCAATTCCTCGGATTAGGTTATAATACTAATGTAATATATCGTAATTACTTTTTAAAATTACTCATTTTATAAGGAGTTTCTTCATTATTTGTTTCTTAACTGGTGCTCTAGTCCGGTGGCTAGTGTGCCTGGCTGTTGACCGGAGTCTTTTCAAGAGAAACAAAGATACGGGTGTGACTAGATTCGGATGTACGTATGAGGAACTCTGCACAAGTGCAAGCAGTACAGGTGTGTGTCATGTGTGCACAGCTGTAAACCATGTTTGAATTCTCTTGAAAAGACTCGACGTAGCTCCGGTACCGTGGGGCGAGCATGTGATTACTTGCATTTAATTTTTTTGGTCAGGACTAGTTACTGAACCATTTCGTATGATACGCATGTCTTATGTAATATTTTATGATTACTTTTCAAAAATAAACATCATACTATGATATCTAGTGTTTTTATTGATGTAAGCGCCAAAGGCGAAGGCGTATGACCCACACAATATTCTTTTCTTCAAACCTCCCAACAATGTATCGAACATGGAAATACTGAGCAGACCTCCGCCCGACGTTCCCTGAAAAAACACAAATCGTCGGTTTGTGAGGTAAAACATACATCTATCGTACAATGAATGTACCCGTAGACCCCAGGTGTAATAGTGTTACCATAGCCTTTCGTAAGCACAGTCACCCATGTATTACATCCCATTATGCACACGGGTGATTCGTTCTTGAATGTCTAGTGGCGGCAATTACTCGCATGGTCGGAACATGTCATCACCTGTTATAGATTATTTAATCCAACCCAGAGGCAACCGCATGAATAATAATATAACTTATCATTTGGAACGACGCCGTGACCATTGGTGGACGCTTCTAAGGTAAGTGTTTAAAAAATATATTGTTTTCCTTGTACATTTTAGCTTTGGGCTAATTCTTTCGAGTATTGAGGAATCATTGATATAGATTGTTCAATTTTTTCAATTCACAGACGACGAATCATAAAGCGGCCCAAACCATGTACATTCTGTGGGTTTTAATCCTTGGTACGGATATTGTGAAGTCGGAGAGCACAAGCCCGTGCATCGGATATTCGGAAGATGTAAGTACACATTAATTATCACTCATGTTAAAAAACTGTTTAAGCATACGAATGGTGGAGCTATTCAGCGTGGTGTGTGTTGTTTCCCCACATGTTGGACGTTCGACTTGTCATATGCGAACGACCGAAATTTTCCAGTGCCATACCACCGAGGGTATCTTATTTTCCTCTTCATATTCTTTACGTTTAGCCTCTCTTGTAAACTAAAACTAATTTAACATTGTTTTGTATATTTTCAGTGCTTCGATTCTCCTTTGGACTGTTGCCCTCATCATGAAAATGAATCCAGTGCAATCGATTGCTGGCGATTCGGTTCAGGGGTCTGTACACCGATCGCTCAGATTCCAAATTACGAAAGATATAGACTGTTGATTCAAGATTTAAACAGCACGAATTTTGAGGAGCGGTTTCATTTATATTGGAAGGATGTTGGGCAGAACAACTCAGATGAATGGTTCGAGGAGAGACTGCAAACGCTTCGACAACATGAGACGGAACTCACATCACGGAACTCGGTGTGGCTATTTTGTTTTTATTTTTTTCTATCTTGTTGCGGTATTCTGTCCATATTAGCCTATTCTTACGCTACCACGCGCGACCGCTCGTATGACCACTGTGAGAGTGAAAATACTTTAAGCGATGCTTGATTTTTCTTATTATTATCAATGATTTTCTTTATTTGTCTCGTCAATAACTTAAACTGTGAACCTTGAGTCTAGTGGTCAGTAAAAAACCTGCTGCACATTTTTCTCAGGGAGGCTTGATATTGATAAAGAATGTTACACTTTTGTATCAGAGAATGGGCTGTAACTTATTTTTTCAATATGTCAAGCGTGTCCGAGAATAACGTGTATCTGCTCATTTATCACTTCAATTTTACCTAGGATTTCTCATTTTTCTATCATTTGTCTTTTATTATTTTCAATTCCTCGAATTAGGTTATAATACTAATGTAATATATCGTAATTACTTTTTAAAATTACTCATTTTATAAGGAGTTTCTTCATTATTTGTTTCTTAACTGGTGCTCTAGTCCGGTGGCTAGTGTGCCTGGCTGTTGACCGGAGTCTTTTCAAGAGAAACAAAGATACGGGTGTGACTAGATTCGGATGTACGTATGAGGAACTCTGCACAAGTGCAAGCAGTACAGGTGTGTGTCATGTGTGCACAGCTGTAAACCATGTTTGAATTCTCTTGAAAAGACTCGACGTAGCTCCGGTACCGTGGGGCGAGCATGTGATTACTTGCATTTAATTTTTTTGGTCAGGACTAGTTACTGAACCATTTCGTATGATACGCATGTCTTATGTAATATTTTATGATTACTTTTCAAAAATAAACATCATACTATGATATCTGGTGTTTTTATTGATGTAAGCGCCAAAGGCGAAGGCGTATGACCCACACAATATTCTTTTCTTCAAACCTCCCAACAATGTATCGAACATGGAAATACTGAGCAGACCTCCGCCCGACGTTCCCTGAAAAAACACAAATCGTCGGTTTGTGAGGTAAAACATACATCTATCGTACAATGAATGTACCCGTAGACCCCAGGTGTAATAGTGTTACCATAGCCTTTCGTAAGCACAGTCACCCATGTATTACATCCCATTATGCACACGGGTGATTCGTTCTTGAATGTCTAGTGGCGGCAATTACTCGCATGGTCGGAACATGTCATCACCTGTTATAGATTATTTAATCCAACCCAGAGGCAACCGCATGAATAATAATATAACTTATCATTTGGAACGACGCCGTGACCATTGGTGGACGCTTCTAAGGTAAGTGTTTAAAAAATATATTGTTTTCCTTGTACATTTTAGCTTTGGGCTAATTCTTTCGAGTATTGAGGAATCATTGAAATACATTGTTCAATTTTTTCAATTCACAGATGACGAATCATAAAGCGGCCCAAACCATGTACATTCTGTGGGTTTTAATCCTTGGTGCGGTTATTGTGAAGTCGGAGAGCACAATCCAGTGCATCGGAAATGGGACAAATGTAAGTACACATTAATTAGCACTCATGTTGAAAAACTGTTTAAGCATACGAATGGTGGAGATATTCAGCAAGGTGTATGTCGTTTCCCCACATGTTGGATGTTCGACTTGTCATATGTGAAAGACCGAAATTTTCCAGTGCCATACCACCGAGTGTATCTTATTTTCCTCTTCATATTCTTTACGTTTAGCCTCTCTTGTAAACTAAAACTAATTTAACATTGTTTTGTATATTTTCAGTGCTTCGATTCTCCTTTCGACTGTTGCCCGCATAACGAAAATCAACATGCAAATGAATCCAGTGAAATCGATTGCTGGCGATTCGGTTCAGGGGTTTGTACACCGATCGCTCAGATTCCAAATTACGAAAGATATAGACTGTTGATTCAAGATTTAAATAGCACGAATTTTGAGGAGCGGTTTCGTTTATATTGGAAGTATGTTGGGCAGAACAAATCTGATGAATGGTTAGAGGAGAGGCTGCAAACGCTTCGACCACATGAGACGGAACTCACATCACGGAACTCGGTGCGGCTAATTTGTTTTTCTTTTGCCCTATCTTGTTGCGTTATTTTTTCCGTATTAGCCTGTATTTACGCTATTACGCAATAACGCTCGTATGACCACTATGAGCTTTAAGAGGTGCTTGATTTTTCTTATTACTATCAATGATTTTCTTTAATTGTCTCGTCAATAACTTAAACTGTGAACCTTGAGTCTAGTGGTCGGTAAAAAACCTGCTGCACATTTTTCTCAGGGAGGCTTGATATTGATGAAGAATGTTACACTTTTGTATCAGAGAATGGGCTGTAACTTATTTTTTCAATATGTCAAGCGTGTCCGAGAAAAACGTGTATCTGCTCATTTATCACTTCAATATTACCTAGGATTTCGCTTTTTTCTATCATTTGTCTTTTAATATTTTCAATTATTCGGGTTGGGTTATAATATTAATGTAATATATCGTGATTACTTTTTTAAATTACTCATTTTATAAGTAATTTCTTAATTATTTGTTTCTTAACTGGTGCTCTAGTCCGGTGGCTAGTGTGCCTGGCTGTTGACCGGAGTCTTTTCAAGAGAAACAAAGATACGGGTGTGACTAGATTCGGATGTACGTATGAGGGATTCAGAAGTACAAGCAGTACATGTGTGTGACATGTGCGTACAGCTGTAGACCGTGTTTGAATTCTCTTGAAAGACGTAACGTAGCTCCGGTACCGTGGGGCGAACACGTAATAACTTGCATTTAATTTTTTGAGTCGAGACTAGTTACTAAACCATTTTGTATGATACGCGTGTCTAATGTAATATTTTATGATGACTTTTCAAAAATAAACATTATACTATGATATCTGTTGTTTTTATTGACATAAGCGCTAAAGCTGAAGGCGTATGACCCACACAATATCCTTTTCTTCAAACCTCCCAACAATGTATCGAACATGAAAATACTGAGCAGACCTCCGCCCGACGTTCCCTGAAAAAACACAAATCGTCGGTTTGTGAGGTAAAACATACATCTATCGTACAATGAATGTACCGGTAGACCCCGGGTGTAATAGTGTTACCATAGCCTTTCTTAAGCACAGTCACCCATGTATTACATCCCATTATGCAGACGGGTGATTTGTTCTTGAATGTTTAGAGGAATATCCGCGAATATTCCTTTTCATTGCTTCTTTATAATTTCAGTTTTACCACCTTCTATGTGCTCCGTTTTCTGTTCATACTTGCATCAATATGTCGGTGGAATACCCAGAATTGAAAACCAAAACAATTCCTCTTTGTGGCACGTAATTCCCGCATGGTCAGAACGTCATTATCCATTATCGTTGTTCATTTCAACCCCGGGGTCACCGCATGAATATTAATAGAATTTACAATTTGGAACGACGAAGTGAGCATTGGTGGACACTTCGAAGGTAAATGTTTAATAAAATTATTGTTTTCCTTCTAAAGTGTAGTTGTGGGCTAATTCTTTGGAGCATCTCTTTGAGGAATAATCATATTCATGATTGATATAGATTTTTTAATTTTCTTAAATTCACAAATGGCGAATCATAAAGCGGCGCAAACCATGTTCATTCTGTGGGTTTTAATACTTGGTGCGGATATTGTGAAGTCGGAGAGCACAATCCAGTGCATCGGATATTGGACAGATGTAAGTACACATTAATTATCACTCATGTTAAAAAACTGTTTAAGCATACGAATGGTGGAGCTATTCAGCATGGTGTGTGTTGTTTGCCCACACGTTGGACGTTCGATTTGTCATATGCGAAAGACCGAAATTTTCCAGTGCCATACCACCGAGTGTATTTTATTTTCCTCTTCATATTCTTTACGTTTAGCCTCTCTTGTAAACTAAAACTAATTTAACATTGTTTTGTATATTTTCAGTGCTTCCATTCTCCTTTGGACTGTTGCCCTCATCATGAAAATGAATCCAGTGAAATCGATTGCTGGCGATTCGGTTCAGGAGTCTGTACACCGATCGCTCAGATTCCAAATTACGAAAGATATAGACTGTTGATTCAAGATTTAAACAGCACGAATTTTGAGGAGCGGTTTCGTTTATATTGGAAGGATGTTGGGCAGAACGAATCAGAAGAATGGTTAGAAGAGAGGCTGCGAACGCTTCGACCACATAAGACGGGACTGTCACTGAACTCGGTGTGGCTACTTAGTTTTTATTTTTTCCTATCTTGTTCGGTTATTCTTTCCGTATTGGCCTATATTTACGCTATTACGCACCAACGCTCGTATTACCGCCATGAGCTTCAAGGTTTGTCTGATTTTTCTTATTATTATCAGTGATTTTCTTTAATTTGATCGTCAATAACTTAAACTGTGAACCTTGAGTCTAGTGGTCGGTAAAAAACCTGCTGCATATTTTTCTCAGGGAGGCTTGATATTCGTGAAGAATGTTACACTTTTGTATCAGAGAATGGGCTGTAACTTATTTTTTCAATACGTCAAGCGTGTTCGAGAAAAACGTGTATCTGCTCATTTATCACTTCAATTTTACCTAGGATTTCGCTTTTTTCTATCATTTATCTTTTAATATTTCCACTTATTCGGGTTGGGTTATGATATTAATGTAATATATCGTGATTACTTTTAGCTCACGTGTGTACAGCTCTAAACCATGTTTGAATTCTCTTGAAAAGACTCGACGTAGCTCCGGTACCGTGGGGCGAACATGTGATTACTTGCATTTAATTTTTTTGGTCAGGATTAGTTACTGAACCATTTCGTATGATACGCATGTCTTATGTAATATTTTATGATTACTTTTCAAAAATAAACATCATACTATGATATCTGTTGTTTTTATTGACATAAGCGCCAAAGCTGAAGGCGTATGACCCACACAATATCCTTTTCTTCAAACCTCACAACAATGTATCGAACATGGGAATACTGAGCAGACCTCAGCTGCATATGGTTCCCATGTGGACAGCATGTGCCCACGTCAGTGCTGTAGGATCATGACTCGTCGGTAATCATCATAAAAACTGTTCAAGGAGAACCTATGGGTGAATAACTTTTTCAAAACGCAGCTATGCTGGTAACAGATCAAAACCCCGTCAAAAATCTTTGGATGTGCCGATCGCACTACCGTGCTTCGGCTTTTAAGCTTCGCTTGACAATAATCATCGGCTGAAAAAAAATGGCTTTTCCGTTACAGCTTCGAGCGTTACATACCAATTCAATATTGAATATTTAATAATAATCAATATTGAAATATTCCTCGATGGTAGAAGAACATGACCATAAATAAGCTGTCAGTCACAATAACGTGACTGCGTTAAGAAATCGTGAATTAAGAGATACAGCTCCGAAGAGCGTCAAATATTATTGTTCATTCGTTTCAGCGTCAAGCTTTACATACATGTCCTTTAGTGACAAAAACACATACTCAATGGATGAGCAGTTGGTAACAATTAAAAATTATTCCTGAAATATATAGATGATGCAATCAAATTCTAGGATCATACCGCTATCTCGCTTATAGCCTAGGTTTTACCGCCTACAACATTCTTGACACATGGTTCCTATATGGACAGCGTGTGCCCACGTCAATGCTGTAGGATTTTGGCCCGTCGGTAGAAAAGAAAAAAAATTGCTTTTTCGTTGCAGTTTCAAGCATCACATACCAATTAATATTCAATATTCAAGTGTTCCTCCATGCTTAAAGCGCATCAGTAATGAATAAGCTGTCAGTCACAATAAGTTATTCTGCACCACATCTATTGTTCACGTCATTCAATCCAAGAATTGTTACTAGGACTTTTTTTTAGTCCCAGTTTTGTCTAGACCATTATTGTCTGTCACGTACTTGCAGTATGATTCCCGCTTGATTAGGAGGGGATAGCTGGGTATTATTATAGTCTAAATTTTCGGTTAGGTTTCAGAAACCCTTTCGGAACGCCCGAGTTAAGATCAGTCCACTCCTCCAGCGTAAGTTGTTAATGCAAAAGTCGAGTTCTTCTTTGATCTTCGCTCAGGATTAGCTCTTCTTTATTTTTCTGAGGAAAAAAGGAAATGAATTTTTACTGTAATTAATGTTTTATTTTTGTTTTATTATTTTCACAGATCAAAACTCGTACCATGTCTCGAGCCTTGTGTATTTTGTGCATGACAATCATCACTGCAGTTATGGCGGAGACAGCACCAGTAGTCAAGCCACATCGGATGAAAAATTGGTCGCATGTAAGTACATCATTGCTATGACTCGTAGCGAACAAACGTTCAAGCTTATATAGAACTAATTGCACTTCTTAGCAAGTTGTGTGACATGTCCTTCCACGTTGCACGTTTGCTTCGTCTCATGTAAGAGACGCAAGTTCTTCTGTGCTATTTCACGGAGTATATTTTAACTAAATGTTTATACTTCGTATGTTCAGCCTGCTACGTTCACTCCAACTGGATTGACATAAGTTTGGATATCTTTTAAATGATTGCATTCCATTATGCCTTCTTAACATCAGCAAAGTCTCCAACGTTATCAAGTTTTAGCCGATGACACAATCTGTTTGCAGTCCGGCGCAGGGGTCTGTACACCATCCCATAAGATTCGCAATTCACAAAAGTTTTTATGATTGTTTCAGAACGTGGGCAGTGTGAATTTCGCCGATTGGTACCGTCAATACTCGAAAGATCTTGGCCAGAACGAAGCGGATGTACAGTTGGAGGAAAGAATCCAAACCCCTCGGCAACATGAAGAGAAGTCATACTCTATTTGGGGGCTCACAATTAGTTCTGATCAAGTAGTTGCTTTTCTGTTATTTTGTGATTTCATGTTTTTATGTATAATTCTTTTCATTATTCGTGAACATGCTCCACCTTGTTTCCACAACTTCAGCCCGTTACTTTAAGTTTTCTTGTTTCATGTCCGTTGTGCTTGTTTCTGTTTCTACAAGAGTTCTCGGCGTCCTGCCTACGACCACTTTTCCTAATCCACTACCGTATGGCGTGTTCACGACGGGGAACTGTGGGAAACCCAGGCTTAATTGGTGTCAACGATCACACAACGCCAGCGCACAATGCACAACAGTATTGACATGGACCGACGCTGCTTAACATTTCTGATCTTCGGAGCCACACACCAACCGTCTACTCATCCCTGTCGGTTGGTTTCCATATTATTATCTTCAATTCTTTTTCATGAATGACTTGAGATGATCTATCAGTCTCGCAGCCAGTGAAAATATTGCTGCCCATTTATTGCAGAGAGGTTTCATATGAAAGAAAAAAAAAGTTGCATCTTGTTTCCTTCGCATCGGAGTACAATATCAAGTGTATAATTTGGTATCATAAAAATGACAAATGTAATGTTTTATAACTAGTTTATAAAATAAAAATACCTAAATACAATTAGTCGTTCTTATTTGCACAAAATACAGCAAATCGTATACCCTGGATGGGAAGTGAAACATTCCAACCCGTGTGTGTAATTGCCTAAGCCGCAGATAAATAACACAATCTTTTCACTTTACTCGTGTGAAAAACGCATTGAATGTAGAAAGATCGAGCCCACCTCAACCAGTGGTACTCGAGAAAACCGAAATTATTAGTCTGTGAGGCAAAACATACATCTATCGAACGATAAACGTACGGTGGCATAGGCAGTAGGCCTCGAACCTCGTTGTGTCAGAATGGGAGTTCTAGAGCACAGTCACTCATGGATATCCATCTTATCGTACAGATAAGAGTGCTCGTTCTTCAATCTTAAGTCGTTTGAATTTCTTGCAAGACGCCATGTTTAAAGTCAACTTTATTCACTGGCACGATTCATAAGGTGGAAGAAGTCTGCTCTAAGGCACGTTCTCGCATAATTAACTCACCACGCGGACTTACAGGTTCCATAGTTTAACAATCTGTATCAAAACTATAGCAATAGCAGTGGAAACTTCACGTCGTACAGGTAGTGGTATGTAGACATTACTCGACCAGCACTCGCACGATAACCTCTTGTGATGTCGTTGAGAATAAAACTGCACGTCACTCAGTACCAACTTTTCTACCTGCAATGTCATCCTCCATCAACGGCGCACTCAAGCTTCTAATATATTGAAGCGCGTCAAACTTTGAACGTACATTACTTCCATCAACAACTCGAAGAACTAACGAAGTGTTCACCGACTCTCTGATATAGACAGCGCTTAGAGACGACAAAGATGACCACGGTTACGGTAGCGATGGAGACAGTTGTGAGAGACTTACTGCGGAAGATGCTAAATCGTACTATACGCAGCATGTGTCATCGTCATCCAAAAACGGATAGTAGGAACTGCTCCTTCCACAATCAACGGTGTCTGTCCTGTCGAGTTGCCTCTTCGAAGTGCTGAGAACTTCTACGAATTTACCTTCTCGCGTGAAGCTGCTGTGCCTGCAGTTACTGATACTACTGCTATTGTTGCTTTTTCACCTTAGGTGTGGCTGTCGTATGGCCTCCCCGAAGTGCGGACAGCGTTACCAAATGTACACTCCCCCGTGGAGCTTCTGCAATCACAATTACTGATACTACTGCTATTGCTGCTCTTCCACCGTTGGTTATCTTAATGTGGTTAGATGGTTGCAAAATATATTCAAAGAAACATGTTGATTCAAAAAGACTTTCCGTCCGGGTACCTCGAGTTCGGGACGATGTGGCACATTCCCCTATCTGGGGAGATAGCCAGGAGGAAAAAGAAGAAGAAGAAGAAGAGTTCGGGACGAAATTTTACGCAATCGTACTTAGCCATTTTTTTAAAATACTCAATAGCTCTCGGATAGGAAACAATAGACTGCATTTTTTTGAGTTAATGGGAAAGCCTCGTTTCGATATGGTGCGTTGAATGTACCAAAGAGTTCATTTACTATAGAGTTTTGGTGAATTTACCTGCAGTCGATAAAGTAGTTCGCAAGTGTTTCGTATTCTCATGCAAAGAACGAACAACTGCTGCCATCTTGCGGTGATAACTGTCAGTAGTTTTTAAATGCTGAAAGAAAAATACAGATCGACGTTAATTGTTCTAATTTGGACGTTTTGTAACATATAAATAATAAATAATAGAAGGATTTTTTTTAAATCACGTAATAAAATCTTCGAAGAAAAAATGGATAGGAAGAAATTGAGTACCAATAATCAATGTATATTTCGAATTAATACACTTCGTACTTTCATTATTAAAGGTATAATAATTGTTATATTTTATAAGTCATCGCTCTAACAATATAATAACCGATAAATAACAGGTCGTAGGGAGCATGAGAAAAAATACATCGCTTAATTAAATATTTGATAAATTGGAGATTTTATTTGAACCATCTGCGCGTCGTTTCGAGATATTTTTTTTTTTTCGTTTGTCATTTGTTTTTGTTTGTACTGGAAGAGAGCACGTTTATCGCATGAAACAATTTGTGCGATTATCAAAATCGGTCACTTTTATTCTTCCACTTTTTTTTTCGAAGTTTAAAATTTTCAAGTGGTATTAAAAGTACTTTGCGGTTGAAAAAATTCTACGATCATTGACCGTTGAGATTCGAGGTGTCGGTTCTGACAAAATACAGTCTTGGAAACTCAAATTACGTCCGATTTAATTTATCGGCAGGTCGCGTGGCTAATTCTTTTCTTTTTTTTCCTTTCACCGTGCAATTTTTTTGGTCTCGCCGTAATCGAGAGCATGCATACGAGCGAACAATACTCGTATGCATTTTAATGTGACTATCGTAGGTCTCTAATATACATGATAATATCGATATAACATGCGATTTGTTTTTTTTTTCATCCCATTTTCTTTTTTTTCATTTTCTAATATTAATCATAATAATCGTAATCATAAGAATTAATATATATACCAATAATTTCGTTTTCGTCGTTCTACGTAATGTACAATATATATCTTTGGTTCTTCGTCGATAATACTTATCTAAATCGTCACTTGTCTATTATCTCTTATTTTTGTTATTTCGTAATACAATATAACAACAATAATATTTGCAATAATTGATTTCGTATCATCAAATCATTTTTTCGAAGGTGAATCGGGTTAATCGTAAGATCAATTCTCTCAGGCACAGCCAAATGGCTTGGTGAGCATATAATTTCGAGAAGCAAAGAGGCTGAAATTTGATTAAGGCTTTTAATAAATGGGAACGTTGTCAATGAATCTGATTCCTTCCAAAATGTCAAATATTCGACAATTGTTTTCAGTTGTGAGCAAGTATGTCTCATTACGTCAAGAAAGAAAGGAAGTGAATCATTTGAAAAAGAGTACGAGATCATGGTTATGCCAAAGAAATAAAAATAAATCAATTTTATTGGAATAACAAACAAATTTAAAAAAAGCAACGAGTCGTGCCTGTGCCTCGTTGTTAGCCTCTCGTAACCTTTTCACTTCATTATTCCCCCGATTACTTGATTAAATGAGGAAGTTTAAGGATTTAAATTAAAGGAAACGAAAATTCAAAGAAAAAAAAATACACAAAAGGGAGTACAAATTTAATCGAAAACTTCGTTCCATTTATGGGGATGGGAAAAGTCGGAAATGACGTAAATAAAATTACGCGTATAGTCTGTAAATTTACACCCGATGATATCTGATATGCTCTAGTTTAGAGAAATTACATTTCAATCCCGATCGAGCCTTGACTGTACACAAAAATCCACGAGCGTCTCGCCCATCGTGATAGTAATATTTTATCAGACTCACAATCACGACCCTTTGACGTTGTTTCTCTTTTTTTTTTTATAAATAAATACGTGGAAGTACGATCACCAACTTCGAGTTTAACTCGATTTCTCCATCTATCGTTATTTCTTTCTTTCATTCCAACTTGATAAAACTTACCATTTTGGTGATAAATTATTACGAGGCAGTTTTCGGCAGCTCTTGGGCAAGGTTAGGATGCAAAAAGAAAGATTTTTTTATACAGGTTTACGGATCGATAGATCACGAAGATCAAGAACCGTTCGAGCGACCTTTTTGTCAGTTTTAATCTGCGATTTCTTTTTCTCTCTTTGTGCTTTTCGGGATTATTGTTATTTTCTTTTAAATCATTTTAAATCAGCTCCTGATGCAGCATCCACGCTGTTTCGGCAATCATGCTGCCAATAAATTTTTTATATTCTTCGGTGTGTTGTCTTCGTTCAAATGTTTCGTCGTGTAACGCAAAGCGTTCAAGAGACCCTCGCTCTTGCAAGGAGGCTGATCTTTCAACAACTTGACACAGCCTTTTACCTGCAACGAATATGTTCGTTATATTTTATTGTGAATACAGAAAAAAAAAATTATCATGAAAAATCTTGAACAACTTGAGATCTTTGAACTTGGAAAATAATATATTTTCACTTACATCGACGTTTGAACCCTTCACAAAGGCACCTTGTGGATGAACATGATCGTAAAGTATTACAAGGCCGACCATCACCCTCAGAACGAACAGTTGTGTCTCTTCTCTTTGAAATTGTGCCAAAAGGTTACTGGAATAATTTTTCAAATTATTTAGTGCATTAAATAGGTTCGAAATTTTTTTTCAATCCCATATTTCATTATTGATTAGAAAACTTGCAGTATATTTGGAGTATCAATTTGATTTCCAGGTTCATAAAATACATTACAAACGATAGGGTGAAAATGTTGAACAAATGTCAAGTTTTAATCGTTGTGAACATTTAAAAAAAATGAGGAACTTCATCGAAATATGATTCGATCAGAAAATAGCAGAAAGTGACATTTCACTGGGGTGCAGGTAAATTCGAATGACACTAATGCTCACGTATAAGTTATGCACGTAAGCACATTTGTTTTTGTAGTTTTTGAAAAATCAATTAATAAAGCCATAAACTTTGATAACACTACTGATTAGCCACTGATATAAATAAACGTTCTGTTGGCTGCAGGTCGCATCACAAATGTCAATAACGTGGCTGTACCTTAACCTTTAATTCGTCGAGTAGTCACATTGACCTTGAGTTTATGACATCCAAGAAGATAAAGTGTAGGTAGTTTTATAAAAATAGAGGGATTCCAAATTATCTGCAATATTCCGCAAAATTTTTTTCTATTATTGGAAATTGATGAATTTTCATACTTACGGATTCTCGAGCATTCTCAAACAAACTTTCGCCATCGTTCCTAATGTTTCAGTTATGTTTTCCCTCGGTATATCCTCGTTCTGGAATTCATATAATTTTTTTTTTCATTTTCCAGTAATTAAATCATGATGAACGACCCGTTATAAAAATGAATAATAAATGAAAATGCATAATAAACAATCATGTGAAAAAAATGCAAATGAATAGCTCATTTATAAATCAAATATTTCAACTCGATTGTTCATTCAGAAGCGGAGGTGTAATAACAAATTCTAGGATGTTGCTGACACATATATATATATATGGATACGTTCATGCAAACGTGACTTACGTCCATCAAGAAAGTTATAGTTGCGTGACTTAGAACTCGAAGCATGGGTGTGGCGTGGGCGTAGAAAAGGGACATACGATTAGCGAGTTCGTTTCCAACAACGAGATCTAACTCTGGATTGTCCTGTCTCGATAGCGTTGCTCGCGTCAACGTTCGACGATAGTAACTAAAATCGTTTTGTATCGCAGGCGTCTTCATTTTATGCTCGTCAAATTTTAACACGAATTCAAGAATTTCGGCGAGTTGTTTGACCAAAGCCTGTTGAGTTTCGAGGTGTTGAGTGGGCGATAAATTACCTGAGCATAACTGACCAAGAATTTTCGGAACTACGCGATCTGTTATGGATTTCAAAATAGTCATTAGCGTGTCGTATTTAAATCAGTAATAATCATCAGGTTTTTTTTTTTTTATTTTATAAAATACAATTAATCTAATTGTTTTACCCAATTCGAGTGAAAATTCGTAAAATTTTTTGAGCTTTGCGACTAGTGGTGCAACTGTCAAATAAGCTTTACGCTGGCACTCCTCTGTCGGGGCTGAAATAGCTTCGCGTATTTCCTTGTTCGCACCCTTGTAACATTGAATTTCCTCGAGTATCGACTCCGAGTTCTTCAGAACTCGTTGCACCGCCTCAAAAGTTTCTCTCTCGATTTCCGATGGCTGGGCATCTGTTGTAATGGTTTATAGACATTTTAATATGAGCTTAGATCCTACAGGTAATTAAATTGAATCAACATCAACGGAGATGAAATATCCATTGGAAAGTCACTTGAGCCGATTGTTAGATTTTTTAGAGCAGCGTCAACTAGTGAATAGATAATTGAAGAATTAATTAAAATCTGTTAATACTCACTCTCAAAATCGAGAAAAACGTCGTACTTTTGTGGAGTACAACAAGTCGACTCGTCGCGAGCCAACAGACTCAAGAGTTTTCCCATTGCTTCACTTTTTTTTCAAATATCTTCGCTTGTATTAATGTGTGCGTGTATACAGTTTATAACTATATATATATATATATTCTTATCTCGTTATGTTACAATAACGATCCTTTTCTTGACGTTGTAGAGCCGGGACATTCAGGCCTTCGAACACATCTGCAATTCAGATAATAAATCCACGTGAATGCACACACTATTGAAATATATTATTCGTACACCAAAGAACTCAATTTCATTAAAAAAATAAAATCTCAAGTGTTGTTGAATTTATCAACAGACTGACAGTGTGTCCTCGTGGGTTATTTGAATATTTTTATTTATAAAATTTGATCAAAAGACAATTGAAAAAAAAATTAAGTTCAATTTTTTTTTGTCTATTGTTTAGAACAATAGAAAACGACATCAGAGTTCTTCTTTTTAAATCCGATTACAACAATTGGAAAAAATCACATGAATAAAATATTATGTGTAATAATAAATACAAATCATCTGCCTCATGAAAATTTGTCATAAAAGAGATCGTGACAAAAAGGAAAACAAGCGTTTTGATGATGTAGTTAATTTTGCAATGATTTTTCGTGCTCGTTCAAGCTGCAACGTAGATAAAGAGAACTATTCAAGTTCTTCATCCAGAGAGACACAAAAACACTGTCTAAATTTAGGCTTCCTCCTGTTAGAAACGCTTGGACGAACAATCAGGGCAGTCAGAGCAAAATTTCTCGTCTACAAGATTCCCTTCGAGCTATATGTTCTCTTTATCGAAGTATATCTTTACCGCCAATTTGCCAAAATGCAAATGAAGACAATTTCTCGATTTTTATATCCAAAGAGATTCGTACAGACAAGAAGTTTTAGGACAAGGGTTTCCCATTCAAATTTTTTTATTGCTGTATTCGTTACTGGCCAAAGTATCGAAAGTACTTGGCACACGTGCTTACGTAAAACGTCACTCGAGGCTCAAATACAAATAGAGAGCTCAGAAGCATAAAACTTGGAGAATTAACGAGACGTTTTCTGGTCACTGAACTCGCTTCTCACCTCATTGAACCGAATTTTAATGGAATAAAACAATTATCAAATTCCCTCCAATGTCTAGCAAACGAGAGTACGGACAGAATAAAAATAAATTGAACAATATTTGTGAAGAAAACAAACAAGTAGAATTTCGAAATACTTAAGAAAAATGAAAAGTTTTGTCTTTTTTTTATTCTTTATAATAATGCCACTTCAATTAACAAGAAATAATTATGACACACCATCGAATTTGATATCGTTTATAATAAAATGTGGATCGTCATAAATTCTCAAGTTTTTCTCACCGTTCGTTTAACAGTCTCGTGATGTTTTTT
Organism: Campoletis raptor; assembly: GCA_948107755.1. Classification (NCBI taxonomy): domain Eukaryota; kingdom Metazoa; phylum Arthropoda; class Insecta; order Hymenoptera; family Ichneumonidae; genus Campoletis; species Campoletis raptor. Next base: position 14,742,369 of record OX403625.1, on the reverse strand, counting down.
TTTCGACGTCGAGTTCACAATAATCGTAGGAGCGTAACGGCAGTGAGGGAGAATTGTATCGTAACATTTCGAGGATGAATACATCGAGCAGATCAAGTCAACAAGTGGAGAAACAAGGCGAAGGGTAATTTAACATTTGGGATAATCACGTTTTCAGTTTTTCTGCTTTTAGAAAATTTGACATTCGCGTTGGACGAGGCCATGATAACACGAAAAATAGTAAGCCCTTTACAGGGTATGTATCGTTGACTTTTATCACGCGAGCTTGCGTCCAATCTGTATCCTTATTTGGTCAACGACGAACGAACATACGGAGTTACGCGCGTGCGGGGGCGTCTCGACGAGCGACGCGAGTTTTGCCCGTTAGGGGCGAAAAATCAATGGGGGTCTTCTCGAGTACCACAATATTTCATTCAATCTACACCAGATGGCGTTCCATGGTGTAACAACATCTCAGAGACGCGGACCACTTTTTGAAACTTTGAATTCTCTCATTCTTTGCCGCTCTTTTTTGAAGATTAACTAACCAACATTCTATGATACAAACTTCACATTATGACAGGATCTCAATGACCGTTTCTTATTGTGACCGTGAAATTTCAATAAGCTTTCAATTTGATTTAATAAAAAGAGCTCGGTCATATTTCAGATTCATAAATTAAGAAAATTTGACATTCTTGTGGAGTAACTAATAACCCCATGGGGTTTTAGAGCTTAAAAATGTTTTTTCGAATCATTGCAATGATAGAAAATTTTCTTAGTTTATGAATAACTGTCATAAATTCAATAAAATTAAATAAAATTCATTTTTTCCAATGTCATTGACCACATTCGTCGACGTAACAAAATTCGATAAGTTGGCAAATGGTGGAAAAGACTCGTTGTCTAGACGCCACGACCCACGCGACTACGAACTTTTCTTCTTTCAATACGGCCCTGTATATCCCAATAAGCTCTCGGGTTTTAGCTCTGAGTCAGCGAGCTCTGGCTTAGGCGAGTTTATTGTCTTCCAAAATGAGAGAAAGGAGAGTGAAATATATAGCGAATGAGCACGTGTATGTCGAATGAGAAAAAAACAACAACAGCAGAGCATAAAAGCCTACGCTAACAATCCGTCGAATGAAAAATTCGCGGGGATTTCATTTTACAATTCGGAATAGAGATTGAGTTTTTTTTTGTTTTTCTCGTACCGCCTCGAATTGTTCAGAAAACTCAATTACCGGACGTTAAAACTGCAGTAATTACCAATCGATCGTGTTCACTGGCGCGTTCGATTTTTCATCGAAATGTCAAACAAAAGTAACTTTGAATCAACACACAGAAAAATAATGAGCAGGCCGTGTTATAATTCAATTTGTCGAATCACGAAAATGGTCCATAAAATGGAATGGAAAAGCCTTTTCTTAAAAAAAAAAAAACTATTTCAATCAGATTCGTATTTGAAAGTCTCCCATGTCTCAACCAGATTTGGTCTGAAATCGTTATATTACGTCCGATACAAATAAAAAAATGTTTAATTGACTTTTTTTACTGCACGTTTGACGTCACAGAAAACGATCGGTTAACGAACTAACCCACAAAATCATTCTAGTGCAAAATCTATCGACCTTTCGTGACAGACCTATATAGAAAAATTCATGGTTGCGGTTTTATGCGCCGATACATGAATAGGAGAAGAAGAGCGAGAGAGATAGTAAGAATATGACGAACGAGAATGGCCATGGGATTTCTCACGAGTGGTCAGTGGCACGAACGAGATCTGCATCGGGCTAGTCATCTCGAATCAAGTAGTTACAACATATACAACCAAGACCTAAATATACCTACATTATCGTCATTTATAAATAAGTCGCAGGAGTGACATTGCATTACGCCTTTAAATACCGTACACATAGCACACATGGAGTGTCGAACATGCAAGGAAATTTTTTACACCTCCAACTTACATTCTCATTCGAGATGAACATTAAATTAATAGCAAGTACGAGTAATTGTATATATGTGTGTGGTTGAAGAAGAAGGGAGAGATTGGATAATCGTCGGAAATCGTGGGCGAGGATAATGGACGCCTATTAAAGCCTTTTTGTGCTTCAATTCCAGCAAATCAATTGAGATCCCATTGGGACTCCTCTCAACACTTTGTGGATCCTCCGAGTCCGTTCGGTCCTCAAAATGCCAAGCCATTATTCTTTCTCGGAAGATAAGCCGAGGAATTATCATATGTTTTTATTTTAATAACGATTTATGATACTTTTTTTTTTTTTAACACGCGATTCGACGAAACTATTTTGCACGGTTCGGCGGAGTGTATTATGGCGCGTGGGGCAAGTATGCAGCCATAAATGTCATAGCACGTAACATTATGCTCACATTTCAATGTATATCTGTACGGTGACCAATTAAAATCAGAAGGGCGTTTAGAAACTGGAGTGAAACGAATTTAATGGCTTTCTGACTTCAAGACACTCGGGTACATTTTGCACCGTATATATTACACTCGCCCCGCACTCACCACGTTCATGAGAATGTGCAATAATATACAGGATGTTCCAAAACCTGCATCCAAGTATAAACTTTTTGTTTTAATCGTGAAGTCGTTAAGATTCTTACATTTTGGCTTGAATAAACGGCCTCGGAAAATCATACAGAGCGCAATATTATTTGAAAATATATCCTTATGATTTGTATAGATATGCAGTAATTAAATAATTTTAACCAAGTTCCTAATGTTTTTAATCTTTTACATTTGAGACAGTTAAAACTTGACAGTTTTTTCCACTATTTCCACGCAGATTTCTTTATCCTATCGTTCGTAATTGTTCTTATATTCCTTTGGATTAAACTGGTATTCCAAATATTATGCACTCTTTCTTTCAAAATGACTCGGAAGTACAAACTGAGAAATATACATTTGACAACATCACACAAAGTCTATTAATAGGTAACTTAGTTCCGAGGTAAACGTAAGCTCAACAAGTTTCGTTTGATATTTCTATCATCATGATACATCATGATCTTTACAAAATCTTTGTTTTGGAGTAAGAGTCGGAGGATGAAATTAGGTTATGTATAGAATGGGCTTTGGTGCATACGACGTACGATGATACCACAATATTCTACGAACTCATGACACCGTGAGGTCTCGTGATATAACTCGTGGTGTTTAACTTGATAATTCTATTTCGGAAGATCGTTGAACCTCTTCGTTCATTGCAGAGCTAGAATCCCCAATCCTAAATGTAAATAATTGATGTTTTTTTTTTTAAATCCATGGCTTCTAATAAATAATCAAATGAAATTTTGAGAATGTGCCAAATTTTGTATTTTTTAATTGATAAAATCTCGATAATATAGTCGTTTATTCACTGGAAATCGACAATCCAGTCTATTTCTAAGTTTCTCCACTTAATAATTTTGCGATACTGCACAATCGAGAACAAAATATATAATATTTAAGGACTTTTTTGCCCAGAGATTAGCAATCAACTCAGCTTAACATTCTTAAACGCGGCCGTCAGGACACTGTATATAAAAATCGTAGAGGCGACAACGACGGAATAGCATACACGAGGGACGGTTTATTTTTTTGCTCTCTCTCTCTCTCTCTCCCCCATTTTCTCTCTCTCTCTCTCTCTCTCTCTCTCTGCCATTACCAACGCGCTTTTATGGTCGATGCTAAATATGGTGAGTATTTTTCATCGCACCATCATCATACAGTCTCTGTCCCCGTTCCACCGTAGCAAACTCGCCAAATTAATTGAACTTGCTATATAACACTATGTATACGTTTTATTCGAAGTATAGATCGACTGCTAAAAGAACCTGATGGATTTCAGTGTTTAATGTGTTGAGAGTAAGCGTTTTTTTCATTAATTATTCTACTTTTAAAGGCAGTAGACTTGTCAAAGCGTTTTTCTACAATTTTGAAAAAGAAAAAAAAAAAAAAAAAACACATTTAGCAAGAAATTCCTGGCTCTATAATGAAAGTATATTCGCGATATTGGCAATGAAAAATTGTACGGTTTTGTTCATTGTACACGTTTTCTACTCATGGGGGAAGGAAACTTCATATTAAACATTTTCCCCCAATGTTTATATGTTTTTACATTCCTAGAAGATATAAAAATCAACATTATTGCATTGTTCGACAAGTTATATTCAAGTTTTTCCATATTAATTGGAGAGTTAACTTTCGAACGTACACACGAATAGTGTGAACTATTGCACGAATCTCACTGTTGTCCTCGAGAGATCGATTATTTTTAGAACGTTTATTTTCATTTTGTTTCTTTTTTTTTTCCAGTGTTATACTTCGTTTTGGATTTCATTAGATTATTAACGTTACTTTGCATAGTTTTTGCGAATTAATTTTTTCCTCAATAAAAATAGTGCATGTTACTTTTATCAATTTATTATAAAGAACAAAGAGTAACTATGATAACTATTATTTAATGAATAAGAGTGCTTCTTAGATAATATTCAAAACTGTATTCATCATTTTTATCAACGAGATAGTCCAAATGCATTTTGTCTTGTTGGATGAGACCGATCGAGCTCGACATCGACTTCTTTTGTATTCAATACTCGTGAAAGAGGAATTCACCCGCAGAGCGAGGCTTTTTTGTGCGACAGCCCACTTTTCGTTATATATCTTCACTCGATGCTTTTACCACGCCGGAATAAGCTCGACTGTCGTGTTTGAAGAGTGAAAAAATGGAATTGTGCGCTTGCATATGCCTGCGGTTAAGGCAGGAAAAAAAAATTCGACGATCTATTGAATTCGATCGAAATATTGTCCTAGACTGTCTTTCCTACGGTTTTTCGGTTATTCTTCTGTTATTTTTTATTTCTATTTTTTATTATCAATGAAAAAGACTCACAAAAAGTCTGGAGCCATTTCGAAAGTTTTTATTTCTAAAGCTCGGTACTAATGAGCTTTACAAATCCAACTCAGCGAAGATCGAAATGTAATTATCGATTTGACATGAAATAATAATGCTATTCAAATTAGACTCAGAATTTTTTTTTTTTTTCAATTTTCGAATTGTGTTTAATAATTTTTATAATTAGCTAAAAAATATTCCATTTCACCATCAATTAAAGGAAAAGATAATATTTCACGATGTTTTTTTTATAACATACAATTTAAAAATACGTATCATAATATGATTTCGCGGTTGCCTACGCCAGTGACCTAAGCAGGGGAGATATCGTCATATCCCGGACGAACGTGAGGAAAGAGCTCAGAGAGGCGAAACCCTTTCTCGTCTCCAGACTTCTTTTTTTATTTTTCATTACGTATATACGTGCACGATACGCCACGTGCACTTACACTTGGCCGCATGGTGAGCACTCCTTTACATTAAAACTAGAAGAAAAAAAATAAAAAAATACTGAAAACCGATAAAGATACAGAAATATTGTGTATGTTTGAACGATACGAAAACAAAGGAACAATGTGTCTCTGAGTCAAGGACGAGGACGTGAATAAATAGCTCGGTCTTCCTGTCCGAGACCCAAATTTTTGTCACAGTCGATCAGCACGAATTCTTATGGAATAAATACTCTTAGAAACCCAGACAAGGAATTAAAAATCCCATTCGTCAAAAATAGATATCGTTTTAGCTAATTTTTCATCGAGATTCCAATTAAGCAAATAATACAATCGTCGAAGATTTTATTATAATTGCAAAAATTTAAGATATCCAGCTCGTAACTGGTGCACGCCCTGGTAAAAAGACTCATCGACTGTTTATAACATTAATTATTCATACACGAGGATTTCTGTTCAGATTTCTTGAAAGATTATTCATTATCTTGTATTACAATCATAATGTATCCGTTAGTTGTTGAATTAATTCGAGAGGGTCGGAAAATAATGAGTGCAGTCGTGATCAAAGGACATGTGGATCATTTTTTTCTTCTCTGCTTCCCGTAAAAGAAACCACTTTATTTATGCATTTGTACGTTTATTATTATCGAGAGTGGAGAGATACAATGTTAATCGACAGCACACGCGATACAATTACAAGAGCGTTGAAACATTCTTGGGGATTGTTCGTTCTCGAGAAGGCAACGAGTGCACGCACGAAAAGCTTCGTAATCGCATCAACTTTTATAAAACAACGATATGGTACCGTTTTTTTTTTCTTCTTTTTAATCGTAACGCGAGTACAACGTACCGAGATATTTTCTCGTGCGTAACGTGCAATCCGCAGCTGAGTTCACATACCAGATGTTAACCACAAGAATTTCCGAGGAAATAAAACGAGAAAAAGGGGATAAAAGTGAAACAGCAAGACGTGGGTATTCCTATCGATGATCGAATTTCCGATCGACCTATCAATTTCCAATACACCACGTATATCGGGTACACGACATGATATCCAACTAAATTCAGTCTCTCTCCTAAAATAAGACTTTAGGGTTCAAAGAAATTTATATCCCGATAAAATGTGTACATTTTTATGTATAAATATATAAATTCTTTCTAACATTCATTGCGTTCAGTGCATCCACTAATTTTTTGAAATTTTTTATTGAATTCGAGAAACTAAAGTTCTTGTATTATAAACTGTAATTTTTATGCCATATTTAAGTTTTTCCAACTCAAATGGTTTTTTAACGTTATATCTTTAACCCCTCGTTATTACTCTTCAATTTGATTACCGCATTTTGACATGTTGGGTCAATTTGACCCGAAACCCGCGTACTTCATGAGGAACTCTGCAGTTGGTCTTTATTTTTTTTAAATCAAGAGTAAACTTTGAACTTTGATCCAATTAAACGGTTTTTTTTAATGAAAGAAATAGTGTCTTGGAGGTGCTTTATCACGCTTTGGAAAATTCAACTAAACTTTTAGATCCACAAAAAAAAATCCAATTGCATTCATAACAATATGAATATCCAGAATAAACAAAAAATAAAGATCTAAAAATAAATACGTTTTTGTAGTATAAAAGAAAATAATTCAAATGTTCTCTATTTCAGGCACGTGCGAGGTGCGTGTAATAAGGCTGTGCAAGCAAGTAGATAGAATCATTAAATTTCACCAATTAAGAATACTCGGTAAATGAAGCTACTTGTGATATATTGGAATCAAAGATAGTACAATTTTCATTTGGCAGTTCGGCTACAGAAATTCCATGGATTCGGTACTGTGAGATTGGAACTGGTTAGAATTTAGCTGGTTTACGGAGATCTAGAGTTCGTGGTAAAATGCCAGGCGGCATTGCGGCAAATCGATCGAGATATCCACATATAGCCGAAAATTGTAAACGGCCGCGAAGAGAACGATGGTATCGGTAACACGTGTTACCATCTCAGTCGTATATATATATATATACAGATGTTTATGATCTTATTTGCTGCACGAAAAGTCGAGGTTGTTTGAAGTAAGATCGATTTTAAAAACTAAAAAAACTTTTTCACGTGCTTTAACGTATGAACTTTGTTCAGGCAGTTCGATGGTTTTGGCCTCTGATATTTTTTCATCTATTTAAATGTATGTGTCCTTATGCACATATATATTATTATGTACGTGGATAGAGCACCCTTTCCCAATTCTGCGAACGAGCATACGACCTAGTTGTTAATTGGCCATGGCAGATATAGGGCTCTGCTCTGATTACGAACCTCTTGCTCTGTTCCTCATTTATACCGATCCCCGATTAGTAATTAAATAACTTTGATCCCCTTCGCGTTATTCATGAATAAGCAAAGTCTTTTCCATCATGTGAATAAAATATTTTAAAATCAATATCGATATTCGAGCTACTGTAGAAATGTTACAATGTAGTGGAACGATTGGGAGCTGGTGTGTATGTGTAAAGTGAAAAGCAAAGATAACCGATATCCGTTTATTTATTTATCCATTAATGGTACAAAATCCCTGTGTAATGGAACATACTTTTTCATTTCATCAATATTTTCGTGTTCTAAATTTGTCGGACTGGTATTTCTAATCCAAGAGTCAAAAAAAATGTATAAGAACAATGAATTTTTTATGTTATTAAGATATTCCTGTCCCAAAGTCAAAAAATATCGATGATTTTAGCTTAATTGGGTGAATTTGTAAAATTTTTTATACTTTTCGGTGAGCTAAAAAGTAGACAACTGCAGTGACAATAATTTTCAAAGGGTGAAACTTTAATCATTATTTTTAAATTATGAAAATCCTGAATCGTAAGTAACGATACTTATTGAGAGTGTTAAGAATATGGGCTGATTCAAAGAGGGTGAAAAGAACCCTCACATTTCAAGATGTTATCAAAACTGTCAACGAAAACCTAAGACCTTACAATTTACGAAAAATCGGTTCCTATATCGCGAAAGCGTTTTGTTTATCTTAATTATTAAAATATTCTTAAAGTCAGCGTTTCCAATGTCCACAAAAATATAATACGACGTTTCGTGTCTCAGTAACATTACAATTCATGAAAACCTAATAATAGCTTTGACTTACAACTCGTTAATTGGAGGAAATTCAATAGGAAATTTGAGATTTGTTTATAATTCGAAAAAAAAAAAGTAAAGTCGTATTTGCTTGAAAGGAAAGCTTCAAGGGAAGAAAAACTTTTCTACATTTTAATTCAAAGGATCTGTAGCTTCGTGCGGATTGAGGGAACGGCAACAATAACACACACACACAAAATTGAATAGTTATCCCGTGGTTTCCTGCGTCGCGTGATAAGAATCCGTCTACGGAAAGCCGCACTCCATAACAATCGTACCAAGGATAAAAACTTAACGTACTATATATTACACCTCATGCATTTTCGTGTTAACGATCGCGTTAATAAAGAAAATTAAAAAAATTAGATTAAAAAAAAAAGAAAAGAAAAATCTGTTCGATTTCTTTTGTAACTTTCCATTTCAAAATTGTACAACATTGTACCCCAGCTCCGTCTGGATTATTTTGCTTGACCAAAGAATTCGAAGCATTCATTTAAATAGTTGGATTTATTGCTGCAAAATGATTTGAAAGTTAAAAAGTACAAAAAATGAATCGAAATGACTTTGTTGTTGAAACGAAATATCGTGGTTGCAAAAAGTCATGATATTTTGTGATATAAATCGTTCGGCTTGAGGAAACAACGATGCGATTTTCACGACGTTATCCAGATGATCTTTCGTCTCGGATGCGAAGCAGCTTTTCAAGTTGGAAGATTTATCTTTCGCTCGGGATGAGAAAAGAGCGAAAGTTTATTTATCTTTTGAAAAGCAACTCGCAAAGACCGACTTACGGTTGAATTCCACGAGAAGATGCGTGTATGACTCGAACAAGTCGAGGAATTATAATGAGAAGTGCAGCGACCAACGAAGAAGACGACGACGTCGAGGCCAAAGAGGCGGAAAGGAAAGACAACCGGGAGTAGAAGATGACAAGTGGAAGTCTGAGTCGGTCCTCACTCTTTGCCGACGTCAAAAAAGATGAAAATTTTATTTAACAATTTGTTTACGACGATTAACTGCTGAAAAATGTTAAACTACCGATTTTTTTAAACGTTTTTATTAATCAAAAAAGAAATAATGCAAAATACTGAAACGTTTTTTGTACAATTCTTAATGGGAATATCTGAAGCACATTAATCGGTGCTTCGTGTGCGAATTTGCCTCCCGCGGGACACTCGAAGCGAGTTTCCGGTTCTCCTCCCCTTCTTCCTCTTCGGAGTTACTATGAGATCGGGCGATCGTGAGGGATGGCAAAACTCGTGTGTAACTTTGATACAAAGCTAAATGATGATTCTCTCTCTTGAATTAATGTTGCACAATGTTATTAAGAAATACCATTTCCGGTAAGCGCCAATTCTGACAATCGCGTTTTGAACGCGATGCGTGATGAAAATTTCGCACACATATTCTCTCGCGAGTCTAACCGTCGAGATAAAGACTTTTTTATTTTTATCGCAACAGAGTGAACAGAGGAGAGTGAACGTGGACTTTTGATAAAGAATATTACTACACATATTATGAAGATTATTATTGTTGTAACAGGCTATATATAAAAACTTACATACCACTGTCATTGTTCCTGGTTTCATTGGAGTACACTCATTGATGTTTGATTCACACACAAACACAAACACACACACACACTCTATACGCTCATTCCTCGTTCATTCACGAAGCAACGTTAATCTGTATATAAACCGAATCTTTGTTTACTTTTCTGCAAAACCATCAATTTAATTTCAAGTCGTACAAAATATGTCACTAGTTTTCAAAAGCAAAAATAGTTTCAAGAATTGACCACTGAAACAGCGTTTTTCTGGTTGATTAACAAAAAAAAATGAAACTTTTGCGGTTTTTAATGATTGCTTGTTACGAATGTCAACCGCGATTGAGAACTCGCGAGACACTAACGCGGGAACGTGTATACGAACACGTGAGTGTAAGAAAGAGAGAGAGAGAAAAATGGACAGAGACAAACGAGACTCGGAGAACTTTTCGTTGTGTACGGCGACACGGTTGTCCCCCTTCTGTCAGTCAGCTGATACGACCCACTCTTTCACCACGAATCCACGCTTTTCCCCACCCCAACTACCAATCTACTAACTCCCCTCTTGCTCCCTCCTTTTCTGCTCCTTTATTCAACGAAGGATTTAGGTTTCGCCTTTCAAGAGATATATTTTGCTTCATGGCCAGTGGCAATGTAAACGGCAATAGTTTCTGATTCATCCCGAATACGCTCTATTCCATTTCTGGATACCTGCAATCTCCTTTGTTCCCCTCGATCGATAGATACGACATTCGCTAAATTGTTATCGCCTTCCTTCTGATAACATTCTCCACGAAGCTATTTTCAACTTCTAAATGCAATAGTTTATAATCTTGTATGAAAAATTGAAGAGCAATTGGTTCGTATACAATTTTGATAATGAGAAAATGAAAATGGAGGATGGACGAACCGAGTTAATCCATTTGATGGTTGATCATATCTCTGGAGTATCAGATCGATACCCTCATCATCATTAATCTCTTGTTACACTTGATTTTCAAAGTCATGAGTCATCTTACGACACGTGCAAAAATGAATGACTTATACGTTTTTTAAAAACGCCCCTTCACAGCGCAGTGTGTGCAACGATTAACTTTATTATTACGACTGAAATAACTTGCTCCATTGAACGGTGAGGCGTTTATTATTAAAGTTTGAATCGCGGACAAATTTTCAATCGAATTTCAATTGCATTGATGGTGATAACTTCACGTGTCTGCATGCTCTCATTCGTGTGGTGCTTGTTGCACCGAACAAACGAGTAAATTGACGTTTAACTTGAATCTGTCGGAAAATAGCTTTTTTTTTCTGATTCTGTGACATGTGGAACGTCGTGTGAATGGAGGAATTGTAAAAATGTTAAAACAACAGCGGAATCAATTTTTATTCATTCGTGTTTTTCAAGGGCGAAAATTTCCCGGTCGATAACAGTGTCACAAATTTTATCGTAAGTCGATAAGTCAACAGGCTTCCATTATTCTTAAAAATCATGCAATGGCTGGTTGTTGACGCTCGGTAAAGTAGGGACACGAATAAAAATGATCGACATCGGGTAAGACTCTCTTTGAACTCATGGTTTCTAATCATATGTGGATTCTTTTGTCGCGAGATGGCAATTTTGAGTCTTAATGCGAACTGTAGTTCAGGGACGCTACCGCCAGGCGGCGGGTCTACATTGCGGAGAGCGGTATTTCAAGACTTTTTTTAATGGAGATGCCACACGGTTTGTTGTCTCGGGCTCTTTGATTAGGCAGTTGATTAAGAATCCCTACTATGCCTAAATTAATAGTAAAAATATAATATAAATGCTAGAGTCAACGATTCAATCGTACACTAATTTAAGGTCAATTGCAAAGTTCGTTACTAAAATGAATACAAATGAAATATAACGCTAATTTTTATTCCCACACTATTTATCTCCTCTCAAATCTCATTGGGTCCATTGCTCGTGAAAATATTTAATATAAATATGACCCCCATCGTATTATATTACAATTTTTTTTTTTTTTTTTTTATATTTATTTATCTCGACGGCTCTCGTAGTCACGCCGGTTTTCGTTAACGAGGCAATTCATTCGTTTGGCTTTAACGAATTTTTAACGAAAACTCGTCCAATCAATATTACGTCCTCTTAAGGAGCGAACAAAGTGATTTCCACCGTCGTGTATGTGTTTGTAGAAATGTAAGAAACAAGAAATGAGCTTGCCGATCTCTTCTCAGACTCATGCCTCGAAACGTAGACAACTTTTTTTTTCTTTTGCTTTATGCTTTGTGTGATAAACGCGAACATCAAGTAGCGATAAACTGGCGTACGAATTATTCTGGAATATATAACCATGTCATTTTACTCACTTGGAGAAAAAAATTCATTGCGAACATTGAGAAATATCGATTTCCAGCTACGATCAAGATAAAATGAACTATTAATCAGAATTAATCGCAGCGCCTTGAGACTGTAGAAATTTCTTGTTTACATTCAATTTAAGGGGCTATGAAAGTATATATTTTTTTTGAAATCTTTATGGTGCTTGCCCAATACTCGTAGACATCGAAATTTTATCTCAATGATCTACTATATAATGACGAAGAAGCAGATGCACAAATTTGTGATTTGCTCGTATGTACTTTTTTCTGACAATTCATGTTGCCATTTCCGATGGCCATACCGCTTTTTTTGCCTCATTATCAAGTGCTTGTGTATTGCAATTAAGGGAATAAAAAAGTCGTTAATTGTCAAAAATGCCCATCATGCTTCATCCACTCGAGGAACTGATCATTTTTTTTCTTTTTTTTTTTAATTTCATTTTTTCAACTCTATCAAACAGAGAGTCTCGTCGAGACACAAAGAAGGACAGGTGTGGTACCCGCATCGTCGAGACGAGATAACGATTATATAGTAAGTTGGAATAAAGTACTTTTATCCGCGCGCACTTGTGAGAATCATCGAGTGCGAGCTCAAGAATTAAAAGGGAACGCTTGAATGTTAAAGAGAAATACAGAAAGAGAGAGAGAGAGAGAGTGAGAGAGGGAGGGAAAGACAAAGAGAGAAAGACAAAATTAACGAAGTCTTTGAACGCGTCATTTCCTTCCCTTTATTTTTATTTTATTCCAGTTTCAACAGACGAAATAAAAAAGTGTACGCATTTTTTAAAAGTCTTTCCAATGAGCCAAAATATATATGTATGAATCTCGCAAGTTTCGAGCCGGCAAAGGCTCCAAGACTGTTGAAGCATCAAACGATTTGACCTCATCGATGAACCTCATGGCAGATGCCCATTGCAAAAACATTTTTTTTTCTCCAAAATTCACCGCCAAATAATAGAAACATCGTGAATAATGCAAATGAGCTACGGATGACTTTGCTATTTTCCCACCTGCCGCTCGTGTCGTGTGATGTGAAAAAAAAGACCTTTGGCTCTTCCTCTTTCTTTTTTTTTTCTTGCCTATTTGACGTTTTTTCTTATTCTATTATTCTCGTCTTTTGAAATAAACTTTCCTGGTAAAGTGAAAAAGAAGTGAGGGTGAAGCGTGAAAGTGTGCGGCCAAAAAACTCGATTGCGCAACCAACTGCAGCAACGTATACATATATATACTTCACTCCGATTCGCTGCGGAGCTCTCTATCTCTTTTCTTACGTATATATCTGTATACGAATCTAGAAATGAATGAACGAAAGAAAAAAGTCAAAAGGGCAGGTCGAATATTTCCGAGGTGAGTGCAAAAAAGCGTGAAGACAAACGGTCCCGTGAAATAGAAATTGCTTACGAGAGAGCTCTCCTTTCTCCAGGTGGAAAGTGGAGGGATGAGGAAAAATCCCTGTCGAAAATTCTCCTTTGCGTGAAGTTGACCTCGATGGGTTCAAATTCTTTGGTATTTATTCCAACAGGTCGGTCTACTTCACTTTAAACTCCAGAAATTCAATTTAGAATTTTGTTATGCTACGTATATTTATGCCTGGGTAACGATAAATATATATATATATGTTTTTTCACCCTCGAGCCCCTTCGAAAACGACTGCACACGCGTATACACACATACAAATATATATATATATATATATGAATGAAAGCAACGTTTTGAGATCAGAAAACGCGCGCACGACAATAGTCCTGATTGATTGTGCGAAGAAAACGCGCCCTGCTGCTTTCTTGGGCGTTGAATCAAAAGTACACATCGTACAAAAGCAACTCTCGCGTTTACATATACACCGCACCGGAGAAGCAGAACTCGAAACGCTTTGCAATCGATCTGGATCACGCGTGCCTCCAGTTCTCGAGTCATTAATAATCCCCTCGTATAATCCTTGCCACCAAGACTTTATATCTGTAGCTGGGTAGAGTAAAAGAAATTTATATTCTTCTTAAACGTCAAATGTGACACGCTCGCTTTTTTCGTCGTATCAGATTATGTCACGAATTTTTCCGAGGTATACATTGGTATAACGAGACAGTGAGGTTCCGTGAAGGAAAATAAATTTATACGTTGATTCCTTCGTAGAATATGATTTACTCTTAAAAGAAAAAAAAAACATCATGAAAACGATGAACAAGGAAGGAAAGGTTATGAAATAAATTGTGGGTGCAATGGACCATCTTTGGTTCCATTCTGTAAAGATTTCCGGAGATGTTGTGAATGGTGAATAAATTGATGTTCTTGATCGGGAATCGAGGCATCAAAGAGGAAGAATACACGAGTGACTCCCGGAAGCTGCGATCTACATAAATGAAAAAAGGGGTTTCTTACGCCCATGTTAACCAGTTTTAGTTAACCATCAAGGACAAAGCAACAATGTAGCATCCCGATGAGGTCCTGTGAGCTTACAGGTGCACCTTCACAATGATTGTCAGGTTTTCCCACGTGCCTGCATGTCTTCCATAATCCACCAGCAGCTCAACACGCTCAGAAAAGTCTAGAGAACTATTGGAACAAATTTTTCCCATCGGAAACCCCCTTTCGTGATTTATAAGTGGGTCGTTCTTTCTTCAATGCTTTATCATATGCGTTCTTGAAGGGTCGAAAAGGGGGTTAGTAATTGTGAGGCCCACTTTTCGCAAACGAGGACTATATGAGAGGGGACAAAAATCAGATGAATACTCGATACGAAAAACAGACACTAAGTGGCTAGAATTTTACTTATTCATGGGGATCAATGATTTTTCTTTGTTTTCTTTTTCTTCAACTTCCCGCAGTTTTAAAAACGAATTTTTCAATGAATAAATAAAATTTATGATTGTAATTCGACATTTTTCAAACGAGTTTTTGATACTAATCTATTGCACATTCGTTTTTTAAACATAAACACCTTTTTGGTGAACTCGCACATCAAACTTCTGAAAGGAAAAGTACAATTCGAGGTAAGCTCGAGGAGCTCAGGATAAAGGGATAGGGTATCGAGAGTGCGAAGGAAAAAAAAGAGGACAAGACCTCGAACACCGCAGCAGCAAGAGAGCAGGAGCAAAGAAGCGATATAGCAACCGGGTTCAAACCTCTTTCTCGTTTCGTGTGGCCAAAGAAACATCGCACATATACGTACACAAGCAGCTGTCGTTTCTCTCGCTATACAGAGCGCGCCTGATCGAGCTCCTCTGCAACATCGCACCTGCCTCTATCTCTATCTTTCTCTCTCTTTTTGCTTTACCCATCAATCGGTTTATCACGCTTCCGGGTATATGGTCCAACTTTGACGTCTGTAATCAACGATTTTTTGTTGTTGTTTTTTTCATAATACGATTGGATTTATGAAGGCAGCAATCGATATCGAGTTAACAAAATAGAGAGTCAGGAAAATCGCTGTTTGTAAATATTCCAGCAACGAGACAGCATTTTTAAACAAAATAAACTTCCAACGGAATATAAAAAAGCTTCAGAAAGACTTTTCAAAAGATCACAGTCAAAGGAAGAGCAATATCCACTCAAAGATTCAAACGTTCCTTTTCCAATTATTCCATCAAATTAACACCGTTGGAAGAAGCCACTAAGATAGAAATAATAAAATGTCGTAAAAATAAGTGAACGATTCTACGAAAAATAAGAATATCCCCCTTGAATAAAGCCAGAACGCCTCGTAAATGAATTGTAGAAAAGGTACCTGCTTTTTTAGAATGTTGCAGGTAGCATTTATAGATAAGTATACCTAACACCAGAGGAAACTCATTTCTGTGTCATCCCGATGTAAAAAAAAACCCTGGCATTGTTAGACACTATCCACCAATTTTGTCTTAAGGTCGTGTATTGTAGGCTGAAGTGCTGTTTTCAAAAGGAATTCCTTGGATATAGAATAAATTTCAAAATTTTCGAGTTTTTTATTTTATATTTTATTTTTATTTTGTTTAATATTAAGCAGGATGCAAAAAAACTGTTTTACAAAAATTATTATTCCAGTTCATTCAGTTTTTATTTTTCATGCAATATTCTAGTTTCATTGACGCGATAGTGGGTTCTTTTAAAACGACAGGAAGATTTTTCAATGGATAAATTGTTACATTATAATGAAAAAATGTTAGAATTGTCCCTATTTTGTTTTGATTTTGTATATGAAAAATAAAAAAATATATACCAATGAAGAGAAATTAATTCGTTTCTCGATTGCTCAAACTCAACCCCAAATTGTTTTGAATTAATATTCCAATGGCGGCTCACGACGAAACAATGGGTGCAAAAGAAGAGAAAAGGGGCGAAGTACGAAGGGATGTAAATAGAAGAGTAGTCAGAAGATTTCTTAGCTTCTGAGTCAGCTAAAAATACGTCGCCTGCTGTTTTAGTATTCGCGTAACGATTTTATCCTTCTCTTTCTCTCTCCCTCTCTCTTTCTTTCTTTCTCTCGCTCGTTCTTACTCTGTAACTTCGTTGTCCCCCGTCTTTCACTGTACATCGACTACGTGACGGACATTATGCATCTCTTGGGTTGCCGAAAATTGTGAGTCCTTTTCTGTCCTCGACTACCCAAGGTGCACTCTCTCTCTCTCTTTCTCTTTAACAACGTCTACGTACAAGAAAAAGAAAGAAAAGTGATAGCAAGGGGAGAGTATAGAAAAAAGGATGGAACTGGAGAAAAAAAAATAAAAGAAAGCTCGTACAGTTGTCATCATGGAAGGGAGCAAGGAACAAGAAGTTGTTAGCAATTTTCTGTTTCGTGCACGGAAATGCAAATCATTCGAGGAAATTGTCCACATAAATCTAACGCTATGTACATATAAATGTGCATATTTATAGATTTAAAAAAAAGGCCATTGAACACGCGAAAATATATAGTTTTGAGTTTGTATAAATTTCTGAGCGTGTATTTTATTTTATTTTCGTTTGCGCGACTCTTTTTCTACTAGTAAAAAAATATGAACTGCACTGCGGAGGATTCGGTTCGTTATTTCACCCAATGAATTTGCGGCTTTTTTTTATTGCCACACGATCCGGACTACGAACAGTCAGGGCAGGAGACACATCGTCGAAGCACTCGACGAATTTCCGGTTTATGTTGCCGCATGCTCCATACCATCTTCCGATGTCTGACTACGCTCGACTTTACTACTTCCAACTCTCCACTCCCATATACATACGTATACATATATATTTTTTGTGTTTATGGGTGTGCATGGATACAGAAGTGCCGAATGGAATCGTCGAGAAACGCTTAGCAAGCCTTACTCCGAGTACATCTCGACTATAACCCCGGGCGAATCCTTCAAACAGACACCGAACAGATCAAGATTGTTAGAATTTTGAGAAAAATCGATTAAGTCCTGTCGACATAAAACTCTTTTTTTATTTATCTACCAATCGTCCTTCTGCAGTTCGATTTTACGAGAATTTCTGAGTTCATTCCTGAAATGTTGCCCCTACAAACATTGATCATTCATTTTTATTATTTTTTTAATCCAATTCGAGACATTTTCTCGATGTAACGGGCATGGAAATTGTTGATTACCACGACTTCTTATCTATGAAAAAACTTCCATAGCCGAGGAAGATTACAAGAGTCTAGATTTTTTCAATTTCGCACTGACAAAATCTCTTAAGCCGAAAGTTGAATAATAAAAAATACCTTTTTTTCTAATAAATAATGAATTGTTGGATGGCACGACGTTATTTTGATTTTTTTAATTAAAAAATTTGAGCTACAAGCAAAATATTCTTATATTCGAACAGGCGAACCTTGAAAATGAAGTTTGAACCCAAACAAGTCACTCCGCAGGCCGTAATACTTCAAGAGCATTTTTTATCGGCTGAGAAATTCTCCTGAATACAAAAGAAAGGAGGAGCTTGCCAATAAGAAACTAAAATATTTGCACGTCAGATATCGAAGTAAGGTTCGAAGAAAAATGTCGCGTGATCATGCGAAACCACCACGTGTTGATCCTGCGCACGGATGTTTGATATCATAGTCATCCATTTTTCTATGCGACATTGAATACGAGCGATACGGAGAATTGGCGCCACTCTTATCAATTTGATACCCGTTCGATGATCGCTCTAATTCCGCGAACAAAACTTCGATAATTTCAGACTTTTGAATTTCGTATTTTATACAATTTGTTTGTTTTTTTTTTTTTTTTTTTTTTTTTTGAGGAATTATATAAATCGTTCTTTCATCGATTCCAAGCAATCGATAGTGAATATTACGCTCGGAGAACTTGCTCGAGATTTCCGTACAAAGATAAAATCACCGGTAAGCTGTTGTGTATATCTTTCTCGCGAATCTTTCGTCGACTCTCTCTTCTTCTCTCTTTCTTTTTTTTCTCCTTCCGTCATCGTCATCGAGCTTGGCAAACCGCAGAGTGAGAGCGATCGTAATCCAACCGATGTGTTTTCGACTCTTTCACGACGATCCACTACACAAATAAAAGGGCGAAAAGGTTTTGTTTCTTTCGATTTCTTTTTTTCTTTTTTTTTTTTTTTTTTACAGAAGCCCGAAGCTGTTCATGATACGAATCGCATCTGTCCGATCTCAGACACACAAGTGAATCAAACTAAATATAAAAATCGACAGGCTGAATCACTCGATTCGCAAATATTTGCTTGTTCAGGTTGCCTGCGAAATAAGCAAAAGATCGCACTGATTTAGTGCTCTGTATATCGAAGATAAAGAGATTCGTGGGAAAATAGAAATACGGAAAGAAATATCTTACAATTGAAAAAAAAAAAAAAAAAAAAAAAAATGATAATCTAAAAATTAAAAATTTCTCAATTTATAAAATAATTTTGTTGCGATTATTATTATTGTTTGAAAGGACGGTTTTTGGTCGATAATCTTGAAATCTGTTCGAACGGATAATAAATATAATATCAAATATTGCAATGTACCCGAACAAAGAAAATGTTCAATAGAAAAAACCACCCCTGTGTGTTACTGAATGTGAAAGAATACTCAGGCGCAGACGATAAATAAATTACATTCTCTTTGAACAAAGCGAAGCATTTTCTACCGAACTTATCGGAAAAATAACGTTCTTAAACAACTGTCACCCCTCTGTTAACGGTGAATCGCACGTCGGTGCATTCTCCACAGACCAAAGAGATAAAATGTATCGGTGGGTCATACAAAACTCATGGCAGAAAAGCGAGCACGGACGCAAGGAAGAATAAGAATCGTCCTTTGCTATCCCGAGCCCCTACTTTTTTCTTATCCTCTCCCCCTTCCTCTCTTCTCTTCGCGAGACTCGTTCTTTTTTGTGTTTCTTTCTTTCGATCACTGCAGAAAACGGGCCCCTAAAAGGCCCCGCGTCGATTTTGCCGCGGCGCATCTGCTCCTTTTCGCGAACATCGCGGTCTTGGAGCTCTTGCCCGCGCCCTTGCCAAAAGACCCTACTGCACTCTGGTAAACGACGATCCCGAGAAGAGCCTCGAGCGAATATAAAAATCCAAGCCCCCGAAAGCATTACCAGCTGGCACGCGTCTCCCTCTTCTCCGAGAGTCCGCGAGGTATTATCGTCGAGTTGGATCACCCGAGTATCGCGATACACGCGTCTTTATATAGGTCAATCCACGCTTAATTCACCTGGCCAAAAACTCTCATCCATCACCATTTAGCTCGTCTTTATTTCCAAAGATTCTTTCATCTTCGGGTCGTAGTTTTTTTTTTTTTTCAATTTCTTCACGATATTTTCGAAAAGTGACCAATAAAATGATTTCGTTCAATTCCAAACTCTGAAACAATTGTCGATCTTGAGGTAGTAATCTCGCCAAAGAGTTGAGTCCGAAAGTTCACTTCCTGGCGAATTTTCTGAAAACTATGGATATAATTTAGAGAATAATCCAATTATGTTAATTGTTATTAAACAAAATAATGTGAAAACATATAAATTCTAGAGAAAAACGTCCGATTTAAAGTTTAAATTGGGAGAAAATTTGAAAAAATCTGTTAAAAAGTTTCAAAGTTATTCCAGGAAACGTGTATTTTTCTACTGCGCTTGCTCGAAATTTTGCACATGGTTTTATAAAAATTTTCAAGAAAATCCGTAAAAAAATGCTATTGCGAGACTACTGCTTCGACATTTTCAAATTGACGTCCTGTGAAAAAAACTCTCTTCCAACGTCATGACATTAAATTCTGCTCAAATCCATTGGCATGTGTTTTCATTATTAAAAAATAATTTAACAGCCAATTTATATAAAAATAATTGTATTGCGCAATGTGATATGACGTTCGTGTTAAAAGCACAAAAGAAAGAGCTCATTAGAATATGAACAAAGGAAATAAAGACAGCATTAGCGTCAATTTGACATGAAACGGTTCATGTACGTCGAAAATTGTATCGAAGTTTAGCAAGCAAAAGGTCGTAAGCTGAAGTAACCTTTCTCACAAAATCTTATGGTCCTGAGTCCTTAAGTCTGTGAGGAATTATATGGTGCATGATAGGCCGACGAGGGAGAGCAAGATTCACCGTTCAATTATTCTCTTTTGGGCTCTCGGAGTATTTTCCTCCTTCTCTTTCTTTGGCATCGTTCGTAATCTGTCTTTCTCTTTTCGGCAAGACGCGTTTTTCTTCTTATTACATCGAAGCACCTGCCTGGATGGTGGACTCCTCGCTGGCTTTTCGTCCTCCACATATACTTTACAGATTCATTCGTACAAGCAGAGAAGAAAGAATGAAAAGGACGTAAGCGACATGACATGCTGGAGATTAAATCGAGGTGGTTACGACCTTCTGTACGTTTGAACGTATTTGTTTCGAGATATGTAGCAGAAGAACGATAAAAAATATATATATAAATAATACTAGGAGGATTACTGCTGTCGTCTTCGACTCTCAGTCGCTGAAGCACTTCTGTGGCGTCACTAGCAGGTTAATAAAATAAATATTCCTTCCAAAGAGCTGAGGTTGCATCTGTTGTGTCGTAGCTCGTGCCCCGAAACAGCTGCAAAAGGTGGCCGCACACGGTGATTCGCGAAATCGTTCTTTCGCATTGCGAACGCAACGCAAGGAAAAAAAAAGAACGAAACAAGACTAAAAAAACCCTATAATTACGCAGGTCTCACGAAGGATACGTCGTAATTACTTAGATCGTGGAACTTGCGCACATTGCACATCGAGTGTAATAAAATTGCGCAATACTTATATTCTTCTTTCGAATAATACTCTTGCCGGCGATATAGACTCCGATAATGAGACGAAAGAACACGGAATAAATATTTCGAAAAAAAGGTTCTATTGTGTATTGCACGTGTAAACGGTGCTTCTTCTGGTCTTTACTACCGTTCTTTTCTTCGAGGGTTCGTGGCCACATTAATTTTCTCTTTAACACGTCGAGCACGAGCGAAAATCCTCCGTTAACGATGCGACTAACGAAACGAGGATAGCCAAGGTCCGTTGGTTAGGAAAGACCAAGAAAAATCGAAGAATACAGACACTCCCCTTTGTAACAATCGAATTTGTCTCCTTGACAAGCTTTTTTTTCACTAGACATGAAAAATTGTTTTTTTTTTCTTTATTTCCGCAGCGATTTTTCTTTCAATTTGTATAATTTTGGGTTGTCGAATTATTTTCATATTTCGATCTAATGATTTGTTTATTTTTGCGGCTACTTTTCTTCTAATTTTTATAATTTCGGGTTTTTGAATTATTTTTATATTTTTTCAATGTCAGTACAGTCGTGGAAAAATTGGCAATTAAGGGACAATATTATTTCGTTGTAAATCTTTTCGAGCGATTCAAGTGTTTGAGTTCCTAAGATTTTAGGCTGGAATTTTGCATGTAATGTCTGCTGAAAAACAACAGAATCGAAATAATTTTGTTGTTCGTATTATTTGACAAAATCTTTATTTATTAACATAGAAATTTCTCTCACATTCCGTTTCGTAACGACTTTCCCTGGCGCAGAAAAAAGAACAGAGGGTTTACGGCTTTTCTTATTCAGCTGACACGGCAGGGAATCCTGCGGTGTGACGAGAAGATAAAATGAGGAAAGACAATTCTCCTCGCTGACCAGCAGGACCCTTCTTCGCAGGACTCGCTAAATGTCCTCGCATACTTACTCGTCCTTTATTCTACCCCTCGATCTTTTTTTTCCTTCCCTTCTTCTGTTTTTTGCTTTTCTTTTATTCTACTGCGGAGGACCAGCACGCAATTTGAAACAATTATCAAAAATGAGCCCAAAGAGCGCACGAGCCTGGACGGCCTCTTTTTTTCCCCCTGGACACGCAGGTGAGCAGATTCAAGTATCCGGTAGTGAACTACGCACAAAAGTACAATCCTCTAATTACAGGCTCTTACTCATTAAGATTTTATTTCGCCTCTGTCATGCTGCGTTTAAAAAGATAAAAAGTTCAAACTTACCACCGAAGTGTGAAAGCAAAAATTCATATAATTGACTCGAAGAACATTTAAACGTTAGTAAAAAAAAAAAAAAAAAAAAAAAAATCATCAATTTGAAGCATGCAACGTTGTGCAAGAAAAATATTGAACAAAAACAAATTCATAAAATTGTTCTCTCCACAGAGGCATGTTTTTTTGGACGAGTAAATAATTTTTTTGTTTTTGTTTTTTTTTTATTATTTTAAATATATATTTTTTTCATTTTTGTCTATAGATCGAAATAAAGTTCAGTTTGTGGAAATAGCGAATGGGAGGTTAGTTTATTGAAGCAATATTTAAACAGACCAACTGATAAATGAAGAAAAAATAACTAGTTAGGAATGTGAAGGTTTTGTCTCTACGATCGACACGTTATTGATGTATGTTCTCGCTGAATTAATGCTACATTTTATCACAGCCGGTAGAATGAACTTAATAGACCGCAAATTCGTGTTGAGCGTGCCTCCAAAATATTAAGCTCGCAGTCTGTTCTCGTTTTCGGTCTAATGTGCCAATATATATTACGTATGCGGATCGAATCTTTCGTGTGGCAAAAAGTCTCTATTCTAAGCCCCTTTCTGTAATAACATAACCCCCCACCAATGACGTAAAACCATTATATCGAACAACGATTTTTGCTTGTATACATTCATTTTTTATGTGCTTTTTTTTTTATTTTATTTTTTTTTCATTCGTACTATCGTACAATTTTTCTTTCACACATTTCCATACGATTATTCCGTATAATTTTGCGATTTACGTCCCCTCAATTTTCTATACTTACTTCCTACTGTGTTTGTCCCTTTCGTTTTTCGCTCGATGGTGAATTCGAACCACGCAAAAGACACATTCATCGCAATTTTGTTGGCCACATGGGCAACAGCATCAAATAAAAAGGGTGAGAGAAGAGAAATTTGAAAAATTAAACCATGAAATTGGACTTGGTATGAAAAATCAATATTTTCGTTTATTATAAAATGATTTTTTCTATAAGTTTTCGTAAGTTTACGAAGTACGCAGTATATTTTTTTCATCGTTTTGTAAATAGGACAAAATAAAAGTTAAAAAGAGATAAAAAAAAAATACAAAAAAAAAACCATTCGTTTCGCCTCGTAGTTTTCGAGGAGAAGCTATTTTGGACTTGTCTCGAATTTGTACAGCTGAGCATTCGGTCTTATTCATTTAACTTACCTGCTACACGCTCTTTTCGCATCACAAAAGAATGTAAAATACACCCGTTCTCGATATTCCACAAAACCAATGGCTCGTATTTTGTGGTGCACGTTGCACCCACATCATGAGAACAAAAAACATAGACAAACTTTCTCCACCGGCTCAAACTATTCAGTCGCAAAATTATCCGATCTATTCACAAAGTTGAAAAGGCAATGAATAAAAGTTTGTGCAGGTGAGAAAAATAGTGTTTATTCGGTGCTTCCAAAATAAGGTGCTGAGGGGATGGAACAATTCTTTTATCAAAAGAATATTAAATTAATTTGAAAACTCTCTCAACTCTTTTGTTCGGTTAAGTGTTGTCTGCGGTCTGACTATATCGACAGCTATTTATGGATTCTTTAGCTCATTTACATTTTTACCTAATATATCACTATCTCTTTTACTCAATTCAAATTTATTCCAATTGTGGTATTTGGGCCCGCAGCTTATTGAACAAAATAAAATTTGAGCTTTCGAAAAAACTGCTGATGAGTCTAATTATAAAGTAAAATAAATTATGAAGGATTATTATTATTATTATTACATGAAATGAGAGATAATTGCGAGACGTCTGTTCAATTAATAGTGAAAAGTATTTTTGTACATTTCGTTAAAATGTTTCATTAAAATTTCTATACACATATATTTTTTTTTCTTTTTTTTTTCTAGAAATCCATCTTGATTTTCCCGAAAATAAACACGTGTGTACGTCTTTGTCACTTTCTTTTTTTCCCTTCAAGACTTTTCGAGACCGATACATCCCCCAGGGGCTGTTAAGCACCGCGGGAGATGTAATCAGAGAAAGTTTGGAAATTACGAAAGAAAAGAAGTGGGGATTGTGAAATGTGTACTTTATGTACTAATACAAAAATTCTTTTCTTGTACCCGCAGGCAGGGGTTGGAAAGAGAGGCGTCTTTGGGGGGGGAGGGGGG
The DNA here is from genome assembly GCA_948107755.1 of Campoletis raptor. Classification (NCBI taxonomy): domain Eukaryota; kingdom Metazoa; phylum Arthropoda; class Insecta; order Hymenoptera; family Ichneumonidae; genus Campoletis; species Campoletis raptor. Next base: position 14,717,433 of record OX403625.1, on the reverse strand, counting down.
GGGAGGGGGGGAGAGAGAGAAAAGTTGTTCGATGAACGAACGCAACAGATGCATCTAAGCTTCAATCGTTATCGAAGACGAGAAAAAAGAGAGAGAAAGACAGAAACAGAGAGGCCGAGAGACAGAGAAAAAATATGACACACACGTGTGTTTGGTCCAAGCTTAAAAAATTAAATCGCTAAGAAAAGCCGAAGAAAAGGACCAAAAAACCATAACTCATTAAGCGCCCGCGTCGCAAGTATAATTTTTGCAACATCCATTCAGTATCAATAACTCATTTAAAAAAAAAAAAAACTTATCGCAACGCCAATTTTTATTTTTCTTTATTCGGGCGCGCGAAAGAAAATCGTGCGTTGATTCCATCGAGGCCACGTGTTCAGAGACATCAGAAACCAAATAAACAAAAATAAAAGAAAAGAGAAAAAGAAAAAACAAAATGGAATGAGAGTGCGAAAGAGTGACAGTGAGAGTTTCAGGTGAATGCACCTGCCTCGCGCTGTAATCTTGAGTGTTTCACGTCGCGACAGAGTTGTCCCACCCCTCGACGACTCTCCTCTCCTTTGCATCTTTCTCCAACGCTCGAACGCTCTCTCGAGTCCAGTCGAGTGTGCATTTTATTTGATCCCAGCGTCCGGTTAGTATGATGCCGATATACATCGTGAGTAATTGCAAGACGCGAACCAGGTGAATAAAAAATAGGTAAATAAGGAGCTGTTGCACATTTTCAAGAAAAAAAAACCAAATCAATAAATATTGGAGGTAACTTATTGGAAACTATTTAGAGTCAAAAAAAAAATATGCAGAACAAACCAATTAATCGAAATTTATTTCCAATCACTATAGATATTTGTTCATATCACATTTTAAATTTTATTTTAAACATCAACCCGTTCGTGTTATTGTTTTTCTGAAATTCTGTACACGTATCTTTTGATCCTTTAAGAAAATGTACAAATTGTGTAGAAGGAAAGAAAAAGATGGTCAACAACGTCCAGAAGGTTTTCTCAAAACTCTGCTGATTAAAACTGTCGATCATGAAATCTTAATAACGAGTCGGCTGTTTAAAGTCAAATTTGGTGTTGATTAGACAGCGTTTCGGCAAAGTTACCAGGATTGAGTCCAAATAACTGCCGTGGTTTGCTTCACGACCCGTAGAACGTAAAAAAAGTATTTAAAAAATCGATCATCCAAAAAATCTAAAAAGTGAATATCCGGAAATAGAAATGTGAGTCGAAACTAACCTTTCCCATGTCGGAAGCAGCTCACTGTGATGCGTGAGCAGTCGGAGTGAGCCTTTGGTGGCCTCCCATGTGGGCAGTTCTAATCGTCCGGATGGTGGTCCCTTAGCCATTCACTGTCCAAGTTCATTGAATTACAGCTGAAGAGGTGTTTAGCTAATCGCCTCCGGTGATCGTGCTTGAGTGTGTACTCGCATTACCATGCGGAACTTAATTGAGTGCCCGCTACATCGGTAAGATTTCCTGCAGTTTCTTTATGCCCTTGGCGAAGCCACTGGATAACAGTGTGTGTGGAAAATGGAGGGGAAAAAAAAACTGTACATGGGAGTGGGCGGGGACGACATAACGCCGTGGAATAATAAGTAAAAAAGAAGAAAAAAAAATGCGAATGTGTTAAAATGTGGTTGGTAACGAAAGAAACAAGAGAAACGAGAAAACTCTGTATTCGTACGTTGTCCACAAATATTGGATCACTCGAGGGAGATGTGTTAAGTTCTGGTGGAACAATAGAACACGCTTCCGAGCTTCTTGAGTATATCTCGAAACTCGATAATTATAACACTCGACGTATACCAGGAGTCCTTGAAGTGTGTATTCTGCAGAGGAGAGAAGAGAAGTGAAGAACGGAGCAAGCGTCTGATATTACATTTAGAGGGTGTATGGATGGAGCAAGACAAAAAAGGGCGTTTCGTTGCTATTTTTCGAGACGCTCCCTCACTGTAACGGGATCAAGCCGCGAGACCTAGCTCAACCCCAAGGGCGAGAGAAGTTAGTACGAGCGTAGAAAATGCATCCCTCAACCCCTGGTCCAGATTACCCTTGGCCATCGACATCAAGAACGGCCTTCAAGGGGTTCGATCGAGAAAAAAAAGGGAATGACATAGGTCGCATGGAGTGAAGCTTTGAATTCGGATTATAAGAATGTTTTATCGGTAATAAGCTGTAACATAAGATCGTCACGTGAATATTGAACGAATGAAAAAATCATTTAATATAATTGTCTGAACGAGGAGAAGCCTGTCTGAAAAATGGTATTAAAAAAATTATAATGAAAATCTCATAAACTTCGAAATTTAACGAAATGTTTGTACATCACGTTCTCCCGTAAACTCTAAGCTCGAAAGCATCGATGTTAGAGAATCTTATTTGTTTTTGGGCGGGAAAGTTGAAGAACGTGAAGATTTTTAATACCGAGGTTGACGATCTAATGAGTAGGGGTTGTATTTTTTTTGGTCTGAAAAGTTGCGATCGTTCGATATGCCTCGTAGAGGGTATGGGGGTGAATGACCCGTACATTATAAGCGAGAGTGTGAGAGGAAAGTATGAGGGAGTACGAGCAGGCGATGGAGGAGGAGGAGGAGGAGGAGGAGGAGAAGGAGGATGGAGGAAAAGCCAAGGGCTTTTCTCGAGGGATGCGAGAAGCAATAAAGGAGCAGGAGGAAACCCTTCTTGTGCACGCGCCGAGAGAGAGAAAGTAGAAGGAGAACACACGTAACGCGTGTGCGGCATCTCTTCGCCGGGGGATGAAAGGTGGTAGGTATGGGGGATGTCTGTCTCCATGGTGATGCCGCATCGAGCGGTCGACGTTCCCTCGCGAGAGAGCGCGTTTCTTCCTTCCCCACGTTTGTTCCCTCGTACATATACATCTAGACTCAAATATATATATATGTATCTACATAAAACATATATATATGTAGACAATTCCGCGACACGAGGCACACGCAAGGGCGGGAAAACGCCCTGGTCCTCGCCCTTACCCAACCTCGTGGACAACCATCAGAGGGATGAGAAATTGAAGGGCGTACAGTGGCGCGCGCGCACCCCCGACCAAGCGATAGCCACCACCCTGAAAACGCAGGGGTCATCCCCGGTGACATCGTTCACCGTTCCTCGAACACGCGATCATGAAAAACCTTTAAAGTCACTACGTGTTTATGTTCCCCACGTGTGGATACTTGCACTTTAAGAGGGTCCTTTAATTTCTTGGTTTTCACCCTTTCCCGCGGTTTCCTATCGCGAGGTTAGAAATTTAGCAATAAAACGTAATGAAGGATTAATTACTGGATACACTCTGCTGATTTCTCACTGTGAACGTCATTTTTCAGGATACTTCCATTTTCTTTTTTTGCCACTTCGTCTCGAACATTGGGACTGAATGTCTTCGAAAAAATAACCCTCATCAGTTGAAGCTCTTCACGATGGACCGGGCATATTCAACCCGAGGGGTCCATATAAATTAAGGAACGTTGGGACATGTCATTATAATTACTCGCTTGGCATTCGCTTTATTGGGAGTTGAAGAAGGTTCTGCTCGATGACTCACGATCTTCGAAGAACCATGCGACCAAATCGATGATTCTTTCTCTCTCTCTCTCTCTTTCTTTCTTTTTCTCTTTCTCTCTTTCTCTCTCGCGCTCTCGCTTCTATGTCTTTACCGTTTATCTTTATGTTTACTTTTTTCCTGCGTCTGACGATGTATATAGGAATCTTTTGAAGACCACTTGCGTAATGCCTTGCGTGTTTTCTACACATCTGGCATACATCGACAATTCTTTCCGTCCTATTAATTAGTATCGACTGCTATATCACAGTTTGTGATCCTGGTTTACTGTATATCTATATATTTATACGAGGACTTCGATGTTGAATTAAATTTCTGTATCTCGGACATCTTGGCCTTACACAAATCATTAAAATTAAGTACCAATAACAACATTTATTGTGGCCACAATACATTTTTGGACACAACATTGACTTCTATTTACGTTTATTTATTAAATTAATTTAAACAGCTTTGTCGTTCTTTTGATGTCTGAGCGCACTTTTACTGTCTTGAATCTGTAAATTGCGAGTGGTGTATTTTAGGGATCACAAAATTGCTCTCTCACATGTCCCAAGTCTCGTATGCAAAGACCCTACGTGTCACTCCACTTTGTCAAGTGACACTTGCAGCACGAGTACCAAGCAACCCAAAAGTGTCACTCGCAGAAAAGTAAGCCATTAAAGTACGGGTAATTTGTGACAAAAACCCTGGAACCGAAAGGGAATTTGTCAAAGAGAGCAAACTCCGAGTTCAAGACACACACGCACGTATACGAATTTTCTGTAAACGGGGTAACGATTGATAAAATTATGTGCAAATGGTAATTATTTGTAATTAAACGAACGGTGTTATATTAAAAAAAAAAAAAAAAAAAGAGTATCGTGCAAAAAAATACAATAAAATATAATCGTGTTGTCAAAAACGTCTTCTCGAAGCGTCAATTATTACTTTAATTTTAGCGTCTCGACACCGCTCACGAAATGAGTAAATTACTTTGAAATAATGTCTGGCTGATTTGGGACGAAAGTCTCAATATAGACATGTATATTTATAAACGTCTGTCTCGTCTGATTTTGCTCGTATGTTTCGAAAATATTATACGTGTCCGGATAATTGACGAGGAAAAAAAGCCTCGCAATTAGTATTCAACGATACGAAAACCGATAGCTTGATGATTAAAATCTTGTAATCAAGCATCATAATTGTTCATAAATTCGAGTCATTATTGTATTTCGTTGAAATACAAGGATTCAAGAGTTTATTTATAGTAAAAACATTTCAATGAAATGGATCGAGTCGACACGAGAGTCAAAAAGTGCAATAATTTCTTGATGGCTTCAAAATGCAATTATTATGGGGTTCAGTTATCGCGTGTGAGGATACACAAGTTTTTTAACCGTGGCACGTGTCCCCGCACCTGTCTATCCGAGACTTATGACGAGTGACGAGAGACTGAAAAAAAAAAGAAAAATAAAAGTTGAAGAAAAAAAAATATTGTCTGCGCAAGATGAACGCGTTTGTAGAACAAAACTGATAGAGGAGCACGAGCTCACTGAAAAAAGTGCTCATTCATTCACATTTCTTACCCCCTCTCTCTCTCTCTCTCTCTTTCATTCTCTTCCTCTCCTCTTCTTCCCTGTGCGTCTCACACATTCATCTGACCATCTTCGCAGTTCAGTCTCGCAGAGATCGTAAAGAACTAATAATAATAATTATAAATATCCGAGGGAGGGTCATTGGGACGTTCAAGCGATAATTAGTCAGAGTCGGAGCTGTGCTGAGAAAAGAAGGAGAATTAGGGAGGAAGGAAAGAGAGGAAGAGGAAGAAGATGGAGTGTCTTGGTTGGATATGACTTCCCATCCAGAGACCATGTGAAAGGGCGTCCCAGCGGTACGAACTAAAAGATCTTTCGACCAAAGACACACGTGCCAAAATGTGCCAAGAGTGAATGAAAAAAGAAAAAAGCAAACGTAACAAAATACACATTTCATTTGACCCCTCGTGCTGACCAACCAAGAATCACTTTTTTTCTTCTTCTTCTTCTTCTTCAAATGTATATATAACTTAAAAATACCGTAGAGGCCGTTAGAACGTTTCTTGAATGAAATGGCGGAACTTTGACGAGAGACAGCCATTGTATGGCTTCTCGTGACAGATTATCCTCATATTGGCAAATAGAGAGACCGAGTCTACGGAACAAATAGACCTGGCCAAAGTCTTCTCACTCGAAAATTTAAAAACGTGTCTTTAAATTCATATTTTTTATATAATTTTGTTGCTAAACATAGGAATTTGGAAACTTTTCATTGATGGGTTAGAAATTGATGGATTACCCCATAGAAATCTGGAACATAAAATACAACTGATATTTTATCTTTAACCTATTCAAATTTGGTCGTCTAAAAAATATTAATTAATGCTTTGCTATACGAGAAAAAGTTTCATAAAAATTGTTAAATCTCATAAACAGTGATTTGTGTTCATTTCTTGTTTTTTTTATTTTTTTTATTTTTTTTATCGATTAACAATAATTTTAAAAAAATATCGAAATAAAAATAAAAATACGACTTTCTTACTGCGGTAGGTCTTTGAGAAATATTGAGCACGATCGAGTTGTAGAATTATTTGCAAAAGGAGGTGAGAATGGGAGGAAGACGTGAAATCGAAAACGTTTTAGAGTCGAAATCTTGTATTTCCCTTTGCACAAGACCGGATGCACTTATCTTCGTGAGAAGAACACGATGCATAGAGGGCATAAAAACGAAGAGAAAAAAAAGGGAGAATAACCAAGTGTACCGATAAAAATGATACGGCAGTAGAGTCCAAGAAACATATGGACGAATGGTACCTTTTGTGGATGCACGTGGATCTATCTATATGCATTTTTGTGATACAATATCACGCGAGATTTCTCGTATTTGTTATCTTTATTTGATGTTCTCGTTCTCTGTCTTTCTTTCTCCTTTATACTCGATCATTATTTCTCTCTCTCTTTCTTTAAATATTTTTTTTGGTACGAAAACCCTCCTGGCAATCTCTCTTTCGTTTCTTTCGAATCTGAAGATTGCATCTATCTCAAATTTTTAGTACGGTTGTAGGTGTGTATAAGAATCCTGTACACACATGAACCGAGGACAAAAAAAGGGCCCAACAATCACGATTTAAACGCGGCAACAATATGTACCCACCGCCCTTTTGTTTATAATGTTTATATACGAGTAAGAAGGATTCTGCGAAGGTTAATGACGGGTTCCCTGTTTCGAGGTCACCCGACCCAAAACGCCTCAGGTAGACGCTCTCAGACCCGCCAGATATAAAGTTTAAAAAAAAACAGAGCGCCTCGTCTTTCTAGCTTCGTAGGTACAACATTTTCCTGTGGTTCAAAGTCCCAGGAACGAATTTTGCTTCAAAGGACTTCAATACTTAATAATCGTAGATCCGGATTCGGTTCTTTCGGCATTCAAATGAGATTCCTCATTTAGCAAATATAGCGAACAAAGACATTGCGATCGGATGAACTTTTGGTAGAGTAAACAAATTTTTTTTTCGATATTAAAATGAAAATAAGAAGAGAGCAAAGTTTGAAAAAATAAATCCTTTTATCGTCAAGTCTTGGCTGTCTCGAAAATAATCCGTGAGTGACGTTTCCTGCCACAAGAAAAATATAAATCTATATAAAGTTTATTTTCGTGCACTCATGAATTTTGATGTTTTTTCGAATTAGTAAACCACCGTAACTAATTTATAGATTAACTTTTGTGCTTCTATGAACCGCCAAACGGAAGTATGACTTGAAAAACTTGAAATTTCTCTATCGTTCAAACACGAAACATAAAACGTATTAGGATTACTCCATTTTTTTGGTAAAACTTTATGAAAATATTGATTTGTTGTGAATTCCACAGTTTCCATAAAGTTTCGTTAAAGAAGCCGCGCGCAAAGTGCACAAGCCGTAGAATTTGGGCAGGGCCGAAAAAGAAAAGGAAAGAGAAGGACGAATAAATATTTCCTTCGGGCCCTGGAGCTCTCTCGCGGTCTTTCAGAACCGGCGTTCAGATTATAAAGGCGGACGCGCGAGAGAACCTCGAGATGAGGAGGAGGCTCTCTTTCGGGGACCCGAAAAATAAATTAAACGAGAGAGAATGAGGCCCCTTTCGCGATTGGCGCCCGCGATTAAAATACGATCGAAAATTCTCGTTTGCTCTATCCTTCGACTTTCAAAGTGCTTTTGCAGAATACTATGTAACACCATCCTCCACATATACAGAGTGTCTTTTAAATCGAACTTCAGGTGATCTATCCGTCGATCGATCGATAAAATAATTTATTCGAATATAAAACAGCAAACGACGTTTTCCGATTGCGTCTTTCGCGTCTTTCGTGTGAAAATCAGCTAAACACATTTTTGCAGCGAGTTTTTTTATTTTTTTTTTTTTACAGTTTTGATGTCATTGAGGTGACAAAACTTTTGTAATTTTTCAATCATATTCAATTAATTTTATTCAACAATCTGATGCACTTTTTTTTATCAAAATGTTGCAAAAACTTTGTCAGAAATTCTACATGAAATATGGCTGATTATAAAGTTCGTAAATACCAGAAAAATGGTCTTTTTATTATTAATTCTTTCGCAATACTAAGCCATCGTTAGAAAAATGAAAATTTCTCATTGATTCTTCAACATTGTTTCGTACAGTTATTTCTCAAGAAAATGAGCAAGATAGAGTCTCGTCCTGGCTGCAAACACAGACATATACACGTACACATGTTCACTCGTCCTCGCCGAGCAGGATTCCCGAAGGATATTGACCCTAGTACCACGTAAAGAGGGCCCTCGTGAAACGAAAAATGTACAACTATACGTGTGTGAGGTACTAAAGCTTCGCACTACTCGAGCTACTATCAAACGGTCGCATATCATTCTCCTGACAATAAAAAAGACTTAATTCCTTGCTATTCAATAAGTTACTTTTCTCAAGTTACATCTTTTTCACTCTAAGCCATCAAAATATATATAAATATACAACTAATCGAGTGGGACTTTGTACTCTGCACTACATAAATATATTTCAACGAGTACAGGACGTTTTATACCAAATGAATCATTTGCTAAATTAAAATGTAATAAAAAATTTATTTTTTTTCCAATTCGATTGATTTAATACATTTTAATTCGACAAATAAAAATCTAATTAATCGAATAGTTGAATAATTCGAATGTCTTATCCTTTGGGGGCACATCTGTTTTCTTTTCTATTTCTCCCAGGAGTTTTTAAAGCCTGGAAACCAATCCAAATGATTGTTCAATATTAAAAATGAAAACTAAAAAGAAGATTTGGAGAAAATGATGAAAAATGAAATATTGGTGATGCACATTCGTACGACTCTACAGCCGAAGGGTTTAAATGTTGTTCGATAAATGGATGAAATGTTTAGTGAAATGGTCAAGTAATTTAAAAAGTTTCATACTTTTCAGAGATCTGGCACAAAGATCATTAACTGAATTTTGAGGTAATAAATAAATGATTAATATTCGTAATAAATTGAGATTTAATTTGAGAGAATTTTTGGGACAAGTCGATTTAAGGATTGAGAATGAAAGAAGGTCGTTGGTGAGGTTTTTAAAATGATGTGTTCTGTCGGTAGAAAATCGTCTGTAGCTGTACGTGTGTGTGTGTGTGGATAGAGTATGAACATAAGTAACCGTGAAGTTTCGTAGTTTCGCAGACATGCGCGACACGTAAGAGTGATAAATCATATCGTATAGGCTGTCGCAGCGGGAGTGCGAGTATTTCGCAAGTGAGCTCAGGATCAGGATCAAGAGCAGCGAGAAAGAGAGCGAAGGAGTGAGCGAGAGAGTTTAATTTTTCTACATCATGGTAAACCGGCAAAAGCGGTGGCGATATTTTCTTGTTTGATAAAAATAATTATTCGCTGGAGCCTGATAATCCGTCGGGTAATTTATCGAATTGCTCCAATAAAGAAAGTTGCGGGTGTTTTACGAGACTCAGTCTTTTAATACTTTTAAAATGGCGACACATGGAGAATCAACTTGAAGCTTTAAGAACGAGAGAGAGAGAGAGAGAGAGAGAGAGAGAGAGAGAAAGACCGAGTGGAATAACAAGTGGAAAACTTTGAAAGATGACGACGAGTCATGAAACGAAACGATCTCTCTGTATACGGTCGAGCAGTTCTGCTCGTGTACGTTTTAATGATAAACGTCAGTGACTGTAATACGTAGAAAATAATTGAAATTAAGCCTACATTATGATGATATTGACTCTTATCAAATAATTACATGGATTTTCTCATTATCAGCAAGTATAATTGTTTATGTACAATCTCTAAGTATATATACGAAGATTTTTAACAAGAGGTTGGAAATTGTGTGACTCATTCAATATTTGGTTGGGTGACCACTTAGTACGAGCTCGGGTACCAATGACTGAGTGGGAGTCTTTTTTCTTCTATATTTAGCTTGTGCTGTCAAACAGAAACTCCCCCGATGCTGATGAGCGAGGTTTTCTACAGTTTCCCTTGGCCTTCGTGCAGATGCGACGGTGTGTTCGAAAAGCGTGGTTCTAAGCAGCATTCTTGAGAGTCTCACAGAAAGATGGAAATTAGGAAAATGGGAGAAAAATAGAGCTACCATGATGGACTCGTAAAAACCTACGAGAGAAAAAAAAAACAAACAAAAAACCAATTTCGCACACTCGATGCATCGAATTATTATTACAATTATTTGTATCGTAAGTAATTAGTTTCCAAAATATAAAAATAAGATGCAGTGTTTATTGACAAAAATTGTTTAAAAGTATCTGAAAATTTTCTAAAATTCGAAAGAACAGGTGACATGATGAAAAACTCAAATAGAATGAATTTAAACGTGTATATAGTTATAACGTCTGACGCTCGAAGTTCAATCGACGAATGCGAACTTGAACCTGCGATTTTTCTGTGTCGCAATAAAATAAGAAGAAGAGTAGAAACTGTGAAGTAGAAATTCTAGAACATTAATCCGATAGCAAGACAGGATATGCAAGGTCCTACTCTCGTATCAGAGGAGAATCATTCCAAGAGAGAAGGGGATGAGAAAGATGGAGTGAAATAGATGGAGCATTTCTCTCTCACTCTTTCTTGAAGCGTCGTGAAGTCTCTCATGTGTCCGCAGACGAGAAAGGGGCAGGGGTGAAGGGGAACAAAGCCGAGAAGTACTCTATATCTAACTAGTCCTCCAGCCAGGATTCTCGCCAAGGATGTTGACCTCTCGAGAGTGGGAGGGAGGATTGTAGCCATTGCACATGGCCAAGTAGTATATTCAGCTTTCTCTCTCTCTCTCTCTCTCTCTTTCTCTCTCTTTCTCTAACGTCGTAGTGTCAGAGCTTTCGATCTGGAGCACCAGCCGACGAACGAGACGAAGAAGATGAAGATGATGAAGAAGAAAGAGACGAAAAAGAGTACGAAGACGAAGACGAAGTCTCGTGTAGGTGGGCTCGACCTCGAACACGTTTTGTATCGGAAATCTCTATATCTCTTTTTTTCTAAATTTTCTCTCTCTCTTTCTTCCTTACGGTTTATTCACGTTAACACTGTCAGGTTTGCTCATATTTACCGATAGCGTCCGTTTCACATCACGTATCGCTCCGTATATATTTACATAGTCAAATAAATATGTATATGTAACAAGAGAAAACGTTACATGGAAGCATCAGCCACTGAGATTCACACAATTTTTTACGAAATGGAGAAAAAAAAGAAGTGTTTGAATATTTAAAAAAATTTTATACTTTTCTCAGGTCTCCAAGTGCATAATTGCCCTCTATACGAGTTTATCGTCCACGACATTCGGATTGCCACATATTTTTCCAAATCAACGCCTCGTTACACACGTGCAATCTTTTGGAAAATGAATGAAAGGGAAAATATGATTTTTTTTATTTTATTTTTTTTCAACTGGATTGTTCAAGTTACGCCCTTTTCTAGAATAAACTTTGATGGCAGACGAGTGTACGAGCTTTTTATTCGCGATGTGTACCTTATATCGAGATCGGTGTAGAACGTACACATAGGTAGAACCGCCAGGGGCCAGGTGCTCCTTTTTACCCGAGGGGAATAAGAAAGAACCAGTTTTTAGAGCCTTTCAATACCGAACTCTACGAATATATATATAATTGAATGTATGTGTTCGAACAAGTGGTCCTTCTTCTCTTTTTCTTTTTTTTTTCTTTCTTTTTCTTTTTTCATTTCGATCGGTCTTCTCTTTTTTTTATGTTATATATCGGTCTGCGCACGAGACACACTCTTCACAAACTTCTCTCGTGGTTGCCGCACTTTCGCGTCAATCGATCGTATTATTCGTGATCGTTTTACGCACCCGAGCGATCATTACGGTAAATTCAATACGGCAATTGACATTCCACTTCCTCATATCGAAACCTTTCGTCGCGACAATTTTCTTACATTTTTCTAACATTCCTGAGATCCACCATTTTTATCATTTTCAAACAAACTGTAAAGTGTAAACAACTGTTAATAGCACACATGCCTCATTTCAATAAATACACGAAATTCGTACTTTTTTAAGAAAATATTTTTTTTCTACTAAACTACTATGAAAATCGGAACCTCGATTTTTTCACACCTTCAATACACTTGAAAGAACTTATAGGAATTTTTTCAAAATTTTTGGCACAGTAGTTTTTGTTTAAAAAAATGAAGAAAACGTTACTTTTGAATTTTCTTATTTCGAGTCCCCGATTCGTAATAATCAACGACCTCGAAAACCTTCGAGTACCCAATTCCAAGGCAGACACACGTAAGGAGGAATGTTCGGCTCGATTAAATGATTTTTTAATCATCTAAACCGTACCCGAGCGATGATTTTTTTTTTAATTCCCTATTTTATAAATTTTTTTCGATAGTCACGGTGTGAAATTGCAATATGCCTCTACATATGTGTATATAGTTGTATGATTATATATTTACATTAATATCTGTAATTAATTATGACAAGAGGTCTGCGACCGCGAAATTCGAGAAAAAAGGGTTATGGGATCGTGGTGTCATCGGGAGTTCAAGTGTGTTACGAAATTATATAAAGCTGTGTCGTCAATCACCCTCTAGTCGCTATAATAAAATATGCTCATACGATATTCTGGATTGCGTAATTCGACGATTTCGGATAGGAACTGAAACTTGGTGAAATTCTATGAATAAAATGTGAGCCAGGCTTTTGTTAATTATGTATATGACTTATTAGCTATTCCCTTCGGATTCGAATCGCCATTTAATACCAAGTTGTAGATTGAGAAGCCTTTTAACTATCATGAAATTCAGTATCCAATGTCGTCGTTGAATTTTTTCTTTATAGAAAAAAAAAATGGTACGTCAACGAAGTTTGTTCGAGCAGGAAATATTCCATTGAAAAAAGATGAGTACTTTTTGATTTAAAATGATTTAAAAAACATTTGTTTCATCGGTGAATTCGTTGAATTCGTTATTTTGGACGATAAATTGTATATTTTAGGAATCAAGAGCTCTTGTTTTCGTGCAATTCAAGGGAATATTTTACTTTATCTTTGTATGCAAATTGATCTTTCAATTAGTCCATTTTCTTCCGGACGCATAAGCCCTTAAACTGTTTTTTTCGAGTATTTTTTATGAGCTCTCGGAGGCTAAACAAGTGCAGTCTACCGAACCTCTCATGGCGAGTGGATGCCTTGCCAAAAAAATTTTTTTACCCTCCCCCGTTTATTTCTCTCATCTGAACGCCCCTGCACTAATATTTTCGATTGCCGAAATAACGAGTGCCACTCTCGTACACTCTCGCATTCAACTCTTTCTTCTTCCTCTCTCTTTCTCTCTCTCTCTCACTTTACTTCTTTCCACTCTAAACTCGTTGCCGTCTCGACAGCCCTTGTTTTCCTCGTACACATTTCTCCACACAATAGTACCGCGTGCTCAGCCAATTGAAACCACCCCCGATTCATCCCTTAACTCTATTTATGTAGATGAGAGTAGCAACAATTTTGAAGTCGATTGTCATTTTTCTTTTGTGAATTACCATTTTTTTCAATACCATTCTAATGGAATTTTTCAATGAAATAAAAACAAGAGTGTATTTCGAGCTTGGACAAAATTTATTTGTATTTTGTTATGAAAAAATACTGGCAAATATATATTTACTCCTAATGTTTCGTTACGACAGAAATTTCTCCAAAACATTTTCCGGGACAATTTTTTATTTATTTGAGGACGAGTTCAGGGCACTATTATGAAACGAAGTGTAACATTTCAAAATGATTCACAGTCCTGGATTCAACATATTGTTAATCAAAAATTGCACAGTTTTACAAAAGTTCACATTTCACGAAATAACTCGAAAATTTTTCAACCAATGCTTTTCATATTTTGCTCAATTACGACGGAACATATGACGAAGATTGTTTGAAAAATTGAAGATTTTTGACAACTTAGTTTCGGAGATACATCGATGGGAAAATTCTGTGCATTAGATAAAGAAAAAATGGTAATTTCTCGAACTCTAAACTTGATTCGAAATATTTACATATAAAATAAATAATATTATTATATAATTGTTCAAAAGTTTTGAAAAATTAACCAAGAGAGTCGACAACCGTATTAATAAAAAAAAAAATTGATATAACGATGGAAAAAAAAAAACTGCACTGAAATTAAAATTATTTCAATTTCACTCACACAATAGAGAGTAAATGAGTTTTCCTCGATGCCGAGAGAAAAGCGTCTTCTCCTTTGTGTCATAAAAATCAGAAGAGCTGAGTAATTGAAGGAGCTATTGAAATAAATTTATGTACATACTTTTATATAAAATCTACACCCCAGTGAAAATAAAAAATGATATGTACCTCTATAGAAATGCATGATACCATAATGCCAACGTACTTTTGAAGGATGAGTTATCGAGGAGTAGGACGTTGTATTGAATATAAAAGAAATTTCATACGCACGTAAATACATCTATTTGAAGTTACGTACGTACGCTCACATATGAAAAAAAAAAACACCATGTATACAAAATGCGAGTACATACAGCAAGGAGAAACGGCTCAAATATTGCGCACTTATTTTACAACCGTACCAAATCAAAATTTACCCTCGCCTCGTAAAGAAACACATACATTTGCTAACGGTTAAGAAATGCACACAAAAGCAATGGCCAATGTCCTCGCGAGGATTTACGTCAGTGTCCTTAGACACTTGGGGAGGGAGGAAGAAAGGAAGAAAAAAAGTTATGAAGTTTCGGATGATCTTTTTCATAATCATTTATCGATTGCAAGGACTGGGAATACCGTCGTAATTTCTATTCATTATTTGGCAACTAATTTAGTCATATAAATATGGCGGACGACGTATCACACCCTTAGCTATTAAGCCCTTCGATCCTTAAGCTTGGCCGCAATCGTGAATCGTGCACCAACGTATTTTAACAATGTTGGTCCTGGTCGTCGGCGTCGTCATCGTACAGACGACGAAAAAATTTCTTATTTATTGTATTTATGTATCGCCAAGGGGCCAGAAAAAGGAGAGTGACGAAAAAGCAGGATGGAGAGCGAAAGAAAAAAGAAGAAGAAGAAAAAGAGGAAGAAAAAAAAAGAATCCTGCTCTCCTGCCTCTCCTTTATGTACGTTATCCTTTATATTCTTTATCCTTTTTATATATATATAGATATTTATATATTTATATATGGGTGTGTATGAATCGTGTTATACACACGAAAGCAACGACGAGGACGAGACGCGACGTCCGGAATAATGTGCAATGTGCTCGTTGCGTATAATATTTTAGTGAACTGGTTTTTTTTTATTCCTCTCTACTTTTGCTCTACACGCTGACTCCGTCTCATTTTTTCCCACACGTCGCGTACATCTCCGTGTGCAATCGCACCCTCTTCGATTGCTATACACCCCAGCCGTGTGTGTGACGAGCTCCTGTGCTCTAAAAGGTGCAATTCTCCTTGTATCGCATATTGAATCACGTGACCTCCGCCCTTTCGTTAATCAGATACGAAAGTACGTGTAATAAGTAAAAAAGTGTATGTAAATCTATTCTGCAAAGTAGAAAAAGCGTAAGGAGCTCGAACAAGGGTTGATGTTACGCCTTTTTAAGCTTAAGTCTCCAAATTGATGGAGTCTGCATGTGAAATTCAAGGTACGAAGAAAGAGAAAGAGAATAAGATTTGCCAGGAGTCTAGACCGACACCTGTGTGCACCCGCCACACACCCCGCAGCATCCGAAAATCTTTTTCTCTTTCTTTCTCGTTCTCTCTCTCGAGAGAAAAAAAAGAAGAGAGAAGCCTTCTGGTCCAGGTCCATTTGTTTTTTTCGTTCGGCGACAACAAAACGGGGCGCGCGACGACGACACACGGAGACGCTACCGTCTCGACGCCCGAGACGTACTTCTCCTTTTTTGTTTCTTTTTTTTTTTATCCAACAAAAGAAGGGTTGCTTTGCACATTGTCCGAAAAAAAAAAAAAAAAAAAAAAAAAAAAACAAAAAACAATTCGGCTAGTCTTTGCATACGAGAGAGAAACGCGCGTTGGTTTTTGCAGTAGCTGCGTTTCCTTTTTTTCGCCTTGTGATTAAACAGAGCTTGGAACACAAACTTATTCGAACTTAAACTCGAGTTTTACGGCTCATATGAGATGGGAATTCGATTAAACTCTCAATAAAACTTTGAGTCATATAAAAACGTAACATTCGCACTAATAAGCCGCCATATAAAGTATTAAAAGAGAGAAAAAAAAAGAAAGAAAAAAAAAACAATTGTTGCACGTGCGAAAACGGCAATAATTCGCGGTTCGAGACTCCCGCCGTCTAGCGGACGTTTATTGCAGCGGCATACAGACGCGTTGATTATTCGCGCATGGTTTCACGTCTCAAACTTTATTACGAACTCTCAAAGAGCCCTTTCTTCGAGTTTTTGCACCAGGTGTCCTGTGTAATCGTTACAAGAGAGAAAGATGTACAGAAAAAGCAGCGAGTGAGAAAAGTAAAGATGGAGATAGTGACGTTGAAAAAAATTAAAAAAAAAAAAAAAAAAAAAGAACAAAAGCCAAAGTGTGTACTTCTTGACGTACACACTTTTGCCTCTCGGCCAACGCGAATCATGTCCTTTAACGAACCGCGGCCGCATCCTGCGGCTCACAGGATCAAGATCGTGCCCGGCTTAATTGGCTAATTAATAAAGGCCCCTAATTACTCGGCTGTAAGCGCGGCACCGTTTTTAGGCTTTTCTCACTCGCACTCGAGCATCAATTGTATAATATACAGTAAGCACAGTCCTCTAACCCTCAATACCAAACATATATATATATATATATATGGTTAAATATAGTTTTACATGGCAGTTGAGAGCGTGCGGGTCGCGCTCCGTTGATCCATGATCGTTCATCTTGTAACAGACGCATATATATGTATGTGTGTGTGTGTGTGTGTGTGTTCGTGTATTGTATACTTGGTCAAGAAAATCGCTGGAGCTCATACACAACCTGTCGACTCTCATATTCGTTGTCCGACACACACCTGAGACCTTTAAAACCCAAGGATATCTGTAAACACTACTTCCCCACTCTTTAGAACGCCCTTTACTTCCTTAATTAACCACTATAGATTATGCCATCATGAAAATGTACTTTTTTCTTTTTTTTTTTATCTCGAATCTTGTCTCTTTATTACGCTCAAATAATTGTTACATTTATCATTGTTTATGAAATTTTCATGTTTATACGTTCTTTCATTCATCGTGGGATTTATGTCATCAATGGAATGCTTCATTGTCGAACTATTTTTTTTTAACGTCGTAAATTGTTTATTTGAATTATTTTTTTGAAAAACTTCATTTCCAGGCGATAAATTTGAGGCTGTTCGATTTAAAGTTCTTTTTAATCTTTATACACGTAGTTATTGATCTTTAAAGATAACACAAAAATCTTTGCAAAGAATCGAACAAATTATTAAGAATTTCAGAGAGGTTTTATTAAAAATGTGCTCTTTATATTGGCGAAAAAGATATCTCGATGGCTGATTGAGCTAAAATTTGATACACATCTTCATTAGACTCGTTTTTAGCAATGGTGCCAGAATTAAATCGAAATTATAGTTATAGATTGTTTCATGACTCGTCGAAAGAGAAAAAAATACATGAAAAATTAATAAACAAAGGTTAGCTCGTCGCCATTCTGTGAAAAAATAATGTTTCTGTCCAATTTTGATAAAATTGCTCTCTACACTGATAGAGATCAAAAAGACGTTCGGTTTTTATGATTCCGAGAAAATGATTAATTTTTTTTTTTTTCAACAAATTTGTATGTGTTTTCAAATAAATCATTAGCACGTGTTCAAAATTGAAGAAAAAGAAAACAAATCGAAAAGTTTAAAAGTTGTTCTACGCAGAAAATTATATCTCTTAATTCAAAGTATAATACAATGTAACAATTGGAAGTTGAGTATATGAAAAATCAAAGTTCATAAATACTAGCAAACTTATACTTGTTTAATTTACGAAGAAAAACAAAATTGCGAGTGCATATAAATGAAAAAGGGGGAAAAAAAAATAAACATGTAAGGAAGAAACTGGAGAAAAAAACGATATCGATAAAAACGTCAACGAAGACTTTCGCTGTTAAATTTAATCGAGCAATAAAAAATTCATGGTATAATTTGACTATGGACGTGTATACAGAAAGCTTTTGAGAAGAGTACGAAGAAATTGGGGTTTGGAATTTGGGGCTCTTGCTCCTGGTATTATAGAAGGATGACCATCGATCGAGTTATCCAATTCAAGGTGTTTTTTTATTTATATCTTTTTTTTTCATAATTTTTATCTCATTTTTCATAACGAATGGTACAGACCGCGAGAGTTAAAGCCCTTCGATAATTGAATAGCCGAAAATTCGACTTAACTGGCCATTCGCGAGACTGTGTCTGGAGGTATATTACTTGGTTTTTTTTTTCTTCTTCTTTTTACATACCCACAGCGATCGTGCTTAAATATTATTTTGGCCTAATTGCCCCCTCCGAGTCTCGTAAAACCGAGGGAAGAAGCGCCGTAATCCTTCGCCGCTTCTTTCTCCTTCGTCTCCACTTTTACGTTGTTTTTCTTTCAGCTCATCCGATCCGGTATCGTTTCACGCAAATTCTTAATTATCGCGTCGAATTACAGTTGCCCCATACCCTTCTTTTTATCTGATTCACCCGGGGATCCAGGCAGGTGAACCTCGAGATTTCAAATACTTATAAAGACTAGAATTTTATTCGAAATTTGCATATAAAGAGGAGCCTTTTCCTTTATAACTATCATAAGTCCAATGCCCTTCATTCCCTTTCTTTATCATTATTATTATTATTTTCAAAAACACATAAACTCCATTTAAAATTGTTTCCATGAATTTTATATATTTTTTAATCCATCGGTAACAATTTTTATTTAAATTAATAATTTATTTCACGAACTCAAATATTATTTGACAATTTGCGAATTATTTTCGACAATAAAGCAAAAATTCGTCGTATTTTTCTAAAAAACAAAAAAACAAAACGTCGAATCAAGTTATGGAACTTTTAGAAAATAATTATAACTTCGAAAATGGAGATTTTATTAATCTAAAATTTTATGTAAATTACCTGCAGCCCTCTTTGTTTATTTTTCCAATTTATATACATCAAATGACTTTAGATGTCAAAAAAGCAATCACGCTTTTGAAGGTTACTTTGAAACTTAATCATTCCGAAATACAACGACAAAAAAAAAGTCATTTTAAGTTGTTACATTATTGTTTCTACATGCAACAATAAAAACGAAAAAGCAATCGTCGCTGGACAACACGTGACATTCGGATACAACTTTACGGTCGTGTTATGGTTGCTTTTAGGTTCTTCATAGTTTGCAGGAATTAAGTGGAACCGTTTAACTTACTTTTACAATGGACGTTTTATGATCGTTCTTTGTTTCGAAGCAACTTTCGTGTTAAAGTTTCACTGTGGCCGTTTCGTAGTTTTTTATGGTCGGAAACACCGAGAAAGAACTACGAAAAATGCGAAAACGAATGTGCTACGGATTCGTAAGTGAAAAGCAACGGTTGCTTCCATTCATTTGGACATTTTGAAAAATCCTAAAAATTTCATGACTCCAATATATATGACGAGTCATCGGAATTTGGAAAAATTCTATTTTGGCTCGAAACTTGGAAAAATGTGACTAGCAGACGATTTTTCATATAACCATGACTTTCAAAAGATGATTTTTCATCAACGAATTTTACAACATTTCAAACGCTTCATGCCCTTTATTGCCTGTTTTTTTTTTTTTTTTTTTTTTTTTCAATTAGAATCGTTGCATTCGGAGAAAGTTAGAATTTAAAAAACCTCGTTACAGAATAGAAACGCGGAATGACTTTGAATAATCGGCAATTTTTACGATTATTTTTATTTTTTATTATTTATTGTATTGAGAAGTAATTTAACTTGATTTTCATGATTTTTTGCATTTTGGAAATGAATAATTGTGTAAGTTTCAGGTTTTTTCGTGAAGTTAAACTTTTTGACAGATTTCGAAAATACATTTTTTGACATTTGACGTTAGCCGAGATGTTCCAAACGGCCGTCATTTGTTATTGACGTTCAAAGTAATTATTAATTAATAATAAAGATAAAAATTTTGAGACGACGGTCTAGTTGAAGTCATGAACATTTTTATGGGTCCAAAAAAAAATTTCTAAACATGAAAAAAAAAGATGTTTCCAACACGTGAAAAAGCACAAAGAAACACGGCAATACAAAGAGTGTAAACGAGGAGAAAACATGAATTACTAGCAAGGTATAATTAAGCTCGTAAAAGTGTCGAAAAGTCAGGTTAAGACGTTCTCGTTTACGAGGCTGAAATCTGAGGGTAGAAAAAAAAAAGGAAAAAAATAAAGAAAAATAAAGAATTGCCGGTCATTCCGATCGTATTTCTCCATTCTCGGTTCATTCATGGCCGAGACCTTGAGGGTGTTTGGCGCATCATCTCTCGTGTCTCATTCAGGGGAATTCGAGCATATAACAACATAAACACGAAAGTCAGAAGAAAAAATGACAAAATCTTAAAGAAACATGGAATTTACTGTCGAATATACGTTTTTTTTTACACCAAAGATTGTTTTTTCCTCACAAACAATACGGGAGTTTAATTATTTCATTTTTTTTAAATCGACGATATACAGGCTGACAAAATTCAGTCAAAAGGGGGACGTCGATGATTTCGCACACAGTCTCAAGGTGTCTTTAATTCGAAGGGTTGCCTCTCCACTTCTTTTGAATCGAAAAAATCCACAGAGTCGCGACCTATTAACATATAAAACCTTAACGAGGATTCGTTCAGGACGAAAGAAGAAAAGGGTATTAAAAAAAAAAAAAAAAAAAAAAAAAAAAAACAAGAGAGACAGAGAGAGAGAAGAAAAAAAATGTATAAAAAATAACGAATGAACGAGCCGCGTCAATTATGCGTATACATACCTGAAAGTAACGCTTAAGACCCACATCGCCAGACCGTGACCACTATAGAAAATGACTTCGCTTCGTCACAGCGCCTGTTATGCCTTAATGCTTTATATGTAAATATCAATACATATATCGTTGGTGAAATATGCAAAATTTGTATTTCTTGTTGCATCGAAAGAATAAAGATCGAGTCTAACAAGGAAGCCGCTCGAAATGAAAAGGTTTTCCAATTCGTTTCGGTTCTTGTCATTGATTCAAGAGCCAAAAATATTCATTTGTTCGTCCAACGGAAAAACCATGACAAAATAGTTTCTCACCACCCACCAGAAAAATAGACCGGGTTTGTTTCCCTAATTTATGAAATTCGAGCCTGTGAACATGCCTCGGTAAATAGCCATGTGTTAAAACGCGATGGAACATTTTCTACAGCCATGACCTCCCTCAATTCACTTCTCATGCTCGACCTCGACATAGAGGCGGGTACGAAAAGCCATTTCTCTTTCCTGCCTCCTTCCACCAAAGAGAAGAAACTAAATTTCAAAGGATCCAGGTCTATATCGCTCTAAGTAAATATTGACTTAAGATTTTCACGAAAATTTGGAAATAAGAAACGAGCCTTTTCTTCCTCTCCCTTGAATCCTGTCTAGAGTCTAATCTCCCCTTTCATTTTATGTGTGTTGGACGAAAATAATATTTGTAGATATGAAAATAACGAGAATTTCTTTTCTGTTCAATTAAATAAATATTCTCTGGCTCTCGAGTCATTTTTTTCCTCGATTTTATTGGCAAAAATACAGATCGAAGAGTTTTTATCGACATTTTGATTTTTTAAATTATTTTTTAGCATTTTTTTATGTGAAAAATAATTTGATTGATGACTTTTTGAAGAATATACAATAGCGAATAGCCTGTTGTTGTTATTTGACAGAAATGGGAATTATAATCTAATCTTAGGATGCGATCACACGTGTCAAAAAGCCTTTAATTCAAGGACCCAAACATGTGTGATTTAATTGGAAGAATAAGAAAGTGTTTGTAGAGAAGAAATCGAATAGAAAGAGAAATTTGAAAAGCATAGTGTCGTTTTGGCAGATGGACGAGCCTCGGATTTTGTTGTAAGGAAAGGACTCGTGTATAAACAGACTTGGAGGGTTTATTGAATCTCGGGTTGAAAAATATAAGGATGAAGCAGGTCTCGAGCCGGATTCACACGAGAACGTGATTCTTTTGTAGTAAATGTCCGTCGCGCATTTCCGGGGAAGACTCCCCCAACGAACGGGAAGAGGAAAGAAAATAAAAGAAAGTGAGTTTCGAGTTCCCCTTAAGATTTGCCTTTACTTCCTTTCTCGCCAAATTTGTAACTCGACTGACGATTCGTTCACACGTTAGAATAGAATTCAAAAGCGATTTCAATTTACATTTTTTTTTTTTTTTAATTCAATAAATTTTGTAAATGACGTTACGACCGAGATTTTACTTCGCTTTTTTTTTCTTGCACGTGTTTTTGTGTCCATTAATATATATTTAGTTTCACCAGCTGAATTTGAGTAAAAATTCACGATACAACATGTGGCGAGAGATGGTTGAGCAGAGATTTAAAAAATTCTGAATTTCGGGCCTCCCTGTAGTGAGTAAGTACCTCCAGGAGGCAGAGAGTTCGACCTCCGGAGGTTAAAGTGATATTTGAAGGAGGGAGGAAGGGGCGGTGCAATTCGACACTTGTACAAAAAAAGTCTCAACCAATTTTTCCCACTATAGGAACCGTTATCCTCCCCGAAGCCTTCGTCTCTTTTTCTCTTCACCACGATGTTTTTTTTCTCCTTTTTTTTTTATCATGCTCCGAACACTTGTCGAAAAGGATCTCGACTACGATCGCACGTTGAGGCTTTGAACCGGCAATAAAGTATTTATGGTTTAGTCGTAATGGTGGAAAACGACACTAAGAAAAGCTTGAAAAGCTTTTGAAAAAGAAAGAAAAAAAAATACTTTACAGCGGTGAAGAAGAATATGAAACTGGAGAGAAAAATTTGAAACTGAAATGTATCGGCAATAAATGAAAAAAATGACGTGTAAATTTGAGGCTAGCGACCGATTATTTCACTGGAAAAAAAAAAGAAAGAAAAAAAAAAACATCTTACCTTTGAAAAATGGACATTCCAGTAATGAAGCTGTACAGAACTCGGCACCGCGTGGGTTACAAGAGGCCTGAAAACTTTTTCGATAATCGGCATAACGATGTGACAGACGTGATTCTTATCGATGCCGGTTTTCTCTTAAAATGTGTCCAGCTCAGATAGTAAATCTGGGCGGTGGAGACTTTCGGAAAAACCGGCTTCCGATCATCCCTTCGTGAGTTATCGAGATCTTCTTTGTCTTTTTTTTTTTTTTTTCGTTACCGCCAAATGTGTACCGAAATTGTTTATTGTAAAGAAAAAAGGAAGAAAAAGGAACGAGGATTCAAGAGAAAAATCGAGTAGTCGAGAAAAGTCGAAATATGAAATATTTATCGAGGATCAAATATATTTGTGAAATTTTTGCAAATGAAAAATAAATGGAGCGAAGATCGTCGATTTGGCAACGTCGCCGATCAACCATACAACATCCTTTCGATCCTTTCGATCCTTCTTTCTTTCTCTTTCTTTTTCTCTTCCTCCTACCGGTGGCGTCTCCGAAGGTGAAGGCCAATGTATTAAGCCACCGCAAGGAAGATCCTTTGAGAATCGCCGTGGCGAATCCTGTCGGCGTCATTTTCGTTTAAGAAAATGCGACCTTTACTTTCCAGGCTAAGTAATAAACTAGGCAAGAATGAACATTTTTCTGGCACTTTCTTAAGTTAGAATTTTCAATGCTAAGACGCGAAGCAATGAGCAGGCACAAATTTTTTTTTTTTTTTTGTTTTACATTCTTATTCATTTTACAAATGATTAAATGCGTAGAATTAAAAATTTATATCTCTTCTTAGACGAAAATCTATTTGGTAATAAGAATAAACGACGATACTTAAATAATTTCAAATGTATAAGAATTAAGGATTATTCTTGGGAAAGTACGCCAGACATACCTAAAGCTATTGCATGCAGGTATCTTACACTCTACGTTTCTTTTTGGCGGAGACTCACCGCACGAAAGAGATTTATTCCTGTACAGGACCTTCCAAAAGTAATTGAACAAACAATTTCGAAACTAAAAGTTCTTCAGATAATGTTTATTCCGAAGTAATGCTGTCGATATATTATTATTATTATTCTATGGCAATATCTAGTTAACAGATATTCTATTTTTATGAAAAAAAATATAAATTACCCTCCGTATGATAAATTTAGTGAAACAGACATTCTATTTTAATGAAAAAACATAAATTAGCCTCGTATATACATTAATTAAATAGTGATTTTATTCCAGTTGTCCAGAAGAGTGGTTTCAAAAAATACTGTCCCGGAATCGTCGTATATTGAAATATTTCACACTGCGACAGGGATCGGTCTTCAATTTTCTTTTGATAGTTGGCGTCGAGCCTCTGACGCGTCTCTTGACACAAAAGTTGTTGAATTTATGAGTGTCTGCCAAGGTACTTCATGGAATTCTATTAACTCGAGTTTTAGCGTCGATTTCATGTGATTAACAGTGTCCAATTAACCTGATAATCGATGTCTGTTATTTTTCATGAAAATTTAATTTTTTCTGGGCTTTTTTGTACAGGGAAGATTTTTATTGGGTTATGATTGTTGGATGCGTTGGAAAAACGTGATTTGGTTTGAAAATTCATTAGAAACAGTTCGAAGCATTTTATTCGAACCTCATTAGGTACGAACGCGATTATTATAATTATTGAAACATTTGAAACTCTATTATGAACGAATATCTAATAGGGAAAACCCAGAAACATTTATACCTCGAATCTCGAGGATTCTATAGAAAGTGCATGACCCGAGGGTTAATTATGTCAGTTTTGAAAAGCATTTATTTGACAGAACTAGTCGATGACGTCGTCCAAAATTTTCGAGAATTTAACTCGTAGACTTGAAAAAAAAACGAATTTCTCGATAATAATGAGAATCTTGATAGATAAATTTTAATAAATTAGTCGCAGTGACTCTTCTTCCAAAATACAAAAGTTTTTTCGAAGCAACGAATTCTTTTTCACTGATAATTATAATAGAATTTATATAATAAAATTTTTTCCAAGATAATTTATAAAATTTTGCGTGAATTTTCTCGAGCATCGTATTATAATGTGTTAAAAATTTGAGAAGATTTCACCGTCTAGTGATCGAGATATTTATTGTTTAAAATGGCAACTTTGACGTGAGGTTTTGTGGGAAGTTACGAAAAAAGACGATTTTTGACAACAAATAACTCGATTTCTGGAGGGTAAAACTTTCTCAAATTTAACTCACAGTTGAGTATTGTTGTTAAGACGGTTCATACGAATTTTCAACAACTAAACGCGTGAACGTCCTTAACAGTGAATCTGGAAGAGAAAAAAAAACGAGAATTTCATTTTATTTGTAAAATTTTTGCAAACAACTCGAATTGCGAATGTTGAACATTGGTTTAAGGTCAGTGTATATAGAAGCGGTACGACAAATCATAAAAAGGCGGTAACCGTCCGGGATTTCTTTATACCTGCTGGATATTCTCGTTGGGTCTCGTTGGGTTTTCTCCCCTATCTAAAACCGAGTTTCTTCATGCCCTCATACCAAAGAAACTATAGACTAAAATCTTACTATGAAATGGATGTAACTCGTGCTATTTAATACTTCAACTTATTTTAATTACGCCCTTTTTTCAATAAGTTGCATGGATATAAATATATGAGTCCTTTATATGGAAGAGAGTCCTTTTCCTCAGGACCGGGCTAATCCAGCTAAACTCGTCGACTAGATTTATTGCGGGTCGTGTCCCTTAGTGCTTCTCCCTGTTCTTTTTCTCCAGCCCCCTTTTCCTCTGAGCCCCTCCCCCCCACTCCTTGCTCACCTCACCAAGCTCATTTTCTCGTAGTGTACCGGCAACATGAAGAGTATTCAACCACCCGATACTGTAGTTAGACGCTATGAAAGTATTCTTCGAAACATGTAGGGGCTGAATAAAGAAAATCGACTGAAATAACCCGGAAGTCACTTGGAGTATGAAATGATTTTTTGCCTTCGATCGAACTAATTGATTTTCACATTATTTTACATGCAAAAATATAAAATTTGTTCAAACGCATCGATTTTTCGTTGGTGATAAGAAAATTGCGTTGCGTTGACGAAATAATTATTTGGTAGTGATTCTAATGATAAATATTGACAAACAATTTCTGCTCTCGTTGTTTTTTTTTTTTTTTTTTTTTTTTTCGAATATTAAAATTTTAAAGTTTAGTTATTGTGATGCATCGATGCTGTTTGAAAAGTTGAAAATACTCTACGAATACTTCTCGATGCTACGATGACACGATAAAAAAAAAATTTTAGGCAAGTTAATTTTGGATATCTTAAAAAAAGCTTAACTATCTTTGGTATTTTAAAATAATACATTGGAAATGAAACGTTGAAAAAGTGAAGTACTTTTTCAACTTTTTTTCTCTTACCCTCGTGAACCAAGCGAGGCTATTTTCATGGCTACACTTTAGAGCTTAACGTAGCTTGTGATTTTGGTTGTACCGAGAGTTAGGAGGGTTCCAAAAAATTATAAAACCTTTCATTATTATAAAGGGTATAGAAGAATTAAAAAATATATATAAAGAGGTATTTTAAAAAAATTATAAAAGAATCATAAGTACAAAATAATTATGAAGAATTTCAAAATTATTAGAAAAAAGTTTGATGAATTTAACAGAAATAAAAGGTAAAACTTGAAGAAAAGTGAAATCTTGAAAAATCTTGAGTAATTGCTCTTCTGCTGTATGAATAGAAAAAAAAACGCTAATAAATACCAATTAATATTCATTCTCGTTGAAAAAAAAAAAAAAAAAAAAAAAAAATTAAAAAATAATTTTTCATGAAAAGGTAGTGGAGAAATGGTATAGGGAATCCTTGAATTCGGCCGATATCCAAGTGGCAGACGTCGACTGACCTTGCAGCCCCCTCCTCTTCACCCTTGGGATGCCGGGGTAACCAGCGGCGCGTGGGTTATTCACGAGAGCGTGCGTTCGCCGTCTCGTCCTCTCACGAGGCATCGTCGACCGCTTGGTGAAGAGATAAGACAGAAAGCAAGTGACCGAGACAGCAAGTAAGATGCGAAGAGAGAAGGGTTAAAATGCCTGTTTGCTCTCTCTCTCTCTCTCTTTCTCTCTCTCTCTCTTTCTCTCTCTTTCTCTCTCTTTCTCTCTCTTTCTCTCTCTTTCCGAACTGTGTGCATTTGTGTGAACTTATGTGTGAGTATGTTTGGCTGTACAGCTTTAAGAAAGGTGAGCACTCGTCGAAGCGCAACATGCAATTCAACTTTCCTCTCTCGTCTCCTCCCCGTGACCGTTCTTAGCGCAGTGCGTCACGCGCGAACGTTAAGACACTCGCCGATCGTGCACCCTACCCCACTTTTTTTCCTTCGTAAATCTTTCCTCGTGACGCGTATCCTTTTTCCGCCGACGAAATTGCATTTGGACGAGAATTTCCCTTACACTTTTCTTTTCCCAGGAAATCAAATTCTCCGAGCAATAATTTGATCGGTGATGAGAATGTCATTGATTCTAATTTCGAACCGGTTTTTGATTATTTTTCTTTGGCAATATTGATATTGCGAAAAAAATTGAATTGATATTGAGTAATAAAATTAATTGATTTATTATGTTTTCGTCAATATTGAAATTGCGAAAAAAATTGAATTGATATTTTGTAATAAATTATTATTATAACATGAAATGTACTTCCTAAAAACGAGGGAATTATTGAGTAAATGGAATACAATCGAATGCACTGGAATGAAATTTGAGTGAGAATGGTAAAGGTTCGAAAAACCTATCGCGATCAGCTGTTGAAAATGGTCCATCACGGATAATTGGGCATTGGAGGACTTGACGAGTGACCCTATAGTGGTAATGTCCCATGTGGGTTAGTAAAGTACTTCTGTTTCTTTTTCTTTTATTTTCTTCTTTTTTTTGAAGTAACAATATCGAGAGCTATCGATCAAGCGAGCAATATGTGGTAAGCAATGGTTAACCGAGTAGGAGGAACGAGACTTTTACGTATAGACAGAGATTAAATATATAAAATGCTCTGCGTGTGGTAGCAGACCATGAGGGAAGGTAAGTTCCATGAAGATGGAGACGCTGACAAGTATGAGAGAGAAAAAGAATGCAGGCAAAGAGGGATTAGTGAAGTTTGTCTCGTCAGTTTTGGCTTTTCCGTCTCTCTTCTTGGAATGTCGTTATGGTCCTGTCAAAAACACGTAGAGAATAATCCATCAAGAAGATTCTTCGAGGGCATCTTTCCCTTCAACCAGTTTCAAACGACTCATCCATTTCTATCTTCTTTCGCACCGTTTTTCTTCTACATTGAAGTATTCAAGAGTTTCTTGTGGCGAAAGAGCTTTCACTGATTGCTTCGCTTCGATATAAATGACAAGAAAAAATATGCACGCTAATGAGTGATCGAAAGGCGAATGAATATGAAGCAGAGATTCTTGCACCTGCTCTTTCCTTCGAACTGCGGTAGAGCCCTTGAGACTGCTCCAGAATCATTGATGCTTCGAGTGTTCGGGGAGGTTGGTTTGAAGGATAAGTTCCAAGATATGGAGACAAGGGCTTGATAAATGACATTTTATAATCCATTAATTAGTCTGGCCCTTTGGAGGAAAGTTAATCTTCGAAAAGATAGTAACTTGTCCACGTGATTTCTTCGAGTCTAGTTCATTGTCAATGAAATAACTTTGCCAATGTGTCGACCATGTGTGTCTTTTCCAACATTAACCAAATCTGTCGATCGACACGTAAACCTTATCCCTAGCCGTGCTGTCACACGTGAAAAAGGAAAAATGCTCGCCTGACCGTGAAAGAAAATACATAAGAAATCTCCTTCGGAGATCTAAGACCTTAAGTGGTCTCTCAGCGGGAGCAACGTGAGGCTGAAATTTGAATTCGTTTTCTTGGAGGCTGTTGCTTTTTGACCGCATCTCTGTGTAGAAATAAATAGAAATTCTCACGAGTGACTTCAAAAAGAAAAATAATATTGACTCCGACCGAGGGAGTCGAGTATTTAAAGGAATTAGTTTGAAAAACAGACCAATTCATTTTCCGATATGTCACATTTGTTTTTTTTATTTATTTTATTGAATTTTTATTCGATTGACAGATCGAAGAATTTCGCTATAAATAAGACGTAAGAGAACTGAGCTAATTAACTGTCGAGGAGTGCTGCGGGAGAGGAGAATATACGTGTTCGTAAAGTGAAGAGGCCCACCCGGCTCTTCGGGGTTAAGCCCGCATCCGCAAAAGTTGATTATCCCGTGGGGGAGAAAAGAAGAGAGAATTGGCGTTGATCAATCTGATTATGGAGCGAAATAAGCCAGAGAAAGAAGGATAAATGGAGCGAAAGAGAATATGATAAAAAGAGAGAGAGAGAGATAGAGAGAGAGAGATATGACGAGTGAATACGAGGGAGAAAGAGCGAGCGGTGTCTTGTCATCGTGGGACGACGACCGGTCCAGCCTGAGACCTCACCAGGCTCAGGCGCCTGTACTATTTCGGCCTCGACAAAGCGTTTAGATTTTACCGCTTGTCTTTTCTCTTTGGACGTGCGAACAGCCGCCAGTATATTGCCTGGAAGCTGTTATGGCGTGCCCAACAAAAAAAATAGATCAATTTTCAGACCTATCGAATTTCGTACCTACACTTTTATAGATATATTTATATTTTTTTTTTCGAAGTATAATGCATCACATAAGACGTTCCATTTAAATTCTACATCAACAGCTTTTATTTTTGTTTTCAAAATTTTTTACCATTTTTTTTATTTTTTATTATTATTACAAGTAAATCCATTTAAATTCACTTTTCAATTCGAAATTTCGAAAAACGTTACAGTTCTTACGCTTTTTCTTTACTGTTTCATATTCAGGCTGTATTTTATTTAAAAAACGAAAAAATTATACGAAAAACCGATAATCGAAGGTCACCACATCGCCATTTTGTGAAAAAATCATGTTTTCGTTTAATTTTTATACAATTGCTCACAACGTTCATACAAATTATAAGAATATGTTTGGTTTTTTATTTTCGCAAGCATAGAACGTCCGTAATCGTGGTCACCAATGAGAAGTTTTTTTCGCGGACATTTTCGCGAAATCATACAAAACGATAAGATAAAATTTTGCAATATCTTTTCAAAAATTTCTATGTATTTCCACACGTAAACAATAAACAACTGTATAAAATAATAAAAAAAAAAAAGAAAAATCAAAAAAAAATTTCGTACTTTTTTAAAAATGAAATAAATTCAACGAAGTATTTAAAAAAATAAAAATAAAAGTGTCTTTAAGTATGTGACTCTGGTTTGAATGAAGTGTCCTGTATATTTTATCTCGAAATGTGAAAAAAAAAAAAAAAAAAAAAAAAAACATTTGGAGAGAAGGAGCGTGTTTGGCAAAGTTACGAAGCGTGAACTGTCCCGAACGATCTATCACTCTTAAATCATTATCCTTGCGCCTCCCTTTGACACGTATTCTCATTTCTTTCGAGAAAAAAAGGAAAACTCTAGTCAAAACACGAGAGAAAACTTGTCACTGGGAAAAGTGTAAACAATATTGCATTACTAAGAAGGAAAAAAAGAAAAAAAAATGAAATAGTTCCATTTGTTATTTGGTTGATGTATCGATTACATTACAAAATTCTATCCTGATATGAGTTTAAAAAAAAAAATTTTTAATCATATTTCGAGTGATGAAAATAAATAATGGTCGATAAAACGTCACGAAGTTTTGAAAATGTAAAAAAAAAAATAATTTTAAAAGTGTATTCCAAAGACAAAAACATCAAAAATTATTACCAATTGAAAAAAAAAAAAACAATTTTTATTACGTCGGTGAATTATTTAAATAAATAAAAAAATATATTCCTTACGAAGAAGAGTCTTCGTAAAAAAATAATAATCAGTAATCTTTTTTTACACAAATTCCCCTACGTGTACAATCGCTTATTCAGTACAAAAATCATATCTGTGTCCACATGAAAAAGATAATGAACTATCATTCGATTTTGAGTGACGAAAAGAGAAGTTTTAACGAAATAGCGAGAATACTTGGGGGGTTGAGAGGCAGCAGGGGGGGGGGCGAAGAAGACGTCTAAAAACGGTCACGATGGTGACCGTCCTATCTGAGGATGTCGAGGGTTTGAAAATAAGAAGAAAAAAAAAAACAAAACAAAAAAAACAAAAAACAAAAAAAACGAAAAAAAGAGAAATGGGGCTCCCCTGGAGCGGGATAGAAAGAGACAGAAGTGAGATAATGTGAGTCCGAGTGTCTCGCGCGATCTCGAGGGAGGCCAGATGAACCGACAGATGAGAGAGTCAGCATCCCAACTCTTCAGAATCCCTCGATCGAAAAATAGTATTTTTTTTATTTTTTTTTTTCAATTCTCTATATGTTAATCTTGAAAATCTGAAAAGTCGTAACTAACACATTTTAATTCGTAAATATAAATAAAATAAAGCCCTTTTGCTTGATACTGACGTATACATTCAAATGTCATATGTTTATGTTACAAGAAATAATCACAATAACAATGCACATGCACTCTATGAAAGTGCATTTATCCGAAGCTTCGTTTATACTTTGTGTAGACCTCGTACATACGATATTATAATTTGAATATCGTATACTGAATGGAAAAGGGCGTGCATTTTTTCTTTTTTTTTAACGTCTGGTCAACGATAAAAAAGAGGGTCGCTCTTCCTTCTTTTATTTTTCGAAGCCAGCTCACACTCGGTCGCTGTGAATCGTCAGTTTTTCATTCATGAGGGATCATAAGTTTATTTCATTCAATATTTTGTTGGATTGATTTTTTTGTGTGTATTGAACGAATTTGTTGCTTCATTATAAACGTTTTGTCGTTATATTTCTTATGAAAATGTACTTTCGTTCAAAGGGATTCGAAAGTATCGATTAGTTTGTTTTTATTGAAGAAAAAAAATACGCAATTTTACTAGAAAACTGATTGATTTTTTAATAAAAGAAATTGGAAATCGTTTCTTCTTTATTTTCGAAATAAATGTGCAAAAATAAACAACAAGAAATCGGTGTTTAGAGTTTAGAGGTTATTTGGACAACGTTAGAAAAAATGAGAAAATCGAACGAACAAAATGAAGAGTTGTTGATCGAGCGAGTCTTGCGACTCGACTTCGAGACTCGAGACTCCCGAGGAGTGCCACCGAGAGTTCGGTCGTTTCCCCCTCTTTCGGACAAGCTCTAGAATCCCGGCAGCGGCGTTCGCGAACCGAGTCGCGATCTCGCGCCTTCGACGCTTCAACGCCGGCGAAGTAGTTCCTTTTTAAGAATTTCTTATTGATCTCTTGAAGTACGATAGGACAACACGACCAAATGTACTTCCTGTTAGATTTACTCACGAGGAATAATATTCGTCAAAAATTTTTAACATTCAAAGCTTTTATTTCGATAAAAAATCAACATTATGGAATGCTCGTTGGGCGGGCGCGGCTTTACACGCGGTCACGCAGTGCGGGCTCAATACTTCGCGGCGCCCCATTCGTTCGCAACTATTTTCATGGAAAAAAAAATAATAATCCAGATTTTTACGTTTTTCAAGCATTTTTATTTTCGTTGATATTGAAAATTATCTATTAAGGGTTTACGTGCACTCAAAATTCTCAAAAATAGAGTCAATGTAAATTTTTTTTTTAATATTGAATAAATGTATTCATTGTAACGAGTTTTCGTCCATAAAATTATGATCGCAGTTTTTGAGTAGCTGTTTTTTTTTACAATATGCTAATGGAAGACGAATGAAACAATTTTTATTTTTCTTAAAGTTCCATCAGTCTTCGTCAAGGACGAATTTACTTGTACGCATTTTTCGCAAAATAGTAAAAGTTTGAATAGAAAAGTCGAAATTTTATCACTATATTTTTTCTTCTTTTTTCTCTTGTGCAAGCAAACGAAGAATTTCTTGTAAATTTCTCCGTTGAAAAAATACGTATAAAAATACACTGAAAAAAAAAAAACTGGATATATTTCGTAGAAAAAAAATGAATCAAACGGTCTTGATAATTTTTTGCATTCAATCGGTTTCGAGGTCAAAAAGGAGAACTCTGTAGGATAGTTATTGTTGTGGATATGACACAATATTATGACACAGTGGCCACTATAAAGTGGGACTGTGTACACGAGCGAATGTGTTGCACTATCAGCAGCGCGTTCTTCGCTATTGAAGAGAGCTTTGTGTGTCAGTGAAGATTGTGTAACTGAGTGTGTCAAGGGCTTTACGGAGTGGAGACACCGGCGAAAGAACTTCCCTTCGTTGACCGAGGCTCGCGACTATTTGCCTCGATTAAACAAAAATTAAATAAATAAAAATAATAATAATAATAATAATAATAAAATAAAAATAACTACAAAAAAATGGCGTTTAAAATTCCAGGGACAATATGGACACCGGAAAAATGGAAAGTCAATTAGACATTTCGTCATTCCGACTACTCTGAGCAATCAAACAAAATAATTAAGTGTGTGCGAATCTCTTTTCTTTTTTTTTTCTTTTTTTTTTTTGCCACCTCGTTGCAGCCTCTTATTATCTTCAGAAATCGTAAGGGGAATCGAGGGATAATTTCTCTTGAGCAATTTGACTTCTCGAAATGTTTTCATCGTCGAGAAGACGAAGACGCGTCGTTAAAGATGCATTAACCGTATAGTCGAGATCAAAAGTACCAAATTTTTCAAAAACGTTTGTTTTACATTTAGTTCAAGTTTTGCCTTTCGATATGTTAGAATAAAAATTAAGAAAAATCAAAAATGATCGTGTACACTTTTCATAAAATATTTAAAATTCTTAAAGTTTCGATTTTAAAAATAATTTCATTTTTATACTTTTTATAAAATATATATTTCGTTGTAAAATTAATTTTGTATCGTTTTATTTGAAATAATATAATAAAAATATTTCACAAAATATTGTGCAGTTGTGAGTTTGGCCTTTAAACGAGAAACAATGAACATATATATATATATATTTATTTCTGAACGTCCTGCAGATCGCGTGAGCAATTTTTTGTTTGATCACGAGAAAGGATCGCGATAATATAAAAAAAAAAAACAAAACGAATGCATTGCGACAACCAAAAAAATAATATTTTTTCGAGCCTCTCATTTACGCAGGTACGCGAGCGGGACAAAAATCGTGCGACACCTCGCAAATGTTTCAATGACTTTTCGCAAGTGCATCGACCCGTAGAAAATCGCAAATTAAGTGGGCACTCGAGCAAAATTGCTTGTTATCCAGGACACGTGGAATTGAGTGTACACTAAAGTACAGTCGAGTCGAAAAATTGATAGATTTAAAATAAAATTTACTTTCGATTGTGCCCTGAAAGTTTAGAAAAACGATTAAGGGAGCACGCAGCTCTTCCATGCAGTTTGGGAGACAAAAAAAGTGTCGATTTTCATGATTTTTTTTTCACTGAAAAAAAAAAAAACGATTATAATATGATGCTCGGGAAGATTAACGCAGAATTTCAAAAAATGATCTTCGAAAAAATATAAAATTTTTAAATAAAAAAAAAAAAAAAAAAAAAGCTTCGATAACCTCTCGAGGAATGTGTTGAAAAATAATATCGCAAAATTTGAAAAGTATAGTTCGATTACTGATCGTTAAAAATTTATTCACAATTGTGAAGATTTAGACGTTTCGAGAAAAACGCAAGTTTGATCGAATACTTTTCTATACAGGGACACCTATTTTGTAGCTACCGATCGAAAGAAGAAAATTTATGAGAATCCAATTTTTTTACATATTAAACTAAAAAAGTTTTTCAACTGTTTCTTAAATAGTAAAATTCAAAGAAAAAATACAGTTTATAAGAATTAAAAAAAAAAAAAAATAAACATAAAATAAAATAAAAACAATATTTGAAGATACAATTTATTACTGTACTTGAATTATGATTGAAGCTGATCATTAAAATGAAAAGTTCAACGAGACTATCTCAATCTACAATGTAGACAAGTAATCGAATGTCTTTCATTTTTTATTTCATTTTCATATCGCCAACTTATAAAACGAGAAGATGTTCTTATCGCACTAAATTTGACAGGAAATATCAACTGCTTCAAGAGCCAAGTGATACGTTCACCGACCCGAGGAACTAGCGATAAAATAATTCGAATGATGAGAAACAAAAAAAAAAAATTATTATATAATCTCTTTGATTCGTGTGTACAAATGAATACGAACACACATATTTATATATAAATATATAAATATGTCACTGATCGTGAAAAAAAAATCCTGAATGAGGTTTATATAACGTAAATGTCGATCAAACACTTTAGCGATTCTACAAATGATTTTTTTTTTTTTTTTTTTTTAAATTCGTACATTCGAGTAATTTTTTTATGACGTAGAAAAATGTCATTGAATAATATCGTGAATGAAAATATCTCACGTTTGCACGAAACGATGCAACGTTTTGAGATTATTTTTCAAAACTTTTGATTTCTTGTCTTTTTTTTTTGTCATTTTTTTTTTTTTTTTTTTTAAAGATGAAGAAAAAAATATTTACGTTATAAAATGATTGTAAAAAAATCTCATTTTGGCTTTTTTGTTACGTTCCTCGAACTGAGGAATTTACAACGTTTTGAGTGACAGAAGGGATTATCGTGTTGTTGACCCAACGTTTACAGTGCCATGAGATGAAATAAATTCATTTGTTTAAAGCTTCAAATATATTATTGCGTAACGTAAAAAAAAGAAAAAAATCTTTTCATACAATCTCTCATTTTTTTTTACTATAACTCGCTATATGTTTCTCAATACTTTAAATTTTTAACAATTCTCTCGAAATTCTTGTATTTTGCGATAAAAAGTGGCGCTTAGTTAATCCCTGAATTCAGTTTATCGAAAAAAATAAAAAAAGAACTCGTTGTTCGGAATAACGAAAAAAATAGAATTTCTTAGCGACGCCGACGATCCTGGTTTACGGAAATTCCCAAATTCCCAAATTCCAAATGCCCATTATTCTCAAAGCAATTAAAGACTCAGGCAACAATCCCTCAGGCAAAGCTTTTGAAAAAGGATTTTATTGAACTTGGAAAATAATAATGTCGGATTTATTACGGTTCCTCAATCGGGGTCTAGCCTAATAAGCCTCTTGATCCAAAACCCCCCAATATAACGAAAGACAGATGTGACAAAGAAAATTTCAAATTAATGGTTATATTCAAAATTTCTAGAATAATGAAAAGAAAAATCTTAAATTAGTATGAAGTGCACTTAAAACTCGATTTAGCTGTGTCAAATAAATTCATTTCGTACAAAATATTTTTTGAAAAATTATTATTATATTTATTTTTATTTAAAAATATATTTCGTTGAAAATTTACTGTCGAAATATTCAACAAAAGATTTCATTAATAATAATGACATCGTTTTAAGTGAATTTTTATAATATTTATGGTTTATTACGATATATTCTTTTTTTTTTAATGAAATTCTTTGTTTGAATATAATTAATGACGAATTTCGTTGAAAGACCTGGACAAAATGGTAATTAAAAAATTTCCTTTGTTGATCCACGTAAATAATTGTTGACGAAAGCAACAAAAATTTTTGTGTCATTTCAATTATATTCGGTTGAAAGTAATTAAGAAAATAATTCAACGGTGGAAACGAAATTTCGACTGTTGAAGAAAAATCAGCTGTTCAGTGTAAACTTTTTATTGAAAAGTATTCGAAACCCATCGAAATTCCCGTTGATCCATGAAGTTTTAACTTTGAATAGAAATTGACATAAGAAGCTTATTTCATGGACAAAAAAATCGTTCAAAATCACGATTATTTTTTTATAATTTATAATTTATTGTTATTACTAATTGTTATTATTAATTATTGTTATTAATTAATCGATAGCTATGTGGGTTTTGAGTGAGATCAATACTTGGTTGGGTGACCGCTTAACTATTAACCGCCTGCATTACTGTTTCTCTTGGCACTTGTGCAAATACGATGCAAGAGTGAGTCACATTCGTGAATCTCGGAGGAACAGGACCAGAAACGGTTAAGTGAAAAAATAAGTGAAAAAATGAGGTTGAAGGTCAAAAGGTGGGGAGGAAGGGCACAATAACCTGCAAAATCGTACGCAGGAACACTAAAGAAAAAATAATAATAATAATTATTAATATTGTATTATTTATTTAATTTATATATTCACTTTTGTATTTATCTTCGTGGAAAAAGTTGTCAATTTCTAATTTTTAAAAACTACGACTTTCCGTGATTATGAATTTTCGTACAAATGAAAAGAAAAGCGATTTAGTAATTCGTCAGACACATATTGTTCACAATTGCTTTGAAAAATGAATTAAGAAATGTATAAATGGGGATTAGTCATTCCCGAATCAGGGGATTAAATAGTAAATTCAATTGTTCCTTTTTGAATAACCAAGAACAAAACCTTCTCTTCCGCAGGGGGTGCATCGATGGGTAATCTCAAAGAGTCATTAAAACAGATTGCTAAATATGTTCATAGAAATTCGTAGAAGGACATCGAATAGGGTTTTGGTAGACCGACGAAATGGCGGCGGTTTTACCTGACGCCTTAATTGAGTCTATCGAAGAAAGATCTCGAAAATGAAGGAAATGAGAATCCTAGGAACGCGTTACATATTCGTAGTGCAAAAATTCTGGACATATTCAACATTAAAATGAATCCTATAACCTCACATTTCGTAAAGAATTCCGAATATTAATATGTCCGGTTGTAACGTAATTTCACTCAATGATGTCGTTTGTAAAAAAGGAAAACACAAACACGATGATATGGCTCTCTTTCTATCATCCAAAGAAAGAGAGCGAGAGAGAGAACTGCAGAAAAATGCACTTGGCGAATGAACGCGTTATCCTTTCAGCATCTTTGCGCGCGCTTCTCTTCTTCACCGTCTTTATATCTGTATATAAATGTATTTATTTAGATATATACATATATATGCGAAAGGCTCTAATTGCAACGACGCCTTTCTCACTGCAGGCGCGGTGGAAAAAGAAACAGACAGAAAAAAAGGAAATGAGGAAGAGACGAGAAAAGAGAATAAGAGGTAACACGAGACCGCGGGAATCTGCTGCCCACGAGGGCACCAGAAACAGCAACAACTGCAAAATTCAACTCAAGACTCCGCAGACACTTTTCATAATGCCCACTTTGTGTCTTTTTCACGTATACACATTTCCTTCTGTACAAATATAACGCCCAAAACACCACGAAGTGTGAACGAAAAATAAAAAAGAAACAAAACAAAAAACATTGCAAGAGAGTGTCGAATTTTTGTTGACGTTCACAGTATCAAACACGAAGGATTCAAGAAATTGGAAAATATATCGAAACTTGCGGGGTCGATGGCGAAATTTATGAATAAATATAATTTTCTGCGGCAATTATTTGCAGAAAATGTGTGCAATTGCTATTAAAATAAATTTATAAATTTATAAAACGATCGAAAGACTAAAATCCTAACATACATATCGAATGGTTCGTTCTTACTATTGGTTAGATTTTATTTGTAAGAGAATGGGGAAAAAGTATTATTTCAAATGTGTGCGTATACACTCATACAATGTTGTGAATTTTTGACTCTCGGGGCACCGAGCGTAAAACACGGCCCTGTGAATAAGCTTGCGGCGGCGAGAGAGTTAAGGGCGAGAGGCAAAGGGGCAGAGAGGGGGAAGAGCGGCGCGACGGTGGCGGCACGCAGTGAGCATGGGACACTTGCGCGGAGGAAAGATGGAAGGATCAGTGCGCGCGGCTCGAGCGTTCAGTCGCCTTTAACCAGCCTTAAAGTGGAGAACGGTCCGGCCGAATCGGCAAACCGTGGTCTCACGTCCGAGTGTCCTCATCAAATCGACGATCGTGTATATTTTGTTCGTTTGTTTCTTTTATATTCATTTGTTCTCTCATCGGTAAACCGGGCAAAAAAAATCATCGCTCGAATCGATAATAAAAAATAAAAAAACAAATAAACATCGGAAAAGCGCGGCTCTTGGGGAATAAGAAAAAAAGGAATAACGACATTAAAAAAAAAAACAATAAATACCCAGCGTAGCGGTATCGTTAATCCGTGGATAAAAATAAAATCGATAAATAAACGAGAATGAATATCTATTCGGATTCGATCTCTAATGTTGACAACTGTACGAGCGTTCTAACAAGTTTTTTATTTGTACGAAATCCAGCAAATTTATCGAAAACTTTAGACGCTAATAATCGCGACAAGTGTTTGGATATTTCAATGGAAATGAGAAATTCCCGGAGAAACAGCATCTGCTGAGGCTTAATAATTAGTGATACTTGTTCAAATAAAGGGAATTTATTTAAACAAAAGAAAAAACGAACTTTTACGAGATCATAGACTCTACGTTGCGCGTTCAGTGATCGCCGACTGTTAAAGTTCAGTTTTATAGTTCTTTCCTTTCTGTGTTTTTGCATTTAGCGAAAATTCACTAAGTTGCATCTTCGCTTCGAATATTTTGAACGCTTTCTAAACGAAGTTCAATAACAACCTACGGAGTGATCGAAAAAAAAAATCGCGTTTAGTGCGTGGTTTCATAATTGGATTATCACACATTACTGCAAGGTACGTAATTTTCATCAATAAGTTCGATTTTAAGTTTAATTACTAAGTTTCTTGTCAATCCTCTCATTTTTCCCATTCCTTCACATTGGTTTATAAATTTTCGATTAAAAACAACCAAAGTGTCTAACATTGCGTCATGACTTCGAAAAAAGTGTTTCTTTTCTTTATAAAGTTGCTTCGTGTTTCGCGACATTGTGCAATCCTACATCGTTCCTGTCCTATTTCACTCTCGAACTCCTTGAATCAGCATTTTCGCGAGACATTCGCAAGGAAATGCGGATTTTTCATTTCGATCCTGATACGCCCAACAAAACGCGTCAGTTATTCGCCTTTCTCCCTCTCTCTCTGTTTCTCTATAAATTGTGAGAGTGTTGAGAATTAGCCGGCCGGCGTTTTCCGCGTGGGTCGCGTTCGCCGGCAGGGGATCGATTTTACGATTCTCGCGCGCTTCTCTCGTACACACACGCACGAGAGCGCGCGCGCCAAATCTTTCTCTTTCTCTTTCTCGGTCTTTCTCGCGGTCCCGCCTTCGAATCCCCACCGAGAAAAATGCCTTTTTTTGTTTGTTTCTTAAACTCTTGTGACTTCAGGCCAATTTTTTCTTTATTTCCACCAAAGTGCAGCATAACTAATGAATCGTTGCCAAAATCTTGTTCAGTAAAGTGAAATTACGTTTCGTGCATCTTCGACTTCGAAGAGAAAAAACTTTCCGCTCATTTAGCACCGACCGGAGACGTTCCATCTTTTACCGCCTCAAGTTTCGCGTTTATCCTAAAAAATCTCGTTTAATTTACGAGACTCGAAGAACCCACGGACATAATTCATTTCCTATTCTGTTTTTTACGCGACCGGGCCGTTGATTTCTTTTACGGGATTTTAAGGTGGGGCAACAAAAACCAATATCGAGCTCAAAAACTATCCTTATTTCGCAAAAATAACAAAATTTGAAAAACAATTAATTTAAATAAATTCTTCCGCACAATTTCCATTTCTCCCGCGAATATCTCGGAATAAATGTCGAGAGTAGCGTCTATTTTCCTCCAACGTTTTTTTTTTATCTCTTTTTCGATCGTTGTGACGAGAGGGTCACGAACCTTGGATAGAAAACGCGATTTAATAATAGACCGTCTGTGTTGTTGGATTTTCCTCTTTTTCTCGTCGTTAGGAATTAGACATAGATGCACTTACACATTGACATCGAGGTGTATCGAAGCTTTCGCTAGTACTGACCTCGGATGCACTCGATATACAAGATAAATAAGAAATAACGAGGACGCTTATCCACGTGCCGCTAGAAATATAAACGTTTTGTGATACAGGAAAATTCGAAACGTCCAACTAACATATTTTATTGAGTACAACGGAGAAACTTATTCGAAAGATAAAAATTCATATCAATTTAAAAACAAACACCAAAGTCATCGATTTAATGAAGTTGAAGTTTGCATCGTTGGAACGTAATTAAATTTTTCATTTTTTTTTTCAATTTACAAAGAATCTTTAGCTGCTCGTTTTTATAAGATCGTTTTTTACGAGCTAAAAACTAAATTCACAAAAAATAAATTTTTATTAAATAATTTCACGGATGCAAACCTCAATATTATTCGATTTTCTAAATTCAAATAAAATCTGAATAGCGAATACAAAAATTTTCATTCGAAAAAAAATTCCTTTTCATAAATGTCAAAATAATCAATTCGAAATTATTTGTATCGTCCATTTGTTTTTTTAGTATTTGAAAAACATCTCAAAAAATGAATTCTCAAATTTATCATTTTTATGGAAAATATGTTAATTTATAAGTCTCTTTCTTTCTCTTTCTTTTTTCTTTCCTCAGGAGAGTCCAAAATTCAAACCCAGTGTTTATTTATGACAATTAGACATTTCGACTTTTTTGTTGTGAAAACTAAATGTACAGGAAAAATTGGGACGATGCTAAATATCTTGCAAAAATAAAAATAATAATAATAATGATAATAACAATAATATTCGTTGCGTTCGTTTCGTTAGCAGAGATTTGAAAATGTTAATTAAAGGATGCCGGCTCGACACAGACACCTAAACCTTATCGGACGTTCGAAATGTATTCCTCGGACACCTGTCAACTGATACACGTCTTTCCCAAAGTCATTAGTTGGATAATTTTTGAAAAAATTTTACCCGGCGAGCAATTAAAATATTTCACGAAGTAAATTAGTCTAATTTCCATTATTTTGTAACATTCTTTATTCCATAACAAAAATATATATCCAGAAGTATTTAAATTTTAATAATATATTTTAAATGTACTTTTAAAATTCTAGAATCGTAGATTTCGGAATTAGAATTGAATTCTCGTCTTTATGACAGTTGCTCTCGTTCGTGCAATTTAAAAGATCAGTTGTCCATTTTTTAGTCGTAAAGTATTATTGCATTAGAAGGGGAAGAAGAATTGGGTATTCCGTTAAGTAATTTTGGTACGGGGTTTATACGGTGGACACAAAGAGCTCTTATGCGGTTTCTTCAAACTCTCTCGTCCTCGTCCACCCCCTTTTTTTCGCATTGCCCCACTCTTGGCTTTTCCTGTGTCGTGTGTGTCTGTTTGTGTCTCTCTTTCTCACTCTCCATCTTCGTTTCGCTCTTCCTCTCTCTCTCTCTCTCTTCGAACCGAAGAATTCACGCGCCAAGGGGACACACAGGGTAGACGGACAAAGTACACGACAGAGTACACACGTCCCACGACCTTCGTTCAATAATACTACTTAGAAACGAGCAAGAAAGTGTCACATTGAATACAAAGAGCTTCCAAGTCACTCTGACTCGTGGGTACAAGATTTTGTTGCACGTGTCGAGTACAAAATCTTTGGTCAACATGAACCTTCGTGCGTAGGTAAAATCTCCTATTTTCGGCTCCCATCGCAGTGCTCATACACTTTTTTAAAACGATAAATTTTCTTTGATGCTCGAACCCGATACTTCACATTATTTTTTTTTTCCTCTTACGTATTAACACGGTCACCATGAATTTATGTAACTCAAATGCTTACGAAACTACAAACGTTGATTTACCGGTAAAAACGTATCCACGGTTTTCACATGAATTATTGTGACAATAAAGAAATTCTCGATCTATTTTAGATTTTTAAAAATCAACCAATTTATTGGAAAAATTAAAAATCATTAATCACACACTTTTATTTGGCTAAGTGTCATTTTTTTTTTAAATTTAATCAGTTTAGTTAGTTGTGACAGAAAAATATCGGAATTGAGCCAGAATTTTTTTTTGTTACCAACTGTCAGAATTCTCAACTCAGATTTTCCAATTGGGGTTTGATAACTGGGGCAGAAATTTCGTATTGATTTAGCAGTAATTAATAAATTCAACATTTCCAAATGCGTGTTCATATATATAAAATTTTATTGCTGTATAAAATCGCTTTAA
Organism: Campoletis raptor; assembly: GCA_948107755.1. Classification (NCBI taxonomy): domain Eukaryota; kingdom Metazoa; phylum Arthropoda; class Insecta; order Hymenoptera; family Ichneumonidae; genus Campoletis; species Campoletis raptor. The sequence continues at coordinate 14,674,166 of OX403625.1, read as the reverse complement.
TGAATGAAAGAAAAATAATTGGACTAATTCAACAAAAATGACATTTAATCAACTGATGAAAATGGGTCGTTTTTTTAATATGTGAAAAAAAAAACACTTTGATTCGAAGATTTTCTTGAAATTTTCATAAATCCTTACATACACGTGTATTCGGGTTTCGTGTCACGTTGGCAAATGTACATACGAATACCTTCACGTAAACGAAACGAGGGAGAATACGAGGAAGCCCCGAGAACTCACAAAGTGTGGGTATTAGTGAGGCTTACAGCATTTTTTTTTTAAGACTCGTGCTTACTGCCAAAGTACAGTAAAATTACAACTCTCCGAAGCTTAACTTTGTCATTGAAAAAAAAAAAAAAAACTTTTAAACCAACATGGACAGATGGAAATCATAATTAATTTTGAAATGAAAAAATAATGAGAAAAATGAACTTTGTGTCACGATTAGTTCGTCCCGAAGACTCTCAGACAGTTTACTCGGTCTTAATAAAGCAAAGAAACAAAACAGAAAACAATTTCAATGCTTCTCATTCCCGTAGGGTTTAAATCCTCGAAAAAAAAAAAAACAAAAATCAGTAGTAGTTAAAAAAAAAAGTTTTATTGCGCACAATGGATAAGAAAAGAGAAAAAAACAAACTTGCAAAATGTTTAAAGTTCCTTTTTCTTGTTTTGTTTTGTTGTTTTTTTTTTCTCTCTACTCAATTCAAGCTCAAGACAGTGTTTTTATTCGATTGTTATGATTGGCATTATTATTATTGGTGTTTCGAAGTAGTGGGCCACGATTTGAGGTGATGTGTTTCTCTCGTCCCCGCTCTTTATTCGCAGAGTTCTCTTTGTACCTTTTGAAATGGGCCAGCGATCGCGAGGGACCAAGTCGAACAAGAACGCGAGCATAAGTGCGAGGGGGGGGGGGGGAATCAGAGAGGAGAAGGAGACGAAAACAGAGAAAGAAATGTCTTGTTATTCTTCGTGTAGGATTTTTTTTCCCCATTTCCGAGAATAAAGGGAATTTCGCGGAGATTTTTTTTTCGCTCTAAGAGGAGAAACACAATTCTTTGCAATTGAAGGACGAAAAAGATATATACGAACTAGTAATAAAAAAAAAAAATAACACGTTCGAATGTATACATTGCGAAAAAATTCACACGACTTTTTTTTTTTTTTTTTTCCTCTATTATAACTGCCTTCGCTGCTCGTTTTCTCACATCCTTCCGGTTCGCAGCTCTCTCGAGGTCGGCGTCATCGAAAGCACGCCCAGACGTAATGATATAACGGTCAGTGGAACTGTCTCGCGAGTACTGTATACAAATATACACGAACGTCAACGACTCGAGTGCATGTATGTGCAATATGCACGTGCATATACTAACATATCTATACGTGAATACACTTTACGCTATGTTTTTCTTTACGTACTCGAGACTTTATGAATGATAGCGTGTTTTGCTTTTTCTTTCTCTCTCTCTCGCTCTCGATTCGGTGAGCAATAATGCTTTTAATCGTTCTTTCTCACTCTCTTTTTTTTCTTCCTCTCCTTTCCTTTCCGTTCTTTTCCACACCCGATCAAGATAAGACGCTATTTTTATTGTAATGTGTATAGTTTAACAACAACAGCATTGTTTTCGTCATTCCAAGAGTTATAACGCTCTAGTACGTATGACAGGAACTTCAATAACGAATTTCATTCCATTTTTTTTTTTTTTTTTTTTTTTACGAAAAAGTCTATTACAGCATTCATAAATACAAATAATATCAATGATAATTGTTATTATTATAAATATTACTAATTAATTATTATTAATAATTTGGAAATACGAAATTTGCAAATTCGATATTGATGGTTTATTTTTATTTTTTTTAAACAAAAACTACGGGAGGATAAATTTTGAAAAATTTTTGTTTTATTCTTTAGAGTGTTATGAGTTTGTGAAAAAATGGGCATTTCGATTTTCGTTGTTTTTTAGTGTAACATGAATGTTTTTTATGAAAAACCACAAAAAAAATGCTTCACTACTTGAGGATTTTACGTTGAAGTTTACTAATGCAACGAAATTCTTCAGAAAAGAATTAAAAATAAAATAAATTTAGAAAAATAGCGAAGAAAAAACCACTTTTCGTAAAATTCCAACGATACAATTTTCAGAATCAATAAAAGCCTCGAATCATTGACGAATTCATTTATTCGCTTTCATATAATTTAATTTTTATAGTCCATAGATCGAGGAAAAAAAAACTTGAAATTCTTTAGTTTTTTTGTTGAAGTTTCCCAATAGTTTTATCTTTTCGCAAAAAAAATTCTGTCCCAATAAAAATGAGTTTAAAAAATGAAAAAAAATAATAATAAAGTGAAGTGAACTGTAAGTAAAGAAAAAAAATGTGAATTATTGTTTCGGCAGGTACGTTTGATAGTAAAAGATCGAAAAGATGCCTGTGCCAGTTTGGGACTGTACGAACATGAGTTTGTTGGAGGAGCCGTTGGACTCGGTGTTGTCCGAAGACATATGGAAAAAGTTTGACCTTGACGAGCCGTTGGACGCTGCGTACATCTACGGTCATCAAAATGCGGGTAGTTTGACGAGTACGGGTGTGAACGGTGGGCACATGAATGGTACGAATGACAAAACATTGACGACGGTGGTGATGAGCAACATAAACAATAACAATACAAACATGATGAACGGTGGAATGAGTTACGAGGAAAGTATAAACAATCAGGCGATAAGTTTGCCTGAATTTTATGACAAAATATCGTGTCGAGAGTCACGAGAGATACGTCATCACGATTGTATGTGGGCGGGTTTGTGCATAAGCAAAGAGCACAATAGAACATTGCCAGCTAAGAAGGACACGATTGTCAATAGTAAAAAAGTACCGGCTGGACGAAGTTTATTAATATCGTCGAGAACAACGACCATCAATTCGAATGGCCAACAGACTTCGATTCATCATCAACAAATATTGACTCCTGGACAAAAACAAACTTTGTATCATCAACAACAACAACAGCAGAGACACAAAGACGGTTTGGAGAGCGACGGGGACTCGGCGAGACCGGAAACTCCTCAAAGCTCAGAGTCTGAGATCGAAGACGAAGAGGATGATGAGGAAAACCAGAACGACGAAAATGACGATGAAATCGATGCTATTTCATCGAGAAACGTCATTAATCCCCTTCGAATAAAACAAGATATCGAGGACGTTCCTCTCATATTTAAACACGATCAGATAAGCATCAATGACAAATTGTCCGAATGCATGAGCGACGACGCTGCTAATTTCGTCAGATCAGCACCCGTCAGCGAGGTCACTGGTCAAGTCGTTAGAAAATCTCAACATCATCATCATCCACACCATCATCATCATCATCATCATAACCATCATCAAACCACCAATGTCAAGGTCAAAAACGAAAACCAATCCAATCGTTCTCACTACCAATCTAACGACCAACAACAAAACAACGCCAAAAATGAACCTGACAATTGGAACACACTCAATGACCATTGTTACCATCAACCCAGCAGCAAAAAACTCGAACATCTCGGCGTTCAAACTCCATCTGATTCTGGTGAGTCTTTATATCAATTTTTTTCTTCAATATTTAATTATGTCCGATTGTTATTTTTATGAAACAAACGCTTCTTGAAGCGAAGAATTCACGAAAAAAGAACATTTTCAAACGTAAAATGTTAATTTTGCAATTTTTAATGGAAAATTTAACGAATATGACGTTTTTCGAGAAAAATAAAAATTCTCAAAATCACACTCAGACATTATTGAGTGACGTTTGGGATTCTTGGTAAATCGAAGAATTTTCCCTACGCCAATTTTCCAATGTTTACGTGTTCGTCCTGCTATGATTCATTTCTCGTAATCACGATTCTTGGAAATCATCATTCGCGGATCTCATCGCAAATTTACTCTCTTGACTATTTAATACACAAGTGACTCAGTGCACTCGTGCGAACAAGATGAAAATATTATCTACGAGATAACGTCGTGTGTGGGTATTAAAAAGTCGCCGAAAAAAAAAAAATTATATATATGATTAACGACCGTATTAACTGCTTCTTCGTGGGTCGTGAAGAAATATGACATTCAAATATTCAACCCGCATTGTCGCAATTGGCCTTCGCCATCTTTCTCGCTATTTTACGATCTCTCTCTCTCTTTTTTTCTTCCTCGTACGAATTTTTGCATCTGTGACCCGCATTGTGTGTACTCGAATCGCAGTCTCGGACGTACGAGTCAATAAACACTTCGGTGATTATTGTAACTCGAGTCGTTGACCAAAAAAAAAAGAAAAAAAAACGATTATTATTATATTTTTTCTCAAGTATTTCGTCTTTTCACTTCCGTAGATGTTTCTCGGCAAAACATCGTGAATGAATCTTCCATTAATCAGAATTTAAATGCCAGTCGGTGTGACCCGAACATTTTTTAAAATTTGCAATCACAATATTTATTTAAAGAACCAAAATTTCCACTTTTTCGTCCCACGGAGATTCGACGTTCAGTCAAATTGACTCGAGCAACTTTGCGGCCTCGTAACTCTTCGTAAAATTCATATTTTTCGAGATATTTTTTTTCAAAATAATCGCACATTTCACGACGAAGCAAATGGTACGAAGCACGATATGGGCAAATGTTTCGTTTGGGTGTGGTTAGGGTTTCTAAAAGTGCAACTCAATTTTCGGACTGAGATCGTAATTGGGCTTGGGTCAAATTGACCCCGGTAGGAAATCAGACTTAAAACGAACCTCGAGGTCGTACTGTTTGGAATTCTGTTTTTGGAAACTCTTTAAACAATTTTTTTCTCGCGTACAGTTAAACTATAAATCTTACGAAACGATGAAACAAAATAATTGAATTATTTTCCAAAAATTTCTTATCGTTTTTTCAACAATTTCATAAAAACGTGCACGAAATAAAAAAAAAAAAGTAACAAAAAGTTCGAAACTTATTTGATCGAGAATTTGAAGACAACAAAACGACTTTAAATCGCAATTTTAACTGAAAAATTTGATTTCTCCATTATGTATATTATCGCACATGCGAATAATAAATATATATATATAAATACATATTCATATTCACAATTGATACATCCGGTTGAGTAATAAGTCGGGTATTCATATCGGGTGACTGTACTGTGAGTTGACCGGCGTCTGGCGTCTCTGTTAAGGTCCAAAGAGAGAGAGAGAGAGAGAGAGAGAGAAATATAGAAATATAGAGAAAGAGAGTAAAAAACGAAGGAGAAGGATAAAAGTTAGGGATTCGGAGTGCCAGATCTCCGCCTCGTTTCCGCGAATCGCTTCGGCCACGCCGCTCGCGTGATACACTCGTCTGCTCTTCGTATTTTATGTGTGTTTGTGTTATGTGCGTGTGTGCGTCTAGTGACCGCTGCAAAAGCAAGAGAGAAAGAGAGAAAAAGAGAAAAAGACGTGCCGGCACGGTAGGAAGCGAAGAGAGAGAGAGGGAAACGGCGACGAGTGCACGAGGCTTCGATGCACCGGCTCGGGAATTCCGGGCGGCGCCACACGCAGCGAAAATGCACCGGCGTCTACTCGCCAGGATTTTGCACACCGATGCAACTATACGACGTTTTTTTTTCTCTATTTTTCTCTCTCTCTCTTTTTCATTTCTTTCGACCTATTTTTTCCGTTTCAATGTTAATGTATTTATTAATTATTAATTTCGTTTATTTTTCACGTTCTTTTCTCATTTGTTTTCTATTTTATGTTTTTTCTATACATTTGAATCGTTATTTTGTTGATTTTCTTCAAAGTTTTGTCTCGGGGAAAATTTGCAATCGATTTTCGTAATTGAAGAAAAATACACAACTCGCTCTACATCGCCCACGATCAAGAAGTTTCTATATGTTTGTATGTATTTGTGATCGTCACATTCTTGATCGCGAATTGCGCCACAATGTGACATCGCGATGTGCAAACACGCGAACTCAACGATCCCTGCGCACTTTGCTCGACACGTCTTTATATATTTGCGGATAACTTATAAACGCTTTTTCCACATTTTTACTCATTGCCGATTCATATGGAGTTTTCATTTTATTGCAATTTTCGCGAAACTAGGAAAAAAGTTTCATTTTTATTATTCGGCGTGTTTTCGGTTTTGCTCTCAAAGCTTTCGAAGAAATATCTTTTTCGATAAAAATAAACAGAGTTGATTGAGAATTGAATTATTTTTATTACTTAATTAGCTTTCAAAAAGCAATAATATTAATTGTAATTCTGTTTTGACATCTGTCAAAATTTTGATCTTGATTGAAAAGAAAGAAATAACGTAAAAAAAAAAAAATTGAATAAAAAAACAATCGTTAAGGACGATCGATAAATTAGGAAAATGTTTAATGGGCAAAAAATAAATAATAATGAAAGAAGTTTAACGTATCTTGGGACCTGAGTGGATTTTGGCGAAGAGGAATGCTACAGATGTCGAAGTCGAAGATTTAGAGTATCGAAGCACGAGCATAAATATATAAATATATATATCTTAGAGCCTCAATCGTTTTCTTCTTTCATTTATTTTTATATTTCGTTTATTCCATCTTTGTCTATCTTGTTCGCGATTGCGCGTACTCTCGTGGCTCAAAAAGCGCGGGAATTCGAAGGTCACGCGGCGGAACTCACGAGAGTAGCGTGTACACACGTATCCGTGCGGTCTATCTCGAGAAAATATATAGCTCCACTCGTGACGTCATTGTGCGAAGCAATGAGCCGCAACCGTAGACCCTCTCGATGTCGAGATCGCGGTGCACGACCCACCACCACCATCCATACTCTCATTTTTGTATGTGTGTTTGTGTGTATAGTCGTACGATCCCACAAGCGTGGGACTGCTTGCGATCCCCTGAGAGCATTGGCTACCGGCTACTAACTGCCTCGTACTGTCTGAAGAGCCGCCACGACGTCAACTCTACCGCGGTTTAAATGGTCGACGGAATGCGGTTAACCCTTTTTTTGCGTACTATTCGCGACGGTAACGACAGGCACCGAAGAAGGAAGAGAAAGAGAAAGAGAGAGAGAGTCAAAAAGACAAAGAAAAGAATAGAAATGCGAAGAGAAAGGCAGGGAGAAAAAAAAAAGTGAAAGAAAGAAAGGAATAGGCAAACGGAAAGAAAATAATTAAACGAAGAAATAAAAGTGAACGAAAAATTGAGCAAAGAAAAAATCTCTGTGGGAAAAGAAAGTTTGAGTATAAGAAACACTGGGTCATTTTGACCCAAACTTATTTCTTGATAAAATTGTCTTTATCTCTGAAATATTGTGAATTAAAACCTACATTTTTTATTAAATTTTCGAGGCTTTAAAAATTTGTTTTTTGTTTTTTTTTTTTTTTTTAACGGTTACGATAAATTGATATTAAATATAATACATTTCGGGCGATATTTCCTTATCAATATTTTATTATCAATTGTCCACGTGTGACACTACTTATCATTGGGAGTTACGCAATCGAGAATACGCACGATACTCTCGCCAAAGTTTCTTCTATGTTTATCTTATTCCTTTGGAGGTTTTTTTTTTCTTTCGATTTTTTCTCCCTGCTGCCCGCCCTTCAGTTTTTGTTATCGGTCATCGAAACTGCTTTGTTCTTATCCCGTAAAATCAAAGATTATTCGTCTATTAACGAATCTATCGATCGTCGAGACGCTCCAGTCAATTTATTCCTTTTTTTTTTCACGCTTCGTAATACGTACAATGATATAGTACGAGTATTCAAATATAAATTCTTTATTTATTTAGGCAGCCAGTACCCGAAATTCGTAGTTCCTCAATATCCTCCTTTTACAGAAAAAAAAGAAGAAAAGAAAAATAGTTGAAGAATAGAAAAAAAAAAAAACTTTCATATCTTTGTCTCACAATCGTCTTGGCGCCAAGGTGGAAAAAGACGCGTGGCTAAATTGCGCAGAACCGCAGTAAGAAACTCGATTATTTTTCATGCTTCGCGCACGATTGTGTAATTCTCTACGTATGTGTATTTATGATTCGTCTCTCAATTCGTACGTACTTGGCGTCGATGTATTTGCAGATTTATGTGTGTGTGTGCGTGTGGATGTTTCTAGCTGTAAAATATCGACGACAAGACTGCATGAACGAATGAGAAAGAGAAAGAGAGAGAAAGAGAGAGAAAAAGACGATTTTACACGTGTGGAGAGCGAACATTATCCGAGCAATGAATTGCACGAGCTGAGGCTGGCACGCATAATATTCCTCTCGATATATTCATCCGTACATTTAAATCTCTACTGGTTTATTCGCTACGTTGTTAAATCAATTGCCAACATTTAAAAACATTGTTTCGAATCTACATTATTTTAACCTTATCTTCATTTATTTATAATTTCATTCTATATTTAACTAATTTATTTACCATTTTGCGTGACATATTTCTTTTATTCAAATCTTCATATTTATTTAAAAACGAATCATTTCTTCGTTTTTTTTTTTTCATTTAGAACCCTTGAATTTTTTTATTATTTTTTTTATTGGGATTTCTCTCGAATGTGACAACTAATTATTGTTCCTTGTTCGGGGAATTTTAAAAATGAAAAAATTAACACTCCTCCCGAAAATATATTTACTGTCACAATATTTTTTTTATTTTTCTTCCTTAAGGCACTGCAATTTATTTAACGACTATTCTCCCACTGAGAGGAGTTTTTATTATTATTATTATTTTTTTTTTTCAAAAATTACCGACCAAGGAGAACATTGCGAAATTTTATTACTAGAAAGTTTTTTTTTTTTTTTTAATGCACAGTGTATTTTGCTAGATCTCAAGTTTTAATTACTGTATTTGTGGCTGTTGTGGGGAAGTCCAAGGATCTCGTACAGGACGAGAAACCTCAACAACCAAACGCGATTATCTCTAGCGCCAGATAATTGCTGAGATGTTTATATATATATAGAGAGAGAATAATACGAGTGAAGCAGAAACGAAGGATACTTATTATATCCGCGAGCCAATAAGGTTCACCGACAAATCGCGGTTTCAACACCTCGTTGCAATTCTGCTACACGCCCGAACCACTATACACAACTTAGCAACTGACGCGCTTTGCTTAGAATTAACTCGTTAATCAAAACGAGAAACGAAAGATGACCGAGCACTATTCCAGGAAATTTTTTTTTTTCTTACGTATTATTACGTTCATAAACACTCGTCTTGTTTGAGACAGAAACAAATATTTTCTTCGAGTCTGTAAGCGCAGACTAATAATTATAGAAAATACTCTTTCGTAATATTCGTTGATGACGAATTTATCTAAAAATATCGATTTTTATTCGAAACGGAACACTCGATTGCCTCAAATTTATAGATTCGTTTGATTTTCTATTGAAACTTTGTTAATTGACGATATTTTATTCTTTTTTTTTTTTTTTTTTTTTTTTTTTTTTTTTTTTTTTTTTTTTTTTTTTTTTGAGAGTTTGTTTCTTGCTGTTCTATGAATTATTTATCTAACGAACTATCAACGCAAATAATAATTGAGTTCTTGGAAATATCTTCGTTTTTTTTTTTTTTAATCACAAAAGTAAAGGTTTTTAATTTGAAATTATTGTTTTTATCGGGCCGTTTATCTTTCATTCATTAGTTACACGAGTCGTTTATTTTATTTTACGATTCGAACCAGTCGAATTGATTTTTACTGTACGCTATTCATTTGTTTATTTATTTATTCATTGCTTAGAATTTTTTTCACTATTTGTTCAAGTAAAAAATTAATGGTATTCGAGTTAAGCAGCAGAAAAGGTTTTTTTTTAGCAGATATTTTTGAAATGAAGAAGGAAAAATCGTTTTATAGTTGCAGAAAAAAATTGCATAATATTTTTTAATCTCTATTATGAAAAGAATTGAGGAATTTCGATACATTCCTACGGTCCAAACATCAATATCATCGAACTTATAAAAACAATGGCTTTCTTTTGAAAATACGTGTCAAATCATAATTTCAAAGAAAAATCGCATTCTTGTGTTAAACACTGAAAAAAAAATGTTGTTGCAGCTTATTTAATGCACGAACACATTTAACTACCGTTCGAATCAGAAACTCAAGCGATAAATGAAAACTTTGTGTAACGGAAAAAATACCAGTCTGACAAACGTATCCCGCGTTTTTTTGCATATATTCATTGCTTATCGACTATTTTTGCTGACGTTTCTTTTCCTTTTTTGTGTTGTGGCATTACAATGTATCTTTCAACTACTTTCAAAGTATTGTTTTAAAAACAAAAATCCGTTGTTTGTTGTACGAAGAATTTTTTTCTACAAATTATTATTTTTTATTTAAAAAAAACTATAAAACTTTTTTTTTTTCTTCTTCATATTATTCTCCAATTTTTTCACTTTTTTCTCTATAATGTAAATAATTTTTAGTCATTTTGAAAAAATTTCAATTTCGTCTTTACATTTATTGAAACATTTACGCGTGCGTATGGATAATATGAAGAAAAGTTGAAAAATTAAAACGGAATTTCATCGGATTTTTGATACAACGACGAATCAAAGATTCAATGATCCGAGAAAAGGCTTTTCACATCGCGTTAAGGACGGAGACATACCACATGGGAGAACTCGAGCACGTGACCAGGTCGCGTGGAATAATTCGATTATGCCTCGTCATCCGCGAAAGCAAAATCAACTTACCCTACCTGTGGCGCTCAAATATACATTTATATATATATATATATAGATATATATATAAATGCGTCTGTATATATTTACATGAACATACGTATGCATACAGATATTTCAGACATTTCACTTTATTTCGACAGCCTGAGAATACTATTGAAAAAAGAAAAAGATTTTTTTTTTTTTCCCACTTTACAAAATTTGACGATAAATTCGTTCTGGCGAATAAAATAATGATAATAACTATAAATCCACTATTGCGACATCATTTTTGAACACGCTCTAAAACGTGATAAGTTTGCTTGCTTTGTCATGTCATTTGGAATATTTTTCAAATCGTCGATTTAAAGAAAGAAAAAAAAACCAAACTGATTAATTTCGTTGAGTAAAAAACGAATATCATTTTTTTTTAATTTCGTGTTTACAACGCTCAGAGTTTCAAAATAATTGAATTGTAATGAACTATCGGTTGATAGAAATTTCACGAACGATTTAGTTGCTCGAAAAAAATTGTTTTTGTTTTTCTTTTCTCTTCGTTCTCGTTGAGTAAAAAACGAATATCATTTTTTTTTAATTTCGTGTTTACAACGCTCAGAGTTTCAAAATAATTGAATTGTAATGAACTATCGGTTGATAGAAATTTCACGAACGATTTAGTTGCTCGAAAAAAATTGTTTTTGTTTTTCTTTTCTCTTCGTTCTCGTTCGTAGTTGAGGAATTCGTGCTACTCATTGTAGTACGATATAGTTTGCTTTATTGAACGTATGCACGTACACATAGATCGTAAATGTGTAGAAAACACGTTGAGCGCATCTCCGCAACACCCCGTTGACGTTCTGTGACGCAATTCATTCATTCATTAAAGTTCGAGTGCGTGGGAGCGCGGGAGCGAGTGAGAAATGAAAAGAAGAAAAAGAGAATGAACGAAAGGAACAGAAAAAAAGGGAGAGAGAGAGAGAGAGAGATGGAATCACGAGCATAGAATCTCTTGAGCGCGTTACTGTCTGCGAACGAGAGAAAGAGAGAGGAAAGATTGGAGGCGAGACGAAACGAGAGAAGTCAAGAGTCTCGAGATAAGTGACGTGGGCAAAAGCGAACCGAGAAGAATCTTCGCTCGTTGTTAAGAATTCAGAATTAAATTTTTTTCACCAAAAAAAGAGCCCACATCCCAAATACTTTTTTACCCCTCAATTTCGCGCCGAAAAAAACCAAAACAACGAAAATCTAAAACTTCTTTTCATCGTTCTCATTTCCGGTCTTTGAGAAAAACGATTTAGAATAAGGGGATCGAACGTTAATGATTCTTTTTTTTACTAAATAAGCAAAAACGATCGAGGATTAAGGAGTTGAGAGCATTTTTATATTTTTTTGTTGCTCAATATTTCGGGAAATAATTATAAAAATATTTGAAAAAACACTTGTTGAAAAGTCCATTAAAAATTTACGAATTTTTGATCGAATTTATGGAATAAACAAAACGTATGGATTAAAAATTGAAATCCTTCGATTGAGCACCAATAGTTTATTACGTGAAGAAGACACTGTACAAAATTTTGTTTCGTTCTGTTGAGGGGTTTTCGAGAAACATTTGTCACCGGCCTTAAAAACATGTTTTGAAAAAAAAAAAAAACACGTTTGAAGTTGAGAATAGTGTCGTATGAACGTTTATTTATTTACACAAAGTCATTGAATTATCTTGAAACTTTTACAGAATAATGTCAAGCAAGCCGGTGATCATTTTGTAACTGAGAAAAAAAAAACAAAAACTAACGTTCGAAGACGAAAGTTTTTTTTTTACGTGATTAAAAGTAACCCGAAAGACGAGGAGGCAAAATTCCTAAATATTGGGACCCCACCGACGATACCAACAACGTTTCAGGCCCTGAGAGAGAATTCAAATATGGTGGGGAGAAAAGTTGTAGAGGTCTGCGGGGCGCGCGGGGCTTTCGAAATGTCAGACGCAAAACCTGATTTCGGAATGTCGACCGACCACCATTCGTTTCCTCTCTCGTTTCTCCCCCCGGCGTACCTCCTTTCGTGGCATCCCCCTTTATTTAAATTTTCTTTTTCTCCATTTTTGGCTACTCGTCGGCCAAACTCATCTTTCCCGTGGACACACCCTACCGACCAATTTTTTTCCTCTCCCCCTCTATCGACGATCGAAAAATTCGCCGACATGCCTTGCTCGAGCAGATTAGATCGCAGTGAGAAAACGTGAAACAATGTCTGATGAGAAACAAAAAAATTTATTGTAAAATCATAAATTTTCGAAAATCTTTATTCTTTTTGTCTTTTTATCAGCTTTTCATTTATTTACTGATGCGTGTCTCTGATTACAACAATTATTCAGTGTCTTGGAGTTTCCATACCCTCGAGAAACGAATTTAAAAATCGTCAGGAATTCGTCACGAAATATTTTTATTGCTCTTTTCTTTCTTTTTCTTTTTTAATCTTCTTATCGATTACATTTGTTCGAGAGAATCCCAGCGGGTGTTAAAAAAAAAAAGGAAAAGAAACGTAGCTTTGGGGAATTGAAAAAAAAATCTGTTATCAGTGTCTTTTTTTCTTCGTATCAGTCTTGTTTAAATATTTATTTGAGGGTGCTTGAAGCGACGTCTAAATTGTCCGTATGCAAATGATTTAATTGATTGGAAAGTCGACGAGACTTCACGTGATTCGGGCTGCTGATTATTACAGGATTAAATATACGATGTACGAATAACGCGTGTTCTTCGTTATTATTAATAAGACGAGTTACCGTCAAATGACATATATATATCGAAAAGTCGTATGACGACAGGGACGCTCGCGCACGTTTCATAAATTTTATCACAGCTCATAATTATCATTTCTCTCATAATTATTGCATCGAGAGATATGAAAAGCTGTGAGAATATAACTTGTATGAAATCGATCTTGCAAGAGAGTAAGCGAATGAGAGAAAGAGAGAGAGAGAGAGAGCGAAAGAGGAGGACGAGAAGAGGACGAGGACGAGGGGGAAAAGATTGGAAAGTTTCTCTGACGAGTCTGCGGTCCTTTTCTCTGCAATCCGTTCAAAATGATCTATACAATCACAAATAAATATAATTGTGAATTATTGATATTTTTTTCCAATTTTTTTCATTTCTATCAATTTCATTAGTTTCGATAAAATAATTAAAAAAAAGAAATCTCGTATCGAAAAGGCTCGATATTTCCAATAAACTTGGTCAGTTGTTTTTTTTTTCTCGTTTTTTTTTCTCGACATATTTGAGAGAGAAGATTTAAACAATATTCGTACAAAAGTTGGGCTATTACATGTTTAATTCATTTAGTAAATATTTTCTCGTTCATCGAACCCTCGAAGTTTTAGTTAAAAGAATAAAAAAAAAAAATAAAAAAAAAAACGTTGAATATTATGTAGAGTTTATTCTCGTAGCCTCTTAATTTGCATACACGTATGTGAACTTCGTTCAAGCGTTATATCTAGGACAGCAGGAGTCTGTGCGAGATGCAGGAGGAGATGAATCAGACAAACTCTCGCGGGGTGTGCATTAAAACCATATCCGCGTAGGTGGACGACTTACGTGGGTGTTAAACATTGCACATTGCGGTACATTGGCTTGTCACGCCTTAAAAGACGATAACAAAAATATAAATATATATATATATATATATTTACGAACATAAAATATCATCCAGCTCATATTTCTCATCCCCGATCGACATGGAAAAATCGATTTTTGTATCGAGTCATTTGTCAAACGATTTATCTTCGTCTTTCCTTTTATTCTCAATTACTTTCAATTTGAAACTCATTTTTATTTGGAACCAGTCATTTATGGATGAATTTTTCATTCCAACAACTTTCAATCCACCGCGTTTTATTCATTTGCAATTTATTTGAAATATACCTCAATATATTCCACCTTCGAAATGACATTTTCACTTGATTTCTTTTTCTATTTGAGGATCAACGATTTATAAAATATTAAACAATTATTAAACAGTGGCGCGTAATTAAAATACGAAAATTAAAATGTTATTCACGTTTTTGACGTTTGAAATATTGTCTAATTCATTGACGATTTGAAAAAAAAAAAAAAAAAAAAAGAAAATAAGGAATTCGCTCGTTTCACTTCGTCAAAATTGTGTGTATTTCGTTTGTGTGTACGCGTTGAAATTCGCGTATGTTCATAACGTTGTTATGTAAGATGACGAAAGTTCTATGCGTGCATATGTGGCTTTTGATACATAAATACATGGATAAAGTTATAAGTATATATAGTGCATATATGTATATAATATAAATATATATAGGCAAGTGATACGACGAGGGGGAGGAGCATTGAACTTCCAAGGTCGCTCTTACGCGACTCTGCACGTGCTGCCCGAGAGAATTGACGTTGACCCCGGTTACACACTCATGTACGACATAAACACATAAAACCAATCCCGCAACCCTCGTGTCTTCGTACAACGTCACCCTCTCTTTTTCTGCTTTCCACGTTCTTCATTTTCGCCAAATAATTCTTATCCCTTTTTTTTTTATATCTTATTCCCTAAAAAACAAAAAAAAAACTCATCATTTTTAGAATTTTTCTTCTGTCAGAACGAAATGTCAAAACAAAGTAATAAGAAAACAAACAAAAGTCAGCGATCCAATGAAATGTCATTTATTCTCGTCAACGATGCATCGCGAAATCATTCGATTATGATTTTTCCGATGAAAAAGCAATGACACTTGACATGCAATTATTTCCATGTGCACATTTTCGTTTTTGGGATTTTTCGATGACTCAAGATCCACTTAATTTATAGCTCGCTATCCAGAGTAATAAATTATCAATGAATTTTTACGGATTTCGTTTCATATTTTTTTTCTTTTTTTTTTCTTATTTCTTTCTTTATTCTGTCGCGTGACTCATTCACGCAATACTACTTTTCTAAAACATATTGCGAATGCGTGTGCGTGTGTTTATGTACAACATTTATTTCCCTTCCACGTTCATTTCGAGCCAGCTCGTTCCAGTGTCACTAAAGTTTTATACTTCCGGGATTCCCCTCATTCGCATTTTCCCCTAAGTGTATACATGTGTATCTGCACGTATGAAAAAAAAAAAGAAAAAAAAATACATACATATAAAGACAACTAGAACGACGTACCCTTCACATTTATTCTGCAAAATAAAACCCTACGTTACGCCCCTTTGTCTACCAACCAAAATCTTCATAAATACACACACACAGACTTACGCCCTCTTTTTAGTGCCTTGGAAATATGGGTTTTCCCATTAGAGCTCTCCGGAGTCGTTGCCAAATTACAAGCATGTGGGGTGTCACATCTCCTTTTTCTTCACCTCACCATCCCTTTTTTTCTTCTTCATCTTTTCATATAAATATACACACTCAAGCAATAGAACATTTACATTAATTTTTTTTTTAAATATTTTTATATCTCATGCGTCAATTTTTTACTCGAATTTTTCGCAAAAAAAAGAACGACATTGTGTTGAATTAAAAAAAAATACAAATCGAGCAAAACTGCTGATGATTTTTGCAAAAAGTTAATGAAAAAACATCGTTTTATTCGAACCACATGATTTAATCGTCTTTTCCACCTTGCCCTTGTCATTCATTTCCAAATTATTCATTTACTTGAATAGTAAAAATAATAATAGTAAATTCTAAATATAATAAATCAATAATTAGATAAGCAAATGACGAAATGAGTCATTGGAGTGTAATAAGAGGTAATTCGTAGTCTTAGGACTAAATTAAATTCGTTGAGAGTCTTTGTTGACTGAGGATATATTTATGTATAT
Source organism: Campoletis raptor (assembly GCA_948107755.1). Taxonomy (NCBI): domain Eukaryota; kingdom Metazoa; phylum Arthropoda; class Insecta; order Hymenoptera; family Ichneumonidae; genus Campoletis; species Campoletis raptor. The sequence continues at coordinate 14,657,703 of OX403625.1, read as the reverse complement.
ATATATATATATATATAATAAACAATTATAGTTGCGTCAAGTCCATTGAACCTTTGGTGCGTACACGATATCTCGGGCACGTGTATCGCATTTCTACTATTATAAAAGCAAGGACAAAATCAGCGTGGGTCACGCACGCTTAAGCATGCGCTGATGACGACCATCTTCGGGGCTTGGCTTTAACTTGGCTCTAACTTTTTTTTATTTACATTTATATATATAAATGTTTGGTTCATAGACAATTAAATCTATAGACACAGAATTAGGGACTATCCTGCACATTTTTTAAAATGTCAGCCTTAAATATATTTGGACGAGTATGTAATTAAGGTGGTTGAACAAAGAGTGAAGCAAATCGCATTGACAAGCTCGATTTTTCATCGAAACTTCCAACGTGTCTAAAAACACGAGGGTGTTCTTTTGTTTGCTTTATTATTTTCAGGACAATTTAAAGACCAAATTTATGGGGTTTTTGGCCTCTTGGTAAATCGATATTTATATTTGGTTCAGTGAAACCGAGGCGAGTGTGAAAAAATACGAAACGCCCTTCTCGTATTTAATTTCTTTGTAGCTTCAGTGAAACAGATATATTTTTTTTTTTATGTCGTAGGGCATTTGTGACCTCGTTACAACCGGGACAAGGTCGAATGCAGTTTTTTTCTTCGTTTTTTTTTTTTTTTAACCCGCACTTCTGTTGTCTCAGTCTCGAGATATAATCATCGGTTATTTGCATACGTACAAGTATATAAATATAGTTTTACGCGAAACTCTTTACGTACGACAAGCAACTTCCGGTTGTCGTGACACCAGGCGAAACTTCGATGATACGAAGCTTATCGCTATTACCGTCAACATCCGCACAAATGCAAACTATTTTTTGTGTGTGTGTTTTCTTTTCTTTCTAAAACGCGTTTATGGCGTTTTAACTTGAAATAATTTTTGAACTTTGATTTACGATTGCAATCGATTTAGCACGAATCAATTTTTTACAACAATTATCGATAAAATACAATGAATTTATTAAGTGTTGAATTTTTCAGCCACGAAATTTTTTCCGAATTTATTTTTAAAATAATGAAAATTCAATTGAACTCGATTGAATTTTGATCGAAAAATCGTATATATAAGAAATGAAAGAATGAAATGAAAATTATACGGAAAATGTGAATAAATGTGAAGTTTTACAATAAATCAAATCAATCATTCAACGATAAATGTTATCATAATTTTTTTTTCTTCTATTTATCGATGTTGCAGAGGAGGAAATCGACGTGGTGACGTTGGAGAAACCATGCCGACCGGCGGCATTGCCAACGTATCCGAGCATAGCGGATCAACAACATTTTCAATTGACGGTAAAGAGCGCGTTGAAAGAAAAACCGGTAACGGCGCCTCGGCCTCGCGGTCGACCGCCGTCAAATGGTGTATCGCGAAAACGTAGCGCACCGAGTGATTCGAGACCAGCGAAACGCGCGAAGCATCGAACTTATCAGGATCGTTCGAAAGTAACGAAAAACAATAGTCCACCGACGCCAGGTTCGTCACCGAACGGAACGTCGTTACCAGCGAGTGTGGGCCCGGCAGCAGGAACATCGAGAAGTTGTTTGTCGGACGACGAGCCCGACTCGGAAAAGAGGAGTTTGCACAACAATATGGAACGTCAGAGGCGAATAGAGCTGAGAAATGCATTCGAAGATTTGCGTTTACTCGTACCGGAAATAGAGGACAAAGAAAAAGCCCCGAAAGTCGCCATTTTAAGGCAGGCGGCAATTTACTGTGATAAATTGACGGAAATCGACCGAGTGACTAGCGCTCAAGTCATGGAAATGAAGAGACAACAAGAGAGGCTCAGAGCGAGGCTCAGTCAACTCAGAAGAAGTTTAGCCATGACTCGTTAAGAGTTTTTCCCTTACCGACCTTTGACAAAAAAAAAAATAACAACTACAACAACAAAATAGACGTAAAAACAGACTTTCTAACGTTGACCAATTTACCCTGAAAAATATGGTTCAGGGACCGTGAAAAATCGTGTGAAATTTACCCAACTCTCGTCTCGAGTGTGTTGCATCTGTTTTCTTTCGTCCTTCGAAGAGAGAGAGAGCGAGAGAGAGAAATGAAAAGGTGAATAAAATAATAGTTTTTTCATTCGTCCTCTCGCACCAATTGTTTTTTTCTCAATTGCACATTTTGTTCTATTTTGTTTTTTTCATTATTTCATCGAAAATTTTGACATTTTTAATTCGATTGAAAGTTCATAATCTTTCAATCTCAAAATCAAAACATTAAAAAGAAAAAATCGTGACAAAAGGACGAGAAAAATTTACGAATTTCAATAAAAAATATAGATTTGCAACGTCGATCTCTCTTCGAGGAAAATTGAATTAAAAAAAAAAATTAAAAAAAAAAAAAAAAAAAACAACAACAGCGAAGAAGAAAAATAAAACGGAAGAAATTACGAAGAAAACACAAGGAGAGAAACAACACAACGCGAACGTGAGACATTGAGGAAATTCCACGAGTCTCCGGACAGAGACCGGTTTGTGGCGATTGTTCGTTTCTGCATGAACGTCAAACGGCCGCTCACAACACATTCACCCACATATATATATATATATACATATACTTTACGCGCTAATGTACATAGATAAAAGAGGAAGAAACAATGAAACACTTATGTAAAGCTCCGATACTCGCTTGTTTTGAAAAAAAGAAGAAAAAAAAAAGGACAAACTTTTTTTTTTTTTCATGTTGTACAGACAGAAACGTGGGGGTGATTTACTATTATATTTTTTTCACAATCGATCGTTTGCAGCAGAAAAAAAATGAAGAGTAGAAAAGAGAGAAAGATTTAGAGAGAAAGAGGAGGGAGATAATTGATTGAGGATTTTTTAATAATGAGATGCAAATAACTGCGTATTAATAAGAAGAATAAGGACGAAGAAACAAAAGAATCTTGTACACGAGGATTATTTATCGCTTTAAACTAAATAACGATAATAATAATAATAATGATAATGATAATGATAATTTACGACATATAACTGATGTGTAATCATCGTGATAGGGCTTTTTTAAGGACCGAGAAAAATTTCTTCGAGGTAATATTACATTACGATGCTTTACTAGGCTAAGCTATGAATTGACGCTTGAGATTGTTTTTTTCTTTCCGCCCCGTTCAGTTGCAGAAAAAAACAACCAAAAACAATAGAGAATTGCATTGTTTGGAATTTTTGGAAAAAATATGACACATTTTTTGCTCTAGCTTTTGTAACGAATGATAAATAATGATAAATCAATTGCTTCGAACTTGGTTGTCCGTGGTAATTTTGAAAAAAAAAAAGAAAAAAAAGAAGAACAGATAAAAATACATTAATTGCTACGATACCGAGCAACAAAGTTAGATGAAGATAAATAAAATGATAAATGGAAAAGTTTAAACCGTTAACCAAGTCACCGTGAGTCGCCTATATATTTTTTCTACACGACGAAGATCGTTGCTTGGCACGAATTCACAAACTATAGCATATTTTATAAACAAATAAGTTTATAACGATACGCATATATATTATATATATTATATATAAATATATAAATATATATGTAGAAATATATTTTCTACGAAGAATAAAAGTGAAGTAGTTAGGAAATAGTGAATTTAATGGAGGGAAAGAAAAGAAGGAAACAATCCAATGAAAATAATGTCAAAAGACTTTTTCAGCCTCGGACAACCCCGTTTCGATGATTTGATCCGCCGTTCATTTTTATTTCCTTTTTTATCAATTATTCATTTTTCAACACTTGATACAAAAGGATAAATGAACATTAAACAACCAAGCAAACGTAAGGTAAAGCAAACTCACAAATTCTTCTTCCACCGGGCTAACTTCCACGTGATAGGATTTAGAGTTAGAAATGAAAAAAAAAAAAAAAAAAAAAAAAAACAAACATTTTTTTAAAGAAGTGGAAAGATTGAGAAGAGTGAAGAGAAAGGAGAGAAAAAAAAACGAAAATTCGCTGTGCGAATATGCTATATCGAAAGAATTTTCCATTTTTTTTCTTTTTCGTTCGCCGAAGCCTTCGCGCCGAGTTTTCCGTTTCAGGAAACGAAATGAACCGAGAAACGCGCAAAAATTAGAAAAAAAAAAAAAATAATTAATTAACAATTAAAACCACGATACTCGCTATGATAACAAAAAAAAATCATTTTTGCCATTTTTTCTTCATTTTCCACGTTTCGAATTTTTTCGTCATTATTATTATTATTATTATTATTATTATTATTATTATTATTATTATTATTATTATTATTATTATTATTATTATTATTATTTTATTATTAATATTATTATCATTATTATTAATATTATTATTTTATTCCTTAGTTTATTTTCTTTTACGAATAAAAAACAAGAATAACAACAACCACAAAGATGGATTGAGCGAAAGAGTGCGTCTTGATTACGTGCGAATAAATGGATTACAACTTTTTTTTCCTTTGGTTTATCGTTGCGTGGCAAACCGGAAGGTGATCGCCGCCGCCCCTCACGAGGAAGGAGAGATTCTCGGCAAGAGTAAGTGCAAGTGCAAGAAACGATAAAAGTGAAGAAAAGAGCGAGATGAAAAAAGAAAAATATATATATACATATATTTATATATATGAAGATAAAATGAAAAAAAAAATAATAATAATAACGAAGACGAAGTTGAAAAGACATATTACCGGAAGTGACTGCAATATCTCGGTTAAAGATCCTGAAAATGCGCTTGCACTTGCACGAGTCCTCGAATCCTTCCTCCTTCTTGGTCAATAATATTCAATTCATTTTGCCCAAATGACACGTTTTTAACGCATATATATAGTGTATATAAAACAAAAACAAAAGTTTCTATACTTACATTATACATATATACATATTTATATGTATATGTGCATGTAAAAATCTATATATATATCTATATAAGTTTACACATTAAGTATATATATATATATGTTAAATATATAAAATTAAAATTTTTTGGAGATTGATCGATGCAAAAGAGTAAGTAATTATTGATTTGAAATAATGATGATGTGTATGAAATTGCTGAAGAGGAGGAAAGAAATGATAAAAATGAATAAATAATAATGAAAAAACAACGGAAAAAAGGAAATAGTTAGCGTGATAGTAATCTTATTATTGTTATATCATTTTAATTGCATCGTACCATTGCTTTGATTATTCTTGGTACGACTTTATTATTATTATTATTATTATTATTATTATGTTAATTATTAGTCCTATTATTAGTTATTATTACGATTATATCGATATAATCTGACGGTCTACTAATGCATATTGCGAAATGTCTCTTACGTAAACAGCAGACGAAACGTGGAAGTTGGTTCTTCGTTTTTTTTTTTGTTTATTTTTTTTTGTTTTCATTGCTCTATTGAAACGATTATAGAAAATTTTGTTCGATTTATGAATTATATATTATTTGAGGGAGAAAAGAAATTGATTATTGGATGTTGTTCGAGATCGTGAAATTATAAGGGAAAGAGAGACCGAGGAAGAGGAGAGGAAAAAAAATCATGCACGAAATAGTGATTAATGAAGTAAATGAAAAATAAAAGAATGAAGAACTAGTACAGGACGGGGAAAAATAATGTGTTCATTAAATTTGTAGGTAACAGTATTCGACTAATCGCTTAAACATTGGTACGTGATTCGCGAAGAGAAAAAAAATAGAAGAAGAAAAATTAAGGGAATGGGAAACGACGAATGTAAAGAAAGGAAAAGGAGTTGAGAAAGGGAGAGAGCAAGAAGAGAGAAGGATTGGAGAAAAATACAATAGCAATGCAGGCCAAACAGGAAACTCCAGGTAGCCACACAATAGAGTAGCGGAAAGACGGGTGAATAATAAATTTAAGAATAAAAAAAATGTCCAAGAGAGAGGGAAATAATAACGTCTCTCAGGGGGGAAAAGCGCGAGGGTACGGGGGCAGGGAATAAATTGTAGCGGGGATACAGAGTGGGCGAATTTATTCGAGGGAAGTTGAATGAATTGAGATGCAAGTCGAGAAAGAGAGAGAGGGAGAGAACGAAAAGACGAAAAAATTTACCAACGGTAAATTATAACTCGAAGAGAGGTAGGCTCTCGTAGATTTATCGTCGTGCAAAATGTGCACGTGCATATCGTTGCACACCGACGACTAATTAAGCCAGTTGCACTCTGAGGTTTAGCAAAAAATTCGCCTGCATTCATAATTACATATATATATATATTTATAAATATGTGTAATTGCCGAGTCCAAGGACGTTTTGCACGAAAAATAAATAGTACGAGAGCTCAATCTTTGAGCTACCAGGTTAATTGCAATTTAAAAATTGCCTGGAATCTGTAAATATACATAAATTAAATAAAAAATCCATGTACGAAGACGAAATAAATCGAAATTGCCAAAAAGTTTTTTTTCTTTACTACTTTTTTGTAAGATGTTTTAACAAATGTCTTTAAATGTGTTGGATAAATTTCAATATGAATTATACGAGACTGAATAAATCGCAAGTTTGTAAGATTTTTTTTTTATTATCGCTTTCGAAGGTCAAAATGGAAACGAACGAATTTGTCAAATATTTTGGACTTTCAATATATTTAACACCGAACGAAAATTTTATCACTATCAGAGAACTGTTTCTCTTTCTTTTTTTTAATTCCAAGAAATTTAATCTCTCGTTCGCACTCTCTCTCCCTTTTTGTGTCGAGGGATACACAACGGATTTCACAGAGGACAGGAATGAACTTTGCGAAGTTTATCTTTGTACTCGAGGCAAAATATTTACACGGAGATGTAAGAGCTCGGGACAGACCCACATGACTACGTCCATTGAAGACGATTGAAGGTCAAGTTGACGCGAATTTTTCTTTTCTTTCTCCACATCGGTACGTTCGATCGTACGCGATGAAAATTGAGAAAAAAATCTCTCTTGACTCGCGAACCAATGTTTCTTTTGTTTCGCGTTCGCCTATCTGTATATAGTTTATTTACTTTTTTTTTATCATTGACCATCGCTCAAGTAATATTGAAAAACTTGTTGGCGACGAATTTTGGGTTAGAAAAAAAAGATATTGTTTCGAAAATATGGAATTTACGACGAAGAATATAAATTGACAATGACTGGGCGCCCTTGTCACTCTCTCTCTCTCTCTCTCTCTCTCTTGCTCTCTTCGACTCAACGTATTGGCTGCGATCTACCTTTTAACCCGTGGAATTTATAACGACTTTTACAACTTTAAATAATTTGTGCAAAAAATTATTATACATAGAAAATTTAAAAAATAGGAAAACAAAAAAATGGAATGATTATAAGAATTATTGATAGAAAAAAAATAAAGAAAATGTGACTCTTGTTATGCACGTTGTATAAATACGTTGTGTACAAGCGATTTGAGGATTTTGGGGGAAGGAGAAAGAAGGAGAAGAGTTTTACCTCAGGAAATTTTTTTTCGTTTTAACCTTTTTTTTAAACTACTGATGATACAATTCACGAAACAAGGGGGCAAAAGAATAATAAGATTAAAATAGAAAAATAATAGACGGCACGGTGGTTGCCGTCGTCGTCTTTATAGAGAGTGCAAACGTACCTGTTAGCCACATAGACATTAAAAATAATAGATTATAGATTAAAACAAATATTATCGATAAAGAAGGCGCGAAAAAGTGAATGTCTTTTTCGTTGTTTCCTTTTTCTTTGTTTTTTTTTTCTCGCGAATCCAACGGAGTCTATTATGTACGAGAATTAAGGTATCGGCGCGCATATTTTTTACCTAATGGTTCACCGAGACGCGCATTTAATAATCTATATGAATAATGTTTATTTCGTTTTTTTTTTTTAATTATTATTATTTTTTATTTTTATTTTCATTCTTCGGCAAGTTATAATTCTCGTTTTCTTATTTTTATTTTTTTTTCGGCGTTTAAGTCTTCGATCGTTCGTAGTTGAATAAATGAAAAAAATGATGTTTGAGATGAATATTATGTTTTTTTTCTTTATTTTCTTCCCTTCGCCTTCCCGTGTATGTTTTTTTTTTTGTTTTTTTTTTTTTTTTTTACATTCGACGTTTCGTTGCTGGGCCTCATTATCGATTGAATAAAATTCCAACGCAATCGAAGTTTTCGTTTCGTAATTTTTCTTTCGTTTTTCTTTTTTTATTAATTTTTTTTAACAACGTTCGTTGAAAGACTGTTTGATTGATTAAAATTCTTTTATTTTTTATTATTTTTATATGTACACGTTGCAACGAGGCTCGATGGGAACGAAACACACACACACACATATAAAAATGTAAAGTGCTGTTCGCTTATCTAACTTTAACGATAAAAACCAATAACGATAATATTTAGCCTTTACGAAACTTAATGATAAACAAAATGCAAATAACGAGATGCTTCGAAGGTTTCATAAGACAAGAGAGCTCATAAAAGTACGGGGATAAAAATATAAATTTAAGGCAACCGCATACAAAAATGAAAAATCTGCATAAGCAAAATTTTCACAAATAATAATAATAATACTAATATTAATAATAATAATAACAATAATATTAATAATAATTAAAATAACGATAGGAATAACGATAATACGTTAGGTTTTTTATTCAGAGGAGATCAAATATTTTTTATTTAGCCCAGTTTATTTTTATACGTTATGTGAGATGGAGGACGAAATGAGCAAAGGTGCTGAATTAGGAAAACGAATAAAAATAAAATAAAAAATAAAGAAAAACCAAGAAAACTGGAAAACAAAATACAGAGAAAAAAAAATTTCGAAACGTTTTACAAATGAAATAAAATAAAGCTGTTGGAAAAGGATAAATGATCGTCAAAGGAACGATATTACGAAACAGTTCAGACAAAATTCAATTTAATAAGTAAATGAATGAAAAATAAAAAAAATTAATAAAAACACAAAAAATAAAAAGCTTGCAGTTGATGATATTGAGATATAAAAATCTGGAAGAAAAAACAATATGCCCGATCGGCGATATAAATAGACGTATAAAATCTCTTATTTTTTCACGAAAATCAGTTCAGAAAACAGATGCAAAAAAATAATAAAAAAATAAAAAACGATACTTTCGTTCCCTCTCAATAGAAAAAAGGCTCAACGAGCCATTTTTCGGGACGAAGATAAAAATAATAAAAGTACCGCTGAGACTTAGCCGCTTTAACGGGAGGAGTAAAATTGTCCGGAACCAAAAAAAAATAAAAAAATAACGTTTTCAAGTAGATATGATGAGACCCTGAAATAGTCAAGGAAAACCTGAATTCTGAAGAATTCCAAAGAATTGCCATATTCAAGGACTATGTCGCCTGGAAAAAAAATTAACATACGAAAACTTTAAAGGAAAAAAAAAACAGCTTGAAAAAATCAAATGTACTTAATGAACAAAGTTCAATTAAAATCCGGATCAATTTTAACCGACCCGCAATCCATTGTACCTACTCGAGATAGCAATCCAAGATTGATCGACGAAAAATTTAAAAGAATAAAAAATGAATAAAAGTGAAAAAAAAATGATCTTTTTTTTATTTCGAAAAAAAGGAAATCGACGAATTTTTTCTTATTCACGTCGAGACTTTGTTTCCTCCTAAAAAAAAACATCTCCACACACAAACAAACACACACACACACACACACATTTATAGAAAAAAAAATTGTCGAAATAAAATCAATTCTGTATTTAGGGCTAATAAAGAAAAGAAAAAAAAGAGATAAAGGAGAGATAAACAAAGTGGTGAAACATTAAACAAATTTTTTTTAAAAAAACCTAACGATAAAGGATTTATTATAATATTTAATATACACAGGAGAGGAGAGTTCGTATTTGTACGCTGCAAACGTTTATTAAGGCTACCGTTAAGAATATATATATTATATAACATTTGTAAATCTCTACAATTTGCGATCCTTTATTAATTATATTATTAATATAATATATACTTTTCGCCTACGTCTTATGCGATTGATAGAAAACTGTGAAGAGAGGAAGTAAAAGAAAAAAAAAACCAAACCAAAATTGGATAGAATGTGAAAAAAAAAAAAATTGGGCAAAAAACCAAAATGTCGACGGAATTCTTCGATAAATTGCAAACGAAATTACTACGTTTTTGTTCCTTTGGACGAGTGCTTTTTTTGTGAGCCAGACGAGAGGACGAAACCCGATCGATTTTCCGTATGTGAGCAAGTGTGTACGTGTGTGTGAAAACGATAAAAAGAAAACTAATGAAGGTTACGCTAAAAAGTAGGGAAACAAAAGTCGAAATATTAGGAAACAAATTGAGAGAGTGCTGGAACAGAAAATACGAAAAGAGAGCTGTTGACAACTAATCTTCCACCTTCAATTTTGGAGAAATGAAGATTTCTGTAATACTTGAAATCTTGATCCATTGATAACTTCGATATTTTGTTTACTCGATTACGACACATAGATGCAAAAGAAAAACAATTCATCGGTTCAGCAAAATAAAATGAGAAATCATCGAAAATAATATTGAAGAGTTTTTTTTTTCGATCGCTCCAGTGCCCTGACAAAATAGCCTTTATTTTAACATTTTCTAGCCCTTAAGGAAAAAGACAAGTATTAAAAAATTGAAGTTATTGAGCTGAGTTGGGTCATCGCTCTGGACGTTTTTTGTTCGAGTCACATCTCGAGGTGAGTCGGAAGTGGGCGTAATTCGTCGGCCGGATTCACGACGACGCCAACTTGCGAATCGTTCCTCAATTTCCCTCTAATATATATAAATATGTATATGTAAATATACATGCGTTTTATATATATATTTGGGGACGAATATATATATTTGTGAACGAAAATATGTATATTTGGCAAGGTTCGCGGGCGCTGAGCGCTCGAATGTGTATGTTTGAGGTTATGTGCATTCGTCTTTACTTTTACGAGCTCGTATGGTGAGAGAAAAAACGCTGCATGGAACTTTGTGAACTTAAGATTTTGAGATACAATTTGATAAGCATCTTCAACGCTTCACTCCGAGGACCACGTGTCTCTGATTTTTTTTTTTTTTACAAATAAATTTTAATTTCTCTTTCGTTTTGTCAGTACGAAAAACGTTGAGAAAAGCACGAAGTTTTTTTCAACATTTTCGTCTTCTCCAGCTCCTCGTTTTCTTACTTTTTAAGATTTATTATATTTAAAAGAAATAATAGAGGGTCCGAAAGTTCCTTGACATTTATATTTCAAAGTATCTTATTATATTAATAAAAACACTGTAATATCTAATGATATTTCTTTTATTTTTCCTGTCCAATGATTTTCCTCGATTTTCTCCATTAATGAATTTTTATTCGTATGATTTTAGAATAATTAAAACATCAAATATTGATAAATAAACTCGAGAGACATTTTTTTATCGACATCGTTGGCATGAAAAATCGAGATCAATTTTTTTTTCATCAAACTTGACACTAATTCAAATATTAACGAAATAAAGAATGAGTGATTGACAACGAATAATGAAGAGAGGCAAAAAGGTACGTATAGATTAAATTTTTTTTAAAAGTTATTCATAAATTCATAAATTAGATTAGACGAGAATGGTGATTCACTTTTGTTTCATGCGGGATTGGATTATTAATGAATTTTTTACAGCTGTTAATAACTGCGAGTTGAAATCATGTGTCTATGTTCATTAGTGATAATTATTGTAATTATTTTACTTCTCTTATTTTAATTTTATTTCTCTCGATGCCGGAAGTAATTTTCAGCCAGGCCCTCCTGCCATGGCGTGGGAACGCCATAAAAAATGTGCTGAAACACGTTGTGGTGATAAGAAAATAAACGATACAGATAAATTAGAAGTTTGGTCGAGTTTTTTTCTATCCTAGTTTTTTTTCTCTTCGCAACTATCGCCTAACGAGTTAGAAATATATATCGCTATCGAACCTCTCATTAAATCAAAACTCAACACGAATTCGTTGGGTTCATCAAATTGGGGAGAACAAAAAATCGTCTCTACTATTTCGATCCAAGTTTTGCGAATATTAACCAAAGACGAAACTTTCAAGCGTGACTGTGACGAGACTCCTAACCTCAAAGTGTAGTTGTTTCAGCACTGCAGTCTCGTTAAAAAGTTAACTCTTCGATCAATGTGGAAACGATTGGAATTAGCTTAGGGTCTTATGATACTTTTTATATCGTATGGGAATGTAAAAAGTCATTAATTAATGGAAAAAATGCCTGATATAAATTTTACAGTGGCAGAAGTAACGACGATCCCTCCATCTGTTAATATACCTACCCATTTTCACTCTCTGTATCTCCGAAGCTAAGCGATTTAAATCCTTTTCATATTTTAACGTTACCATCTGTTCTTTTGTCATTGAGAATCCCTAGACAAAAAATCTTGTCGAAAATTTTCAAAGTTATCCTGAGACATAGGAAATTTGCAATTGCTTCGATAAAAAACACATGTACAACTGGGGAACATTTATAACGAAATATTTTACACAGAAGCACTTTTTTTATTGAGAAACTTCATGAAGAAATAATATATAAGTAGCATCCTTCGAATTGTAGCCCTGAATAGTTTTCTTTAAAAAAAAAGAAAAAAACAATTGGCAATTTTCGGTACTTCGAAATGTTCGATGTGGAAAAATGATAATATACAAGAAATTTATGAATGATCTTTCACCGAGACAAAAATTTCATTTACCTCCGAATTCGGTGTTGCCCTTCGGCTTCAAAAATTTAAACATTAATATTTCGAACGTCTAAATATTTCAGTGTACGCAAATGGGAGTGCAAATAACATATTTTTCTCTATGTTTTATTTATATGTCAGATCTTATGACGTCAAATAGGACAAAGAAATAGTAATACACACGACTGACAAGAGCACGGAAAACAAACGGGAAAAAATGTCGCATAAAGAATACATAACATCGTTAAATCATCATAAGACAGATGTGTACTCGTCATAAGATCGAGCAGTAAGAAAAAACGTCATCCCAATCGATAAATGCCGAGTGCTTCATCATTATTTTTGTATGCATTTCGATCGAAACGTCAATGTAAATAAAGGGATATTGGAAAAGGCGCAACGTAAACAATGTGGGTTTCTCGTTTGATGCGGTGTTTTGTTGCCTCCTCTCGTTTCACTCGCACTCGTTCCGCGTTCGAGGTAGCGCGTATCTCACTCGTGCTCACGTTGATCCGAACCGTAGAAACGATCGTAGCGCCAGGCACGAGCAAAACAGCTAGTGCGCATGCGCCTACTTCGTTTCTTCGTCTTTCGCTGACAGTAATGGTGGAACGTTTTACACGATGGTAATGCCGCGTGTGCCTATTCTTGTGATTCTCGGTGCAACTGGCTCGGGAAAATCGCGTTTGGGAATCGAGCTTGCCCAGCGATTTTCCAGCGAGGTTATATCCGCCGACAGCATGCAAGTAACTAACTTTTTTCATTATTTTCCTAACATTTATTCGACAATGAAGGGAAAAATTCTCTTCACCTCGTGCGTATATACACAGCTGTGTATGTATATATAACCTTGTGCTCGCAGGTCGAATAGTGATAACTCCGAACCTAGATCAATTCAATTTTTAGCCAAATTTTTAAATAGACATTTTCAAACATTCAAGGATTGGATCTTTATTCTGTATCTTGCTGATGTTTCGTCTCTCTCGTCGGTCAGGTTGGTCTGCTGTGAGGTTAAAGTGGTTAGGATTTATATTAAGATAATGTTTTTATTTTTTATTAAAGACGATCAACGACTATTAATTTTTTTTTATTAAGTTCTAATACACTAAATCAGTCAAATATTCAGAAAAAAACCAGCACTGCTATGTTAATGAATAAATACGAAATTTTCGAGTTGTCTTTACGTGATCTGGCTCCACAGATCGAGGCACGAGGCGCATTCAGTGAGCATGCCAGCAGTCACAGCTCACGGTATGCAATTGTCAGCCGCGTGTTCGTTTTGAGGTTAAAACCGAACGTGGAAAAGTTGCAAGCCTATTTAGAATTTCATTTTTGTTTTCGGGCTCTGGACCATATGAAAAGTTTATCATATTTTGTTAACTTCGTTTTTACTGATTTATTGAAATCTACTCGATGTTTTTTTTATTCTTTTTACAAAAAATTACGATTACAGCTTCATTGAAAACTACGAGTCTTTTAAAGGAACCGAAAGTTTATTTCCTCGTTTCTGCGATTTGGTGAATATTTTCTTGAATTCCTTTTTTGTAACTGACGAATGAAAACACTCTGATTAGTGCGAAATATCAAAAAGGCATGAGAAATTTTCCGATGAGTTTCATGAGAAAAAGATTTCAGAAGTCTTTCCTGGAATTTTTCGTTACGAGACTATTCGAGAATTCATCGAATTTCATTTATTTTAGTCACGTATTTTGAATTGAACGTTTAAATATTTGTTTTCAGTTCGATTTCTTTACGAAAAATCGTTAAAAATTAAAAAATATTTCCTTACGTGGACAAAAACAATTAGATGCGAGATAAGGTGGTGAAATATTTAGGGGCACAGTGTATTAAAACGTTTCTAGCCTCGAGCTATACCGGGATTTTGCTCTAAATATCATTGTAGCCACGTGCGGACACCTCCCACGCTCGTCTCGTGCCAAAAAAAGATTGGACCGTTCGGAAAATCGAGAATATACTAAAAACCATTCGTTGCCTTTTTTCCTATTGAATTATTATTATTTTTTTTTTATTTTTGTACATTTTTTATCTCGACCTCGTACAAAGTTTCAATTAATTCTTCGTCTTGTAACCGTAGATTTAATTTTGGTTTTTTTATTCCCCTTGTTAGATAGATCTGAATTTTTTTTTCACTTTTTTTTCAAGTTTATTTACTCTTCATTTGATTTTATATTTTAATTCTCAATTTCCGGTAAAAACGGGAATAGCACTGACATATTTGGCACCGTTGCACGTAACAGCTGATGCAGTTGGCAAACCTAACCTCACTTTTCAATGACTCCCTAGTCTCGAGGATTTTAGTCTTCAGTTTTGACTTTTTTTTTTCAATAAAAATTATTCTATATCACAATTTTGGTACATTAGAAATATAATCAAAATGAAAATTATAAATATTCTACAAAAATCAGAATAGCTGAGAGCATTATTTTCTTTAAATCTCTCGTTCTCTTAATCTCGAGGAACCGATCGTAGCTTCTTAAGACTTCCCTCCAAAGTGCGTACAGTTTAAAAAAATGAATAAATCATAAAATAGTGCAATTTTTTTTCGAGAAAATCATACAAATAACAACAAAACAAAACAAAATCGTGCATTTAGATCACAAGAGGGGGGTTTCCAATGGCAACTTCTTTTCAACCGAGTGTTTTGTCCTTGAAAATGTACGAAGCATAAAATAGTGCAATTTTTTTCGAGAAAAACAAAAAAAAACAAAATCATGCATTTAAATCACGAGAGGTCTCCAATGGAGACTTTTTTTCAACCGAGGGGGCTTTAGCATGCGCACGATGAGAAGCGTACACACGGTGGACCACCAAAGCCATACACCGACTGCTCGTGCATCACTGTAAGGTGTTTTGGGCATAGATTTATGAAAGGTGCGCTCGGAACCCCCGGGATTGCAGTAGAAACACGTGAAAAATGTTATCGCTTTTTCATTGATGTTGTCCGACTGGCGAACCGGTTGTAATTGTAATATTTTTATTTTTTATTCATTGATATGAATGATTTTTCGATTTATTTCAAATTAATGCACAAACTCAATGAATACTGAATTACAAATCAATTTTATTGGTTCAACTTCCTGTACATTTGTTCGAAAACGGTTTCAAATTCAATAATTCAAACAATTTGTATCCATCTTGACGAATTTTGCGACAGTTTGACTGATCGCCACCGGTTCCTCACAACGAAACGTGATTTGTTTAATTGAACGCTTAAGCAAAAAACCATAAAAAAAAAAATAAAAAATAAAGAAGATGAAAAAAAAAATACGAGTAGATATAGAACCGTTCATACACGTGACTCACGCGAAACGTGATGAGATTCTCCGATTAGAATTAGTTTTCGTGACACTTTCGTGAGGCGCATTAAAATTTGGGCTTTGTTTTTTTTTTTTTTTTTTATTTTTGCTTGCGTCGAGTGTACGTGAGAAAAAGCGAAAGTAATGGCTTCGTTTTTTTCGGTAAATATTTATTTACGTACTGACCTGAGTATTGTTATGAAATTATCAATAATTTATTTTCGTTTTCCATTCAATGCAATTCTTCAAAGTTTAGAACCAATGAAAAGTCGTTTTGTTTTTGGGTCAAAATCGATGAAATATTTCGAAATATAATTGTTCGATGAAAAGATTTTTGAAAAAAAACTTAATTAAAAAAAAAAAAAAACGTTTTTACTTGGTGTAATTTCGTATAAAATGAGCCAAATAAAATCTCGAGCTCGTAAAAGATTTTCTTATGTTTGTTTTGTCAATATTTCTTCTGTTGTTTTTTGTTTCTTTTGGTCCACGAACGTTCGTCATTCATAGTATGTTAAAAACTGAGAAGAAAAAAATTGAGCAACCTGCAAGGCTTTAAAGTTCGTTTACCTCGACGATGCCAACGTATATTTTCATATATAACTATATAACGTAACCGATATAGCTAATATATCGTAAGTACAAGCTCAACGCGGTCGCGAGCCGCGCGTGTTAAACCCGCGAAGGTTGACCTTGACTCGTGGCGCAACCTCGCGTACGTTGATCTCGTGTGATAACATTCGTTCGCTTTTTTCTCCCTCCTCTCTTTTCCTCTCTCTCTCTCTCTGCCTTATTTTTTTTGGCTTCTTCCGCGACAGAGTTTCTCGTAATATATACATAGTCTAGCGTGACGTTTCGTCGTCGTATGACCTCGAATCGTTTTAAACGTTCTTTTTCCATGCCCCGTGAGATACAACTCCATAACGATCACGATCCGCCCACGGGTTTTATCGTTATGAGTCTCGACAGACTCGAATTTTAAATCGTACCAATGATCATAATAATAAAATTACTAAACCACCGAAAGACTCGATAATTCCTCAAACAACAATAAAAAAAGGCAATCTCTCGTCCGATTTCGCATGCAGATCGAACTCCCAATTAATTGAGGTAATAAGCTTCGTAATCCATTTCAATTTAATTCTCATTTTCACAATTTTATTTTCAATTATCAATTATTTGCAGTTTTTATTATTTGTTTTCATTTTGTTACCATTTTGTTCCCATTCTTAGGATTTTTTATTAGAATTTCATTTTTGGAATAATGATCAACCAATTCTTCGTTCGGAGATTCATTGATTTTCTCTGACGCAAAAACGAAAACTATTCTCTCACGATTTTAAATACCAGAACTCTGAATGAATCGAAATTGTTAAATTTTAAATAGACACACTCGTGGTATCGCGTGGACTTTTTTAATAGCATAAATATTCATAAATATTTATAAATATTTATGCTATTAGGTTTTTTTAACAATAAATAAATCAATCAAATAGTACGTTTTTACAATTGTTATAAAAATGTTATATTAAATGACAGTGTTCTCAAACGAAAGTCATTGATTAGTTATTACATGATAATTGCATAAATATTTATAAATATTTATGAATATTTGATACGTTTATATTTATAAATATTTATGCACTTGTCATATAATAACTGATTAATTACTTACATTCTAGAACATTGTCGTTTAATATTACATTTTTGTAAAAATTATAAAAACCTACTATTTTATTAATTTATTTATCATGAAAATTGATTATTTACGATACGATATTTCGGAAAAAAACCACTTTTGACTGAGGATTGAAAAAAAAATTGTACGTTTTTATTTTTCACTAACGTACTCACGTATCATTTTCGTATTTTTTTTTTTTTTTTTTTCGTAAATAATCAGTTTTCATAATAAAAAATTGACGAAATGTTATGTTTATAAAAAAATTTCAAAAATATGATAATAATTGACACTATAATATCGAAACGAGAGCACAAATTAACATTTGAATTTACGAATTCGATGGATGTTTAAGATTTGATAAATTATGCATTAAAAAGCACTCCCTCTAAAAAGAATATCGCAGGAATAAAAAAATTTCGATGAATAATGCATACACGAAAATTGCATTTTATGTGTTAATCGATGGAACAAAAAAAAACAGACAATTACTGGAAGAGGGGGGCCTTTTCTTCGAGGCGAATCTTTTCCCCCGTTGCCCTCTTACTTTGGCGGACATCGGAAATCCTGACCTCGCAACCACTGTACATATATCTTTGAGCAATTCACTTGAGTTTTTCTGTGGACGAACATCTCAGATATCCGCTCTGGTGGCCCTTTTGGTGCCGCATCCGGCCACCAAACGACACGCTAATAACTAACATTAAATCGTTACGTTTCTCCTCATAAAATATTTCCACATTATTATTATTATTATTATTATCATTATTATTAATTTCTTATTTTTATATTCTTGGAAGAGCATACTCGAATTAATAATTCGCCAAAAATGCTCATAGCCATGAAATCATTAATAAAAATATGAAATTTTGACAAACAAAAGTGACAATTAGGATGATAAAAATTTTTTTTTCCAAATTTCTTATCGTATCGTCTTCATTTGTTAAGTGATCGTAAAAATTCAAAAAAATAAAAAATCTGTTGTTAAGATCACGAAGTTGACGAGGTGTTTGGAATAAAATAGAATGGAATTCTGAGTCTGTGTCCCTACAGTGAAGAAAGGACATTATGCATGCGTCGAATTTAACGTACACGCCAAGTTCTCGTAGTCCATTATAACTATATAGTGTTTTTGTACCCGTTATTGCACGGAGGAATTTATCCCGTGTACCTCGAGACTCGACATGCTTCTCGCTCTCTTTCTCTCTCTCTCTCTCTCGTACTCTTCGATGTTCCCTATATACGAGTGCATATGTACGATCGTGTACGGCTGCGACCACAAGCGGCA
The DNA here is from genome assembly GCA_948107755.1 of Campoletis raptor. NCBI lineage: Eukaryota > Metazoa > Arthropoda > Insecta > Hymenoptera > Ichneumonidae > Campoletis > Campoletis raptor. The sequence continues at coordinate 14,638,720 of OX403625.1, read as the reverse complement.
CTCGCGAAACAAATCGAAGCTAAACCGGTCACCGAACCCGGTTTTCAAGACCCCGCCCGTGCAAAAAACTCACGCCATCGGTGCAGTCTTACCGCACAGTCTGATCTCCAAGTATTAAGTTCACGTGCTGAAGGTGAACCCGTACGAAGTATACGAGAGAGAATCCACCTGTATGCTCCTCTCTTGTCCCTTCTGCTTTTCTCCTTCATCACCAATACCACCAACTTCTCTCCTCTTCTCTCCTTCTCCTTCTTTTCCTCTTCCTCTACCCCTTATTTTCCTCCTCCCTCATTCTCATCCTCATTGCTTTGGTCATGCGATCCCCTCTGGGACACTCTTTTTTCCTTCGTACGGCTATTTTTCACGCTGTACTCGCATTACCAAACCTTCTCATTTCATATACCAAAACTCACCATCCGGCCTCTTTAACTATAATATTAAAATTCTGTTTTCAGACTCTCCAACTAAAATTTTTTCATCAATTTAATTTTCACTCTAACTTACACATTTTTCAGCTAAACAACTGTTTTCTTTTTTCTTTTTTTTCTTTTTTCTTTTGTTTTCTTTGAAATTATACGTTTGACAACGAAATGGTAGCGTTTTCAATGATGAAGAAAAATTGTTTCGTTCCGCGATTCATGAACATCGACAGTCTTTAGATTCCAAATCGTTATGACTCGACGGGAAACTGAGACACAAATATTCCTTGGGGAGATTTTTAATAAGGCTCTGGTAGACTTTGATTAATATTGAAGATTATTGGATGATTAATTGACACACCGAACGCCATTTTGAAGAGGATTTTAATGCGAAGATTATGAACGAATGTTTGGGTTCTAAAGCGACTAAAATTGGGTTTTTTATTATCACATTTTTTATTAGTTGCTCATTCCCATGGATTTGGATGCAAAACATTCCGAAAAATCACTCTTCTTTTTCGTCGATTTGAAATTTTCAAAAAGATACTATTCAAAGACCATTTTACAATCATCAACTTTCTTTACTGATTCTTCTTGTCTCTAAACCATTGAAAAAAAGATCAAGTTACCTCTGGACAGTCTCAATATCTCAATTGGCAATAAAATGCCAACTTTTTTTTTAATTTAAAAAGAAACGTGACTTTATGACTGTCGAAAAAATTACGATTTTTTAATCAATTTGATAAATTCTTCAGTTTTTAAATGACCTTTTCATCGACTTAATTGTCATCAAATTCACGTTTTCGTATATAATTGTATTCGTTTTTCGAAAACAAAAAAATAAATGAAGAATATGTTACGACCAAAAATCTAGGGTTTCAAAAGTGTTTTTTTTTTTTTTTTTCACCGTACGAAAATGTGATTATCGGTTTAGTTAAAAGTCGAAGGAAAACCCATGAATATTTTCGGACTATTCTGTAAACAATAACATCGCCCAGCAAGCCGTAAAAATCTGCGATCCCTGGTCGGGGTTAACGAGTGTTGGAAAGAACGTTCGAGTTTCAGAATTAATTTACCTTTGCACCTGTTTTACGAAAAGCCAGAACAAACCCATAGCTTGAAAAACTCCTTTTTTTGTTATCTAAAGCAATCACATATTAATTTTTCTTCTGTGCTATTTTCTTTTGTTGAAATCGTGTTGCGAGGAGGAATAAAAAGAAAAGATAAAATGAAGATATCTCGTTGATTATTTGTTGCGATCCACTGTGAAAAATCTTGTAAACGCGCACCCGCGAAAGATCCTTGTAACCATTGGAACGTATAAAACGCGATGAATACACACAGTGAGTGAGTACCCCGAGGGAATCGTCGTGTTACATGAATTCTTTGGTAATAGCTCTCTCGTCGCAAAGAGAACGAAACTTGAATATCTATATTTAATGGATATCTGTACGTATACGCGTTATAACGGTCTAAGATCACGAGCTTGACAGTTATATACAAATATATGTGTATTTGTATAAATTCATACAAAATATATATAAAGGTGTACAAAAGTAATTGAAAGACGTGAGCTCTCGAGTCTCACTGTAAAAGGCAAGTTGTCGAGCGAGAGTACATTTCGAAACAACATAGCGAACAATCCCAGCGAGGATGCAGGCACATTCGTTAGAAAATCGTTTAAATAATCTCTGCAGAACATTTTTCTCTCTTTCTCTCTCTCTCTCTTTCTTTCTTTTATATCATTGCAAGAACGAAGAATGGACTAAAGAATAGTCGAATGAACTATGAGATCAGATACAGTATCATAACATTGGAATTTATTAAATCATTTGCATATAATAATGATTGTTATTATGATGCATTTCGTTACATATTCGTTTTTTCTTTATTTTTGTTACATCTAATTGTTTTTTAGTTTCTGTTTATGGGCTTCATGGTGGAAAGTCACTGCATATTTTCGTGAATATTTTGACGATGAAATAAACTTATGAAAACAATTTTTTTTTTCTGATTCGAGACTCTAACTTTGCATTGAAATCGACCGTTTGGAAAAATTGATTAAATTGATTCGGGAAAAAGAACCGGCCAGAAAAATGAAATCTAACAAAATTCCCACCAAATTATCCAACAATCAGAAATATACAGACCCTCCCCCCCCCCACCCGCCCTTTCAATCCAAAAACTGTGATCTTGGTATCAACTTTTGAAATTTTAGCTTCGTTCGAAAAAAGAGAACGTATCTGAATGTTTAATTTTTTAATTTTTTTTGTACACTGAGACATTACGTACATTTGTATGAATTTATGTGAGCCGTTTATTCGCATTGAGCGTGACAACGACGACACGAGGTAAATGAGAAAGTAACCCCATTAAAAAGGATATCTTGTTGGCTTGCGGACACTTTACAGCTTCGCGACAGATTTTTTAATCTTTATTTTGCTCTCCTCTCTCACTTCGAAGATCCGACACGTGTTTGATCCATTTTAATTCAAGTCGATGATTTATTGCTTCGGATAAATTTCGAGCAGCCTTTTTCTCATTTTTCTTACAAGACAAGATGATAAACCCTGGATTTTCGTCCAGTTTAACTGTAAAATATTGATGCAAAGAATGAGCGCATTCCAGAGTCGATTATGACGAACTTTTTTAATTACAGAACAACGATTTAAGAATTTAGAGACTTAATCCCGGGTTTCTAGGGTCAATTGATTTTTCGATGAGTAAAAAGTTGGAAAACCCAATCGACAGAATTCTCCGCATTTTTTGCTCTTATAATCCAAAGACATAAATCTTGGAGCACGTGTAGATTCTTTGAATGAAGTTTAAACGTCGCGATGTTGGTGAGGCGACGTAACTTCCTGTTGTAAAAACGAATGTCATGTATTTATGAAATAAAAAAAGCTCGGAAATCTGCAGTAATTCCGTAAATTTGAATCTTTGACATTTGACGTTTGTACGTGGAGTTTTTTATTTTTATTTTTATTTTTTTTTTCATTAATACTTTGATCAGCTAACGAGAAGGAAAAAAAATGAAAGTCGTTTCAGTGAAGTTTACAAATTGAATTTGATACTTTGGATTTTGGATACGTGATTAGAAATGGAATGTCGACGAGAATCCGAGCAAAAACCTTCGAGAGATTGGAGTCAATGGCCCAAACGCTTAACCCGCTATTACAGCATTCTTAACGCGTGTTATATATTTGCGGTTCGCCATATTACCACTTCTCTAATGTGTATACGAGTTTTACTTACAGTTCGCGTTTATTATGATTATTAAAAACATAGCGAAGATCGTTGCGAATGAAACGAAAGATCGAGCTTCGATCTTCTTGCTTTTTCTCTCTTTGTTCTTTCCTTCTTGTTTTTTTTTTTTTTTTTTTTGCCACTATCTTAAAGCCTCGGTCACTTTCCTGTTCGCCGATCGGAGTGACGGAAGTGGGCGAGTTTTCGCCGGATGTTGCGGCTCACAAATCGTAATCCTAGGCTTCGTCTATCATTCCTACATAGTATCATAAATATAACCTTCTCGTAGAAACTTGTACATGTGTCCATGCATAATTAAAATTACTATCTCGTATCGCTCGATTAACACGTGTCCCACACCAGGTCTCATTACGATCAAAATTAATCGGGCTTTTTGGCACCGCTTTCAAATTCGCGACCAATTGACCGGAAATCATTATTCTATTTTTTACATACCAATAAACAGCTGTATTTTTATTATTATTTATTTATTTTTTTCATTTTTTTGAATAAGATTATCTTTCAATATCTGGCGATGTTTTTGGGAGAAACAAAAAAAATTGCTTAGAAAATAAGAGTTTTTTAAGCGAGTTTGAATTTTCAAGTTTAACGTCGTTTTGCAACATTTTAATATTCCCTGTATTTAGCCTCGAGTGTTTTTTTTTCTTTTTAGACTTTTATTTTCCTAGTTTGAAGGAAATTTATTGAAACAACGAAACAAATGTGCCCAGCAGGGGAGAGAAAAAAAAGAGAAAGTCTTTCAAGTCTATTTTCAAATTTTCCCTTCGTTATATTCTGAAGAAGGGAAGTAGTCGAGAGACGCTCTTAAGCAGGGTCTTTACTTCCGGCTCTAAAATGCTCTCGGCTAATTCTAACGTATTTCAAATACGCATGGACTACACTTAACCGTGTCTCTTTAAATCACCGACGACGAAACGCCTCTGGAATTAAAACGCACACTGTATCCTTATAGATGATACAACCCTCCAAGAATAATTAACCCTCGACTCTAACTTCCATTTGCCTCATCGCCTCTTAAGGCAATGCCAAAAAAAATTCTCACGTCTCTTCTTTCTCTTAAAAATCAATCTTCTCTCTCTGTCTCTACTTCTCTCAAAACTTGTCCACATCCGCTCAACCGAAGGAATTGCCAATGGGCCTTTTACCATGTGCCGTTACGGTCCTCCTCATCAATATGGGTCAAACTTCAAACATCTTCAATCTTTGTCGTCCTCGAAAATACTTTTGTTTTTTTTTTTCATGAATTTATGCACCATTTACCATTCATAGTCGCCATTTTCTTTTTGCTCAAACGTAGAACATTTTTTTTCACATATTTTATCAATTTAAGGTAATTATTCTGATCCAAAATTATACAGAATTCTTTGTCCAATGATCAATTTTATTCAGCAAGTTCTAATAAAATTCGGGCGGGGGGGGGGGGGGGGGGAGAATTAACGCTGAAAAGGAAAAAAAAAAGTTTTTATAATTGTTGTTTTTCTCATTTTTTCAAACAAATAGATCGCGACTATTTTTCTATGTTTTTTCCATTGCTCCTAGTTCTCTGTTTGCGGAAGAGAATCAAAATTTTTCATGAAAAAATTGCAATTTTTCTGAGTAAAAGTTTGACACGTCGTGAAGAATAAGTTTTTTTTTAAACTTGGTTGTGGTTTATCAACATGTAATTCAATATTTTGATTCGTTTCTGCTCCCAGTTGATTCGGCTTAAAAAAAAAAAAAAAAACCTCTTTTACTCACCGATTTTTAAACCCATTTTCGTGTCTCTTTGACGAATGTGATTCAATTAAAAATTATTCACAATTTATATTGTTGAATCCTAAATCGATTATCCAGGCAGCTACCCCTCGTTCAATTTGAAATTGCCAATCAATCGCGCTTGTCACACGAAAAAAATGTTATTTAGGTCAGTGGAATACTAAATCATTAATGAAGTGAGAAATGATTTTATTTGACCTCTAGAATTATGCAATCGTAGGTAAAATTGGACGATAGAATGTACAACATTTTATTACAATAATAACAATGATGTTTGCAATTTTATTGTTTTACAAAAACTACATTATTCAAAGAATGAACAATGAATCGACGAATGTCTGGACCAATTTAAATTATAAATTGTAAATGTAATTCAAAACGTCATTACGATTAATTTCTGATTTAAAAATGTTTTTTATTTTTTTATTTTTTTACGTATATTTTTTTTCAACCGCAAGGTCTGGAGCTAATTTTCAACTATGTTGAAATGTTTTGCAGGTTTACAAAGGACTCGACATACTAACTGCGAAAGTAACTCCCGAGGAGAGATCGATGGCTCCTCATCACATGTTGGATGAGGTTGATCCTCTGGTCAACTATTGCGTCATTGATTTTAGAAACAAAGCCCTCCAAATTGTATCCTTTGAATCTGCTTGTCGCTAGTTCTTTGTTGTCGCATTAAATAGTCCTGTCACTTTTCGCTTTTAACAAAGAAAGAGACGATTTCAAGTACGAGTCATATTTTCATTGGGTATTCGTCAGAATATCGTCTTCACTTATCACGCTTATTAATTAACCCTAAAATCAGTTTCTATTCATGATTTGTTTTTTTTTTTTTATTTTTATTTTTTTTCAATTTAACAATTGAGACGATGGGAAACTTTTTCTGAGTCCATTTCGACTGCTATTTTTCAATGGAAATACCATTTTGATTGTTCGCACGTTTCCCTTCGCTCTTCCATACTTTTTTCCCATTTGTCAATTTTCCAAAAATATTCAATGTTTTGTTTATTTCACTGTCAACATTTTTAGCAATGTCACTTTTATTCGTTGCTGAATTCTTAAGATTTTCTACAGTGTCGAGTTTCAGTTCTAAATTGTGGATATAATGATTATTTTCTTACATTCCTCTCGTGGATATATATAATTATCGTAATTTCTTTGCCCCGAGAGAAAAATATAGACACAGTGATTATTTATGAATCAATCAATCGATCGATCTCTCTTGTCACTTTCTCTACACTTTTTAGTCCACACTATTTTTTTCTTCTCAATCTTAAATTACAAAATCGCCATAATGTTTATTTTACTTTTAAGATTTATTTGCAGTTGTTGTTGTGGTTTTTTTTTCGCACAATTTTTACTTTTCATTTTATCGATCCTGAGAACTAATTTGCACAAATTTTTGATCAACTTGGAATCTTTGGATAGAAATATTTTCATAATTGATTTACCTCGTGAAAAATATCATTGACTTGACAGTTGATAATTAGCGATCGATAGATTTTTAATCTCGATCGAATATTATTGATTGCTTCGTTTGTTTATTTCTCTTTCAATCACTCATTTTTCTTTCTCTTTCTTTTTCTCTGACCTCTTTGTCTGACAGTGATTTTTTTCTCGTCTTTCTCTTGAGAAAAAATCTCGCTTCGGTATCGCTTTGTTGCTCCTCTTCGTATAGTAAGTGGCCAAGTTCCTCAATCGATTTAGATGAACGATTTAGTGTCGAGGCGGAAGATGCCAATCATCGTGGGAGGCACGAACTATTACATCGAGTCACTGCTATGGCAGATACTCGTTGAGGATCCGAAAGAGTCTGGGAACGTGTTTGATACGAGAAACTCGACGATTAAGATATCGCCGCCGCCGCCACTACCACTGCCGCCTCGTGACGAATCGTTAAGCTCCGATGTAGTCAATGAGCGCGTCAACGACCACGCGAAACCCGAGAACAATGAAGACCAAGACACGGACCTTCATCAAATCGCCGCTAAACGTTCAAGAATCGATCAAACTCTCGATCCTCAACATTCTTACGTCTTATCCAGAAAAATGAAGTTCGACACGGATTTATTTACCAATGAACAATTGCATCAAAAACTTACCGAGGTTGATCCGGACATGGCCAAAAGATTGCATCCAAATAATCGAAGAAAAGTCATAAGGTCAGTTATCTAATTTTTATTCATTTTCGTCTTCTTATTATCGAAATATCATTATCGTTGAACGCTGAATATTATATCGATTTATTCGCTACAAGAGTGCGAAAAAAATGCTGCTATTTTCGAACGTAAACATTCTTCATACTGTTCATTCAATCGAAATAAAAAGAATGAATATTTAACCTATTTTTTTGTGTGTGGTGTGACATTTTTTTTTTTTTTTTTTAATTTAAACGTATTTTTTTCTGGAAAATTTTGAAAAATTGTCTAGGAAACTTGGAAAAATAACTGAATTTTTGAGTCAACGATGAATAAAAATTTCATCATTTTAATACCTTTCACAAAATATTTATTTACTGAATGATCTCTTGATGACATTGAGGGTCTGGGTGGCCAGATAAGAAAACGATGTTACACTTTACGATCGATATTCGATCTTGAACTTCAGTTTACATTATTGGCTATTTAACCTGGGCTTCCTGTCTGTATTTATAAATAGACTCGAATTGTTTGATAAAAAAAGATCTTCCTCCCATTCGTACATATTTTTTTTTCTTTTTTTTTGTCGTGGTCCCGAAAATATATTCACAATCGCTATTCTTACGTTAGTTTTTTTTGTAGTTATATATTTATGTACACAATACACAAGTTTATTCGTAACTAGGGTGCCTCTATGTAGATAATTTTATTTTCCATTGTCAAACGACTAACCAGGTGCAACTTTCAAGGTCCTTTCGAAAATACTTTCGAAGGGAACTTTTAGGCCCTTCCTTCTTCCTTTTTGTTCGATGCGGCTCTTCTTCCTCTTATTTCTTTTCTCTCTTTTTCTCTCTCTCTCTTTCTTCTTTTCCTGTACCGTTTTTCTATTCCTTTTCTCCCTCGTTGTACTTCTTTTGCATCCTTTTGTCACACAGCCAATAGCAACCTTACCACTCGTGCTACTATTTTCGACCATTAATCTTATTGTCAAACCATTACAGACATTTCATTTCTGCAGGTTTTCATGTTTTACAATACGAGCACCACCGACACACCTTCCTGCAAATGTGCAAACAGCTCATTTCTTTTTGCGTATTTTTAACATTTTTTTTTTTACACTTTTTTCTTTACAAATTCTCGATGCTCGATCTAATTTTCAAAATATTTCAAATTTACATTACTTTGGCATTTTTTTTTTTGCAACTTGAATCGTCAATATTCTTCGACGTTCTCCAACTCGTTTCCATTTGTTAAAATGTCATTATAAGTATTTCAATAATTATTGTGCTTAAGATCGTAATGAGAATATTTTCGAAGTAATAATCGACTGTAAAAATATTGAATTTTGCATTTTTTTTTAAATGAAATGAATTGGAAAGTAAATAATTTTTTGTTGCAACGAGAAAAGACGTTTGGGTAGTAATTGATTTATAATTGAATTAAAAATTCAAGTAATAAATGAATGAAAAATGATTTTACAGAGTAAAACTTGGTTGAGAATATCGAGAGAAAAGAAACAAATGGTAGTAACGCTTTAATTGATTTTCTAAATATCATTTTGTCGTCGACCTTTCGCCTTTCTTTGCTAAACACAATGGGACACGTTTTCCCAATCGAAGAAGCGAGAGAACGAGAGATGGAGAAGCGCGCGCGAGCCTAGAAATTATTTGACCCACTTAAAATCGTCTTCGTTTCGATCGAAGAATAGACCGGATGTTAGCCTTGATATAGATGAAACTGGAACGTCATTGTTCGACGCTTCGCTTCCTCTTTTTTCCCTTTTTTTTCCCTTTCTTTCTTTTTGTTCCTGTTTGAATAATTTATTAATCGTGTACTCGATTGCGTCTTTCTACGATTGCAAATGGCGGATATAACGTTTGTCCATCTTAGCCCAGTTCTGTCGTTATTCCATCATTTATTTTTTTCACATCGTTAGATTATCGAGGAATTATTAATGCAGTTGAAGTGCTCGCTACGATATTAAATTGCATTCAATCCATAAAATTGAATATTGAACATAAATTGACGTCTAATTTTCTGTAATAGTAGAAAATATTTTTATTACATTTTATTAAGGGACAAGGCTACTGTGAAAATTGCAAAGAATTTTTCTTTTTTTTTAGCTTCAATTTTAAAAAATATATATTTTGCAACTTTTGGATCGATTTTTTGAAGATTTGATGTCGATATTCAAATCATGTTTTAAGTTACGACAGTTCTGGCTCACAACACATTTTTTTCGAAACTAATTATTTTTTTTCTTTTCATCAATAATTTACATGTTTCCTCGACAAATGGATTCGATTGAAACTTCAAATGATTTTTTATGAAAAATAACTTTGATTTTCCAATCGTCACAGTAATCCGAAGCTCTGAATATTTTCCACGTACAAAAATACGTGAAGAAGAGTTCAAAATATGAGTTAAAAAAAAATGCTCAAAAATCGAATAAAGTTTTGGTTAAGAAAAAAATACGTATTTTGAATTTATCGTAGAAATAATCAAAATTTCAAGGTCCATTTAACTCAAAGAGGCCCATACATCGTCTTAATCTATAATCGACTTGAGTTTGGGGCTTGTACTCGAAATGGTTATTGCTCGAAATTGCCCGGCGGTTCTTTCTTCTCCCCATAGTGATGCCAAAAGTCAGATAAATTTCTGTACAATCGTTCGGCACCGAAAAGCACGCGGGCAAAACGAGAGAGAGAGAGAGAGAAGAAAAAACGAGAGGGATCAAAAATCGCAAGGTGTTAAAGTCTCTTTGTGAAAGATGCACGAACATTCGTTTAAAAAAGTAATAATAATAATGATTGTTCTTTGCATATTGCGTCGTAAAAATTAATGTTGAAAGAAAAAAAAAAACACATACACAAAATAAATTCGATCACTCCTCCCAAGATGTCGAGCTTATCTCGAAAGTGCACAAAGCATCGCTTAGAATTAATTAACGTACGTGTTCAGCAATTTATACATACACAACGACAAATACCCCGTTAATTAGAGGCGTCGGTCTTGAACTAGTAATTACTCGATATGTTTATCATTTATAAAACATGTACGAAAAACAAATTGGCCATTGCACCTCGATGCTCAATCTCATACTTTCTCTCTCATTCTCCAGTCATTCGTTTATGAAATCCAATAATTATAATAATTACTGTGAAACCTCTCTCGTGTAATATTCACGTCTGTGTGATTGATGGAACCTTTTTTTTTCTGAATACTTTTTTTTTATAATGTCATCGTTTTATCCAAATGTGATTTTTAATTAAAAATTAACTCGTGGTTACCACACAAGTGCAAATTCGCACCATCGTATTCGTGTTTTTTTTTTTTTTTTAATTTTACTTATTTATTATAAAGCATTTTTTCACTGGAACAATGTGATTTTTTACGTTCGAAACTATTACCATGCGATTCCTGGGGATTTTTCCTTCGAGAAACTCTGGTTGTCGAAAACTTTTGAATCATTTATACGAGGGTTTGACAATGTGTCACTTGAGTCATTTCGACCTCGAATTTTTCGTTGTTATTAGAATAATTATTTTATTCAATATATCGATATATTTTACTCGCTATATTTCTCACGCTTTGTCCATACAGAAGAGAGATGGAAATTAGTAAATACGATGAAACAGGTGATTTCAACGAAATTGAAATTCGTCCCTACCACTCAACCATTCGAGTCGTTCGCCTCGTACTAAAGTTTCAAATATTCTTAGAATTCGTGGTCTGGAATATCCATAAACAACGCGGCATCGTTTTTGAATTTTTCTCTCTCTCTCTCTCTCTCTCTCTCTCTCTCTCTCTCTTTCTTTTTCTCAAATAATTTTTGTTGGTTGGGTCTGATTCATCAGAGTGTGGTCCAAATGGTCAAAACCGAGCGTTTCCTTTTCATTGTATACGACTGACTAAATGTGACCGCCCATTTTGCTTACCTGAAAAATTAGACTCGACTTTAAGGCTCAAGAATGAAAATTCGCCCACTTCGTACCGTAGCATCGAACGATTATTCATGACCTTGAGGACAAATGACGTTGACAGGAGAATACTAAATTGTTGGCGAATCATTTTTCACTTTTTTTTTTTCTATCGATCGACATAATGACAAGTTTTATTATACGTAAAAGGTACAACGATACTTATATAAATTCACAATACACTCAATTCATCAGGAGGAGCCTCTTTCCTCTGAACCATTCACTAAAATTTGCCTTCTCGAGCCATTACTATTTTTCGCACAATGCGTCCCGCGAAAAGCCCTTCTCGCAATTTTCCACAAACCTTCAACACTTTTCATCTTCAATATTCACTCTCAACGACAGATGTTCCAATGTAAAATGACATTTTTCGTAGCATTATGCGTTTACAATGTCGCGCCAAGGTCGCTTCGCTATAAGGCATAATCGTACAATAACACGAGTGTCCTTGACGCATCGCGAATTATATACACACGGGTTTGAGGCTTTTGACCGTTTGCCTTGTTCGCTCGTAGTATTTTTTTTTTTTCGTTTATTTTCTTTGCTTTGTTTTCGACATCTTATATATGGAACAATCGACCCGAACTCTATACTTTCATGCAGATGGCAATATCTACGACGAAGATTTTGTCACCTTGAGCGAGGTCAGTCAAGGGTTGTGTTACGGCCTACGTTTTTGGCCTACGAATCAAAATATCGACTATTTTCACGTCGTTCTACTGCTTCGTGTTTGTTTACGTTCTTATATAATTATTTATCGACTATTATTTCACTTTTTTTCTTATTTTATTTTTATTCTGAATCAAAATTTCGAACATTTTGGTTCCGTCTAGCGGTTTCAACGGTTTTCGATTTTGAAATACGATCGAAATCTGCGAGAACTTTCGATACGTCACTTGTCAGTTTTTTTATATCACGTTTTCGTTGTTTTCTTTATTTATCTGTTCATTTAATACATAGATTTTCGATACTTTTCAATGAAAATGTTTGAAATTTAATTCACATGCGTTGTACATTGAAAAATAATTAATCATTAAGGAGTCAGTGATTTGAAACCTTGCGAAAAACACTGACAGCGATTTGCTCGAGTTGTTTTGTTTTTTTTTTTTTTTTATTGAATAGAACGGTTCTTGAGTGTCGTTTACGATATTTTTTTACATTTTTTCAAACAAATCTTAAATTTTGCTCAATCTCAACAAATTTTTCCACTAGTTTGGAAAAATCCGAGTAATTTTTTATGTTGGAAGATCGCCATAAAGCCTCACAGTGTAGCCACAATTTGCAATTCAATTTTATATTTTATTCGTTGAAATAATTGAATGTTCGGATGTTATCATTTTTGACGATTTTTTAATCCAGTTGTTTCCATATAATTTTGATTAATTTTATTTTTTTATTTTTTATTTATCGTTAAATTACAATCTGTCAATTATTTTGGGTGATAATAAGTAATTGGGATGCCCAAATAATTGAGACTATGTTTTAAACCTAATTTGGTCGAATTAATATTTTCGATTTAAAGTATACGAAGCAGAAGATTGTCCCAAGAACATTTATCCAGACATCGGCAATTAAATAAGTTCCAATTCCGTTTCGTCCGAGCATAACCCACGAACGTCGTATGCCCTCTTTTGGTACGGTTGGCTTGGAGATTGAAAAAAAAAAAAAAAAAACTATACAAACAAACAGTTCAGCAGTATTAACGTATATTGTGTCCTGTAAAGAACGAATTTGAGATAAATGAGGACTTGATCTGTGCCGAAAGACTTTGTATGTGCAAAAGAGAGAGAGAAAGAGAGAGAGAGAAAGAGAGAGAGAGAGAGAGAGAGAAAGAGAGAGAGAGAGAGAAAACAATAAAAAAGAGAATGAGAATAAACTTTCTGTGATCTCACCCAAAGTCGTTTGTCGATACTTGACCTTTTATGGAAAAAACTTGAATCGAACATACAAGAATAATAAATATATATATATTTATATTGATAAAAAAAAAAAGTTTAATTACTGTTAAGGAAACGTGCATGTGATTATTAATGACAAGGTAATGAATAAATCATTTTTTTTCTTTCAATTATCAATGTATAGCGAAGAGAAAATATTTACAAATATGAATTTCTGATTGCTGTTTCAATTGGCACGAGTAAAAATATAAATAACTGTATTATTTGTTATTATCATTATTGTTGTTATTAAAAAATAAAAAATGGCAATTGATATAGAAATGACGAGATTGAAATGTCCAATATTTCGATAATTTACGACTCTCCTGTCGTCACTCTTTTTCTTTTTTTTTTTTTTTTTTTGCTACTTTCTTTCTGTTCTTTCGTTCGTTCGTTCGTTCCTTCGTTGATTCTCGGGATTTCCGCAACGAGCGCCCGCGGCTCGCGTAACGACGCAAATCCCTATCGGGCTCTTGCCCAAGTCCGTTCACTTCTCTTGGCTGCGAATTGAAGAAGTGCGCGAATCAAATGACGCTGCGTCGACGACCGCGACGACGCAGTTCTCTTTTTTTAAATTGCATTCTTGACACGTGCGTTGTAATTTGTCATTATTATCCAATAATGAGAGTAATAAAGTAATCAGAGGATTCGTCGAGGTTTATTGACTCAGATTCGAGGCACAAAATTGTCAATATTTCGCTATTGCACTTTTTTCATGCTTCTTCTTCATTAATCTCTTTTTTGTTGTTGTTTCTCTTGTTCTTCGGATTAAACCTTTATTTTGGTGCTGATGCTCCGCGACGCAGCTTTATCAAACGCGTTCTCGGTCCCGTCGTTTTCCAAGCTCCCTTTTTTATTTTCTTTATGGACACGAGAGCGAGCGAGAAAGGATCCTGCTTTAATAAAGAAGCAGGTTTTTTTATTTATTTCTTTACGATTCGAGTCGCTCTCGAAACGGGCTCCTTCACCCAATCCTTCGGACACGCCCAACGAAAACGTCCCTCTCGGTCCTTTACTCTCGTCCTTCTTTTCGTCAACATCTTGCTCTCTTTCGCTTTTTACCTCCTTCAAACGAGATATCTCGTCGTTACATATATGTCTGTAGTTATACTTTTTTTTCTTCATCTCTCTCTCTCTCTCTCTCCACTTCGGCGAACTCGTTACCGCTTCATCGACCATACAACGAGCACCAGAGAATCCCAATTCCGAAGTCCTCATCTTCGTGATGAAGAAGCTGTTGCTTAATTGCTATTACGAATTCCCTTGTAATTTTTATTTTACACTGGGAGAAAGATGCAAAAAAATTAAGAAAGAAAAAAAACGAGAGAGGGAGATGCAGACAGACAGGCAGGAAAGAGAGAGAGAGAGAAAGGGAGAGACGAGTCCCAAAATTCCATTCCAATAGTTCCAAGTCCATAAAAGAGTGATCCCTCTCTTTACCTTCCCCTCGGTACGGCGAAAAAACCGCGAGGAGATAAAAAGAAGGGGGGCTTTCCAGACGCCTCGATCAGAAAGAGGAACGACCTCGTATAAGAATGTAAGAAAGAAAGAAAGAAAGAAAGAGAGAGAAAGAAAAGCAAAGCGAAAAAGAGAGTCGGGATGCGTTGAATGTTACGAAGAAAACTGGACAATACCCTCGTCCTTTTTCCTCTCGAGCTCGATCGTATCCCAACGCCTGAGGAATCAAGCGGGACAGAAATTGGCGAACAATCCTAGGAGCCAGAAAAATAAAAATAAAATAAAAAAAAAGGTGAACGTGAAAGAGAAGAAAAGAGTGAGAGTGGGATAGAAAAGGAAAGGAGGGAAGAGGGCGCAAGAGAAAATATTCTGGACGCGACGTAGCTCGAGACAGGGGCCTCGCAATCACCGTTTGAATCTCTGCCAACGACGTTCAACTTCCATCTTTATACACCAGCCAGTAAAAGCAACCAGTATGTTTCCCTTTCGTGAATTACGCACACACTCACCATATATTCCATTTAAACTACACACAACCCAATATCCTCCCCAAAACTCTCATCCCTCATTTCTCAACTCGCGAGTTTCGTTATTTCCTCAATATCTTCACGAGCCACCACCCCACACATCCATTGTTCAGTTTCTTTGGATTTTTAACTTTAAGAAAGCTCCACGAAAATGGACAAAAAAATCATCCAACGATCTTTCCACCATCTCTTATCATTTTCGCCTGAAAAATCTTTGCTGAATTTCCAATCGTTATCAAAAACAAGCGCTCGTCCATTCTTTGGCCTTGAAAAGAAAGGTTCCATTGATTTTTTTACCAAAAACATATTTGTGGCTCCAGGATCCGAAATTTTGGCAATTTCTATGTTTTCATGGTTGAAGAAGGATTTTAATGGAATTCGGAGCTTGACAAATCGACATTAACACCCAAAAGTCGTCACGTACACCCTCAGGCAATTTTGTGTTGATTTTATTTCATTTTATCCAAAGGCAGAAGATCAGGGTGGGAAAAGGTAAAGAATCACTGGTTCTAATGACCGATTTAAGTTGACGGATAATGCGCCCAGGGTTATCCGGTCTAGACGGCATTAAAAGCCATGTACGAAGCACAAATGACTCAAGATCGTTATTATGTATTATCGTAATGTATGCGAAAGAGGAGGCAAAAGAGAAAGAGAGAGAGAGAGAGAGGCAAAAGATTTTTCTGCAGCAAATACAGGGTGGAAAAAGCATAGAGAAAATGTATAATATGAATGAAAGTGTATTTAAGGGCGAGGGGAAAATCGAGAGGATGGAGAGAACATTGGGATGTTGTAGAAGAAGTTTCATAGCTGAGTATTGTCGAGGAAAAAGTACATTTTCGTTTGAAATATTAAATTCGCATTTTTTTTCACGTTACATTTATTTTTATTATTTTGCTGACATATTTTTTTATTATTTTTATGTATCTACACGTATATGTTTTTATATAAACGCAAAAAAAGGGGAAAAAAAAATACATTGCCAAACTGGCGTGAGATGATTGATTAGAACCCTCGACGCCTCATTCCTCGTCTCCTCTCCGGTAGATTTATCCTCCCGGTCCATCTTCGCTTTTTCTACATAAAATAAAAATCTTACGTACTCGAAGATTCGTGAGTGCGTGATTTTTTGCTTAAATATTCCAAACAAGAATATAAAATAGTAAAAAAAAAACTAAAAAAAAAAGAATAAAAAGAAACTTATTTATTTTACGAGTCCTTATTACAGGCCCGTAAAACTTTTCATCTCTTCTCAACCATAATTTACCCTCCGTTGTGAAGTTTATAAGAAAAAGAAAGAAAAAAATGAACAACCTCATGTTTGTATGTACCGTTTTGTCGATGTGCAGCCAAATCACCTGTTCGATTTTCGATTGTAAATTGCGTGACTCCGGAACATATAAACAAATCTTCTCCACTCAAAAAGCTCATTTTTTTTCTCATTCTGTTCTTCGTTTTCGCGCGTGTTGCTAACGACTCTTCGCACCGAAATTGCCGACTATTTTGAATAATAATCATAATAACAACACTAATAATAATAATAAAAATACCTTTTTGCCCAGTTAGCGAATTTTAATGCTGATAATTCTTATCGCGAGTATTTTCAAATTTTATTACCACTCGAATTATCGCTAAGCAGATCTTTATTTTTGTTTCAATATGCTCATTTTTTGAGACCACTTGTGTTTATGCTAATCCACAGGTTTTTTAAATGAACGGAATCGCATGATACCAGAGTTTGCTCAATTAAAAGAGATGCAATAAAAAAATATTAAAAAATAATTCAAAAAATCATATTGTGATCATTACGTCGTTTTCGTGTCGAAATTTTTTTTCTTTTTTTTTTTTTTTTTTTCGAAATATAATACGATTTTATACGATTCGTTTAAATTTTTGGTAATGTGTAATAAAAACTTCATATAATAATATGAATATCGAATTATTTAGAATCGTAAAAAATAGACAATAATACGACGATTTAATTGAATTTGACGTTTAATTCAACTTTTGCCATTTTTACATTTAATTATTAAAAAATTCGTAATTATTCAACCGAAAGAATAATTAAATTTCGTCTCAATTAATCGTTCGCGATGATTATTGGAAATATATTTATAAAAGCAATAGCAAGTGAATTAAGACAAAGATTTTTATTTTTTTTTCGTAGACCGATAGGAATAGAAATAAAAAGAGAGACAGAGCGAGACGGTCATTGGTTTGTTTACCAACGAGGCAAGTAAAAGATCGTTCACCTAGCGAGCAAAACGTCCGGTGATCACCTGCCAAGTCACGACGAGCCACCACCAGCAAAATTATTCTCTCTTTCTCTCGTAAACTCTCCGAGAGTGCCACTTCTCTATTATATGTCGTACTAACACCTTCATTCTTCCTTCTCCTCTCTCACTCTCCACGTTTTTTTTTTCTTCGCTCTCACCTTCATTCTATTTTTCCTTTGGCCTTGCTCTTCATCGCTTTTTTGCCCGAAGCTATTTAATTCTCTCTCTCGAGAGGCCAATGACGTTCTTGAACATTCCTACACAATTTATTCTTCTTTCTCTCTGCCTCTCGTGTCTTTCATTCGATTACAATCTTTTTTTTTTTTTTATAAATATAACAATTTTTCAAATTATTTAATTTTTTCGACTGACAAAATTTACTTTTCGAACATTTTGAAACAAATTGATTGTTCTCTTTCCCTCTTGTTCTTCCTTTTCGTTCAATTTTTTTACTTTTAATACGTACGAACATTTATTAGGATTTTTTTTTCATCAATTCATTTACCACGTTTTTCGATCTGTTTTCTTCGTCGATCTGATGTTCGAACACCCTTGAATCTGATTTTTTTTTTTTTAATTTACTTTTTCGTCTTCGTTCTCTCAGTCTCTTTTTTTTAATTCTAAAGTAAATTCTAAAGTAAAGTCGTGGCCATCGTGCCAAGCTCAATTTTTCTACCCCATCACAAGGGGAAAACAGAGATTCGATTTCTTCTTTTCTTGCTCTTCCCCCTCCTTCCTTTCGCTTTCTTTCCTCCTTTCGGTCCTTCGATTATTTTTTTTGTCCTTTCTCTCGATCCCTTTCAATCACGATAGCTCCCGACAATCGTGCCAGACGCAGGCCCCTCTCTGTAGCGCACTCATCCGCAATCAAATTGTCTACGAACCTCCGGGGAATCGATATCAAAGAACGAACATTGAATTCTCACGATGCTCCATTTTTTATTATTTTTATATACCTTTATTATTATTATTATTATTATTATTATTATTATTATTATTATTGTTATTGTTATTATTATTATTAATATTAATATTAGTTCGAATGATGAGATCTTGAATAAACTTATTAAGTGTCGATCGAAACGTCATGTGATCGAAATTTATTTCACGTAACAATCAACATAAACGGTTTTGGATTTGATAAATATTGACTTTGAAAGAGTCGAAAATATGTTGAGAGCTGTCAAAGTGATCAATTCTACGATGAATCTTTTTTTTATTTATACGTCTCAGAGTTGGACTCATTTTTTATAATAAATAATAAACAAAAAATTCTGTCAAAAATGACTTTTATATCTGGAGAGTAGAAAAAATTAAAATTCGATTACAGCTAAAAATGCTAATTGAAAGAAACTTTTGCCTGATTGGAATTGTTATTTTGAATGACAGAAAAATGCATTCATTCAAAAATCATTTGGTCTCTGACAATGAAATTCACAAAATAGAAGACAATAAAGATTTTATAATCATTTAGATTAAAAATTAATTTGAATTTGATTTTCAATAATTATTTTTTCGTACTCCAAAAGTATTAGAGAAATTAAAAAAAATTAAAAACACTCAGAAATTGATTTTGAACAGACTGTGTTTGGAATAAATTAATTTCGACATGGAAAAGCAAAGATTCATCTATTTTTTTCTGAATCACTTCGTTCCCACACTATTTTTCCTTCGACACGATTAAACATACGAACATCTCATATATATCGCGGTGTGTTTATCATCATTTTTATTACACGCATGTATGTGACGTCTTTGAAAGGAAAAAATGGGCAAAAAAAATATTCGCTTCCGTAATAAATATTATCTTAATAGTTCGAGACATACTAGCTACGGTTTAATGGTCTCTTGCTCCCCTTCACGTGCTGAATATAGACGAGCGTATACAACTGTTATACACAATCTTCGAACTGCTTGCATGGCATAAGATTATCGGTTACTTTTTTTTTTTTTATATCCTCGACACAAAAAATCAACTTGTTGGATAATTTTCTGGTCATTTGACTTGAAAAAAAATCACCCTCGATTGTCCCGATTAGGTTTTATACATTTTTTTTTTTTTTTTTCATTCGTTTTTAAAAATCGTTTTCCGGTTCGGAAGGATCTTTTCTAGCACAAAATTATTAACTTGCATAGAATCGTCGGAAATATTTTTCCGAACCAAACAGTGATTCGAGATTCAGTTCACCCTTAAAACGTTCTTCTACTCTTATCGAACTTATCAAATTTCGATTTTTTTCTCTGGTAAAAAAAAGACGTCAACTCGAGAAATTCTATAAAATTTTTTTTTTGGTCCTCGATTCGATTTCTTCGGGACTCGAATTGTAGGAATTTTCTTTACAATTTTCTAAATTCAATTCTCAATGTTGACGTTTGAATTAAAGTTGAGTTTAAATTCGGTCAAATGTCAATTAAAAATTCTACGTTTTTCTTTTCTTACCTGTGACCCTGAATAATGAAACTTTTTCAATCGAAATTGATTACTCTATTTTTTTTTTTTTTTTTTTTTTAAGACTCAACTTACCGACAGTAAGCTTTCTCCATTTTTTGCCACAGATTTTCACACTTTTTTGAAGATATCTGAGCGTAATAGTTGCGACGAAGCGTAAAATCGTAGAAATGGCGAAAGTCAGGGTGGCCGAGAGTTTTAAATAATTGAAGCATCCAGCACACACATGGCCCATCGTGTCACACATTATTCTATCAATACAGCACATATATCGAGTTTCACTTGTAACCTACTCCAGGCTCTTTCAGTTCTTTCACTACGATCTTACTATTACAACCATACTTATCACGCCACATAACTATAAAACACACGGAGCATAGTTGATACAGAGATAATGCTCTCGTCTCGTGTGTATTTATGATTTTTGTTTCTTTTTCTTTTTTTTTCTTTTTTCATGCCTATGCACGTGTGTGTGGCCACAGTTGCGCAATTTAATTCCAATTTAAAACGAGGGCGTGTTCAAATCGTTCAGATAAATTCCATAACTGTGTATAGATCGAGAAATATCATAAATTTTCATTAAACATTGATTTTGCCAAATTTAAAACAATTTCTTCAATTTCGAGAGTTTTTTTTCACAATATTTTCCACGTAATAGCATTTTTGGCGATGGAATATTTTGAATTGATTATTTCATTACGCACGCTTCAAACTCGCAGGTGCAGAATGAAATTCAATGACGTTTTCAGTAATTTTTCAATTTTAATTACTCATCGTACAAATTTATTCGGTTAAAATTAATTAAATTACAAATGTTGGTTACAATTTGACACGAGGAGTTTTTTTTGTAGAAAATGTTCAGTTATAAATTGTAAAAAATTCTGATTTGTTATTTTTGCTAAATTTTTATTGACGTCCCGTTTCAATATCGCCACGAAGAGCTCCTTCGTGTTAATTTTTCTGTAAAAAACTGATTGTAATCGATGGAACAATCGATTTTACAAATCTGGGCAAATGCACTACATTTTTCGTCGTTTTATTACAAATCAATCTTGTTACGTGTTTACATATCATTATTTATTTATTTCTTCATATTCATTCGTTTATAAATATATTTATTTAAATGTCATAGGGTCGGGAAATATTTTACAGATTTTTTTTTATTTTTTGATCGCTTTTTTTTTTTTTTGGTTTTACTGATTGCCAATAAAGTTAAAAATAACTTTGAAATATCGGAGTATTTTCATGAAAAAAATCGATGGTAATAATTATTTAAAGAATTATCGAATCGACACAATCACGTTTACAAATGCTTGCAATTTCGCGTACAATCTTTAACTGCAATCGCTCGTACTATTATTTACTGTTTTATGCAGCCAGTTTATATGTCTATAAGTGTATTTATTTATTTCATACATGAACGCGTAGTCGTACACGCGGTAATTGCTTTTGCGCCGCGTGCTCTTTAACTTCGCTATAGATCGATCGTCCCGTTCGATATTTCACCTCCGCAATATACCATTACCATTGTTTGCCCTAACCAATTTCCTTCTACGGAGTTTTACAGCATTTTCATTTTTTTTTCTTCCTCTTTCTCGACATCCCGTCTTTTTCACTTGTCTGCTTTTTTTTTTTTTTTCAAACTTGAATAACTTTCCCATGATGTATATATCAAATTATCTACATCCCATATCAGTTTTGCTTCGTAAGGCTCGACGCGAAATCGACGCCTTCTCGCGTCTCTATCTCGCGTCCGTGGCCTTTGGAATCGTATATTTGATAACTTTGATTTCAAAGTATGGCAAATCCCGTGAGAATTTTCATTCAAGTGCCAAATCTTTCATTCTCTCATGATATTATTGAACAGAAAAATCGTCCTCTTTGTGAAATTTCAAAATTAAAATCAATTTTTTTCATCGGTTTATTTAATACCGTTTTTTTTTTTTTTTTTTTTTTTTTTTCAAATTCTTATTATTTTTTTTGGTCTATTTGCATACGTTTTTGTGTGCATAGACATGCACCTGCGTCATGCAAAAAGCACTTGCGCCAATAACGATAGACAATATCGCTCTTTCGTTGATATTCTCTTATCGCGTGGACTCGCTGAGACCAGGCTTTAAAACCTTCCACATGTGGCTTCATGTATTAAACATTTTTATTGAAGAGGTCATAAACCTTATTACAAGCTGCTCCAGTTTTTATTAAGAATTATACATTTTTTTCAAACATTTTCACGCTTTTTTTCCTAATCACGAATAATCATAAGAATAACGACGATAATAATAACATTAGGAAATATTTTTCAAATGATTTTGTCTTGTTGGACTTTAATTGAGAATTTTTCATGGATTTTTTTCTCGCTGGACACTAATCCGGTCCCTGAACTTGTCTATCATCAGAGATTTTTAAATTCATATGCCCAATTGTCGAAAAACTTTTGAACAGGGGTCAAGGGAACGCTTGAACTTTGTACTTGAACCTGATTTTTTTTTCACTCGAATTTCGACCAATGGGAGTTTGATATTGAACTTTGGTCGAAGGTTAAATCTTCAATGAAGCTAAAGAACGCTGATAATTCTTTCGCGAATAGTCAATTACGAAAAACCCATCGGTTGAAATTTGGATGAAAAATAATAATAATAACAATAATAGTCCATTGAATACCTGGCGAGTATTAAAAATGAAAATTTCACGAACCAGAATTTTTATCAAAAATCTATCGAAAATGCTCTGCTGTTACATTTTGGTCACAAAATCAATGTTTCCTAGTGCAGTTAAGCGTGCATTACGATTAAAATATAAATGGGTGTCGAATCGTACAGATCTGCGGTCCCGATCGTCGCTAATCTCGTTCCACGATGATCCGACATCACGTACCAGCTGCGATGATTAATAATCGATCATCTAAAGGCGCCCCGAGCGATAAACATTAAATGCTGTCAATGTTCCAGTCGGACAAGTATATTTGATAAACATCACAACTCGATTTATCTGCAGAACCAAATCAAAACGGCATATATATATAATAAATCTCGTTGGCCCACCTTGGGTGATGTCAATGAACGAGGAATTCGTTATTGCCGGAATCGGATCGCGATAAATCATCGAAATACCTCTTCGATTAAATATTTAGAGATTTCGACTTTTCATTTGAACAAAAAAAAAAATAAACTAGGAACTGGTGTGTCAAATGCACGCAAAGAAATGTTTGTTTTTCGCCAAAGTATTGAACGAAAAGTTTTGGAATGCGAATCTGCATCACTGGATTTTGCATTTCTCTGGATTTTATGCAAACACAAAATTTTAGATTGTCTTTTTAGGAGAGAGAAGAAGGGACATGTGTTTTGGCAGAAGAGAAAGCTCACGATCCTCGTGTAAAAAAAAAAAGCTTTATAACCCGTTGTAAGGCAATTTTTTGTCAGGTCTTTTTAGTATTTTTACGAAAATGAAAATTTTCATATATTTTTGAAGATTCTAAAGGTATATTTGACTTCTGAATCATAAATTTTGATACGGCCTGTATAATATGCTCTAGAGAAAGAGAACTTCGCTCCCGGACGGGGGAGTCTCTCGAGAGCTAGTGTCTCTCCACATGAGAATGCGGCTGTGCCTAGTGCTCTGAGCGATCGAGCGTAGCTCATGTGCACTGCGCCAAGAAAATCGAGAATTCAAGAAAGAGAGAGAGAGAGAGAGAGAGAAAGAACGATAAGCTCGATGTACTAGTCGAAGGTGCACATGTGATAGGCTTTCGCTGGCTGGCAAGTTCCAAGGTTGCCAACCAGGAAAAGCCGGACTACACTCTATACATATATAAAATAAATGATATACACATACTTGCTCATATATAAGTACACTTACATATGATGAAATTTACTACTGCAGAAATCTCTGGCTATTCTTCGTTTTTTTTTGTCCCAAGAGGCCTCGACGAGTGAGGGAGCATAGACGTCCCCCGGTTTGGCTCGACGCCAGTGAAACTACCAGACGTTAGTCATCCCTGTAGATTCGTCGTTGGGATGCGAGTGAAAGAGAGAAGTGGCCAAAACACTAAAACACAGTAGTAACTGGCATTAAACGAGAAGCTTTCATTTTGACAGTGAATGGCATATGTGAATAGTTGGTTGAAAAAAAAATGGGGAATTAATGTGTGAGAGTAGTCAGCTATGGAAAAAAAAAAAAAAATGTTACGTACAAAGGAAACTGAGGGAAAAGCAAGGAAAAAAAATTATCAGGAGAGAGAAAAAATACTCGAGCAAATTTAACGATACAATCTTGCTAATAAAAGGGGTCGCGTAATTCTTACTTTTCGCCTATTTCGGTAACAAGCGTGTAATTAAATAATATCCACGATAGCGAGTTTCACACTTTCACTATTTATTCTCTGTAATTGTCCATTTTTGATGGATCGCTCGTAACGGAATGTCTTTGCGATTGAAATCTTGACTTGGATTTCGTGCAACTAATTATACAATTTCGATAATGAAGGTTTTATTGAATTTTTATAGAAGAGAGAGAGACAAAAAGTTCTCTAATTGAACACGCGTTGCGTAATTAACGTCGCAAGAATCCTGGCTTCTGCGATTAATCGATAGAGGTCAAAATCTGGGGATAACACGAAAGGCCTTCGTTCTTTTGGTCGAATTTTTTGTCTCTTGCAAACTTATTAAACTTCTCTTCTTTCTCCCTCTTTTATTTGACGATGATGCTGAATGCTATCTCGCGAACGCCCCCGGGGCGGCCTTTGTAATCGGAGCTCATCCGGTTTCGTAACGGACCGTTACTTTACACACACACACACATATATATATATATATATATATATATGTTTTAATTCTCTCGTTAAAATTGCTCTCCTCAAGGAGCAGTGAATGAGAAGAATCTCAACACATTACGTTAACATTACATTTATCGTCTTGTTCGCCCGCAAGAAAGTTCCTTAGGGTCGAGTCTCAATCTTGTCTCCTTTCGTGCCTTTTGATAAACGAGATTTAAAGAAACAGAGAAAGAAAGAAAGAAAGAGAGAGAGGGGGGGGGGTGGAGGGAGAGAAAGTGCAAACGAAAGACTTTGAACTGCCCGAAAACCGTAATTCAAGTTCTTTTTTTCAACAATATTTTTATTTTTGTTTTTTCTTTCGTTTTCTTCGTAAAGATAACGTTCGAATCTACGATACACATTCAAGCCAATAAGTTATTTTGCGATCTGTAGAACGTTGAACCCACATTCGGTTTACTGATAATTAGAACGAAAATCGAAAGAAAAAAAAAAACACAATTTTGACAAGTTGGACGATTCGTGATCCTTGTAAGCTCTCGTATCGTTGCCAATAAGGATAAAACATACGACGATGGGTCGCCTGACCTTTTTAATTCCATATATCTATTTTCCCATAAAAACTTACGATCTTGCACCAAAATCCTGCAGTCTATAATTTCATCGTTATTTATTACGATGCCAAATTCATAAACGATCGCGGTCGTATTATAAAAAAATTGAATAAACAACGAAACTGAAATTTCCAGTAGTTTAAATATTTGCATATCGCTTTCTCATTATTTTTACCTGTTCTCCGTACTTCCTGGAAGAGAAAGCGTCTCAATATCGCGGTTATCTATCGTATCGAGCATAATTTAGATCTAGAAAAGAAACAATTATCGTAAAAAATATTTTCACTTGTGAAATAAAAATGATTGATAAAAAAAAAAAAGGAAAAACATAATTTCGTCGAAATAAACTTCTTCTAGCGACTCCCAACTAAAAATCTAAAACGTTTCGCGAACCCCCCCAGTCCAAAAGATCGATATTGATAAGTCCACTGACGTTTGCTGCGCATATGTATACAGGACGTTAGCCCGCTGGGAAACCTCTCCTGGGAAAGTTATGATAAGCACTGCTCCTACACCGCGATTTTCAAACTCTCGAGATAACCGTACGACACTCTGACATTCTGTCTTCAGAACTATGTGCTCTAATCGATGTTGGATTGACAGTTCGTCGTGCGGGTTTGAAAATTCGCATTACGTGCCTCAACTCTTGTGTCTCTCCTGTCTGCTCGCTCGGAACTAATGATTATCACGAATATATAGAATGTGTACCCGGTGAATGAGGGAATCAGCAAGTGCCCATAGACGCCTCAGACCGTCGATAGTCTAATGAGGCCGGACGACGACCAATTAACCGCTCTTCTATATCCACTTTAGCTCCTGCCCTCTCACTATCTCGCCAAGCAAAATTCTGATAAAACTATGACATTCATCGTGATCGTACCTAATCCCGTTTAAATATTCAAAAATAATAATAAAACCCTATCTTTTTTCAAGATATATTTACAAAAGAATTGTCAATTCCTCAAAGATCTACAATCAAGAATTTGAATTACGAAATTTCTATCAAGAAAGGAAGTCTCAACGCAACCATCGTTCACACTGAGAAACTCTTGCGTGTGGGACAGACATTCCGAAAATTTGATAAACGCTAGCGATAGGAGTATCTCGTGGTTCGTAGGATTCCGATACTTGTCTTTTGTCAAACTTTTGTGACAGTACAGTTCACGTACTCACGACCATTCATTCACCCTGAGAAAAAAAAATTCGTTGGACCAACAAAATTCATTTTGTTTGACGAAAATCTGGTCAATTCAACTTTTTTTTTTGTTTTTTGTTTGAATTTTTTTTCAACACTCCTGAATTCTGAATCCTTTGAAACTTGGCACACATTTTATTCGATACTTCGCGAGAAGCAATTCTCACATTTTGATCCGCGATCTCCTCTGCCAATTCGGTAACAAATTTATTTATTGGAGCTATGATGTCAAGATTTTTTCAAAAAACTTCATCGGTGACCAGGATTATTAATTGATTAATAACTTACAAATAATTCCTCCCAAATGTCCCAAAATCTTGCAAGCAATTTTTTTAATTGTAATCATTATAGTTGTACAGCAAAGTTTCAAAATCTTTCCTTTTTAAAGTCACGATACTTTCTGTGATATTTCGTTATTTGCAAATTTGAGTCGAAAGTTCTCTTCATTTTGATGTAACGACACAACATTCTAAATTTTTGTTTAAAATATTCTGTGACATATGTGTGACTGCGAATTTCGAAATTGGAATAGTATATTTACGAGGAATCTGTCAGACTCTGAATTTCCTTGGGCTGCTTAGAATTTGACGTACAGATTTTCACATGATAAACCGATGGAAAGGACGATGGGAATCTGCGTAAGAGAAAAATAGCTGCAAGCAGAGCTAAGTGTTTCATCGTGTTCCTTCCGCCTTCTTTTTTTGTAACTCAACGTAAATATAGATGTGTATTATATACAACAAGGGGTAAAGAGTTTGTTTGATCTAGCAGAAGATTTCAGGGGCGAGGAAATGACGCGTGCTCATGAGAGAAGAAGGAAATAGAAAGATGAACAGGAACGACTCTAACCTACATCAATAAATTTGTCTTGCCAGTAGAGAAAAATGAGCGTGACTCAATTCTGACACTCCGCGACTCCGAGACTTTTATATTCCTTCTCTCTTAAAACATCTTACGCTTGCGATCTCTGTTTTCAATATATACTTATTTATTTTTATATTATTTTTTACTACTTTTCTTTCACGATTATTTTTTCGGTGCTTGTAATTCTTCTTCCTCCCACTTTGATACGGACGTGCGCTACCGATTCCGAATATATCTCAAGGCTTCCAGTCAATCTTTCTCACTCTCCTCCCCTCTCGCTTTCTCTTTCCACTTTACCATCGCTATTATCTTGCCTCTTTTTATAATTCTTTTTTTCTCCTATCTTTCGACGCGGGTGTGCTTGACTTATTCCGAATATATCCCACCGCTCGCCTCAACTAACTCTCTTCTTTTCTCTCTTTCTCTCTTTTCTCTTCCTTGGGGTCCTAATAGACATGTATACGTTGATAAACCACGACGTTTTCGCTCGTGGCTGTCATCGATCGGAAATAGAAAAGTCCACGGAGATGCAGAGACTGAAAAAGAGACAAATAGAACGACGGAGTGTGGTGTTAACGAACTCAACTAACGAGTGAAAGACCGCTAGACGAAGACAACTCTATCGGCCATCCATAAAATATATACTTTATCACCTTTCATTGAAATATCGTACATTTCACCTTCCCGCCAAATTAATCTGCCAGAAGTCAACCATTCGTCGCCATTGAACTCTACATTTTTTTTCGCACTAACATCGAACACCATTCTTTCACATTTTCGACATTTTGACCACAAGAATGCCGTTTACAAGCATATGTTAATTGAAAAGGATCCTCCGATCCTTCGCTAACTTGACAAAACTTAATTCTTACGGTTCGAGTGCAAATTTTTCTGCTTTCAAAAAAAAAAAAGAAAAAAAAAACATTGAATGATGAACGAGAATTCAAAATGACGATAACGGTTCTCGATGTTTTTCGGTTCATAGGTCTCTCCAAGTTTTTGAAGACCATGGAGAAAAACATTCCGACATTCTGAAGGCTCAACGCACCGCTGGCGGTTCTGGTCTTGGTGGACCATTGCGTTATCCTGACTCGATTATTCTCTGGCTTCGTTGCGATCAGGTATGAGCTATTTTTTTTTTTTATCCCTGACCACTATCTTGCTTTTTAATATTCACGATTTTTTTTTCCTTTCGTTCCTTGTACAGCGATCAATAAATCGTACGATTTTGAAGTTTACACGCTTCGAATGCAACGAAATTTCTTTCATTAATAGTATTGCTCAAGATTTAACGCAAAATCAGTCCGCGAAATAAATGGTTCAACTTTTTTTTTTCATGCAAAATCAGCAGCAAAGTCTAGAACTCAAAGAATTCTTTAATTCCTAGTTTTCCAAATGCTTGAACTTCGATAACGGAAAATTGACAATTATTTTCTTTTTGCACAAATTCGCATTTTGATTATTTTCTCAAACTTCAAATTTACGATGAAAAGTGATAATTTCTTTTTCCAACAATAATCGTACCACGTCTTCGTGTTTTTTTTTCTGTTTCTGTTTCCCCAAATTTTCAATATTCATAAAAATGTCATATAAATTAAGGTTTTTTGGTAGAAATTCTTATTTCAAGAAGAAATTTCTCGAAATAGTTTGAAATATGAAAACTTTCTGCCTGATAGGATTTTTGAAAAGTACTAATTTAACGAAGTATTATTAAATATGATTAAAAGATATGAATTTAAATGCAACTAAATAATGAAAGATTGGCTGAAATGGTTGGATAACCCGGTTCTTTGAATCTGAAGCGTTTAAACGTCGAGAAAGAAGAAAGAGATTGTTAAAAAGAAAGAAGGAAACTGTTGCAGCTCAAAGATTACAGTATCTCGTACCGCCAGGTTGAATCAGGTTGAGAATTCTCGTACAAATACACATGCGAGACACGCACGTACATACACAAACACACATTAATCGTGTATGAAACGAAGGAATTTAGAATTTTTCACTCGGTCGTCCGCATCGGCGATAAAACTCGTTCAGGCTTCGGTCAAAAGTGAGAGGCTGATCCGATTTACTTTTCCCGTTATACATTCAAACTTCGACTACCTTTATATAAATGTGCGATATACAACGACCACTGCTAAAACTCGGAAGGACGCGTGTACCAAAACCATTAACATTTAAAACAACTCGTCGTCCCACGTCCTTTTGACACTTTTTTTTTTTTTCGAAGCTTATACATTTTGCCAACATGCCAATTGAAACCAACCATAAAAATCGTCTGCTAAACTCCCACCAAAAAAAAAAAAAAAAAAAAACTAAGCCTCGTTATGAATTTCACATATTTTTACATCACTTTTTACACTCCAATCATTTTTTCAAGTGTCGCTAATTCCAACGATTCTCAAATAACGAACAATTATTTTTCACAATATTTGAACTATTGTTTTTTTAATAAATATAATATATCGATATTCATTCACGTCATCAATTTTCACATCGTTTCAACATAGTTAACACTTATGGTCTCAACAAATATTTGATTTCTCGATGATTATTCAATCAGTCTTTTTTTCGGTAAACAATTTTTTTTTTTTTTAACTAAAATAGAATATTTCCGATATTTCAGACCTTTGAAAAGTTCATTTTTAAATTTATTCTCAAATTATTGTTTTAACATATTCAGATTTTTAGATTTTACAGAAAAATTTCATTTTTCGATCAGAATATTAAAAAATTTCAGAGATATCGAAATTGTTCGGATAATTGGATCGTTAATTAATCAATTTAACGAATTACATCAATTTCTTCCATTTTTTTGTCTTTCTCTGCTGTAATATTTGATAATTCTTTATAAGTTTCTATGGTGGATATTTTTCGATTTATCGATTTTCATGGAAACAATAAATAAATTAATTAATTTTGTGGCATTTAATTCTCTCTGTTTATTCTTACGAATTTGACTCATTTATTATTTCCAATGAAATCTGTACTTGAAATAAATATTCATCCGGAAATAAGGAAAAATGGGGCTTGCGTGATTTTTGTGGAATACTTTGAATACTCGTAGCTCGAAATAATAATTACGCAATCGATCGACCAGGACATGGCGGTTCAATGATCGACGATCGTTTAAACGACTCTCGGGCACCACGTGTATGTCTGTTCTCTCTCTCCGATCCGTACCAAGGTCACGAGATTCCCGCGGCCGCAAGATATTCCATCTTGTCACTTTGTCCTTCCCATTACTTTTCTACGACTACTTTTTTATTCGTCTCTACATTTTTTTTATTGCGCTCTCTCTCTCTCTCTCTGTCTCTCTTTCTCTATCTCTTCGTCGACAATTCGCGACAGCTTTGCAAACAATTTTATTTCGCGAATTCTATTTTTAATCTCTGTTGCCAATTGGCAACATAATAAATAGAGATGACTCTTAAAATATTAAACTCTGTTTATATACACTATCGTTTACAAAATTTGAAAACACGCCTCTGTTCTTTTTATAATTTATACGACACTTTTTTTTATCTTTTTTTTTTTATCTTAAATCAACTAAAAAATTGAACACGTAATTAATTACAAGTAATGACACATTTCACAGTTATTCAATTATTATCCAATAAATTTTATTAAATAAAATTCAAACATTGAATTTTATTTTTTATTTATTTTTATCCCAATAGCAGTTTTCAATATTAACCCTCCGTGCTGTCCTTTTAAAAACGTACGTCCAGTCGTTCGTGATTATTTTGGAGCATGCATTGATTGATAGTTTTTTTTTCTCTTTTTTTTTTCAATTGAAACGTCAAAATTACGAAACGTCATGAAAATTCGAAAATTATCATTGCATTAGGTCGGATGATAAGTAACTTTTTTGTTGACGAAGAAAATTGAACCATAGATCGTAGGAATGTTGGATCGAGAATCGATGCATTACTTGAGAGGGTAAACATTCTTAAATAAGAGAAATGTCACTGTTTTTTTTTTTTTCTTTTTTTTGAACATAAATTATTTAATTTTGAATTCTTCGTATAGGAAAAGGTTTATTTCACATTATTTGAGAGATTTTTTGGTAACGAACACATTGCTGGGATTAAGAAAAGTATTTGGAGTGATTCTTTTTTGTTGCAGACATGAATTTTTATTTTTTTTTCTCAAAGAATGGAATTCGATTGTTTATAAGAGTCTAGATTTTTCAATTCATTTAAAATTGAAATATTTTCATATTTTTAAACTTTTGAATTTTTTAAAATTGAACAACTGTCAAATTTTTGAGATATTAAACACAAATTTCTGAATAATTCAACGTCTTATAAATTCCTTATAAAAAATAAAAAAAAAAAAAAAAAGAAAAATAGTCCAATTCAAACAAATGATCAAATATTTTCTCTAATGATTATAAATAGGGAAAAAAAAGGATTTTCCTCAATCTTTTATTTACTTTTTAAAGTTGTGCGTGCTTCAAGTAATTGTATCGTGGCCTTCAATACCAACGGCTGTCGATAGCGATCACGGTGTTAGGCTTTTTTAAAAATATATTTTCATATTTGCATGCGACTGTATAAACAATAAATAAAAAGTGTTTATTCAATAACGACGTTTGTAAATGTTGAAAAAAAAGTGTATTTAGAAGATGAAGAAAGAAATGAAATTATTTTTAACTTTGAATTTTCGTTTCAACTAGATCGGAGCTTAACTATGTTAAAATACGAGATAGATTCGAGTTCGCGGAAGTGATTTGCGAGGGATCGCGGGCGTTAACGATCACGGTGTGCTTTTTCTCGATCTTTGTATTTAGCTGTTTGTTTCTATGTGTATTCGCGTATATATATGTGATTTCTTGTGCTTTGGAGAAATGGGTCGGATTAAAATAAAATCACGTGGAGTGTACATAATCTGTAATAGGTTCGAGAGACGCCCACGCATTGGAGCAACACTCGACCCCTCGTTTCTAAGACACGCCGACTAGAGCGCCTAGATTTGCCGCATTTTTTTTTCTTTTTCTCTTTCTCTCCCTTTCTTTCTGTTGAAATGTTCCTCGGACTCATTGGCAGCGTAATTCAGAACGGAAGAGCGTTGTTTAGTAGCGACACAGAACACGAGAAACGAACGTCTGCGCGAATTAATGGTAATGCTCTTTTTCCCATTATAGTCCGACCCATGGGCCCGAAAAACGCGACAACAAAAAGAGCGAAAAAATAGCCTCTCGCACCCCCAACTCTGCGGTGAATAATAACCACCACCAATCCAACGATTTATCGTCTTTGAAAACGAAAATTTGGCGACGAGCGAAAACACATAAAAAATATATTAAGAAAAACGATCAACGAAAATCAAAAATGAAATTTTTCAACGAGATATCGTGAAATTATGTCCAATCACACTGACACACACGCACATGAGACGCTCTCGTCTTCCAATGCCGCGAAAATCGCCTCTCGGGGTGGGCCACTAACACTTTTTATTTATTCGTACGTTTTCATTCGAATTTCTTCAACTTACTTTTTCGATGGACTCATTTATTAAGGGGAAATTAGTTTCGAAAGTTCTCTCTCTATCTTCCTCGATCACGTTTCAAACATTTTTCACCAAACATCGATTCCCATCGGATGAAAAATTTATTTTTAATTTTTCCTTCCCAACCTTTTTTTAAATTTTTTTTTAAATTTCTATTGTCCTTGCGTATATCATTCCAGACTTTTTTTTGAACTCATTCCATAACTTTAACCGCGCTTTACTCTTCTCGTTTTTTCTGCGAGACCCCACAAAGTTTTGTAAATATCCTTAAGGATTGGCTGCCGAATTCGTTTTTACGGTGAAAAAAATTCGTTTGAAGTCTATGAGAAAATATACTTCAAGAAATAACCATGGATTATCGTAACGGAGAATATTTGATGATCATAAAAAATAAAATACTCTTTATTCGTCATTAAAATTCGTAATTAATTATTAACCTCGTAATTATTACATAAAAGTCCGAATGGAAAAAACTGTATGACATACGGAGATGAGATTGCTTTTACAAACGAGAAACGAGAGAGAGAGAGAGAGAGAGAGAGAGAGAGAGAGAGAGAGAGAGAGAGAGAGAGAAATAGAACCATAAAAACGTTAAGGTGGGACATTTAAAAAGACGTTTTTTGCCTCTTTTTGCTCACGGTTATCGCGGCCGGTTGAACCGTGAGCACGACAGTCAAAGAACCATGAGATTTTATGGCCTTGAATGGCTCTTGACTCTTCTCTAACGTTTTACCGCTCACGGCATCGGCTCTGAATGAAATACCCCCATCAACGATTCCATTGGGTTCGAGAAATATATATCTCGTCTTAAGTCTTGTTATTTTTTTTCTTTTTCCTTTCTGAATAATTTTATTAATGTTATTTTAACTTTTTATTTATTTCGAAGATCAGCATTCGGAAAGAATAATATTCCACGGTCCCAGACACAGAGACGCGTGTTCGTCGCTCGTTGGATTTTAATTTCAGTCATATGACTATATTCGAAACGCTGACTTGAGGAATTTTTATTGTTGCTAGAATTTTTTTTCTCTACTCTCTCTCTTCTTCTCTCTTTCTCTCTCTTTCTCTCTTTCGTATCTTTAAAAAGAAATCAAAATGATGGAGATGCATGATTCGTGTTTTACCACTCACTCCTTTTGATAAATAACTCACACTCTTTGATTACATTTTTGTAATCTTTCGTTCTCAACTCTCTTCTTTATATTTATTTTTTGTAAAAAAAAAAAATATTTTTCTCCTTACTGTCAATTTTTTCTACTGATATCGCAATTTTCGATCATTTCGAAGCTCAAACTTCAAACATTTTTTTTTTGTTCATTTTCCCAGCATATTTCATCGAATTAACAACAAAAGATCGATCATCTCGGTAATGATTTTAGTCAAAGAACCGAGAAAATTCGATGGATCGTTAAAAAGAGATTTTTAGAAAGATTAAAACGCGTCGAACACTAATAACATATTTTATTAAAAAATTTAAATTTCATAGTCAGTTTGAAAAATCATGGGCAATAAATAACATCGATTTTTCGATATAATTCATTTCGATAAATTACAAACTGATTTTTCTAATCGCTCTTGGCCATCTAAGCATTTTTTCTTTTCGAGGCCTCGAACATTAGTGACGATTGGTTTTCTCTTTGTTCGCACTATTTTAACCGTCAGGCCGACGAGTTTTAACAAATTACAATTTTTTACACAGTATAAATATCGTTTTACCGGTCCAATTCGATCTTGGGACTCTCTACATTTTCCTAGGCTCAACTAGTTTCAGTCTCAACCTCTAAACTAGTTTATCCTTAAACCAATAAATTGGGCAAAATGAATTTTTTCTCATTATCTTCCAGGATAAACTAGTTTTTGTTGGGAATTATAAATGAAAAACAAGTTTTTCTTAATAATTAATCGAGAAGAACTATCATTTTCTAAAAATCATTCAGGCGAAACTAGTTTTTCCTAAAAGTTGTTTAGGAAAAACAAGTTTTGTTTTTTTTTTCCCAAAATCGGGATTAAATATGAAGGTTTTTATTTATATGTCTGTATAATGTTTACATTTATGACGTTAGATAACTCGCGAATTCTTTCTCTAAACTCTCGAAGCTTTTTTTCCCATTCGGCACTTGGAATTTACGGCCGAATTAGATATTGCGAACGTGGTATTAGAGAGTACGGGATCGCCTTGACCCAATGCTGAGGAAAAGAGAAATAGTCGCTTTAACAAGCTGCCATACGCGTTCAAACTCTTCGGGAGACTTTTTTTCATTTTTTTATTTTTTTTTTCGTTATCGTTGTAGGTGGTGGGAATATTTGTTGTACTCGAGATCCGGAGAAAGAGAGAAAGAGAGAGAGAGAGAGAGAGAGTACCGTGATCTGTAAAGGTTGCCTGAACTGTTACGAACCGTTACTACTTAAACGTTTACTCGATTCGCCTTTTTTTTGGTCTTGTAAACCAGATTTTATTCCCCACTCATTTCTCTTTCTCTCTCTTTCTCTCTTTCTCTCTCTCTCTCTCTCCCAACCAATGAGAAGGTTGAAAAAATGATTTCTCTATTATTTAAAAACGTGTGGTCCAAATATTCGTTAATTAATTTGAACTTTTGTCTATCGGACATAAAACGATGAAACACGGAATATATTAATAACACGCCACGACCATCATTTTGACTCTTAATGGTGAGTGCTTCGATGTTCTTCCTTTTTTTTTCACTTTATTAAACTAGCCAGACACACCTGCTGCTCGTTAAATCGCTAAAAAGTTTGCTTTTTATATTTATCCAATCTCGAATTTAGCGAATATTATCAATTTTTCATGACGAGGATCCAATCGAAAAAAAAGTTTTTTTTTTAATTTTTTTTTTTTTTATCGCAAATATTTAAACAATTGGTTATCCGAATATTTCGAGAAATTTTATTAATCAAAAAAAGTTTCATTTACAATTATAACGCTTTGCAATTTTTCTTTGCAGCGCTTCAAATCTTAGAGTCTTTATTATTATTATTATCATTATTATTATTAATTTCTTTTATTATTCTGGACGCGGAAACGTTGGACGAAAAATTGCTCCCTCGGGACAACACACTTGACAAATAGCTCCGAATTATTTTCAAACGGAGCTCCTTTCGCGCAGCTTTTTATTCAAGCTTCACTTGTATGTAGAGTTATACTCACACTGAAGAGATCAAGGATTTCATAATTTAGCACCTTGTCCAAAATTTACTCGTGAGTCGCCGCCGATCGGCCACACATACGCACCACGCAGTCCCAATAGATCGTGACCGAAGAAGTTTCACGTGAGTGCCTAACGTTGCCGCCAAATCCTCAAGGTTCACATAACCCGGAATCGAATATATATATATCTATATTATACTTGGAAAATAATATATGTGTATTCATTTTTTTTTGTTTTTTTTGTTTTATTTTTTTAAATAGCTCGCTGCTTGGGCCAATGACACCATTTTTCCAATAGAAATATTTCACATCTAAATTATTCGCACGACCGCGCGATCGCATATCCCCCCCCCCTCTCCCCCCCTGCAACCCCTTGAAATACCTAACAATTCTCTCGTTTAATTAATGTTTATTCACGCACGATTTTTCTATCCCGACCAAAATTAATGCTCCGTGAAACTGATAATGGTCTGAACTCTCGCTCAAATTATGTTTCTATTCCCGTTTTATTTAAACACAATGATAATAATTAATCGCCGATACTCCGGGTACAGAGCGATACGTGTGTTTTTTGTCATTTTCCTTTTTTTTTTCTTTATCATTTAATATTTGGCGCTTAGAATTTTTTGTCGGGCATCGCAACCAACGCTATTATTACCATCTTGAATTCTTAATTAGACGAATGAGTCAGACTAGCGAGAAATTAAATTTTATTTACACATATTGTAATTTCACATTAAGTTTCGACTTTTTTCTTTTTTACTTCTTCTTTTTTTCTTCTCGTGATCTCGATTCTTTCGATCGGAATAATCGAATAATATCAAACACCCCGTGAACAAATAACGAAATTTTTTTACTTGCTCGTGATCACTCCCGGTTCATTTACCTCCTTTCTTCGCAACTCTTCATTCGACCAGTGGAAATTTTTTTAAAATTATTCAGTTATTATCACTGAACAATTAACTCTGAAAGAACTTTTTTTCTTCATTTAACCAATCACACTAGTCCAATTGACGCAATCGCAATAATCTTCATCGATGTATTTATTCTTGACACCAACGTAAATGGCTCGTTGAAGAATCTGAATTTTTAACGAAACTATAAAACCTTAAAGGCCGTAAATCAACAATATGCAGTCTCATTCAATAATCCATCAATAAATCGAGAAAAAAATATCTCTCACCATCAAACAGCAAAAACGAAAACACAGTACAATTCTTCAACAACTAAAGCTGTCAATTTTATAGCGAATGATTTTTTTTTGCATATTATTAAAAACACAAAATTGTGCTAATCGAATGAAATTAGAAAAAAACAAAATTTACGATAAAAAATGTATTTCTTTCAGCGAAATACCAAATTTTTTGATAATTCGCAAGTAATTGACTTGTTAAATTTTCTTCATGGAGTCAAATCCTCCGAGAAAACGTTCGTAGAAACAACGAAAAAACAAACAAATAAATAAATAAATAAATAAATAAATAAATAAATAAATAAATAGATAAATAAATAAATAAATAGATAAAAAATCACATAACAGTTCACCGATTATAATTAGATACTAAAGATTAAAAAGATATACACACAGTTGATAGTTGAATCCAACACAGAGATTCGTATACACATACGATAAAGAAAATGGTAGTAAAAGTGAAAATTGCCATGAGCAATTTCAAGAGCTAAGTCGATGTGTATCGTAGTCCTTTATTTGATCTTTTTTCTCATACTCTTTTTTTTTTTTTTCGTTTCTTCTTTTACTGTCTGTTTAGTTACGGAGCGTATCCACTTTCTCGGCTGCAACCTTCGGCAGTGTCTCTCACGTGTTCTCCTTCTCCTTCACCTCCTCAAGTTAAACTTTTCAATGTACTTTGGTATGTGTTTTGCTCGTGTGAAGGCTCCACAAAACGTACTAGTATACGAGAAGTGTACGAGTTACGTGCTGTCCGGTCACGTACGTACAATAAACGCGCTTGTGTATTATGCGTTGGTGTATATAGTGACGTCTATGTATAAATATACATATATTATAACAGAAGCTCGTACTCCGTACTCTCTCGTAGTAATACACTTGGAGTTAGCGTGTGCAACGTCGAGTTATTTTTATGAATGACTCGCCAACTCTTTCTCTTTCATTCTTTCTGTCTCTCCTCTTCCGTAGGATGTATATTATTTTTTATTTCATACTTGCACACATATAAATATATAAATATAAATATATATCTATATATAAAAAATATGTTTTTACTTAGATGTATATATGTGTGTATGTGCGAATTTTATGTACAAACGAGTAACTCCAATCTCATATATAAAAACGATTGACAGTGTCGGTTTTGTTTCCGTCACTCATACTCCGAATTGATACACAGGAGAATACGCGCTTAATGTACTGGCTTTTTGACGAAAAATCGCATTTTTTTATATTCAATTAGAGTTTTATTCTCATTTATATTCATTGATATTATTTTAATATTGAATCTAACTGTTGGGACTTTTTTGTATTTTTACGAAATCAATGTACAAGCTTTTTGAAGGTTTTTTTTCGTATTTTCATTTATTGGAAGAGGATTATTTATTCGTTGGGAAGATTGTTTGGAAACGTTGAAATATTTCACTTGTCGAGTCAGTACTTGGTTCGGTGATTGTTTGGTCGTGGTTTAGCTCCTGTGTTGATCGCTGAGTAGGAGGCAGTTTTTTTATGGGGTTTTTTTTTCATGGTGCTAACAAACTGGGTTTAGAAGACGGCATTGATTTCCCACAGTTTCCTTCAGCTCTCATACAAATAAAGAAATTCTGAGATCGTTTATTTCTGGATGAAACGAATCAATAGATCAAATGAAATAAATGTTTTAATTGTATATCAATAAATGATGTAATTTGTTTAACATCGACACGAAATGACTCGTATAAAATCCGTTGACTACAATAGTTTAGTTGTGGCGGCTCAGTCGGTTGGGAGACCGCGAAATGTGACCGATGATTCGTGGTTTGTGGTCGGTGATAAAATACTGATAAGGACAGAGGCTGAGAGAAGTGGCATGCATGAATTTTTCATTCACCACCGAGTGGAAGAGACCTTGTCGAAATACGTTTCGCCGGATGTCCGAAGTGTTCTTTCATTTATTATGCCGTTGCCAATAACTTTACGCACGTTTTATCAAAGATCTTTTCTTTTTTTGTTTTTGTTTTTTTCTATTCGTAAACGAACGAATGGCATTCTCTAAGGTTGAGCGCCACACTAATTTCCATTTGTGATCACACGCGAAAAAGACTCTCACTCTTTTACCACTTGGCCCGATTCTTCGGTCACTTATGCTAATTTATTCTTATTTAATTAATACACCTACGATCTAAAAAGCTCCTTCGATTACTTAGCAAAAAAAAATGAAAAGAAAAGAAGAAAATATTGCTAAGAACCTCGAATTATATATTCAACATACTTCCGTCAATATTTTCGATCAAATATTGTCTTGAAATAGTAGGATTTACTCAATTTTTTTTATATACTCAAACGTAAAACCGTAAAACTATAAATCCTAACAGAGACTAAACTCTCACTCTCTTTTCAAATTGCCTTCTTCTTCGATCATTCAAACTGACGCGAATTCTTGAGTACGAACTTCGATCCCTCTCACTCACTCTCTCTCTCTCTCATTCAGAAAATTTTAATTCGTTTCGCTCTCTCGGGGAAGGGGAGGAGACAAATTCACATAACTCTCTCGACACCACCAGAGCGAACAGCATCAGTACCAGCCACGATTCATAGTACGGAGTAAAAGTCCGGCGGGGAAAGTGTCCGAACTGATTGGGATGGAAATTCGAGGCGTGTCCTAAATTCGTTAAATTTGCTGAGCAATTTTTTGTTGTTATAGTAACAAAAAAACTTGTTTCCTTTCATTCAAACATTCGAATAAATAAAAAAAAAAAAACGAATAAAATAATTTTATTTTCCAAATTTATGTCCACGCTAATGATTTTTTTGGGGAAATTCATATTCGCGCTAATTTTTTTCTCCGAAAACCTCTCAATACTTCGGTCACGAGAAATTTCGACCTCGTAGACCACAGCGTGGGTCTAACGGTGAAAAAAAAAGAATTGAAAAAAAAAAACGCGCGCAAAGTCAAACCGACGAAATCTTGAGCGTTTCGCACCTCGAGCCGAAGGCCGTCGACTCTCCATCTTGCTCCAGGGATCGTTTGCCAAACAATTTAACATCTGTTCCCTTCCGTTTCTTCTAATTACCATTCGTACTTTGAAACATCTTTTTTTTTCCTTCCGTGGCGAAATAATTTCCCCGTGGGATAACGAGGATCCCTCTGGCAAAGAACTTGCTACGTATATAGGAAACAAGGAAAAAATACGAAAAGTACAAAAAATTAGTACAAACGAGGAAACTGGTGGTGAAAAATTCATAAGTTCTTGCAGTTTTGTTGCGAAAGTATATTAAAAACAAAAAATAAAATATTTATTTATACTTTTACATGTGTTTAGAGTTTATAAAGAGTCCGAAACGCAGAGAGAAAGAGAGAGAGAGAAAGAAATGAGTATTTTCTAACGATCAGTTTATAATGGTATGCAGCGGATTGCCCCCCGGCTTTAGCTTCTTTTCTCTTTGTATCAGCAAAGCCAGTCAGCTCTATATTACTAATACCAGGTTAATACCTGTCGTCTTTGTATATATATATTTATGTGTATAAGTAAAATTCCTAACTCGAGGTCTGTTGAAACGGGGGGAATTGCAACGTTCTATAACAACTCGTTGTATATATTTATTATGCTCGAAGCCAAGTACCGATATAAACGAGCCCCCTTGCCCCTCCCCTTTCCCCTCGTACCGTAACTTTCTCCATTATTTTATATTATCGCGACTCCCTTCGCGCTTGTGTGCATTTACACGTGGCTCATTTATTTATGTTTATACACTTGGTTTTAATATATATATATATATATTTGCAAATACACTTGTAATAGAAAATTGGTCCATGCGCACGCTCGAAAAGTCTCTATTTCGTAAAGGACTTAACGTCGTTACGATCGCTTGGGAAAACACGATAACTGTTTACTTTTACGTATTCCATATTTCATTACGCACTTTTTCGTACGAAACATCGCGAATTACCAAATTTATGCAAAATCCTCTTGGGAAAAAAAACACATTTCGTCCCTTTACTCATTTCAAAGTTTCCAAATTCATTGAAACATTCCGCAAACGCAATTATTCAAGCTTACCTCACAGTTTAATTTGCATTTTGCCAGCGAAACTGTCAAGACAACTTTTTGTCAATAAATTTGTCACTGTAATTAACCGCGAAAGTAGACCGCCTTTTTCGCCTTCCGTTCTATGGGATTTCGGGTGTAGAAATTAGTAAAATTTATTCCTGTTGACTGTTGAAAAAAAATTCGAAATTTTCGTCATGCCATTGTCGAAAATTTTTTTTCAACGTCAAAATAGTTTATTAAATAATTGAATTTCTATCCAGTGATGAGCACGATTTTCGAGTAGGTATAAAAAAATAAATAAAAAATTCGCGTTTAATTCAATGTGATTGCTTAATTAAATTTACAATCACTTGATGAAAATGAATTTTGCGTGAGACTTCATTATTTTTACATTTACGATGACTGTTTTCGAAGAAAAGATCAAGTGTTCTGTATATAGCGGAGAAAAAAATATATATATCTATGTATAGCTATAGGAATAAGGACTCGTGGGATATTCCAAGCAGACGAAATGGCTCGTAGTAGGGAACAAAGTGTTAATGGACCACAGCCTTCCTTTGTTGGTTCTCATCGTATATGCTCGTGCAAATCGTCCGAATGTTAAGTCCTCCTGATGACCCCCGAGGGTCGTCAGGAGGACCTCTACCATAGAAGAGAAAAAAATGAAGAAAGAATAAGGCAAATACATAAGAAAGAAAGAGAAAGAAAGACAAAGAGAGAAACTCGAGGGTCATCTGTCTCTTAGAATGTCTGGTAGTTAATTAAAATGTGCTCGGCATCTGTTTGCGGTCCTGCAGCGCGAATTCGACGATGATGCATCTTTATATACACACCAAGATCATTCTCTCATTCATGTATCGTTGCCTTTTCCTTTTTCATTTATCTCCCAGTTGTGCTACAAAGTATATACATTTTTGCTAAAAGTGTCGATTAGTGCTCTTCGAAACTCAAGAACCACCACAATTTTTCAAAATTTCAATGCTTCCGAATTTTTTCGATTTATTCTGTTCATGAGTGTCGCTAGAGATTGAAAAAAAAAAACACCTGAAAATCCCACTTTTTTCTGGAGACTGGTGAAATTTCGAGAAAAACAAAAGTCACACCTTATCCTTTTGGAAAAAAGAAAAGAAAACGTATAACTTTTATTTCTCTCGAGAACTCAATTGTGTATGAGAAAAGTAACGACTGGAAAAATGCTCTCAATAAACGATGGGATTTTCGATCGTATATCCCAAAAAGGACAAACGAATAAAAATATAAGAAAAATGCATAATAAATCATTGAATACTTTCGTTTAAACTCAATTGAACAGTTTTTTTTTCTCAATGTTTTGTTTGGTTATTCAAATTTTGTTGTGCTGTCTTCGTGAAGATTTCGAAGACCGATTCTCATAAATAGCAGACGAAGCATAACGAAAGCCTTTGATGCGACTATGTTATCGATAAATAACAAGTATTCATCAAATAACGATGCTTACAAACTTTTGAGCGATAGTGTATGAATACAATCTTTTATTTGATATGAGAAAAATACGTGTGTATTAAAGGAGGACACTTGGTTGACATCTGTTGTCCTTATTATCCAACATATATGCATTTATGTGCCCAAGATACGATGTCGTCACTTCCTGTCCCTCGCCTTCCCTTCTGTTCCTTTTTTCTTCGATCTTTATACCCCCTTCCCTCCCTTTTTCCCTCCTCATTCTTCGATCTCTCCTTGGTCCTCTTGGTTTTTCTTGACATAAGAAAAATACAAATGGTTCCATGACGTTTTAACACACGATTGAAAACCATAATGAAATTTTTTTAAATTTCATTCTTCGATATAAAATACAATATCAAACAAAGAACAAAGTCTTTAAAAGAAAAACCCAACTTGAAGCAAACCAAAACGAATACAAATAAAGGTAAACAAACAGAAACAATGGTGAACACACACAAAAAAAAAACGCAAAACAAAGCAAAAGGTAACACGACCATTCCCCAGCCCTCAACTTTGACCCCCCAGCAGACAATTTTGAAGATTAATAAATTGAGGCAATTTGAAAAATTCATGCCTGACGTTATATTTTGACTGTGATATTATATCGCGTTAAAAAAAAAAGAATTTATAACCTCGTCTGCGATTTGCCTGATCGAGCATCATGGAAAAAGTGTGGACTAATAATTTTATGTAATTCGAGTGTCTCTCGAGTACGTATACACAGAAACGTGCTATCTTGAAGTTTATATGGTATTATAAAAGCGTACGGGAACCGAGATTCCGTGCTGTGGTTAACCTGTGAATGGGGTGACGCCTCCTCCTCCTTCCCCGAGCAATAGGTCAGGAGGATTCGTTCACGAGGGCATAAAAACTCGTCATTTTCAAGAATTTATTCATAACAGTTGCATTGTGTTTTGGAAGACACTTAGCGTTGATACAAATCACAAAAAACGTACAATTATTAATAACAATTCAAGATTCATTAATTTTTAATCATTATTTTTATTTTTTCGAATGCAAATGTTTTATTATTTCAAAAATGTGTTATAAGGAAATTTTAATTGAAATTTAACGAAATGAGCATTTAATCGATGGAATTTTGAAAAATGCAATGCTCGTCTTTTTCGAAATTAAAACGATCGTTTTGCACGGTTTCTTGTTAAAATTGTGATGACAAACTGATCATAAT
The DNA here is from genome assembly GCA_948107755.1 of Campoletis raptor. Classification (NCBI taxonomy): domain Eukaryota; kingdom Metazoa; phylum Arthropoda; class Insecta; order Hymenoptera; family Ichneumonidae; genus Campoletis; species Campoletis raptor. The sequence continues at coordinate 14,594,499 of OX403625.1, read as the reverse complement.
TTTTTAATAAGTGCATTTTTTATATTAATAAAAAAAAAAAAAAAAACGTAATTTTTTTTCTTTCCGTTTCGTTTTACTGGCGTTGAATTTATTTTCATTTCTGTCCACGCTTTTGAACTAAAGGCATCAAATTAATTTTTGCATTTGCAAATTTTCACGCGAATCTGGTTTCTGCGTTCGGCTCGTGAATTTGCGATTAATAAGAAATAAATTTAGCAGAGAAACGAATTTACCTCGTTGCTCGTTCGAGATATTTGTAGGAATTTTTTTTAGTTGCTCGTCGTTTTAGATGGCTTTATATTTTTTATTTTCTATTGAGATTTTTTTCGAATATTTCTCTCAATCCAGTTAGTGGAGAATGTTAAAAATGACAGCTCTTCAGTTTTTCATTATTCTTGGGTCAATAAATTTGATATTCGACGAAACTCCTTTCAGCAACTGGATTTTTATTTCCAACCGGTCGTAATAGTTGATTTAACATAAAATTTTGACAATGACGAAATTCTGAAGGTTTGAGGCCCACCATAAACGAGAGAAAAAAAAAAGAAACAAACGAAAAATCGTTTTTAATACTTTTGTATTCGAAAGAGGAAGAGATATACGAGGATTCTAAGATTTACTGTATGCCCCGAAGGATCTATCGTCGTTTCACCGCTAGTTTCCCTCGCATCTCGTTGTATGCAATACCTTTTTTATTGTTATTGTCCCTCAGGCTCGTCCGAAGCTGTTACGGGCAAGCTTTAGGGCATTACTCATGGCAACTGGACGTATGACTTTTACGTTTTGCCTCCAGACATCCGCTGTATGAAAATACATACAGGGCGTCCAAAAAGTTGAACTCATTTGTCGGCAGAGCCTTCATTTCAATAATTATGGAATTCTCTCAAAAAATGACGTTCAGCATTTTTCATAACGATCTATAGTCGATCAGAAATTAGCGAACAATCGAGATGAACTGATGAGTGCGAAGCTGTCACTTGTTTTGATCAAAATTTCAACTGATGGGTACATCGGGGCAAAAACTGGAAAAAATAATCTTTTACATTCCAAATTTTGGGATCTGTCTATCCTACGAACGAGGAACTCGACTTTTGCAACAGCCTGTTTCGATATGAAGTTACTATGTAAATTTATAACTTGTAAACCTTTCATGTATCGATGTTCCTGCTCCCTTTTGCTTTATATTCCACGACATATGTGCCCCTAAAACGAAATTTCCGAAAGAACGTCCTCCACGACTTCCGGTTATAGAAAATTCATTGTTTTTGAGGATTGGCACATTTGTCAAAGTGTGAGTATTCTCCATTTGAGTTTCTCTTCGGTCTCTTAGCTCGGATTTGGTGTACAATTATTCGTTTGAATTTATACTTGGCAGCACGGACAGAGCGAAGGAGGATCCGTGCGTTTCTCTTCTTTTCCTTTTCTCTTTTCTCCTCTTTCTCTCTTTCTCTCTCTCTCTCTGCGTTTTTCATTCTTTCGCACTCCCACTCGTCTCTACATCGTCAAAACAACACATTAGTGCATACAAGATTCTCGCACGTATTAACCTCCGCAAAATGCAGTCTCTGTACCAGCTCATCCCAGACGCCTTAGACATTTTCTCTACTCCTGCTCGTCTCAAATCTCTAATTCGCCCCCGTCTGCGTGTGTTATATATTTAGCGAAATGCTTCTGGAGTAGTTTGTAAGTGCTACCTTTTTCGACGTCCAATCCACTGCGAGCGTATTTTTAAATCCTCGAAAATTCATTTATTTTCCAAAGTTTACTGTTTTTTTTTTTAATATTTATTATTATTATTATTATTTTCAAAATTTCTTATATCGATGTTTCGGAAAATTTCCAATCTTTCGGAAGTCTCTTAAAAAAATGTTTTACTACTCTGAAATTTATAGTTGTGTATACACATGTATACTGAAAAAAAAAAATTGAAGAAAACTCCATTTTTGACAGTTACAGGTGTATGAAAATCTTTAATAGTCTGAAATTTGCTTGAAAACCGTCCCCTTGACTACAATTGTTTGAGAAACGACATTGTGCAATTCAGGGAATTGCAAATTACGTGTCTATCAAATCGATGATGTCTCAGACTGATCCTGATCTTGATTGAATTCCAAGAATCTTTCGTGTATTTAAAGAGACTCACACACTCGATGTTCTCATTGTACAAATCATCGTTTTTCTCTTTGATGCACGTTGATGGGATTAAATTATTACTGTATTTATAAATCCATGATTCAATATACGCACGATGAATTATACGTTTGAATGATTATACGAACGTAAATAATAAATTACAGTATAATGACTTAATTCGACAAAATATCTGACAGACATACGGATAAATATTTTCGACTGTGTATGTAATTTTCGTGCAAACCGTTTACATAGTAACGTGTTATTGCGAAATGTATTTTTTTTTGTTTGTTTTTTTTTTTGTTTTCACTTTTATTTCAAAGTGAAATGCCCCTTGCGATTTTGCCAACATCCTCCAAACATCTGCTGTTTCTGTCTCGCGACGATACACTCAACGCGTTTCTTTGGGTTTCAACGTTATTTTTTTACCCACCTCGACCATCTCTTTTCTCATTCTAGTGTGTCTCTGCGTTTTTTCCTTGTTCTTTCTTTTTCTCGATCTCTCTTTCTCTCTCTCTCTGTCTCTGTCTTTCTCGTATTTACACATCGAAAGATTCGTACGTGGTAACGTTTCGCACCCGGACACCAGCTTCTCGTGCAGAGCTCGGTGGTTTTCAGTCTCTGGCACGCACGGCATTTCCGGCAACGCGACTCCTCGCACAGACCGAGAGCATGCACGCGAATTATAAAATCGAATAACGTTGGAAGATAAAGTAAGAGAGATAAAATGAAGTCAATAGGGAGAAACGAATGAACATTTTAACGGAAAAGTTGAGGCCATTGGTCGTTTAATTAACGACCAGATTTTTAGCCAATTCTTTTTATTCATAAGCTATAACTTTTTCGTCTCGTAATTTCAATATTAGCGGATTGCAGTTTCATTTTTATTGCCTTTCTAAATATTTATGAGTCGGGGAACAATAAAACTTGTAATTGTTTACGAAAACTTTAAAAAAAAACTAATTTTAAGATAATTTTTCAACATTTCTGATTCATTGTTGGACAAAAAAGATTTCTTTCAAGAATGTTATAAAAAAAAAAAACTGATAAAAAAAACGTACTTCAGCATTTTATATGTCAAAAAAAAATGTTCTTCTGCTTCGAGATTCCCTAGATTGTAATTTTCGAAAACTTAAAAAGTCAGGTTTTTCGATTAAAACTTACTTGACGAAGAATTAAGGTAGTAGCTTGCCACAGTCACGTCAAAAGTTGACTTTGCGATTAATTTAAAGGGACTTGGATCCAACTTGTGGAATGATCTTAAAATTTTAGTTATTATATTATAAAGGAATCTAAAAACGTATAAATTTTCAGGAAAAATGTTAAACATTAAGTTCAAAGTTCGAGAAATTACTGAAACTAAACGGTAAACATTTGTGACATTTTTGGGCAAACTCCGGCATATGTTCTGCTGTAATTGGTCGTAAAAAAAAAAGAAAAACAATAAAAAGTTTCGGAGTTATTCCGAAAAATGTGAATCTGTGAAAAACTGTGCAATTTTTGATTGCCAAAATTTGAAATACAGAAAGCGGAATCCTCGTGAAATTTTGAACGTACTTTTATACGGTGTCCTGAATGTGTCCTTAAAATGAAAAAAATTTCAGTAGAAAAGGGCTTTATCGAGGCTACAACCTAAAGGAAGTGTTTGAAAAAAATATTTTGGTAGACTTAGTAAATGGCGTTGCTTTCACCCCAAAAAAATATTGTGTCAAGGTAAAAAAGGCTCGATAATCGTCCAGACAAAATGCACTGTAAAGGTGAAACAAAAAATGGAACAAGTGTGTGTGTGTGTAAGTGAAAAGGCGAGAAACATTCAAAGTTTCCTTATATTTTTTTTTCTCTTGTTCGGGGATCAGACGCCCCGCTCTGGGTCCTTCCTGGAAGTCGATAGAGCCCCCGCGAGAGAGAAAGGACAACACGCACACACAAGTGAAGATAAATTGGAGTTGAAAAGTCAGTTCGAGTGAGAGAACTAAGACGATGAGAAGTGCGAATTTCGTAGCTTTGTGGCCCTCATTTCTGAGCCTCTCTCTCTCATTCTCTCTCTTAATCTGCTTTTATTTCTCTCTTAGCAGTGCTCGCTGAGTTCTTCATGAGCCGTGTAGATTCGCGCACTTAAAGATCACAACAACGCCCTCTATGAGACAGAAACTGTACGATTTTTCTTCTGTCAAACATACCACTCGGTAAATGTCAACAAAACGCCATCTGTGTGTAGCAAAAGAGCTTCTGTATTATTCTCTTTTGCCTCGAAACTTCCATGAACCCCAGAAGTGTCTAAATTTCAACAAACTCGTCCGTCTCATTAAGAAAATAATTGAATAATTAATTTAAATTAATTCAGATAAAGGGACCGAATTAAACTCTAATACAAATCGAACGTTGAATTCTTTTGTTCTCGAATTCTTTGTCTCGATGTATTCTAAAGAAAATCGTAATAGAACCCAAACAATAGTTATTTGTATATATTTTTTTGTTCTGCGTATAATTCAACACAACACAGACTCCGAATTAGATAATCAGTAAATTCATCAATCCTGCGAAGAAGAGGGCGAAGATATATTCGCTGGAGGTCAAAACCATCAGAAAAGCTGCTTCGTCGCACAAAGTTATTCAAAGGGCAAATATAACCAGCAATTTTTTGGATAAAGTCCAGGCAAAAAATATGGAGCTTGAGAGAGGGGATAAATTCTGAAAATTCGCCGAAATATCTTCCACGACGAATATAATTGTGTAAATAGTGTGGAAACGATCAAGGGGCTAAGAAGAACGAGGGTTATGGCGTTTGCACATAATTGAGCAGTCCTACTATATCGAGTTACCGGACTAAAATAGCGGAGATGAGAAGGAAGAAAAGAAAAGGTAGAAGGCCTTAGAAACGAAAAAAAAATAAAAATAAAAACAAAATATAAGGACGCTTCAATACGTTGCTCGTTAGATCGTAAAGGAAAGAAAGCCTCTTCTGTCTTCTTTCGAGTTGGTAAATGTGCCGAAAAACTTGGCCGAATCCTAGGAAAGAGGCTCGCGGTCGTCCTCGACCAAAGAACCCTTTTTCACCTTTTTTTCATCTCCATCGTCCTCCTCCTTTTCTCCACTGGTCCTCTCTTTCATCTTTTTTATCTCTCGTTTTCATCATCCACAACACACCCCTTTTCTGCGAGGGCTACTCGATCCTTCTCTCACGTTCTTTTTTCTCTCTCTCTTTCTCTCTCTCCTCCTTCCATTCCTTTTCTCTCATCTCATTTAGGTTTTTATCGTTCGTTTCTTGCGTATGAATGTGTGAATAAAAAACTTTTTTCCCACGGCTCGCCTCCGCGGAACGTCCGCGCCGCTCGTCACTCAAAACCAGGCAATCGATTGTATACTTTCTCTTCTTCTTCCTCTTCTTCTTTTAATCCATTTCCATATATTCTCGATTGGAAAATTGCGAAAAAAAATAATACATATATCGTTGATTCATTTGTCGCGGATAATTTTTTATAGTATCCGATAATTCTCGTGTGTCATTAACTTTACGAAACATTTAATTTACGAGGGCTTCAAAAATTGCACGATTCTTGTTTCTCATATATATAAACCGTCGAATTGACTAATTATAAAATAAATTTAAGATAAAAAAACTTTTTCACCATCGACAGTTACGAGATTTCATCGAATAGATCGATTAATCGATACTTTTTAGTATCGTAATGACTCGTGTAAGATAATTATCTGGTTCCGGGTTTAGAAAAATCGATCGAAAATTCTTGGAATTAAAGATCGGGCTGCAACGATCGTAGATCCATTGTTAAGATGCAATATCACGAAAAAAAAACCCCAGGGGCAAAAAAAATGAGAAAAAAAAAAAAATTCGGAATATATACGCGGTCAGCAAATCTTGCCTCAGGATATTTGCTATGTTGCATTCCAGGATAAGTCCATCAAGAATGGCTGTGGCTCAATTCTACGTAGGCCCATCCTATTGTACATTCGCGAACGCATAATCGATGCCTTTCTCAAAATAAATCTTGACCTCCAGACAGGCTGAGCAGAGATCTTGCATGAATGATGATCTTTAGGCCAGTTGACAGCCTCGGCTGCGACGTGTTTTGTTTATACGCATTAAATATAATAATAATAACAAACAACAAAAAAAAAGAAAGAAAATTATACTAAACGTGATTGCTTCGTCACGATGCGTTGAAAGTCTGAACAAAAAATACCCATAAAAATATACCTCACGATTCATATGTGCGTGTATGAGTCTTTCCATGCCATTTAGTAAAACTCCTGGCAAATATTTATTCAATAAATGACAGATGAAAAATAAACATAGAAATATTTGAAACAAAAAAAAATCAAAAATCAATCGTTGTCAATGAAAATAATTTGACGTTATTTTCAAATTGTTTTTTTCGGCAGAATCCGAAATAGAGAGAAAATATATTTTTTTTTGTATTTGTAAGAATAAATTATTTTGAAGATTTATTTACGAAAGATAATCATGTATTTTCATATTTATTTTTTGGACTCACGTCCACGGTTCGAAGGAATGAAATATTTTTGTATAAACGATACAATTTTTTAAACAATTTGTATCAATTTTTTTATTTGAGATCGCAGAAATGATAAAATCTTGAATTTCGACATATTTTTTAAGCGGAATGACCTGTATATATAATTATATGTATAAAGAAGTGAGAAACCCCATCAATCGGACCGCGAAATCGATGAATCATCGCCATAATCACCCGAAACTTATTCATCTCGTTTCAGAGCTATGAGAACGATGAATCGTCGATATATCGCATGTTTATATACATCTCGCATTGCAAATAACGAGATGTGTCCATTGGGAGGTTTATTAGCGTTGAGAAAGAGTACAAATAATAATAAAAATAAAAAAATAAAAAACATGATGAATTAAAAATCATCTTAAGATATAAATTTACCAGTCAATTTAATTAGGACGTCGATTAAATTGCAATTAAAGAAATATACATTTAAATTATGGGGCGTTGTTCGTAAGGAATAATTTTTTATCCCCTTGTCATAGAGACTGACGATACAATAATTTTTCGAAAAATTGTCTCAAATAGATTTTTCGATATATCGTGAAGCGCGTGCGTATAAATTGTTAGAATGGAGATCGAATGAGGTCACGAAAAGTCGCACATGCGAATATTTCGTTACGTTCGAGTTAAACGTTTGTCGGTTTGTGCGAGTTCAAAACCTTGGCCTAATTTTATATTAACGGGTCACGTCCGATTATGCTTCAGACCTTCTAATACTCAAAGAAGTAAAAAAAAAAAAAAAAAAAAAACATTAATTACCAATTATTCATTTGTCAGAAATTTTTTTATCGTGAATAACGATTTTTAGGAATTTCCTTTGTCTTATATTTTTCTTTTTGTCTATTTTCACCATGTGTCGTCAATGGTGACGAAAACGTGCGATCGCCAGACCCACAAAATATTCAACCATGAGAGCTTCTCTTTTTATATTCGAGCCATACCTCCTTAACCGTTGAAATCCAAGGTTACGTGAGGTTTAATCTGTAATACATATTCAAGGGTCGCCTGCTCGCCAGTTCGCAAATATTCGCTGGGATGAATTTTTATTGGATTGGAACAAAAAAAAAAAAAAAAAAAAAAAAACGATTGGCGTTTTTCAAACGGAAAATATAAGCAACGACCGATGTATGACCTGGAAAACACTTTTTCCTTCATTGTTCAATTAAAGTCGTAGTCTCGCCACTTCCAATCAATTTTTAAAAATCAGCAGATAACTTGCGGAAAAATCTAACAATTTTTTTTTCTTACATCTTGTGGAAATGTAAAAACATAAAAACTTGAAAAAAAAAAAGTTTAATATGAAGTTTAGAATTTGAGAAAAAATCACTTTTCCCATATTTTATAAACAAAATTTTTACTTTAAAGCGCAGTAATTCCGAAACTAATGGGAATGTTGCTCTAAAATGAAGAGAAGAAAAAAAGGAAAAATATCTGTAGAAAAGTTTCGGAGTTTTTTTTCGTAAGATATAAATTTTTTTACTGCTCCCCATAAGAACGCGTTTTAAAACTAAAATTTGTAATATGTCCAACCCAAGTAGGGACAACAATGAAAAAAAAAAAAAAAAAAAAAAAAAACGTTCACAGTAGAATTTCGACTCGATTTATTTCTTCAATAATTAATTTCTTTAAAAAAAAGTAAATTAGCCGAAAACTTCGCGAAATATTGGTGCGATAAAAAAATCGAGGAACCACATGAAATGATGAATATGTATGGTATCACGAGACGATAATGAAATCTCGTGAAATTGGCTCCAAGGACAGACCTAGAGATTGGGCTTACGCAACGCTTGGCTGGCCGACAGTTCTTTGCCTTCATACGCACACAAACATAAACATATATATATATATATTATATATGTACATAAAAAAAATACATATATATACGAATCTATTATCAAGAGTATTTTATACTCGTTTGAATATACTACGAGAAGCTTCTAAAAAACTTGCCGCCCTAAGAGAGTCACATTCTTCGGCGTATTCTATCGCTCTGACAAAGTCATCGTATTCGTTCGCCTCGCTCTTCAGTTTCGTCTGATTTACTACGAGAACCGCTTCTTTGCGTGTGTCTCCGTCTGCTGTCTCTACGTATATGTTTATATATCTGTAGTAATGTAACCGGGCAAAGTGCGGGAGAGAGTATGAATGGAAGAGAGAGGAAGTAGCACGCGAACTGGGGGGTTTTAACAGTCCAAGCTTTTGCCGCGCGATCCCGAGAAATCTTTCGAGAGCTCTTTAAAATCCGCATACAGGCTCTCACAAAAGTTGCCCCCGAGGCTTACGGACGGTTAGATCATCAAATTCTCTAAAGAAAACTCTTATTCGTCAAAATAAAAGTCTGTTGATCCAGAGCATCCGCCAGTTTTGAGCCCAGGGTCGAAAAATCATGCTCCCGTTTTTCCTTCGCGAGTACAATCTTCTGATTGGTCTCATTTTTCTTATTACCAACAAATTTGAAGAAAATAAACACTTGGGCTTTATTGCCTTTAGCATTTTGTGAACTGACTATCCACAGCTATAGTTCGCATCGTTCTTAGGACAGTGTGGAGTCGAATTTGAATGAAAAAACCCCATACATACGTATCCATACGTAACATACATGTTTAAAGTACGAATCGCGAACGTATTGCACGTGGCGCGATCTCGAGACTCTCTTGTCATGCGAGCGTGAGAAAGTTGGGAAAGAAACGATCGTAAAGTGACGAGAATCGTTCAGGAAAGATTAGAAAGAGGAGGACCTGCTGGTTAAGCAGTTGGCAATGTTTCTCTGATGATCTTGGACACGTGGATATATTTATCTTTTGTATTTAATTAAATTCATTGTTTTCGAGAGAAAACCACGTGGAAATATGTCGAATGAGGAAAAATCATATTGGACTTTCGATTACGTCATTTATTTCGTACTTCGTTGAGTCAAGTGTCAATAAACTTTTGATCGTGCCTTTGTGCCGAATGAACAGGCGATCGTAAGACACATTTTTCTTTGACGATAGATCGCACTATGCATTGTACATTATTCGTATTAGTCTTATTAATATCGAGAAACGTTGATACAGCTGCGCCAATTTCGACAGTACGATTGTGTAATAGAATTATGATATCATAGACCATCTTCTTCGATGAATTTCTAATTATATTGATCATTCTTTACGAAGTGTGCCCGTGATGAAATTTATTTTAATTTGTACATTCGCATTTTTTTACTTTCGCAATTCGTCACCAACTTTCGCAAAATCTTCTGTTTTTTTATTTATTTTTTAAACAGATATGTGTGTATGAATGGCTTAGTCAATTTTTATCCAAAAAATTATAAAAAATTTGCTCATTGTATTCCTTTGTTGAATACTTTTGTTGATACGTTGTTGAATTTTTTAAATCCACATCGATTTCTATATGAAAAATTACATGAAATTTTTATAATTACAAAAAAGTTGTAATTTATTGAGTATTTTTTAAATTTTGCTTCTAAACCTGAATTTTCTTCTTTTAATTTTTTCGCTCAAAGCGAAATGAAACTTGGAGTAACGAGAGACAAAACTCTTAGAGAAAATGTCGAACGAATATACCGAGTGACAATTCCGAATGACCCTAATTGACCGTTTCATGCGAATTTTCGTCTATTCGAGGGACGTGAGCGATAAATCAATTGTCTAGTGAGAAAAAAATGCTCGGGTGTCTTACGAGCTGACGAGGAGAAAAAATGATGATAAAAGAAAGGAAATAGTCTCATTCATATTTTTGGATGCTCTCGAAATATTCGTTTAATTATTCTAATTGGCAAATGGACGTTGTCAACTTGAACGATATATTTATTTTTATTATTCGTTTGTGCTTTGAGACGAGAAAATGGAACTTTAAAAATGGTATAGTTTGCCGAAAGAAATGAGACACGCAAAACAAAAAGTAGAACAACCGAGAAATTCATTTATTTTTCTTCTATTTAGGAACTCATGTGCTTGCCAATTTTTAACGAACTTGCTTATTAAGCCGTCACTCTTTTTTTCCATTATTCCCACGACTTCTGCTTCTTTTCTATTTTTACTTATAATAATAATTCCATGTATATTATTTTTTAATCTTTCGACTCTGTTCCAATGGACTCTGTTTCTAACTAATCAGAACGCAAAAAAAAAACTATTGCGATACCTTATCTATTTTACGTGACATGGAAAATCCACTTGATACTCGTGACAATGATTTCAATCAAGATTTCATCATTTTTTGAGTACCGAATTTAATTTTTTAGCCTTGCGCTTGAGACCTAACTCAAATTCCAAAATTTCTTTACGATTTAGCCACAATTTTGTTTTTTTTTAAATGCATTCCGCGGATAAGTCTGATTAAATGTTTGGTTTCCGTTTTTTTTTTTGCAGAAAGTTTTGGACGAACGTCTGAGTCGTCGAGTCGATTCCATGCTGGAGGCTGGTCTCGTCAACGAACTTTTGGATTTCCATGCCCGTTACAATGAGAATCGACTTAAAACCAACACGTGAGTGAACTAATTCGTAAGTGTAGAAAAAAAACTGAAAAAATTTGTGCTGTTTTAACTCAAGACGTAATTATCATTTATTTTTTAACTTTTAACACAATTTAGAGAATTTTATCGAAATTATTTTGCATTTTTGAAATCTGATCTACAATTCCAAATTTCACAAGAAAGAAAAAGACGAAATTTTACGTCACAAAAGACGAATAATATGATTTTTTTAGATAAATCGCTGCGATTAGGGTGAAAATCAGAATTTCAAAAAAAAAAACTTCGTTCATTCAAAAGTCCTCCATGTGTAGATTGACTTCCAAAAAATTTTAAACCGTTTGGTTCAATACTTTTTGAAATATCGTGATTACAGAAGAAAAAAAAACGTTTTTGAAACAATTCCTCTACTTCACCAAATTTTTAAATTGAAAAATGCATTTTTGTTACGAAAAAAAAAATCTTGAATGTCGTCAATGATAACTGACAGTAACCCCTTAACAACGCGACAAAATTTACGATGATTTATAATTCAATGATAATAATGGATCCCTCAAATATTTTCTAACGTCAATAAATCATACGTAAACGTGTCTGTTAAGGTTGGTTAGGACGGAAGAGACATTTTTGCTAACCACGCACACTCGCAAATTCACGTCCTTATATCCGTTCTGGCTTTCTCCGAAATCACGTGATCAGGGCTGCGAATCAAGTGTCGGTTGTTCTCTGATTCGTGATCTGTAATTTCAATCGTTATTTCTTCTTTCTCTTTCCTTCGTCCCTTATTCGTTTCTTTTCACCGAGACCGGAAGTTTGAGGGAAGAAAAAGTTATTCTAACGTCAAACGATGCGAGATAAAAAATTTTCATTTTCAAATGAGTTCTCAGATATATTTCTGAACAATATACGAAAATCCAATGTTTTTCATCAATCAGCTGGACAATAACGATTGAAAAAAGTATCCATTGCAACATTTTTCGTTTCGAAAGAATTTCATTTTTTTTGTTTTTTTTTTTTTTTAATTTTTTTTCGTAAAAAAATAAAATAGAATCAAAGAACCACTCGAAATTCAAGTGTGATAAATCGTCCTGTCAATCGTTCGATATCGTTCGCATCTTCGATTATTATAAATGCTCTAATAAAGCGAATACTTCGGTTTAGAAATTTTCCAAGATATAGAACCAGGGCGGACACGTGTATGTGCTCATTAACAGCCCTCGTCAAACCAAATGTACATACATATCTGTATTTATATTTATATATCTTTTAGTCCGTGTCTAGGATTCCTGGCGCTCTCGCACACCTTCGATCATTATATTTGTTCATCTTACGTATTTATGTACACAGGTGTAACGAGAGTGAAGAAAAAAAGGGGCGAATAAAAATGTGCATAGGACGTTCTACGTAAATTGTTGATTTTCAAACGACACTTCAACGATTTTAATCGCACACTTTCTTTCATCCCTTCGAGGGTTAGAAAGGGTTAGAAAATTCGATAGTTTGCCAAAATATTTTTATTCCATAGTGTCACCTTTCACCAGTGATTTCTAAGAAATGTCGAGAAATTGCTAACATTTAGGGGCTACGAGAAAAATATTCGATTTTTATTTGACAGATGCTTCAACATCAAAAATTTTTTGTTTTTTTTTTTTCAGTACACAGGATTTTCTCTACACAGGAAATATTTATTTGTTAACGTTGTTAGAGGATACAATAGAATTTTAGCAAATTTGGCAACTTCTTATAATCTTAGATATTTTGCGATGCGATAGTCTCTTATCTGATTTTTCATTGTTATCGATGGTCAATTCTCGTGTGGTGTTTGTTCGTGGAAAGTTTAGCAAGATTTTATATATTTGTATTTACGAATTCTTATCTCAATGAAATTCGTTACATTAAAAAAAAAAAAAAAAAAAAAATCTAGCTTTGGAAAATACAAGAAAAATGGTATTGAATAAAAATTTCTTATATCATGTTCAGAAATTCATTCTGTTTGAACGTTTTTAGGGCATATAATAGAATTCTAGTAAATTTGGCAACTTTTTATAATCTTTCATATTTAGGGATGAGATATTCTCTTATCTGATTTTGTATTTTTACTGATGATCTATTCTGGTTTAGTGTTGACTCGTGGAAAATTAAACAAGATGTTATATATTTTTATTATATATATTTTCGGACGAAAAATTGTCTTATCTCATTTATTATTAACAATCTTTAGTATAATAGAGAAAAATTTCGTAAATATGACAAGTTTTCATAGGATTTAGTTAGAATTTACGATAAACTGGATTTCAATCAAAACGAGGGATTAACAAATGGCCGATTACTCAAATGATAGCACACAGATAAATATAAATTGCGATCTTATCACCCGGGCTGGTTATTGCAAATTTCTAATCGCTAATTTTCTGATTTTTTTCATCCGAATTTCACGCTTCATAGACCAAATGGTAGCCGGAGCCACGTTTTCTTGTATCGATCGATCGTTTCATCAGATTTCTATCGATATATGTATGTAATCAATCAAATCCATCCTCGATTATAATGTTCGTTTGAACATAATAATCAAACACTTTTTTTATTATTCGTTTATCAATATTTTGCTCGTTACTTCTCGTGCAATTTTACTACAGCATTTACGAGAATACCTCCATTTTCTACAATATTGATACGTTTCACATTTATTTCTTATCTCATTTATTTTTCCTCCTTTTGTAATTTTTTTTTCTCACATTTTTTTTTGTTTATTTTCAATAACTTCGACGTCAAAGCACTTTCTCTTTACGTAATTGGCCAATCGAGACGTTACAGACGCTGCCAAGTTGCATATCACGCTGCGAAAGATATCAGAAAACTCAGACAACCCAGTTCAATTGTTTATTCCATTAAATTTCGACTTTAATTCAATGATATTTATTTTTTATTCTTTGTACCTTTTGCTCAATGGAATTTTATCGTCATCTTGCTCTTTCAGTAATTGCATAATCTTTTTTTTTTATATATATATTATCAGCTCAATGTTTCCCCTGAAAATAAATAAATCAATGTAAAAATAATGGTTTTGAGATTGACCATTAATTATATATGTATGTTTATGATATCTCGGTGGGTTACTCGAGAATGATGATAAGAGTGAATTACAAGTCATTCAGACACTCGTTCACTATACCATCAATCGTATTTTTACACTAAAATCCATGTTCTGCATATTTCTTCACGACTTTTCGCTCCAAATGTACATAATTTCCAACACTTTCGATAATTTGTTGATTTCTTAATCAATCGAGTCATTGATAACTTTTTGATTTTTATGGGAAATGTTATTAACTCAACATACCGAGGTATTTTCTTTTTTATCAAACGGAGAGGGTATGCAAAATTGTGTAACTTTTTTTGTTAAAAATATTTTAATTCATTGATCCTGAATTTAATCGTGTCAAATGAATAAAATTTTTATTTCAGAACGATTTGCAAAGAATTGAAAAAAAATTTAACCTTTTTTGTAATTTTACAAAAACTTGGTCTTTTGTTAAAGTTTTCTTTTCAACGATATCTGATGGACTCAATGATTGAGAAACTGTTCGTTCAATGCCTTCAAAATTTCGTATCCATTGAATTTTATTACAAATACGTGATTTTTCATTAGCATTTTTTAATTTTTGGATAGATAACAAGGAGAATATTTTCAAAAAATTCACGTGCGACGTTTGACGTATAAAATTTTTTTTTCTGATAATACTTATCGATGTTTCCACATGTTTCGAAAGACGTAAACATTTTTTTATTGTTTTCTCCAGTGACGAATTTGTAAAAATCAAATTCAAAAAATCTAATCTGAGAAAAAAAACGTGACATTTATTTTGAAATGTACCTTTGTATGAAAATAAATATCGACAATGAACATTCTGAAGGAAGGTCATCTCTAGTTTGAATTTCCTTTTTAACACGTGTAACGAGAAAGAGAGATGTGAGGAGGAAGATTTTGTAGAGGTTCATTCGACACTGAACGCCTCATATTTACGATCAAATGGAACACGTGGTCCAATAAGATACTACGAATCTCCCGCGCGACCTACTCTCAGATAATCCTTCCGGAGGTCTATATATTTCATCTCAACCGACTAGCGAATTATCAACCATTGATTCATCTTTTTTTTTTCGTTGTACGGTATTATCAGCCACGAGACTTATTTCGCATTAATCATCAACATTTTTTTTTTTTTTCTTTCAATTCTTCATTTAACAAGCGTGTACTGCAGGAGTGAAGAATATTGCAATCAAAAGCTAATTAAAGTGTTCATTGATTATTTTTATTTTTATTAAATCCTCAGCTCATTCATCGCACGAAGTAAACATGGATTGGTAATGAAAGGAACATTTTTTTATGTTGATCAACATTGATAAAAAATTCTTTACTAAATTTTTGCCAATTTTTCTCTTTACAAAAATTCAGCAAAAATTTTAATACATGTTTTTAAAAAAATCGAATCGCTAGACTGGAAAAAATTGGCGAAAAAATTTGTCGACACGTCTGTGTGCAAATTCTTTATTTAAAATCGTATGTGATATAATACATAATTAGCAGTGTAATCTCGTTGACGTCTGTACGCCATCAAGCACCGCCTAGCAACCGCGATTCGCCATAATATATACATATATGCGTGTATATACTTTTGTAGATACACTAATGTTCATTATATTGTGTATTATACATACACGGTGCATTCTACGTCAAACGAGTCGATCGATGACTCCGACAATTTTTAATTTTTGACTTTTTTTTTAAGTTTCTACTGCGAGGAGTTCTTATTTAATTTTTTAGATTTTTTTTTTTTTTTTTTTTCAATTCATCAAAAACTTACTCATTTTTCATAATCATTTTCATCACTCCACGAACTGACTGCTTTGACGTTGAATGCCCTATATAGACACAAGAATTCCTTATTTCAATATTAAGACTAGTGTTATACTTGCGAAAAAAAAATCTTCCCTGTCTGGATTGCGATTAATGCTATTCAAACTGTTCATCTTTTCGATTTCTTATCATAACTATATGCATATAGTTTATTTCTATCTCTATATATGTCTATTTTCTCTTTCACTCACATTTTCAACGCGTGCTATATATACGACGAAAGTAGTTGCGGCTTCGAATCTATGCCCACACATTGTATCCACCTACGTCATTGGCAATATGGTACTTTTTTTTCTCTCTCTCTCTCTTTTTCTCTTTCGTTCTGTGGCCTCCTCCGATAGAGTTTCCAAGCGTTCATTTTCTCGACGATCTAATTTACGGATGTTCCTTTTTTTATTGATCGTGTTACACTTTTTTTCTGTATTCAAATGAAACACTCAAAATAAGTTAACTGTAAAATGAATGTTTAACCAAATTCCAAAGTTCTATCGTTATTTCATTCTGTTCCTTCAGTTTTTGGTATGTAACTATTTTCGTGTAAATTAATCATTGGAATCATTTTATATTTATCCAGGACTTGCGTAACGTTTCGTTAAATGATGTCCTTGAATGAAGGTCCTTTAAAATTCTCGCATTGTTTAAATGATAAGATCGAAATTTGATTTTATCTTCGTCTCTATTTTTTTTTTTGCATTCGTAAACAAAATGCGTTTATCGTTTAATGAATATTGAAGGTTGGGGATTAAAGGAATTTCAATCTTCAGCAATGGAGGATTTAAATACGAGTCGAAGCTCGGATTTCCAAAGGGGCAGGAGGGTGTAAATGAAAATATACGAACAGGTTGTTGCTCAAAGTTGCATGATGAAAAATTTGCTTCGATCATTCTCCACGTTTTTTACATTTACATCCACAGACTTGTATAATAAATTTATACATATATACAAACACACTTTTCTCTCTTTTTCTATTTTTGCATTAGGTGCAATTTTTACTGCAACGTAGACACTCTCGGAATTTAGCCTCGTCGTCTCGCCTCTCTGTATAATATCGTCTCGACTCACGATAAGCTTCCTGCGTGCCTTATCGACAACAAATTTCGCAGTTAGTGACATAAAAAAAAAAAACAATTTTAATCATAGAAATAAACAAACTATTTGAAACATTCGTTGTTCATGGTCCTTTCTCCATGCAGGATTTTTGCAGGAAATTTAAACAAATTTCGTTTTAAGTAGAATTGCAATGAAACTAATAATTTGTCAACATTGAGCATCGTGTCATTTTCTTAGTCGGGAGTTGTACGATTGATGATAAAAAAAATGTGTGAAAAAATACGGATTCTACTGAGAGTTATGAAGTCGCAAAGTGGCCTGGAACACTTCGAAGTAAACATTGAAACTTTAATTAGAATTTGGTTTTTGCAATTTAAAGAAAAAAAAAACATTGGTTGATTTCAACTGAAAAAGCACGTACACTAAATATTGTATTTTTCTTTCGATATCAGTTGCTCTGCTTGGTCCTTATTTTATTGATGGTAATCTCTTTATTTTTATCTTTTTTCATCCCTTTAGTTTGTACCAACTAAGCGTGAATAAGTTCACTCGGAGATCTATATAAAATGATGTTATTTTTTTCTTTTCTTTTTTTCTTGTTGCCGAGTACAGGAGAAAACCAGGTAAACGTTAAGAACCGTGAGGGAAGTAACGATAATGGGATTCGCCTTCTTTCTTTCTTTCCTTTCATTCCGTTGCTTATCGTCCTTGTCGAATAAAGAAGTCAGACGAGAATAAAAAGTACACAAACACAGGCTTAAAGGATACAAAATGAGTTCCTCTGACTCGTATCCACATCGGAAATGCAACGATTATTGCACGGGACGCGCCCTTAATTCTCCATGTTTTATCCAATCTTCATTTACTATTGCATTTTGTTTTGTTTTTCAATTATTTTCATTCTCCTATCTCTTCCTCACTTTTCTCTCGTTACCATTTATTCAAACTTGGTAATCGGCATTGCTAAGGAGAAGAAGAAAAAAAACATGGAACTGGTTGTAATATCGCGAAACTTTTGTGCTTCACAGGTCACCCGATTATACTAAAGGGATTTTTCAGTCTATTGGCTTCAAGGAGTTTCATAATTATCTCGTATTACCCGAAGATGAGAAAAACAGCGAGAAGGTGAGCTTTTTTTTCTTCAGGCTTTACAGTAACGAAAAGTTGTAATTCGTTTGAAATATTGACACACACTTATCATTCTTGAGGATTTTTGCTTTGCTCCTTCTATTTATATTATTTAAAAAAACATTTTTTTTCTTTTTGTCAGGAATAACAATAATGATTCAGTTTTTGATATCAATAGTTTGGAATCTTCCAGTTGAAAATAATCGCTGGACACATTCGGGGCCTAAGTTTTATTCGATCAGAGATTTTTCGCTTTGCAGTTTAATAAAAATGTGTTTAAATTTAGTTATCGTCAGGATATATTTTGTTTTTCTTGTCAAAAAAATGTATAAACTTTGTTTAAAAAATTGCTTTTTTTGTGCAAAATCTTGCCATCTTACTTGATGACATTTTTTGTGACAAACCTCACGATTACGTTCGAAAAGTTACTTTGGACTTAAAGAAACAAACACGTTTATAAATTCTGAATTTAAAATCTCCCGATAAGAGAAATTTCGAAACAAAGAACAAATTGAAGAGAAGGTTTTTTTTTAACACTTTGCTGACTATAATTGAACTTAATTATTGAAAATGAAGAAAAAATGCATACAAACTCTCATCGAAGGACTAAAAGTAGCAAAACGCTGATCAAATGGAACTTGTTGCCTTAAATGAGAGTCTGAAACAAGTTCAAATAAATTTTTAGTTCAGTGGGTGAAAAATAAAAATACAAAAGAGCGGAGATTCGTTAGAAAATTTCATCAAATGGTCACATTGTCACAATATTGGTAAACAAAAAAAAAAGATCGCAACATGTTGTAACTCTTGTAAATTTTGTGGATCATCGTGAACGAAGTGATTGCGAGTTTCTACGTAATTGTTATCGTTCTATACTACGCGTTGGCATGTTGCGCGAATTTCTGCAATGCGAGTCGAGTCTAAGCAATATTTTTATATGTATCAAGTATGCGTAATGGAGCTTGCCAAGCTAATGTATGGAGAGATATGCAGTGACAAAATATAGAGTGCGAATTTAAGCCAGGACTCTTTAACATGTCATTATGACTCAACTCCAAATATATCAACGCATATTAAAGTCGAAAAACAAAACTGATTATAATTTATTTATAAATTGCCACGTTCAGTTTTTTTTTCTTTTTTTTTTTTTATTGCGTTCAATTTAATTTCAACCAAATCAATTGTTCTTAATAAATTCCTATGGAAAAATGTAAAAAAATTAAATCATCAACTTTTTCCTTCCAATTGTTGAGAAAATAATGAGAACTTTTTTAATAAGGAGAAAAAGAAATCATTTGGATGGGTTTTTAAAGTATAAAATAACGAGTTTGATACTTTTTGTCAAAATCTGTTGAATCGTGGGCTATTTTTATCGTTTTTATTTGTTTCCAATTTGGAGTAAATGTAAAACTAATTTAATGTATCCACTTGGAAAGTATGTTGGGGTTTTTTCCTGACTCTCCAAAGTGAAGTTATTGTTAGAAACGAAATTGTGGAATATTCTGAAACAAACATCTCTGGCGTCGTGTAAAAAAAGATGAAAAATATGTAAAAGAATAAAAATTTGTTCGCATGGTTAAAAAATGTAATTATCATATATAAAAGCTGCATATCATAATCGTACAAAAGACGTGAAAAAAAAAAAAAATGTATCAACATGTGTCAATGTTTTGCCATTGTCATGGATATTGCGCCGTAACTATTATCAAATTTTGATAATTTCATTGTGTGTTTTTTTTTTTTTTCACCGTAAAACGCCATTTTTATACTCTTTCAAACCACACGTTTAAAAAAAAATAACTAATGACATAACAAGTCTGGCTCCAAATGGAAATAATAAGAAAAAAAAAAAAACATCTTTCGTTTCTATAAAAAGAAATTAAATAGCCTGAGAAAAGAAACGAAGAAATACTGTTTGATTTGTCGCAGGGTGAACAGCTGTTGCAACAGGGAATCGCTGATCTGAAAATGGTTACGAGACGATACGCCAGAAAGCAGCAAAGGTGGATCATGAATCGTTTCATACGACGGATCGATAGACCGGTAATTAATGATGTAATACATATGTATTTTTGGAACGAAAGGGGAGAAGAAAAAAATAGGCAAAAAAAAAGGAGATTCGAGGTTTGGAGGGACAGACTGTCTGATGAACGAAAATAAGCGCCCTCATGAGATATATTTGTTTTTCAGGTGCCATCTATCTACGGTCTCGATTGTACGAATGTCGAACATTGGAATTCACGGGTTCTCGAACCAGCGATCGCTATTGTTGAAGCGAAATTGAGAAACGAAGAGCCAAGCTTGAGGCCCCTTAATGAGAATATTGATATGAGCAAAGGATCGGATGCCAGTAACGAAGAAAGTCGTTGGTGTGAGGTAATTAAAATATATATTTATATTTACTCCAATATAATCGTTTATTCATAGATCAACATTTCTTTTTTTTTTTTTTGGTTACACGTATCAACGTTTTTTTCTAATTTGTTATTCATGGAAATTAATTTCATTGATAAAATTAACGATTGCATTTATATTTGTTCGCAGACTTGCGAGAAGATTTTAATCGGTGATGTGCAATGGAAATCACATATAGAAGGAATGAAACACCGACGAGTCGAAATTAAAAAAAAGAAACTGGAAATGCAAGCACTCAAAGAAAAGGAGTGCCTAGAAATCACAGCAGCAGCAACTACAACGTAATACTCAACTTTAAAGTATAAAACATTCTGAAAAGATCTGTATATATGTATACAAACGTGATAATGATTTATATGTACACAATGTAGAAGTAATACATCGTTTCTTTTATCTCTCACTTTTCTCCTGCTCACAAAAAAAAAAACAATGAATTCTCGTTAAATATGACTTGAAAAAAATAAAGACTTAAGAGCATTTCTTGGAGAGATTCGAAGAAAAGTTTTCGATTCTCATCTCGAATTGTCATCTCGATCCAGCTGATAAGAGATCGAGGTCGTAGGCCCTGGGTCTAAGTTTTGAATTCTGGCCAAAAATCAATAAAAATTTGACATTTTTTTAAGTGTTTTTACCGCAATTCCAAGTGGCTCGGACTCAACATTCATAAATCAATACCAAAAGCACTTTTCTGTGATGCCTGAACAGTTGGTGTACAGTTCGGAGTGTGCCTTTCGTGGACGGTTCTTATCGTGCAGTGTGGTGGCCCACTAGCCACGTTCTTGCTCGCTCATTACATTACGACTAAGGAAGTGCTTTTCAAAACGCTTCTGGTGGCCGTACTTGAGCGTGCTCGTGTATTAACACCCGAGAAAATTAGTCAGGCACCGGCTGGGCCTGCAAGGTTTGCTGCTGTTTCCTTTCGCCGCAGCATATGCGATACAGGGCTGTCGCCGTATAGAAAAAGAGGGAAAACAGGTTGAAAGTAGAATGACATAATGCTGTAATATTCGTAAGTCTGGCCGGGCAAAAATGGATATAATAATTAAGGAGTTTGACTGCAGGGAGTGGGCAAGTAAATTCAATGGGTTGCCGGCAGGGTGCCAACTCTGGTGATGCAAAAAAAAAAGTTCTATTGACCATTTTCCAACTCATAAGTTGTCCCAAAAATGCTTCTGCTCTCATTCATTTTTGCAGCTAATTTCAAGTCGTTGAAATTACAATTTTAATGGAATAATTAGTAGACTTGTAATCAGAGACTGTCAACAAGAAGAATTTAATATTTCTGCGACGTTCGAGAATCGCTAAAGCAGCGTTCTGCTGCAGTCACTCGACGAGGTCACTGTGAAGCCTTATTCGGAAACATAAATATGTCTCAATGTGGAATAAATCAAATTGATGAAAACGACAAAAATGTCGAACGTACGAAAATAATAATAATAAGGTATAGAATAACCGAAGTCGTTAACAATAAATGAGAAAATTAAACGGAAAACTGTGGACACTGAAAAAAAGAGGCCATGGACGTCGTTTCTGAGGCTGTTGATAGTCCCATGAAGGGCAATCTTCTTGTCAATTTTCAAGTGATTGTGAAGCATATGAATTATGTTTGCTGTAATAACCCTTCATTGTTCCTAGAAGATATTTAAGATGAATTTACAGCATGACAAGATTCGATACTAAAAACAAAGTTTAGAGAATTCTGTTCAGAATCAACGTCATTTCGAATATTCTTATTAAACGAAATAGAGAAATTACTCAAAATATTGACAGGACATTCTTAATTCTACTGTGCTTTCGACTAGTGTAGTCACTGCTAATAATCATCTTTAAGGCGAATTTTTACTTTCACTTTTTACTATACTTCACTATTCTTCACCGACAAACAATTCCGCGTTGATTAGATCTCTAAAAAAATTTGCTAGCATAAAAAATGTTGGGTTAAACTTCTAGGCACACTAGTCAAAAACACGGTACACTCAAAAAACTCAATTTATTTGCATGGATGGAGATTTATGTGTAGAAAACAGAGATTTGTGTTCAGAAAAATGAATTTACGTGACTTGAGGAGGCTTGAGTTATTATTTTTCAAGCACCGACTAATGATAACAAAGAATATCTCACTCCGCTGAGATTGTAGATTTCTGTCTTACCCAAACATTTCTATACTCGAGGTACTCGAGGTTTCAGGTTTTTGTACTATTGAGCTCGGTCGAAATAGCAGATTTCTACGTTACCGAGCTCGGTCGGAAAAGCAGATTTTTCATTTATCGAGCTTGATCAAAATTGCAGAGTCTTATCCTGCGAGTGTCATAGTTAAAGCGATTTCGAAATGGCGTACAGTGCCATTTGTCCAGAATTTTGTAAATCCTCCAAATCGCCTTGTGATGGCGCCAAAAGTGTATAACGGCGTGAGTCCTGTTTCTAGAGTAGCACGACTCGTTCATTGCATTCGCAGCTGTACTCGCGGTGGTTCTAACAATTCAAAAGAATACCCTCGCACTTTCGTAGCATTCAAACGACTTTAAATTAAATAATAACTTTCTCCAACTAAGAAAAATCGTTTAGACACGAAAATCTTGAGTCAATAACTCTGTTAGGAAATTCTTCGATGGGATCAAATCCAATTCGACATTAAATGAGGCACAAAGATGTAATAATAATAAAAAAATTTCTAACGACGAAGCTCGGATACTTCGGCTTATTTACAAACGTGATGAATCGGCTATTTGTATGTAAATCAAGGTATGCGAAGTAGCGAATTATGAATTATGCTCGCTTTGTGAAATTGCGATGTTTTCTCCACACGTACACATATACCTCCATGTTTTTTTTTCACTCTCTCTCTCTCTCTCACTCGCTTCTTGTAATGAACTCGACGCGATGGACACCCGCACGTCCACTTTATTGCAATAAAATGGTATAATAATGCAACAATTTAATGGCCGTCGTCGTTCAGACGAAGCGATCGTTAATCGCTTGACCCCGTTCTCTACCATACAGAATTAAAATTATATATATATATATATATATAAATACACACCTCCTTATATATATAAATATAATATGCTCGCGTAATATACTTGCAAGTGTGATGTAATGAACTGCAATTTAACGCGATTTCGAACTAACGCGTAACGAATTTATTCGTCGTATAATTAAGGGTCTTGGACGATATTTTTTTTTTAAATATTTCTTTTTCAACGTACATTATCAATCTCGTAGAACTTTTGCACTGAATGTAATAATTATAAGAATTTAAAAGAACCAACAATAGTAATAACAATAACTTCGGTAAATGACATATTTCTAAAAAAAAAAAAAAAAAAAAAAAAAAACAATTTTTGTCCCATAAAAAAATAATTTTTCATCAAATTTTTTGCTTTCAACAGTAATGTAAACGTTTCTCATTAAAGTGACAGTTCTATAAAAATTACAAAATAACGTTTACGATGATATTTTTGTCAAGAAAATGAGGAAAAACGGGAATTAATATTGAATACGAATAGTTCAAATAATAATAATAATAAGAATAATGATAGTTTATCTAGAAAACGTATGTATTCTACTAGTTTGTCTGTCCTTTTATAGATAGTCGACCCGATCAATCTTAATCACGTTTCCTCTAATCGTCCGTGTGCTCGTTAGTGAATCGTCGTTGCATTAATACTTGTTACACGAACTATTCCATAAAATGTTTCGAGTTTTCTTATCCTCGTGTCGTAAATTGTAAATATAACGAGATATTTTTGTTTTTTTTTTATTATACATACTGGCCTTCATTTGTTTATTTGTTTATCGATTAATTCATTCGTGTGTGTTTGTATAGATTTGTTCGTTAGTGTTGAAAATAAATATACAGAGTGAAAATCTCTTCCCATGTCCCGAGGGGAGACCGCTGTTGTTTTTTTTTTGTTTTTTCTTTTTTTGCTCTTTCCCCCACCTCGTGGACGCGTGCCACGCAGCTTCCGAACGTGTATTGTGACTCGCACACCGTACAGAGGCCTCTCTTGCCCCTCCTTACTCGGTGCTTGAGCTGGAGACACTCGTTTTCTTTCTCACTTCCTCGGTTCACCGCTCGAAAATTTTTGTACTGTTCTTTTCAAAAACACTTTTATTTGCTCTTCACTTTATTTTTCTTTATTGTTTTATTCAGAAGCATTTTATTTAAACAATGCTTTTTTTTTTAATCTTCACTCCAGTTTTTTTCATTCATTTTTTCTTCGTTTCGAGTTGCTTTTTAATTTTTCACTCATTTTCTTTTTTAGCTAATTGTTACGATGAGAAATCTGTAATTATATTCTGATATCGATCAAGTTCGGAAGCTTTTCGCGCGCAAACTTTTTTTTTTTTTGCTAATTGAATCGTTCGACGATATGGGATGAAATTTTATAATTCGTTCTTCAAAACTTTGTTTGTATGTTTTCGTAAACAGACAATAAATAAATAGGAGTATATATTTTTTGAAATTTCAAATTCGCTTAATTTTTTTTTTTTTATTCACTTTTTATAGCTTCATCACTCGTTCATTTTTCTTTCTCGTTTAACGTTTTATTTAACATCATTTTCTACTTTTTTAAATTAATTTTTTAATTCTTTTTTCGTGTGTAAAATTCCATTACTTCCGGTATTCGTGCTTTGATCGATCCGATACGTTTCTATATCTGCCTTTTGCTTTCGCGCGCGACGAACGTTCCTTTCTCACTCACGAGCCCGCACGCGTATGTACCACGAACCGTTCACTCGACGATTCCGCGGCTGGTTCGAGCACGCGAGCTCTCCGCCTTTAGTCCCCGTCTCGACGCGATACCGTCGCATCGCTGTCTTTAACAGCTCCTTCCTCCAAATCGATCCGAGTATCCAAATTAGCGAGTTCATTTATCCCCCTCCCCCCTATTCTTCTTCTTTCGTTCCTCAAACTATTCGTTAATCTCGCGGTTGCATCGCGGGACACTAACCGGAAGGAAAACTTTTTCTTCCTCGCCATTTTACGCGATTCCTCTTAATATTTACCTGGAATTCTCAAAGGTCAAGGACAATTGTTCGAGTTGAGAAAAAAACAATAAAAAAGAGGTTTCTTCGGTCAATAATCAATTTTAAATAATAATAATAATAATAATAATATCTCCGGTTAATATAAACGGCGAGTCGGCCTAAAGAAATCGTGACACTGACATTTTCCAAAATTCATAATTACACTATTTCGTAAACGAAAAAACATTTTTTCGCCATTTTTTCATTATATTTATTTGTTACAGTTCGGAAATAATCGAAAAATAAATATTGTTTGGTGTTACGAAATTGTAAATATTGCGGGAAAGTATGACGACAACGTGATTCAAAAATGTCACAATAAAAAGTGCGTTCAATTTCTTCAGATTTGTGATTAAAATGTGAGAAAAAGTATAGAGTGAAAAATTGAGAAAAACGATTCTTCGGACACACTGTTTTTTTTTTTTTTTTTTTTTTTTTTTTGAAATTACAAGTTTTTTAGTGTTCGGAGGTGTTTGCTGAACGCCACCGAATTAAAATGAGGTCCACGGTCCAAACCAGAAGCGCCAAGCCTTTCCGGCGCAGCATCACTGCACCGGAAGTGCAATCTGGAATTAGCTATGGACGACGATTGGTGAGTCCGAATTTGATTTTTTGAATCTCCACTTTTTTTTAATGCTTCTGAAATCGTTTTTCGATTTTCACGAGTCAATTTGATAAAAAATCGGTGGAATTAACTTCGTTCGATCCCGCATCGTGTTTTTCTTTGTCACCCGATGAAATATTCGTTTTTATTGATCAGGTTGATCGGAAACTGTTCCAGAATGAAAATAAAATGGAAAATTCTACTTTTTAGGGCAGTTAATTTAAAAAAAACTCAAAATTTAAGTTCTTGACCCATGATTTTGATTTTTGAGTTTGCTCAATCGGGTTTTTTAACGAGTTAATTTAACAGCTCTTTCTAAGAGGGTTTTACTGTATACGGTGGTCCCGCGAGGTCGTTCCTCCCCGTCAGAGTTCTATTCTCGTTTGTACCATACTTAAAACTCTCGTCCTGCGCGACCATGCTTGCTTAACGCCCGAATTAATTCAGCCTCCCTTTCGTACCGCGACGAATTTTTTTTTTCACTATTTTTCTTGCCCGTTCCGAGACACTTCTTTTTATTGTTATTCCCTCTTCTTCCATCTTCACACTTTTTTTTCGTCATTAGCAGATTCGTTGATTACGAAATAAAAATCTTCTTTGTATAATTAAAAACTAAAATATTTCTAGTCCCAATTTTCCATCAACTTTGATTGTACGATTTTTTCGATCGAAAAATACATTTCTGTTGCGAAACAAATGCCTGAGATTTGTCTACGACAACTGCTTGAAATCCCTTAACGTTTTTGACATGTCTTGAGAGCGAATTAATTATAGAATTCCACAATTAAAAAAAATATCATTGAATGCCTGTCGATAATCCATCGTCGAAGGACGCAAATCTCATTTTCTCTTTCCCTCACGTTCGGCACGTCCTCTGCGACCGGTTGCTAGTTCGTGTGTGCAACGCGTTCGGTCTCGGATCACATCCGGTCGCCCACGCTCAATCGGTTCTCCATACTCGCTTATTTGTAGGACAGAAGAAAAAAGAAATAGAAACGAGAAGAAAAAAAAACACGTGTCCAAAAAAATTGACACTTCGGGACAATTAGACGAGTGAGGGAAGGATTTCGAAAAAAAAGAAAAAATTAAACCAAATTACTAGCAACTTGATTATCCTTGAAAGTATACAAAAGAATAACAAATTTTTCACAGGAGCTCACAAACTTCGAACGTTTCCATATTAACCACGATATTTATAATTAAAAAACAGAAAAAAAAAACCCAAAAATGTCTAATTGCATAGATAATTACGAAAATTGTGTAAAATATTCTCGACCAATAACAAATTTGGTTAAATATCATGCGCTTGCTTGCGAGACGCGACTTCATTCATGCGCGACCCACTTGAATTTCATTCAACGCGCTCTCGCGCGCGACGCCTTTCTATCTCTTTTGCTGGATTGCCTCCAGCGAGGCTCCAACGGTCCGCCATTGCTTCTCAACTTTATTAAAACCTTCCCTCTTGAAAGACACTTTCGCCTCTGGTCCACATCGTCAAAAGTACGTTCGTTGCCTAAGTATTTATGAAAAAGTGTATTTTCAATACAAATATAAAGCTCGACCATTTTTTTTGCTCTAAATTCCAAGGAAATGAAGATTTCTTATCGATTAAGTGAAAAAATGAAATAAATTTGATGTGAATTTTGATTATTTGATAATAATATTGAGATTAAGAAGAAAAATAATAGTAAAAATTCAACGTCGTGACGAACCAGTCCCTGACATTAAATTCCACGATCTTTAACGTACACACGAAAACCACCTACTCCAAACAAAGCCACTTGATTCACCGGTTTATTTCGAGTAATCGAGAAGTACCGAAATAGACAAGGCAAAAAGAAAAATCAAAGCCAACGACGTCTCGAGCTTTCTATTTAAAGAACGCGTATTACGAGCCCCCGTTTTTACGAGTGTGTGTGTCTCACGGATTAATGTAATTTGGCAACAGATCGATAAGATTGAGATCCAAATATACGGTGTTGTGTCCCTTCCCCGAGGATATTGCGTGCGAATGGACAAATTGAAAAAAAATGGGAAAGTTGTTAACGTTTTTTGTCGTCTGATTTTTTTCAGCGCCATATTTGTTAGGGAAAACATTCGGGAATGCGAAATGATTTTGTCATTCGTAAACGCGACTGTTCAATTGGCGATTATCTCCAAAATTTGAACCCTAAGTCGATTTTTTCCCGCTCCAATACTGCGTGCCATTTTTTCTTGAGGCTCCTCAAAATGGCCGACCGAAAAGATCGTAGAAAATGGCCTCGAGCTACTTCCGTGTGGCCTCGCAAAAGATTCTTGATGCGTTGTACGCTCCTCTCGTGACGATCGAACAATAAACCGACGAGTGAGTTGCAATCGCGTTAGTGAATTTCACCGCAACCTTCGCCACAGAAGCGCTCCGTGCGAGGAAAATCGTTTTCTATTTGCAAAGATGGTGTGGTCGTAAAACTCTCTGAGCTATTTCGCGTTTTTAATTGTTGGCCATTTTACGACACACGATTCGAGCATAGAGACCTATATGTAAATTGGAATTTTTCTTTCACTCGTTTTAATTACGTTCATTATTTTTTTTCTCATTTCTCATATTATTTATCTTCTATTTATTATTTTTTTTTTTTTTTGAATGAAACTTTTTCATTCGCGAATTAAATTTAATGAAATATGAAAAAATTGCCGTACAAAAAATGGCTTACGTCCAACAATTGTTTCGTCTCAATGTTATTGCATTTCGTAATTTATCCTCTCTCCTTATTCGTTGGCACAACAATCTCAAACGCTATACATACGTGTTTTTTTTTCTTTTTTTTTTTTTTTTTCAATCAACCTCGTGCGTGATCTTGCGATCCACGAGTTTTACAAACTGCTCGGACGATGTTACGTGCAACGCGTTGGGGCAATAGCCAAATTTATTTTACGATTACACACCCTTCCGTATTGGCACGAACTTTACCAACCGTTACACTTACTAATTTTGCGTCAACACATTTATTTTTCTACTTACAAACGTTTTTTTCTCCAAAACTTCGAAAAATTTGTATACATTTTTCTCAGCATTAACAATCATACAGTATGTTATGCTTGATCAAATAAATCTTTCACTAGAACTTGCCTTTATTTTCTGGCACACGTGGACTCGCCAAGGTTGAGTCGTAAATCGAAGTCAGGAAAAAATAATAAACTCAAATAGACAAGTCGAATGAAATTATTTAACAAAAAAGTATAAACCCTTCGGAGCATACATTTTTCTATCACAATAATAGAATTGGAAGCTTTGACGCATAAGTTCGAAAGTGTCACTGATTACGAATCTAAACTATAAATTCGAAAAATATCGTTAATTTGGAACTACTAAAGTTTTTTTTTTTTTTTTACAAAAACCAAACTTCGAAAAATTATCAAATAATTCTGAACAATTCTTCGAAGCGAATTAAGATTGTGATTAAATTTGCAGCGCGATTTTCTTATTATTTTAGTAGGAAATGCATTTTTTCGAAAAAAAAAACGAGTTTTGATTTTTTTTTTTAGTTCATAATATTTAAAAAATCAACAAATAATGAATATACATTTTTATTTTTCGTATATTCTCGAACGAAGTAATTACAGAAAAAAAAACAAAAAAACTGCACAAAAAAAGTGAGACAATGGATTTCTCACTATGACCGACAATCTTATAATCATTAGAGAGAAAAATCGAGTTTTATATATTTTAATATATTAACATATGTTTATGATGAATTTAGTGAAGATGTAAAGCGACCGATGTACTTTACGAATTATGTAAGCCGTCACGAATTCGGGTCAGTTGTCTAGTTTTCCTCGATTACTCTCGGAGTCGTTGGACCCGCGGGCAAGACCTCCCTCGTTCTCTCGCGGTTTCTTGTATAGCGTCTCGCGTTTCGATGATTTACGAGTTTCTCGGGGCTTGAGGGATGGGGGGAGGGGGTCGACGTCTCAAGCAACGAATTATAGACTAAAGAGATAAAGAGAAAGAGAGAGTGAAGGATGGCAAGATTAAGCATCTCGCGAGCATTCGCGATTTCAATTCGTTCGTATTATCTTACAAAGAGCGTTCCCTTGCGCGGCGAAACATCACACGAAATTACGACGTTAGTTTTCCACCGAGTAAAATCGTCAACTCTCGTCCAGGGAGTTATGAAATTTAAACTAGCCGACGAATAGACACTCGAAGGAATTAAAAATTGAGATTAAAACATGTTTTGAACGCATGCGCGCGGCTAAATTTTTCATGTTTCTCTGTTCATTGAGTACGCGTCTCGTTTGCAACCCTTAACCTCTTCTTACTTGCCTTTTGACTCGGTTAAACAATGTCTCGTCGTTTCTCGTTTGTCATCTCGGACCACCCCGAGTTCCGCCAAAGTTTTTCTCGGTTTTACTGCCTGTTTTCTTTCGCTCTGTAGCCGCTTTGATAAGCAGCACGAATCGATGGGTGCAGGCGCACCGAACGCGTCACTAGTGGCGCCACTGACGCGTCTCAGTTCAACGTCACCTCGAAATTTCAAATACGATTTTTGAAGTCGTTTCTTATCGCAATTTCGTGAAATTTTTTTTGTACACTTTTGACGATGGCACGGTCATACCTGCGTTGATTTTATTCTGTAAACTTGTTTTTTTTTTTTTTTTCACTCCCATTTGATACAATTGTTTAATATTTAAGCTCGTTTAGCAGTGGGGGCTAAAAAATATAGCTGTGCGACTAAAACTTCATTCGATTTGAAAATCTGCATGTATTTCATACATATCCAGAAACACGTTCGACCCACGCTCGCCAGGCCACTCGACAAAGTTTCTCACGACGTCTGGACTAGCTCGTTATATTTTATTATTATTCATGATACGTTTATATGTATTTACGTAACGTGTATATACGGCACAAGTACAACAGGCTCAGGTATCCTGCTCGATTAACGTTATTTGCTTTTTACGCTACCGTTTCATTAATCATTTTTCCTCATTTTTTATACTACAATATTTAATTACTCAAATCAATATTCCGTTCTCTCATCATTTTCCAAAGCAATATAAAATATGATTCGCAACAATTCGCAGAGAAATATTTTATATGTGTATATTTTTAATCAAGAAAAGGAAAAAAATGGTTTTTTTGCTCGTTAAAATTTATATTAATTGTCCAAAGACATGAAAAACTATAAAATATGTTTGCTGAGTATGACCCCAATTGCGGTAGGTTATCGATACTTTTCGGTCGAATGAATTCATCCTTAAGAGGGAGGGATAATGCAATTATTATTTATTATTTCTCGGTACAAGAGTTACAATATTTTTTTTATTATCGATCCCTCAATCGGTTCTGCAATAATTCTGTAACTCGATAAATATTTGTCCTCTCACCTCACACGGTAAACTTGTGCCATTTGTTGAACAACATGAACAATAAATATAATTTGTCGTGTGCGCTACCGCGTCTTAATGCATTAATTATAAATTTATCAGTTCTCATAACTCGTTAATTTTTCATGAAATATTATTAACGTTTGTCTCTCACAAATATTACATGAATCCTAAACATACGATCGTTTGTTTTCTTTTTTTTTTTTTTTTAGTTCATCTCGATTTCTCATTAAAATCGATTACACACGTATATCGTGACAGATTTTTCTTGCATATGAACACTCATAAGTAATAAATAATTGTGTTGAAGCTACCGTCAACTTGTGGCAAGCCCGCAATTATTTTTCATCCTATCATGCACAATAGATTGTATATTCGAGCGTTGCGCATTTAATGCCCACGCAATTATTGACCCACCTTTCAAGAAATAATACGATATATGATTTTCTTCGTTTTCTCCTCTTCTGGTCATCCAATCTTCGCACTCAATTCTACACGAAATTCCTCGAATCTTATCAAATGAAAAATCGTTCTTCACTTTTTCCTAAGGATTCCATCACTTTTCAGGTCAAGAAATGAACAAAAAAAGGCTGACTACTGGTTCCAAAGGGCCAAATACTGATCAAAATGACGTTTTTTTTCAATAAATCTTCTTTCTCAATCTTCTAAAGTTCTTTCTATCATTTTTAATAATTTTATTATCGAAGTTAAATAAATTATGTTTCATTTAAGACCTGTTGCCTTTCGTTATCTTTTTTTTTCGTCACTTCCTGATCTCTATTTGCAGGAGCCATTAGGCGAATTATGAAAAATAAAAATAGTCAATAATTAAATGATAGTTTTTTCTGAGCTTAAAACGAAGTTCACGAAAAAAAAATTAGGATAATTGTAAAATTTATTAAAAAGTTGTGAATAAAAAAAATTTCTTGCGTGCCATTCCAACGACAATAATTTCAATACCATAGAATCTTGAAAAACTGCATTACGCTCAGCGATAGATGGACGTGACGGTGGATGGCTAAACAGTCTACCAACCAAGTTTTGACCTCGCCCGAGGCTGCTCAACTTGGAAGATCGACGGAGCTACATACTGACCGCACATCCATCGCTGTCAGTAAAAAGTTACAATATTAAAGTAACGACAAAAAAAAATAAAACACTTGAATTGCATTGTAAACATTGTATTTAATTTGATTTATTTTTAATGATTTTTCCCAGTGATTGATTTAATTTAATTTAATTTAATTTTTTTATTTGTATATTTAGGGACTTTTAAAACAATTTTTTATATAATTACAGTAATGGGTGTTCATAAATGATGAATAATCGATAAATAATCGACGATCAAAGACCTTGTCCCAGTGAATAATTGTCATTGTGTCGTGTAAATAACTCTTTGCTGTATTGCTGCTGCTCTGTCCGAAGATGTTCGAGAGGTTCATTGTGTTCATTTTATTCTTTTACGACAATGCTCGAATGACATGAAATATTACAACAATCGCATTAAGTGATTAATCGCTACCTGTTTATTCAGTGACAAATAAATATTATTAAATAAAATAATATAATGACATTCATAACATTGAATTTCGCAAAAATGATTAAGCATTGGCTTTTGTGTTTGTAACACTGCGATTTATTTTTCCCTCCAGTCCATTCACTTTGATCGAACGATTTATTCGATTTATGTTAATGTTAATTACTAATCCATCCCTTCCAATTCGTCTCGTCGCTCACGACAGACGTTTTCGAATCATTTTTTCAGCATTAATCACGAGAAATATTTTATAATCGAAAAAAATCTTATAGTCAGAAATACATCGCTAAGAAAAATGTGGCTTGCCACCTAAATAAATTTCTTAACTTTTATTCTTCCTTTTTTGCGGAATGTCCTTCGAACGTTCGGAATCCTGATGGATCGCCTCGCGTGGGAAGCTTGAGGTCACTATTCTTTGTTCTAAATTGTTTTATTTTCTTTGTAGAGAAAATCTATCCGCGTGACTCGTTCTTTTGGACCGTGCAAGGAAACTTGTCCAAAATTTTTAAGTCAGTTTCGCTTTTTTATTTTATTTCAGTATTATTTTTATTTATTTGGGCAAAAATCAAAGTGTTTCGAACTCGTTTTTTTTTTTTGCAAAGAGTCATCAGATACAAGCTCAGGATTTTTTTGGGACATTATTGTATTTATTTATTTGTGACAAAACATCGAGGAACGATGAGTCCGTGAATGAAAATCTTTTGTAGAATAATTAAATACAAGTTTTTATGAAATTTGTGAAAAAAATGGCTTCTGTTATTTAATAATAAAATGAGTTTTAATCGTTGATGATATTATGGGAGAATTGAGGATTTAAAATCGAGGCCAGTCAACAATTCCGGGCTCCAGGAACGCGTTCCAATTTTGTAAATAAACGTCACACATTTACAGTTAAATTATTTGCAATTGCACTCTTGTGCATTGTTACAAAGTTCTTCTCTCGTTCTATTGTCATTTGCAATTGTACTCGTACAACGATAATGAACGGAGTATAAAGCGAGTGAGAATTGGCAAAAAAAAAAAAAGAAACGAATTTCTTAAAAAAATACGTGAGTAAACGTCAAGAACGTTGGAATAATTAAGTATGATTGATAGAGCCACAACTCGTTGACGTACGTAATATTCGTACGGATACGAATTGTCGTAATTTATCTTTCTCTCTCGTCACATATCCGCGACTGTTGTTTCTACGAATTTTAATGACCCGCACAATATATATTCATTAATACGAGGTTAGTTTTTCATTAAAATGTATTTTCAATGAAAACACAATGTTTTTTTTTTAACATTCAAGTTTTTCGAGGTAAATTTTTTGTGTTTCGTATTATTCGTCGAAATTTTTAAATCCCAGCAATTTTTTTATAATTGAAAATGATTATTGTTAGATTTTAACAGAGATTTGAAGAAACAAAGGTTTTAGCAAATATTTCGTAAATTGGTTTGTAATAATTTGTTTGAAATATTTGATTTTTTTTTTTTTTTTTTCTTACGCGTCATTGACTGACACAATTATTTTAATACTGTGTTTTTTTTTTTATTTTTACATTAATTTTCAAGATGCTCTTAACTCGGAGATTATTTCGATACTGAAACCGCGCACGCTCGATCTCATATATGGAAAACCGTAATTTATCCTGACTGACATTCGCGGAACGATTTCCTTACGAACGGAGCTCAAACGGTGGGCGAACAGGATTTCTTCTGAACGCTCGATCGTTGAGTATACGCGGGTCGAGTGGCGCTCGGACGATCTCTAGTCTTTGTTTTTACAGACTTGATTCAACTCACGTGGACTTTTGATATTATGAAAAATGTTCAAATAATTATTGCTCACATATAGAAAACCATAAAATTACATTACCACAAATATTTACATTAAGAATATTGCTTGGAAATTAAAATTCAATAACGTCGAGTGGGTGATTAAGTTAAGGGCGCAGTTAGAAATATTTTCTTGAAAAAATTCGTAATAAAATATAGAGAAAAATGAGAATAAAAGCATCGAATAAGCGGTGAATTAAGGGCGAATAAAAAAAATCCACAATCTCAAATAATTAAAGTCCTAATGAACGCTTAACGATTCTGCAATAAAACGAAGTGAAATGATAATAAAAAAATTATTTAAAAATTAAAAATAATAACACAAATGATCGGGCATTAAAACCCATCGAATTTCTTACACCGCTCAATTGACCATCAGACACACGAGGCTCCAAAGAGTTTAACAAATTTTATAGTCACATTAAATAATAAAATGTTGGATAAACTTTAAAATTCATTAATCGAAAGAGAAATTTTTCTTTGATTACGTGACACAAGGCTCGTTGCAGGAAAAATATCGAGAGAGTAAAAAATGTAATGAGCGTCATTACGCGATAAGAAATATAATTGTGCATTGAAAAGAATTTTTTTCTCTTTCTTTTCTCGATTTTTTCACGTCCCTGAGATATTTTTATGTAAGTGCAAACTGATGGCAACTATGACTTTTTTTTTTCTCTTTGTTTTTTTTTTTTTTCGTCAATTCGCTCGTTTGTACAGACTATCGCAATTTGAATCTCTCCATTCCTACCTCTTCCGGATTCACGCTCGTTAATTCTCATCCACGACTCTCCCAAAGGGATATCTCCATGTGTATATAGAATTCGTGGCGCTATCGATTCATCCCGATCTCTCGATGATTATTCTCATTGCCGCGCAATGTCCGTAGTTATACTTTGTAGACGTAACGCTACGGGCGTTAATGGACGCGCTTATCTATAAATAAAATACATATGTATTCATCTCGAATCACACATTTATACGTAACATTATTTCCGCTATCAAATACTTCGACGTAATTCAGCTCCGAGTAACAAAACTTCGGAGAGACTCAAACGAAATTTCGTATTTTTTTAATTGAGGGCGAATTAACGATTCAGTGATAATAAATTTATTGATATAATTGATATTTTCCAAAAGTCACTAATAAATTACGAATTAATATGAAAAGTGACGTTTAAAAATTTAATTAATAGGCCAGAAATCATTATACGATTTTTTTAAATACCGAATCGGAGAAGAATAATTGAAGCCAATTAATTAAAAAAATAAATCATGTAAAATAATGCGATAAAATAATGATGAATGTTGAATAAAAAATTTGCTTGTATAATTTAATGTTGATTAACAATACAAAGAGACTCGAGTTTCGAATGGAAACTGAGAGGAAGAATAAAAAATGTGGTGGGAAAAAAAAGTCGATGAGACGAGCGGTAAAAAAATTAGACGGCGCTCGATCAAAGAAAAAGGGCCTGTGTGTGGCTCGGTGTGACTGTGTCAAGGACGTGTCTGGTCATTTATAAGACAGCGTGAACGTCAATACTTCGTAATATTCATATGTGTACGTGTGTAAATGCATATGACGAAGAATTTTGAGATTCACAAGGGCGTAAGTTCGTTAAGTTTGAATGGAACTTCACGTTCTTTTGACTGCTGTCGTTCGATTTTACATTTCATAAGATTCTGTAGTTTCCGTTGCATTTTTAATCTTGCAAATCGTTCCCATGCATCCGCCATTTTGCAGAGAGAAAAAGAAATCAATTTGAAGTAAAAATAATGATTTTTGCCTGGAACTGAAAACATTAAATAAAAGCAGAAATAGGCAATATTTATTTGAATGAAAAAACACTCGATCTCAACCCCGTGTAATGTCAAAATGACAAATTGGAGGTGACCCAAAATTTCAAGCAGACTCTTCATCGCGATCATTACTTCCGGTTGCCATTCCGGACGCCTCTTTTTTTTATTCTGCCTTTTAATTCGTCATTCGTCTCGTCCTTAGGATGATCAATCAACCTCGGCAACTTCTCTACGTGACTTTTAAAATTGCTCAAATTTTTAACCTTCGCTCGAGGCCCACTCGACCGGACGAGGCATATTAATTATTCGCGTGTTGAACTTTTCATTTTGTACTTTTTTTAAGTATCATTTTTTACTTGGAATTATTGTTTCTATATTTTCGATAGTTCTGTGTACGATTTTTTTAATATCCAAATGAAAATTGTTCTGTTTATTTAAACAAAGTAATAATATCGTTGTCGTTTTTTCTATTTTTCTTTCTTTGCAACCGAGACTCAATTATTAATCCGTCTTACCAAGACCTCGGGCTGTTTTTCTTATTATTATACCATTTTTTTGTTCATTTTTTTCATTGTTTTTTTTCTTTCTTTTATCTAATAATTTATTTCGCAATGCACATAGCTACAGGACAAGTCGTTCGGTAAAGATAATTTCCTGCCTCGAGGAAGGATATCTCGTTGGGAACCCGCTGGTCTTTAAGGATAATCGTCGGAAACATCAATTCTTGTTAAAGCGTAGGTGAGATGCATACCTCCACTCATACGTCGACACTTTGTTCGTATATCCATAGAACAGAATAATACTCGAGATTGAATGCTCTTTCTGTTTGACTATTTAACCCCATGTTACTCAACTGACTGTTACTAAACAGTTCTAAAATTACGTCTCGAATTTAATGATATTATCTTTTTTTTTTTTTTACCAAATTTAAGTTTCTAATGTTGTCAAAAATTTTGTTCTCATAGAAAATTTCCAGGACGATATGAATTCGGAATTGTTTGAGTTTTTTTTTTTCGTAAATTTCACACACGTCTTTATTTTGATCTTTAAGAATATTTTTTTTTTTTTTTTTTTTTTTTTTGAGAAATTTGGACGATTTTCGTATCCTTTGATCGAAAAATCCCTGAAACATTAGACTAATTTTTTATGTTTCAAAATTTTCTGAGTAGTGACGAAAAAAAAAACGTTGTTTTTGGTGATTTATTTGCCATCATGTCAATCACTTTTCGATAATCAATGTTTCGGTTATTCCTTCAAAAATTCTACATCCGTAAACATAGAAAAAATCAGTTTTTAAATGCATTGAAGAAAAAAAAGAGGTCTTTTCGACAATTAGGGAAAACGAAGGTCAGTTTTGTAAAAAAAATATTGCGGAGCTTATCTGGCAATTTGACAAGGATATTGCCGGAGGTTTGACTAATTACGTTCTTACAGAAAGCAATTACGTCGTCATTATAGCGCAGACTAATCACGATCGTCCTCGGGCCAGACCAATGGCGAAAACCGTGTGTTTTTCTCTAAATTCGTAAAAAAAGAAAAAAAAATCTATCTACCTGTTTACATCGACCGCAGGCAGTCTAAACGGCAGTAACGATTTACTCCGATATGCAATCGACAAAGTTCAAAGAAATAAGTTGGTCGACACGCGTGGCCGGAAGTGTGGGAAGGTAGGTCACGAAATTGCAGACGAAGGAAGAAAAACTAAGAAACAAAAAAGAAAGTAACAAAAAAAAACAAATAAAAAGCAATTGAGATTACGAAAAAAAAAAAAAAAAAAAAAAAAAATGCCGGAAAGGCACGTGCGTTGCTGAATATCATTTTGACGAATGTTCATTTCTCAAACTTGTCTACATGCACTTTTTACATCGCCAGCAATTTGGTATTTAGGCCGCGGGAAATGCGAACATGGCAAAATTCACTTCGGAGTTCAAATGAGTTCACTTTGAAGAAACGAGCTCTCCATCCACATATATATATATATATATATATGTATATAAATAAATGCATTTTATATATTTATACGACATGTGTATATTGCACTTTGCAAGGAGCTTAAATATTTTTCATTTGATACGACGCTCATGAGCGGACGCCAATTAAAAGTAAACAACTGCGGATCAGATATGCAAACATTACATGTTTCTTTTTTTCATTTTTTTTTCGTTCAGAGCCATCGGTTTAACGTTGGCTCCATTATAACAATGGCCTTACCTTTTTGGTATGGAAGAAAAAAATGTTCATTAGTTTGGAGCGTTTATTAAAGACGAAATTTGGAATTTTGTCTAGTTTTCTTTTTTTCATGATTTTTCTTCATCTCTCGCTTCCTCCTTTTCTGGATCTTGTACAACATGCAAATTATCGTGCGACACAAGAGCCTAATTAGGCGAGGAGTCTCATAAGCACGTTAATAAGATCCGCGAGATCGAGAGCGTTGATAAAAAGATGGTGAATTGAGAGACGGAGGCTGTTGTTAGCGCGTGCGGGAAGTTTTTCCGTGCGTCGTCTGGTCTACTTTTTGTTTGCTTTCCTCGTACACCGATTTTTCTTAATTTTGTATTTTTGTCTTTTTGTTGTGAGTTTTGTCAGAGTGAATTGTTTTTTAAATAAATTTATTTTGGTTTCATCCTTATGGAGATATAATTACGATAATTGGAAATATAAAATGAAAATTGACATTAGAAACTACTTATCGCAGCTGACAAACTATATGTAATCGATTAATTAAATAATTTTCATTGCCTCTCAACCTCGTCATTTCATTTTCATCTTCAACATCCTCAATAAACTGTTTTTATACTAAGTTTATTGATACGAGAAATAAAATATAATAAAATTAAAGTTACATCCTCGAGCAAAATGCATAAAATAGAGTGAACCAAGTCGTCTTATCAAAGTTGATTATCTCGTGGGTCCGTTGATTACTAGAGGACATAAAAGTGATAGAATAAAACGCGATCGTTCCTAATTCGAGACGTCCCGTCGTCTACCAACTCGACAATTAATTGTTCGACGTAAAACTTGCATATTTTTCCTCCTCCTCCTCCTCCTCCTCCCTTCGAACTCGCAGATCTTCTCTCGTCAATTTTCTTACGCCGGCCACTCCTACTTTTATTCATTCAATTCGATGCTTTACAATGTCTCAAGGCTCATTTTGCCTTCTTCTGAATTTTCTTATTTCTCGACGATTTAACATCGTGAAGTTTACCGCAAATCGTCGATCATTTCCGCTCCGTCAATTGAACGCAAATTCGCTTCTTATTATCTCGCATACGAACGTATACAAGCAGCGACGTAGAAAATCGTAAAATTTGCCTCGATCCTGTTACCGTTTCAATTAATCGGGGTTATCGTCGATCTCATTTATCACATGTTACTGTCACACTCTTTACCACACACGCTGCAACCCTGCGATTCGTGAAAAAAAAAACATTTTTTTATTTTAACTAAATATCACTGTTTTCATTTTTTTATTTTAAACCAACGAAGGAAATAATTAAAAGCTATAAACAAAAGAAGTTGACAACGAAAAGGTAACCTGAAAATCTCTGTAAGAATGCAACACAGTTGCGGGGTCGATTTTGACGTTTTGACTCGAAATAATAGTGAATAATATTATTTACGAATAAAAAAGTCATGAAAATACGAATGTGTGTTGGAAATGGTTAAGAAATAAAATTCGTGAATTCTATAACTTTTCCAAAATGTCAGAACTGTCAATTTTTCATTTTATTTCCTTTTCTCAAATAATGTTAATAATATTATTTGGAAAATGTGATGGAAATGGTTAAAAATTAAATATTGATTAGATTAAATGGCAAGAGCCACGAAAAAAGTTACCACAGCAGCTCTGCAAACGGAAGTTTCGACAGAGGAAGAGTGGGAACAAATAGTTGCGAGAAAAGGATTGATAGTGGTAGACGTTTATTCAGAATGGTCAGGTCCCTGTACGGCGATGATTTCAACGTTGAGAAAAATCAAAATGGAAATTGGTGGCGACGTTTTGAGTTACGCAGTGGCTCGAAACGACGATATCTCAAGTCTCGAACGTTTTCGAGGCAGAAGCGAGCCTGTTTGGATGTTTTTGGAAAATGGTAAAATAGTTAATCTCGTGCTTGGTGCCCAATGCCCGCATTTGCAGAGAACGATTATAAAAGAATTGCGACGTGTCCAAAATAACGAACCACCGGGACGAATGGTTTCAATTATGAAAAGAGTTTCAGAGGAAGAAGCTCGTTGGCGAAGAAAAGAATCGCTTAGGTATAATTTTCAACATTTTTTTCGTTCGACCCAATTTTCAATCATAAAAATCTCAAATAAAAATTGACTTTAAACAAAATTCATTTATTTAATGAATTAATTATCCAATTAACGATTAAAGAAAAGCAAAAGAGGATCGTAAAATCGCCCAAGAGGAAGCAGCGAAAAGAGCCAAATACGAAGCGTACCTCGAACAACAAATGTTTGAACTTTGCGAAGAGACAGCAATTGTTCTTTACCCTTGGATTTTTATCGACGAAAACGGTTTCCAAAAAGACAAGGAAACTTGTCCGGCGTACACAGAACTTATTCGAGAAATATTTCCTCAACGATTCGACGTTTTGGAGCAGACTAGAGTTCAACTTGACGAAGGAATCATCGAAAAAATGCTCGTCGAAAGCAACGTCGAGATTACGGATGATTTGATCGCAGGTCCAAATAGTTTCTTCGCAACTGAATTCAATTTTTGCAGCTATTTATCGGTTTTTATTAGTTGAGGAGCTGATTAAAAATCGTAATCATTCTTTTAGGCTTGACGCAAGATAAATGCTTAGCAATGAGAATAAGATGCAAACCTCCACCCCCGGAATGGCCAGTTCCATATCCCAACGAATGCCCCAAAGGTACCGCAAAATGTCCCAGCAGGGCAATCAACGACGTTGAGAATTATCTTCGAAGTATACTCGAAGCACCACCTTTGGATCCAAATAGTACGATCGCTGGTTCTTTTCTTCAAAGACACACTTACGTTCATGAACCTGATGAAGAATACGAGGATGATTATCGCAGAATTTATCCTCCCGTTTGGTTTCCACCTCAAGTGAGAATAAAGCAATTAACAAAAACGTGATTTTGTTGCTAATCAATTTTTTTCTTTCATTATTAAGGCACTTGTCTAGTTCAGAGGATGAAAAATCTTTCTGAACTTTTCTGAACTCTTTCTGAACTCTTTTTACTGCACATTTCAATTGTTTTTTGTTCTATATTTACAACTTTGTGGATACTTTTTCTAAAGAAAATGTCAAACTTTATAAACGTGGAATAAATCTTAACTGAAAAAATGTTTTGAAGGCAAGAAGCAAAGTCCACGTGTACAAGACTCTGTTCTCG
Organism: Campoletis raptor; assembly: GCA_948107755.1. Lineage (NCBI taxonomy): Eukaryota > Metazoa > Arthropoda > Insecta > Hymenoptera > Ichneumonidae > Campoletis > Campoletis raptor. The sequence continues at coordinate 14,552,304 of OX403625.1, read as the reverse complement.
TATTACATGGAAAAATCGCATCCCTACGAGGAACCGGTGGAGCCTATGCCTCTTTGTGCGTTTAAATTCAATTCCACAAAATTTGCTATTTTGCAAGATGCTTACGAAACTTTTGGATCGGCGATCGAGAAATTTGGAGTTTTCGAATTCGACGATCCGGTTGAGGCCCGAAGGATCGCCTCGAATCCCGAAGATTTTCAGAACAAAGTAAAAAAATCTGTCAATCATTGTGTCCATTTGATTCGAAATTTCCATTCAAAATATCGACAATTTTTCACTTGAAAAAAAAAAAAAATCGTCATTTTGAAAATAAAAAGTAAACAAAATGCTTTTTCGAACCAAAAGGTAACGAACAAGACCGATGACGAGATTTTTGTCGTCATAATCCGAAGATTGAATGAACAAGTTTTTCTCACTTTTGCTGGAAACGATCCGATTTTTGTGACCGAAGATAACGACGAAGCGCAACGGATGCTCGACGAATATTTCCCACCCGGTTCAATCGATGTTTTACCAGAAGTTCCTGACGAGGAGAAAGATTATTACGAGGATTATGACGAGGAAGAACAAGATAATGAAGAAGAAGAAGAAGAAGAAGAAGAAGAAGAAGTAGAATTGGAAAAAGATCCTGAAGTTCCTCCTTCGTTCGTCGATCTTTCAATGTTTTGAGATTAATTGATAATGAATTTTCTTATCCCATCAAAAATACGATTAAATATATTGAAAGTATATTTATTGTCTCTTCGAATTCGTGAGATAATTTATTCGAATGGAAAGCTTGCAATAAAGAAATAATGAGAAAAAAATTATGCAACGAATCGATAAATCGTCAAATGATTTGTTTTTATTTCCAATTGGTTCGATGAAAATGATAATAAAAATCAATTCCATGATTTGTTCAAAAGCAGGGATTTATATTTCATGCGATAGTTAGAGAGAAAAATATGAAAACCCTGCAGGTTTGAAGGTCACAGGAAAAAAACACTTCGTACCATACGCGAATGCCGTAAGCGCGCGATTCATTTTTTAGAGTGGGAGCGAATGCTAGTGGTGGGGAAAACCGAGTATAACAAGAAGCGCGATAGTCGCGAGCCATCAGTTCATTCACGGCCGCCGTTCATTGCGAATCGTATTTTTTGTCGTTCCTCCGATATCTAAATACTTAAATGTTAAAAAAAAAATAAATAAACATCGACAGTGAATTTGAAACACGATAATAATGTAAAATCAAATTCGATCGAGTGTTTGAAACGTTGTCAAAAAAAAACAAACATTTCGTGACGCAATTCAATTAAAATTTACTTCACTCGAATCGAATTAAAAGTTCATTTCAAACGCGATATTAATACAGAAAAAAATTCGAACGAGTGTTTGAAACATTGTCGAAAAAACATTTCACGATGAAATTCAATAAAAATTGACTGCAGTAGAATCGAATTGAAAATTGAACAGTTCGTGACAGTGACAAGTGGAAACAATAGAATTTCATGAGACGAGAAAAAAAGAAAACTTTAGTGATTTGGTGGAGGGGGTGAAAAACAATTGAAATTTACGAAAGTTTGTCATGACAATGGTCGTCAATAAAGTCATAATGTCGTCGTACAATCCAACACCTCGTCGTAATTTTTTCTCGGGATTTCACGCCAAGGTACGTTGATTTATTTACAGTAAAAAATTATCACCAAAAACTCGCTTTTACTTCATTTTCATTTTTCTGCAATAAATATTTGAAAATAAAATCGAGTACGTTCTGAAAGAAATGGAATTCCATTGAAGTTCATTCCGTGAATGTATTTTCGATAACTTCGAATTGGAAAGTAAAATTTTTTAAAGATGAGCATTGTCAGGAAAAATAAATGTATTTATTTTGTTTTTTAGTATCGAATTTTTTCACCGAAACAAAAGTTTGTTAGAAACTTTATTAATAAATCATGAGGAGGGAAGAGGAAAATTCGCGTGAATCGATTTTGTAAACTTTTGGATTCTTAGAATTGAGCTCATTTGGTATACGAAGTGTTTTCTTTTTCTCGTGAAATTCACAACCTATTTTATTTTTCGATGTTCCTCGATCTCGCGGGTCGAGCTTTTTCGGAGGTTCTCGAAGCGCACAACGCAAAGTTATTTATCGGACTCTAGTCCCTAACGTTTAAACTGGGTTTCCACGTTGTATTTATAGCTTTTTAGAGGATATGAGAGTCTACAGTGAGAATAAGAAGGAGAAGAAGAAGAAGCAGATGAGGAACAAATCTCCTCCCCGTGCTTTCGAGGCTTGTAGCTAAATTTTCCTCGTACACGTTGCGATATTTCATTCGTCTCATCGAATTTTCTATTTTGCAACCAATTACTGAGAACGTTTGTTATTTTCAATTCTATACTCGCGTTCCCTGGCAAATCTGTCTTCGTTTGAAATTTTCTTTGCTCATGAAAATTGACGTAATATTGTAAAAACATGAATTTTTTTAAAGTCTCCGTTGACACACGTTAATTTGTTCACTGTATTTAAGCTTTGGGTCAATTTGACCCGAAGTCCGCTTGTTTGAGCAGTCTTTAGATTGAAAAAAAAACAGGAGTTCGTTTTAAACATTTCTCAATACGTGTGCATCATAAAAATTCAGAAAATCTCAAACTTAATTGTGTAAAAAAATTGTTGAAAACTTTGAATTTTTGAAAAGTGAGCATTTTACTAAAAAAAATCATAATTTTTATTATTTTCGTCATTCGTAGCCAGGAAAGTATTTAGGAAAAATGTTTTTTTCCAAAAAATTTCTGCTGTAACGAGGTTTACAAAAAAAAAAACAATGAAAAAAAATCTTTCGGGTCAAAATGACCCAGTGACCTAACTTTTATCACGAAATTGATCTTATTTAAGAACATAAGTTTTTTGTTTCATTTTCGGATTCGATAGAAATTTTATTGAGATTTAAAGTCAAATATTATTAATTTTTTATTAAAGTGAAAATTTCTTAAATTCGTTCAATTGAATACTTGAAAATGTTTATTTAAAATACACGTTTCTACTTACAATAATTACCACGATATCACTACCGAACAATACTTTATAGCGTTGCAAGAATGAAAATTCATGGCAGCGAACGATAACCTGCCTTTTAAAAAGGACTTTAAAAAAGTGTCTTTGTCTCGTACGACGAGTTTTCGTTTTACGTCTTTAGTCACGGGCGAATATCCCCTGCGAAACGAGTTTCGTCGAGTTTTCAACTCGCACGATGTCAAGAGAGAGAGAAAGGGAGTGAAAGAGTACGAAAAAAAAAAAAAAGTTCAGATGCGAGTGCAACATTGCAAATTCAGCACCGAAGCTCGAAACGAATGAAAACAACAAAAATAAAAGAAAATTGAAGAAAAAAAAATAAAATAAATAAACTCCTTTTACAACAGCTCGAATTTAAAGAGTAAACAAAAATCAGTGCGAGAAAAATAAATATTAAAAAAAAAAGCAACTTGCGTTCATGCTCGAAACAAAAAATGTACATTTTTTTTTTCGTGACTGACCATTTTTCATTTTTATTTGAAAAAATGGCCATTTGCCACTTTTTCGTTTCGTCGAGTAATCTCGTATCAAAGAATTGTAAAATCGCATATATAATTGTGCGTACACCATAAAATTGCGCACGTAAAAGATATAATTACGATTTATCCGTGTGATAGTATTAAAAAAAAAAAAAAAAAAAAAATTTACCAAGAGCGTCATTATTTTTATAGCGGTGAAATCCACGAAAGGTGCTCTAATGAGGTGTCGCGAGTTAAATTAACGTAGCGAGTCCGTATCGACGAGATATTGCACGATGTTTTTCGCATTTTGTTCGTCACAAATCTCCGATTGTATATGAAAATAAATGTAGAAAAATTCGTCGTTAAAAGGTGCAGAAAATATTATTTTCATGTAAAAATAATAAAATTTGTGTTAAATTAAAATTTCATTAATTTATAAATCGAACTGAATAATAATTTTATGAATTTTGATCGAGAACTTCATTGAATAAATTAATTTTTTTTGCTTACGTTGATTTAAATATATTTTTCTTCATTTAATTTGAAGCTGGACGCAGTTTTTATCATCGAATTTCAAATTGACCCTACGCGTTGGGAAAAAAAGAAATTGTGAAAATAATAATAATGAAAATAAAAGATCGAGTTTACTTTGCAAACGACCCTGACGACCCGTGGCATCCGCTTCTGAGTGGGTGTCTTTTCTTATTTTATCGCTGCTACTGACTTCAATCTCCATTACCATGTATATAGACGAAAGAAAGAAGAAAGAGAGAGAGAGAGACGAAATATTAAAAAAGTCTCGTTGAGACAGTCCGAGCGTTAATTGAGTGTAACTCGAACTAAATTGCCGAGAGTTGGGTGAAGTTGCCAGGCAGTATCACGAAAAGAAACGAGTTTAAAAGTTCATTCAGCTAAAAATAAACCACTAAAAAAAAAAATTTTTTTCCCATATCTAAAGAATTTGGCATTAAAAAAAAAACGGTTTTTATTTAATTAGGAATTCCATCATTCTGCACGAATTAAATTGGATTTTATTTTATTTCGTTTCGTCTCTCAATTGATTAAATTCTTTGTTTTTTTCTTCATTTAATTCGATTTTCTTTCCGTAAAAAAAAAAAAAACACGAAAAATAAAAAGTTTGACAACATTTATGGAAAATGTACAGATTTTTTTAGTGCGCGAAACATTTTTATTCTCTCGGTTGAGTTTTCAATGAAAAATTGAATTTTTTATCAAGTTTTGCTTATTGAAATTTTAATGAATTCATAAGAAAAGCAATTGTATGAACCAAAGGGTGAAAAAGCGAGACCGGAAACTCTTAATAATATCATTACCATCACTGTCTTAAGGAACGAGAGGGAGATGAGAAAACAAGATCGAAGGAGGGCACGCGCGAGTAATTGCAACGCTTGTACAATTACTGGCACGAGCCGATGAGCCACACTCTCTACTTCCACGATCTCTTATCCTCACAATTGAATCTTATCCCAGCCCAGTAAATACATGTTATAATTAAAGAAAAAAAAAGAAAAAAGAAAAAAAAACAATTATCCACAATACACGTGTTTACGAGATAAAATTATAGTGTGCGGTGAGCAATTATTTTTCTCGACCACATTATGAGAATTATCACTACAATTAATTATGAAAATTATTAGTCAAAATTGACAGACAGTCATCGCTCGACGACTTCGACGCTTAAGAAACTCAAAGAGCCTCAAACAAGGTCATTACTTGGTTGGGTGACCGTTTAAACGATTCACGTCTACGAATCGTTGAGACGATAAAAATAATAATAAATATAATTAACCATTTGTTCATTTAAAAAATGAGCTAAATTCACTTTTGTTTGAATTAATATTTTCTTTTTTTTTTTTAATCTCGTCATTGCCCTTTTTTTTATCATCACATCTCTGTTTTTTAGTCTCAAAAATATTGAAAAATTAAAAAAAAAAAATAGTTTCTTAAAATGAAATTTTCACTTTTTCGAATCCAAGTTTATTACAATAATTTTTTGTAAAATTAGATTTTACTGCACACATATTTGTTTTTTTTTTTTTTCGAATAATTAGAGAAATAATTTACATATTTTCATTGATTGGTCGATCATTAGCGATGAATATCTTTTTCACTAATTAACTTATGTTTCATGATTTTGCATTTTATTTAAAAGACCTATTTAAAAAAGTGGATTTTATCTTGAATTTTTCTCTTGGCAAGTTTGGTTCTTTGCAAGAAACGCACGTGCGATAGTTCACTGTGGGAAAGGTGCGCCGGGAGAACGAGACTGCTTTTCTTATAGTGACTAATCGTCCTCGCATCCGTGCCATGGCTGCGATGTGCATATCGTTAAAGTGCAGTTTGTTATTTTTTTATATATATATTTTTATTTCTGTCACGAGGCCCGTGACCCTCGTCGCTATTCCGCGAAGATTTCCACATCAATTGTAACTTTCTGTCAATTAATTTTCTCCATTTATTTTATACTTCAAGCTTATTTTTCAAGTCTTTAAGAAATTTCTTCATTTTTGTTCTTGTTCTTCATATTTTTTGCAAAAATAATCGTCAAGATATAATTTTCACGTATTTTTCAAACGATCCAATCGATTTCACGCCTGAATCATGCGGGATAAAGATTTTTTTTATTTATTTTTCCAAATGAAATTTTTTTAAATTACTCACTTTACAATTCGTCCTCCAGCTTGATCCTTATTTTGCATATGGTCCGGGCGTTCGCTCGGCCACCCTGCCTGTGAACAGACAGGTCGTCGATCGCATCGAAATTCCAGACACAAAACCCCATCCCGCGTTCCACTGACCCAGCCAACCAGCGACCGCAACAAAAGACCACAATATATACTTAAATGAAAAATGAGTAGGATAAAAAATGAGTCAGTGAAAATAAATCAAAGGGATTATTTATATTTACACGCGGAGAAATTTTTTTTTTTTACAAATTTTAACGTATCGTTAAAAATAAATCGAATATTTCAATAAATTGTTTATTAAAAACTACTGAATAATTATTAATTAATATCGTAATTATAATTAAGATTTTTATTGAAAAATTAAATTTAGAATACAATGAAAAGAAATAAAAGTAGAGAATTATTAATAATTTTGTTATTTTTGAGAGAGTGAAAATCGATAAATTAAGAACAACGAAATTTATGTAACGGAGCCGGAAATAGTAATCGGTTGAGAAAAAATCACTCGCGGAGAGTCTTTAAAAAAAAAAAAAAGAGAGAAAGACACAGAAAAGGTGTTTGCAGTTATTTCTCACCGCGACTTAAAAATTCCTCGACATTCTCGTGACTCATCCTGAAACGTCGCGCAATGGCCTCAAGGGATATCCCCTTTTTTCTTTTTCTCTTTCTCTCAAAGTTTCTCCCGCTGCTTTCATCTCCGAGGACTTTTTTAAGGGGTCTCTGAAACTTGGTGAACTGGTGAATAAAATAAAACAAGATTCCGCAACAGATTCACGACTGTCCCAATTTATTTTACGTTTGGAAAAATAAAAAAATAAAAATCAAGAATAAATAAGAATTTTTTATTTTTTCCGAATTTTCTCAATCTCTCGATCTTTTAATTCAAATATTCCACTAATTTGCAGACGGAATTTCAATGAGCTTTGAAAAATGCTTTCTCGTATATTTACCACGAGATTTCTCCTTGTTTTTCGTCCTCTCCTTCTCTTTCTTGTTTTCTCTGACTCACAACGCAAAAAACAGGGAACCTCCTTGGGAATCCCCTTTATTAGGACACAGACTGGTTGTGGAATTTTTATCTTTTCATCCCTGTCTATAAAATACGTCGTTCAGTGACCGTGTGAACTCTCCTTTTTGTTGCATTTTTCTCATTCACTATATTTTAAGGATTAAAAAAAAAAATGACGATAGTCAATAAAACGTTATCAGCTGAATGAGACAATTTAATAATTGAGAATCAACATCAATTTAAAAAAAATTAACAATTTCAATTCACTCAATAATTAAGTATGGAATTGAGTGAAAAAAGCAGCAAAATCCTTTATTTATTTATTTATTTGTTTATTTATTAAATATTAACAACAAAAATAATGAAAATAATATCAAACTTAGCAATAATAGTGTGTGTAAAGATGATTTGATTGAAAATTCCGATAAAATACGTTATCACGATTCCTGGAGTAACGATAAAAAAAAATACTATACAAAAGTTGCATAATCGCGTTATTTTTCGGAAATGATTCATTCGCTCGTAAGCTTGTCAATGACGATTGTCCGTGTTTCGGTCTCCGTACTCTCCGTTCTATATTTATACGTGTCGTTTTTATTTAGTTTATTCGTGGAAAAAAGAGAAGAAATTAAGTGAAAAATCGTGGCGTCCTCAAAACGATATGTCAGAAAGACGATACTCGCACGAACGCAAAGACCGACGATTAAAAAACACGTAATTGTTACGATAACGCATTGTGGTTTAATAATGTCGTGATTTCTCCTCCCACAAGCGCATCCGAGTTTATTACGAACGAGAGAGTCGACCTTGCGTTTCCTGTGCGTGCTTAACGATCAGATGATTCATAAAACGAGCAATCGTTGCACGCACCTCGTGAATTTTCATTCATTCATTCACTCGTACACATTTTTTTTTGCTCGGTAAATTATCCGAAAAAATAATTCTTGACATATACTTGTCATTATGAAGAGAATTCAACAAAGTGCATTCAAGTAAAAGGCGGAAATGCGAGCACAGAAAAAATGCTTTCTCGATGATTCACTCGACGATCGGGATCGTCGAGCGATTTTTTCTCTCTCTCTCTCTCTCTCTCTCTCTTTCTCTCCTCGTCACTCCCATTCTCTCTCCCTCCCTTCGAAGAGAAAATTCTACTCGCGTTTCAACTCCACACTCCCAACTCTGTCTGTTCGTGCAGACTTCTCCTCACGACGATGAATCATCTCCATTATTTTTTTCTCCGTCTCACTCATTTTCTCTACTCGAGTCTCCTCGTAACGAAACTTCTGTTAATTCTATGAATTTTCATTGAAAATTTAACTGGAATAAATTTAATTGATGTTTTTATTGACTTAGGGACGGTGCCAATAAAACTGAGTGTAGTTGGTGTGAAAAAAAAAAAAAAAAACATTAATTTTAACGAATTCAACGAAACGAATAAAACGTCAATGCACTTAATCGTATTTGTACAAATTATTTCATAGCGTAAAAAAAAGTGCAACAACAAAAAGTATAATTAAATGATGAGAAAATAAAAAATTGATTTTTTTTTTAAATATCAAATTTTAATTTCCTTCAATTCATCAAATTATTTATATTATTTACTATTTTTAATAAAAGTGTTTAAAAAAAAAAAAACAATTTCTCATCACATTTCAATTAAGTCATAAATTAAATTGCACAAATATACTTGAGAATTTTCTTGTCTCTCTTTCAATCCAATTTTCAAGTAGTATCTATTATAAGAAACCAAGAAAATGCCTCGAGACTTCGAAAGCGTTGATCCCAAATCGATTTTAATTAAATCTCGATTGATTTAATTGCAACTCGAGTCTCAAGTGCTCGCGCACTCGAATCTCTGCTCCGTCACAATATATAAAACCTCTTTTCACGCGCTATATATATATATATATATATATATATATACATGTGGTTACGCGTACTAGATACGGATTATCGACTTTGCATTCCTCCCTTTGCTTCCGTCCGACCATAAATAACGTCGTGAATCTCTTGTTTTTTTTTCTTCTTTTCCCCTTTTAGTCTTTTTCTCATTGCTACATATATATCTCTTCGTTCTTGATATATACAAAGTTTCGAGAGTCTCACTAAAACAATTGCAAATTTAATTGAACGATTAGTATAAATGAAAAAAAAATTGTTTAAATAATTTGTATCTCCTCCACTTTTTTTTTTGCTGCTTTTTAAATAAATTTAAATAATAATAATAATAATAATAATAATAATAATAATAATAATAATAATAATAATATAATTTATATCTCCTTCAATCTCAAATTTGCAGCTTTCGAAAAAAATGTATTTAAATAATTTGTATCTCCTCCAATCTCTAATTTGCTGCTTTCGAAATTATTGGAAAATTCGTTTTTTTTAATTTTTTTTTTTTTAATTAATTTTTACAATAAAATTCATAAATAAAAAGTTTCGTAAAATTGACAAGGGATAGAGAATCTCATTGAATAAAATACTCGTAAAAATTAGTATTTGTTTTAACCCTTAATTAGTTGTTTTTAATGAAATAAATATGGAAGGTATTTTGGTCTCTCTGAATATTTGCATCGTATTTCCATTCCTGGTAATAATTATGCAGCTGTGAACTTTTTCCTTCCCTTTGCACAACGTCTCGTTGATTTTTGCGATGCATTTTTCAAGCTAACCGAGCTCTTCGTACCCAGAATTACGTCCTATGATCATTTAAATGCTCCTCCGACGTTGCGGACACGTCATCTTCGTTGAATTCCAACGACCGTGACTCTGGGCATTCGTAGCGTGGGAGTGTTTGTTGTTTAGGATTATGTAGTCGGTGCGTATTCAGTTATGGATTAATATGGCTGTCGTATTTACGATGTAAAAAAAAAAAAAAAAAAAGAAAAAAAAATACAAGGGGTAACGACTCTTCGTGTATCTTGTCGCTAAATAGTCATTTCATTCACTGTACTTTCGTGTGACTGGGATAAGTCTGAGTTCACTTTTTTTTTATATCGTTAATAATTGGAACAACTTTACGATTAACATTTTATTGATTAAAAAAAAAAAGTATAAATGGATTTTTGTTGATTGTACGAGGTCTATAGACTCCAAAGAATTTTACAGAATTATTTCAACATTTTTCACACTCTGGTTTTTATTTTTTTAAAATAAATAAAAGAACAATTTATTTCGAATTTTCAATTTTTGCGTTTGGATTCGTCATTTTTTCTAATTTTTCGGATAGTGGTTTTTGTTAAAAAAATTAAAAATTGATCAATTTTGAATTTATAAATTTTTATTTCAAATTTGTGATTAATTCAAATTCGTTCCAAAAACTTCTGAGGAGCAAATTTTCTGTCGGTCCAACGTTAGGAAATATTAACGAATCCAATAATTAAAGATCGTACAGTTGATGATTTTGTTTCGATTGTTTATTCGAATGTCTAATTTTTAAAATTGACGAACGTATCAATAACGAGAAAGTAAAAATCCATTGATTATGTTTAAAATGTTTTTTTATTTGATTTTTTAATGAAAAATGATTTGAGCTTTCATTCGAATGATAAAATGACCGAATGTGCATCGAACTCGTTCCACACTGACCGTTCGTAGTAAAAACGATTGACGACGGAGGGAGGAGGAGGGAGTTACGTCATCCGACCATGAATGGAAGTCGACGTCACGGAGTTATATCAGTCGTTAAAACGCGACGTCGACGAGAGAATTCTCTTGCTCGGCTGTTTCTAATTTCGCTGCATCGCTAAGTGACTAATAAACCACGAGAATTTTGCACATTTTTTTTTTGTATTTTTTTTTCGCTTTGAAAGCTATTGAAAAAATTCTGAACAGTAATTTCAAACTCCAATTATTTCGCTTGTTCTATTTTTCGTTTAAATCCCTTATGGTTTTAAAAATAAATTAAAAAATCGTGGTTTGAAGTTTCATCCTCAAATAACGATCCTTTATAATTTATATTATTATTATTAGTATTTTGTCGAATCAATTTTTTTTAAATCAAATAAATTTTTATCTTTTATTTTTTTTTTAATTTTTATTATTAATTATTATTATTATTATTTTTGTTTTAATCAATTTACATTTTTTGTTGTAAAATTTTGTTTCATTTGAATAAGAGAACACGTGACTAATCACAGGATCGTGTAATCAAGTATCTCATTATGAAATTCCACCGAGCTGCCTCATAAAATGACAGAAAAAAAAAAAAAACAACGTCACGTTGCCTTTTTCATAGATGTTTTTTATTCTCATCGATTTTTGCGTAACTTATGACGGAACTACTCAATTTGGTAAATCTTGAGATACTCTGATCAATGGAAAAAATAATCAAATAGCAATAAAGTATCGAACGCTTCTCCTCTTTACCACCCCCACACTTGACAATGTTCCGTCATGCATCTAATTTATTTCGAGTGTTTTATCACTTTTTTTTTTTTATCCTCCCCTACTTCGAAATCGCGATAAACGCGATGCGTCACACGATAGAATTCATTACGTACCGCAAACATCAAACATCATCGTTTTTTTTAAACAATTAAAACACATGTGCATGATAAGCTTATTCTTAACATTCATAATCACATTTTAATTACAATCGAAATAACTCAAATTTCACTTAATTTTTTAAGCAACAAAAAAATCATCTTTTTCCTTGCATTTTATCATCGAAATCAATTTTTTTTTCTTCTTTTTTTTCTTCTTGTTTTAAATCGTTCAATTTTCATCGATATCGTCGACCCGATAATACTTCGAAATCATTCTAAATATATCTATGAACGCTTTGACAGATAGCGATTCGACAAACTGTTATCACGATTGCTATTAAATGAATTTATAAAACTCTTTAAACTTTTGTTTATAAACAATTGTTGTTTGAAAAATGTTGGATGTGAAATGATTTTTTTTTTTTTTTAATATAAAATAATCGTTGAATATTTAAAGCACATATTAGCGCACGACCAAAAAGTGTTCCAAATATTTCCAAAATCCCATTTAGATGGATTTTTTTCTTGGCCTCACGAATTTTTTGGGATTTTTCATCGATCGAGTCATTTTTTTTTTTTTATCAAATGTGCAAAATTTTGATATTTGTTTTTACAAAAAGAATGAAAAACTCAGGTCATGATTTGGAAGTGACTAAAATTACAAAAAAAAGCAAATAAAAATGTCAAACTGTGCTTTTTACTAAATTTAGTAAAAAGTTTTATCACCATAAGTACGATATTTATGGGGCATTTCCGGAATAGTTTCGTCACTGCTACCCTCCGAAAAAAAGTCGAAAAGAAGAATTAAAAAAAAAAAAACGAAAAGCAATTGTGAAAAATCAATTAATTTGTTTCGTACGACGAAAAAAAAAAAATTTCTTCGTAATTAAATAATTGCCATGAATAAATGTGTAATTAATGATTAATTGAAAAATTTCGGTAAAAAGTAAATCCTCTGATTTGTTTTCACTAGAAATTATAGGGACGTGAGAATTTCCTTTCCGTTCTTACAATTCCGGAAGTCCGTATGTTCGAGTTGAGTCACGCGACACTCGTCATTCCAATATCTTAGTTTTTTTTTTTTTTTCACACATATGAGAGAACAGGTAATCCGGCGGTTATACAAACCCGTCAAGTGTTACGATTTCTTATTTTCATCTCGTCTCTCCTCCCCGCCCCCTTTTCCCCGCGGATTTATTCACGAGCATGTTTATCGGCGTTCTTTAGAGTTCAAGCGATGAGGCGAATCGCGCGCGCGCGAACTCTAAACCATGAATCATTACTTCGTGGAATTCCCTCGCTCGTAGTGGGACTGAAAAATCTACTGTACGGGCTCGAACGACACGAGGAGAATCTTCCACTTCTGCTTCGACCTCTAGCGATATCGCCACTGATTCTCTTTATCCCCTCCCCCCCGCCCCTCCCTCTCTCAACCGTGCTCATCAACCTCAGCTGATTCGTCCACCTCCGCGTGTCTCGCGGCGTCTCGAGTCAGTCTTTAAGTGTCTGTCACTCGGCTACTCGAGAACCAGTCGCCTCAAAGTCGCCAAACCGGCACCGTCGTCGTCTATCGACTTAATTTCTCCTCAAAATTATATATTTTATTTATTATTTTTTTTATTGAAATATTAGTCGCGATTTTGAAAAACGGTGATCAAAGATCTCAGTGATTCCGCAACCGTTAAATGATAATTATTGGCTTACATGTCTCGGATAATTTACCATGTGAGTCAAACGATGTTCGATGTTTTTTTTTTTTACGGTTTTTTTCCGTAATGAAATCGCCGTGCTTAGCGCGTCATTTTTTGTTTACATATTTTTAAGTGTGTCGTCGATATTCTATTTCGTTTATGTATGGTTTTCGTTTTGTTTTGTTTTGTTTTGTTTTTTCTGTAATTCCCTTGACTCGATTTGGCGATGTTTTATAGAGTGGTTAATTAATAATCATTTTTCGCCCGGAAGAAAATCGATCACTGTTTGAATCGTGACTTCCGGTGTCGGAAGTCACTTCCGCTTTGTCAGAGGCGAGAAAATCACGCCCACGTTCTAGGTGCAGAAGCACGAAGGAAGCGCGGGAAAAAATAACCTTCAAATTTGGCGTGAAAGATTTGTTTGTGATGATATTTTTAGCTGGGGCGATATTTTTCGAAAAATTCTAATAATTTATGATTTTTTTTTCTTTTTACTCAGTGACGAGATATTTTTGCGTGGTTTCAAAACGGAAAATATAATGGGTCAGTGATTCAGGAACTTTGGGAAGAAAATAAATGACTGTAAATCGAAAAGATATTTGTTGTGAAAGACTGAGAGAATATATTTATGAATGAAAGGCTACGAAGGAGTGCGCGGTGCGACCGAGCGTGGCGATGGTGCTGCCACCTCGCGGCAATACCGACGCGATGTTTACGGCAAGCGGCGTGAATTCTTCAAAAATGTAAGTCTCGAATCCTCCCGAAAGTTCGTTTTCTTTCTCCTTATCGTACGTTCCTTATCTCAGTTATCGTATCGCGAGAAACTTTTAAGTCTGAACTGCAATAATATTCCGGATATCCTGCTATAAATCATTATTCAAATATAGGGATAATTGTTTAAAAATTAATCTATTTACAGAGTATAATGACAAAAATATTTTTTAAATCATTCATCGGCTTTTTGTTTTTCATTTTTTCAATCCGATCTGTTAAAAATTTTGAAGTAAGTGAACATAACAAACGGTAAAAAATATTCCCAAGGCCGGAGAGGAAATTGACATTTTTCTGGATAAATAATCGTCATCGTTCGAGAAATGGGAAAAAAATCTTTTTTTTTTATCGATTGAATACAAAAACAAAAAAAAATCACGTACAATGGATCAAGTGTGAAAAATTCGTCGAAATTTACAAAGCAAACAAATTGTCTGTGTAACGAATTAATTGCAAAATATATAAATATTGAGTATGCGAGTTCAAATCGTTTTGAAATCTCGACGTATGGTATTCGCGAGTTTTACTCATTGCGACTGCGTCACACACAAGACGCCTTTGTTTGGACGGGGATCGTCTCCTTTCTTTTTTTTCTTTTCTTTGCTGTTATTTTGCGAGGCGTTCTTCCGTCTCAAGGAACGGCTCGTATAGGCAAATAATGAGTAACGAGAAACATTGAAGCGAGGCCTGGTGACCCTGGGAATTCCGGGGACAAACAAGAGAAAAAATAGAATTCAAAAAAATATCGTCATTAAAAGTCCGATTCTCTTGTCTCAATTTTTACCCAAAAAATGTTTTAACAATAAAACTTTTCGTGTAAAGATATTTTTTCACACGGTTATATGGATTGGAAGACAAAATATTGTTCTATTCCTTCGCTTCGCCTGCCTCGGACTTAAAGAGATTTTTTGGTTGTAATCTTGTCCGCGAGAGGAAAAAACAGCGCTGGCGTCGCCTCGCGCTTAGCCGGCGACTCTTGCACAGTTCTTCCATCTGTCAGTGGCGCCCGCGGCGTTCCCACTGCACGAGCGCGTACACACTTACCCTCATCATTGTGTCGTCGTGTTTTGCTTTTTTTTTTCTTTCTTTCGTTCCGTCCAACGTCACGCGTTCCAGCTGACGTCGCTACCAGGTGATTTATTTATCCGCAACAAATACCAAATTGTAAATAACATAAGTAGTCGAACTTTATTTTCGTAGCGAATCCCGCGGTTTAAAACGTCTGAAAGTTTCGTGTTTTTTTTTTGTTACTGTGCCCATGCGCGCATGTTCGTTATTCGATATAATTCGGTCAAGATCGTGTACAGAGGGGGATCGCGATGTGATACAAAAGTGAATTTTATTAACTCTATCGTCATACTTTTCATTTTTTTTTATTGCCGAAGCTTTGAGGTTACGAAGTCACAATATTGTTCAAGAATTTCAAAAAATCTTAAATGATACGAAAGTTTTATGTTTTTTAAGGTGACATTAAATATTAAACTCGTATAAAGTTCTCGAAGGAAATTATTCTGCTTTTTGTGTATAGAAACGTGACATTTTCGTCCTACGCAGAAACCGTGTGCTCTCGAGCGTTGAAATAAAAAATGAAATAAAAAATAAAAGGCGAAAGTGGTGTGAATGGTCAAAATACCATTGACGCACGTGAAATAGAGGAAAACACATATCCACTCCATAAATATGCATGTATGTTGGTTACACGTTATATATTTTATATTTATACGTAAAACGAAGTCTTATGTGTTCAACTCATTTACGTTGGGACGAAGGTCGTTCGTGGAATTTCCACGTGTTTTGAGGCTGGAAAAAACATTGAGAAACAATCGAAATGATTGTATAATTTTGGTCGATGTTTAATCGAATCATTTCCAATTTCTCCCAAGTACGAGTTTGAACTTTCCACTATTTTTCCAATTGCACTAAGAAGTCTTTTTATTTCGATGTTAAATAATAATCAAACGTCGTACAAATGTCACATGGTACACTCTTCGCACGGTGTTTATTATTAAAACGCGTGGCGGCGCTCGCGTCGAACCCGGATTATGACATCGAGATAAAAGAATAAAAAAAAATTAGCCTCGACACACAGCTGAGAGAAGCGTCGCGTCATGGCCGAATTTTTTAGTGCCACGACTGCTTCGATGTCCGAAATAAAAAATCATCGAGTCAACTCGAAAGAATTAAACAAATAATAATTCGCGTAATTAAAATACTTTTCAACACTAACTTCTAAAAATTCCAACTTCCTGCCGACAGGCTTTCAACGGTAAATTATTTGCATCAGAAACGACAAAAAAAAATTATCTCGTTACATTTAAAATCTGTAGCCGTTGAGTATCGATAAGAATATTTAAAAAAATATATATATATATCGATAACGCTTCAATGCCATCGCAGACAATGAATTATTTCGATCATTTCTTGACTTAAATGACGTTTCAAAATATTTTTATATCGGAACGTGAAATTCAGTCAAAATTGTCTTTATTTTTTTTTTTGTTTTTTTTTTGTTTTTTTTTTGTTTTTTTTTTTTTTTATCGACAAATATGTTTTATGGAATTCGAATATAGAATTGAAACGAAAAAAACCTGTTATTCGTCGTATGAAAAAAAAAGAATTTTAGGAAATCCCCTTTCCCCCTCGCTCTCTCTGTGAATTCATTAAACTCGATTTGAAAATTGAAAAAACGTTCACAACAAATGTTGAATTATTAATAGCACTTTGATCTTAAGGGATCGATTCACGTGTCGATTTTAGTGGCAATTAATTCCCGTCAAATCGGCTGAACTTCATCGTTAATAAACTCGTGACAGAATATTAATAAACGAAAATTTGATAATTTATTCAGACTATTCGGGTCATTTATTTTATCGAAAGCGATGAAAAATTCTTCTTTTTCTCGGACCTCAGCCAACTGTAATTAATTTATATTTGAGTATCAATTATTTCTAATTATTTATTCGTGCGATAATTAGCAGCTCCATTTTTATTTTTTATTTACAGATGTCAGAGTTCCCGGCTGAAGGAGCCGAGAACGGGGACATGCATGCAGTCATGGAGAATTTTCAGAAAAAAAATAATCTCGTTACTGGACGATCGCATTCGCATCATCCACAGGTCACGACGTCGTCACAGGTAAATCCATTTTTGTTCTTTCAATAAATAAATAAATAGATATAAATTAATAGCAAAAAATAAAATCAAAAATATATATTTCAACCATTTAATTATTTATATAAATTTTCAATATTTCAAATTAAAATCATTTTTCCATGGAGGCGAAAAAATTTCAAGAAGATTGAAAAATATTGATCGGAATAAATTACGTAGACCACCATAAACCACCATAACACACAAATCGTACTGTAAAAATGATTTTCCATAATTTTTTATACTCCAAATAAAGTTGAATTAATTTCAAGCTATTATTGTATTTGAATTTTCAACTCTATTTATTTTTCATAAAAATTAACAACAAAATAATTTATATCCGTTGCTAATTAAAGTAAAGAATAAATCTAGTCATTGCAATTCATCTTGGACGAATACGAGATGTTGAAAATCGCTGTTGCGAGACGAAATACACCCACGCAGCTAATATGATACTTTACGAAACGCGTATCGATGTTAGACGTCAGGATTTAGTCGCTGGAGAAACGACTCATTCGTAACCAGGAAGTTACGCTCTTGTCAGATGGGTTAATTTTCTATCTCTCTCTCTCTCTCTCTCTCTCTCTCTCTCTCTCTCTCTCTCTCTCTCTCTCTCTCTCTTCTTTCTCTTTCTCGGATCAAGTTAACACGCTCTTCACTAATGCTATTAATCGCCAACGAGTCGCTCGAAACAAAATTCTTATATTTTACATAATTGATTCGTTCCTTGTTCTTGTAATTGGTCATTTCGATCAGCAAATTAAAGGTCAAATTCACGAATTTATATTCATTTTTTTAAATGAGTTCATTTGTTCTAAATAACAGGAATATTATCTTTTTAAATTTTTTTTATTAATCACACCAATCAATTATTATTCGAAAACTATTGAAAACAATTTTTTAATTAGATCACGTCACGATAAAAACTTACAACTTTTTTTCGCCCTTTCGATCAAGCCATTAAAACATTTCTTACAAATATATTCAAGCCAATAATTTGTATTCATAAATATTTAAGAATTTGGTGACTCGCTTAAAATCTGAACTTAAAAATCCACGTCACAGAAATAAACTTATTGGAATGATTATGAATAGAAATCAATTTTCCTAAAATTCTAAAGTTGTCTGAATATTTATTAATTTTATTTCCAATAACCGAAGTTTCGAAATTTTCATCGAATACAATTTTTCGTCAAGAAACATGGGCAGTTTATTCTTCATTTCACACCTTCGTGCGACGTGAGAATTTCGTATTGAATTAAAAATTGATGACTGTCACGATTTTTTTTCGATAACAAAATAATGTTTCTCGGTAAAATAAGATTTCGTCGTCGCTGGGATTATTTTCTTACAAGAACAATGTCGAACGAGTCACAATCGTTTTCACGAAAGACGAATCGTTTTTCGAGGAGTCGAATACACCCACGCAAACGTGCTATCAGCCATAAACATTATCGAAATAAAAAAAAATGAAATAAAAAAAAAAAAAAAAATAAGAGGAAATCAACGAACGTTTCGTTTCTTCTTACAATTCGATTCATATATTTATACATATAAATACACTTGAGACGAGAAGACTCATTCAACTCTTGGAAACTTACGAGTTATTTGCACCTCGGTTACTCCACTCGGTCGATACCACGTTATTTCGTTTACATAATGTCCGAAAATACGACAAACGTCATCACGACGATCAAATTTGTCGTCCCCCTTTTTTTTTACTGTATTTTTAAAAATTATTTATTTATTTATTTATTTACTCATTTTATTATTAATCGTTTATTTTATTTTTATTTTCTTGTTCGATTAATTTTATTAATTGTTTTTTTTTTTCATTATTCATTTTCTTTAAATGCAAACAAATGGCGGCTATATTTTAATTGAGTTTTATCGGTCACCCAACCAAGTACTGACCTCACTCGAGGCTGCTTAACTTCGTGATCGCGAGAGGCATACACCGAGCGCGTACCTATTGCTGTAGATTGTTGATGAAACATTTATTATCATTTTTTAATTGACTCTTAATTACTATTTGAAGTAATTTATTTCCCTTCAATTAAAGCCTTTAATAAAATTCGTATTTTTGTTTTTTATCAATCAAAATCAAGGATCTCATAGCAACGGTTAATATTCATGTTAGAAAAGATTTATATAAATGTTTCGAACGTCTGACGACTCATTACGACGAAATTTATCGTCAGTCTTGAATCATTTCTCGAATAATTGTGAACTTGACTCTAGCGAGTGCGTGGGTCGTTCTTAATCTCTTGAATCGTTTATTTTTTCTTGCCAAATTTAAATTGCTCACTAAGATTCCAAATTTGGTTATTACTTTCAAATGATTGAATTGATTTTTTGTTTGTTCTGAAAATTATTTGAAAATCAATGTTATTTGTTAGTGAAAATCGAATCGTTTGAAAAGTGGGTCGAAATCGATGAGTTTTTAGAATCGAGAGAGATCGGTAAGCAATGGAGCTGCAGGTGTTCTGGCTCGAGATCAAAATCGTTCGAACGTCTCGTGCATCTTGTCAATTCGTTTGCCAATTTCTAACACTATTTGAAATTCTCTTACCGTTGGCTCATAATGTTCTATATTTTTTCATTTCTCGAATAAGTTAGAAAGTGCGAGAAATGTGGTTGCATTTGAGGCGATGATCGCTTCGCTTATGATTCATATTGAAAGACGACATTTTTGCGCCCACGGATTCGAAATAGAAGTCTGACTCGTAATGATAAAAAAAAAAAAAAAAAAGTATTGGGAGCCTCTCTCATCTTTCCCAGTCTCTGTTTCTTTTTCTTATTTTTAGTTGTACTTGGTGAAAATAGTTGGATAATTTTCAGACGAATTTACCTAACGTATAATTTTTTTTGTTTTTTGACAACACCCTCAGATACTCACGAACCAGAGCCAAACGAGCAGCTCGAGTAGCAGCAGAGTCGCCAAATCCTCGCAGAGGATTCTTACCTCGTCGTCGTCGAGTGAAATGAAGGCGAGCTCCATGAAAAGCGACCTCACTGAATTACAACGTGGAATTTCTGAAATGAAAAATATGTCGAGCAACTTCTCACAACGCTTGAGAAACAGCATGGAAAATCTCGTTGACAGGTCAGTTCTTTCATTCAAATTTTCCTTTCATTTCATATTTTTCAATTATAAACTTTGAAATTTAATATTTTTTTACTCCAAAGGTTTTTGACATTTTTAAATAATTTTTTTGTAAATATTTATTTGGAATATTCATTTTTGTCGTTCGAAAATAATTTTTTTTATTGTTACATTAGATTTTTTATCATATTAATATTATAAAAAACTTTTGGACAGTTTTTACTTTTCGATTGACCTTTGATTACGTTCGAAATGAAAAACGATTAAGATTTTTTTTATGTTGAGACATAACATCATACGTAAAGTTACATTGCATGTTATTTGACTTTTCGTCTCGTGCATGTCAAGCCTTGAGAATGAATTTTTTGTCTTGCACCATAAAAAAGTTTTTCGTCATTTTTTTAACACTGGAAATCTTCGTAAATATTTTTATTTGAAGTTGATTTACTATTTTTAAAATAACGTTGTTTATTTACCGTTTTTTTTTTTTTTTTTTTTTTAATTACAAATCCCCCTGTCAATAATTTCGGAAACAAATGAAAAATCATTTTTGAATTTATCACACAAGCCAAGAATATTTTATTTACGAGTTTGCCTTGAATTTTGTTCCGTGAAACCTTGAAAAGCATTTTTTTTTTAAATTTTTCGTGCAAAAATTTCTCGCTAAATCTTCTCGATGTTTTTCTAACTCTTTCTACATTTTGCGAATTCTATTTTTACAGAGATGGCAGTGGACCCGAAGACAACGATTTGTCAGAGCCTCTCGTTACGTTTCCGGATCCGGACACGCCACCACCCGTCACTGGTACCGTCACACTCTCCGGATCACCTTCACAACTCGGCACTCTCAATTCTCTCAATAATCTTCACAATATGAGCCCCACTTTGAATATGTCAAATATGCCCAATATGTCTTGCCTTCCGGCTGGACCGGAAACCATGAAGTTTGAACAAAAAAAAATCACAAGTGCCTCCAAAACGAAGGTCAGTCGAATCTTTTGATTGAAACAATTTTTGTTTTTGTTTTCTTAGAAATATGGAATCAAGTTTTTTTTAAACATTTCGTTGTCTACTTTTTTTTTTTTTGGCTTTTCTCGAGCACGTTCAATCGTTCCAGGAATTAATTGGTCATTCGTTTACAGCATTTATTTTATTCTTATTTTATTATTAATTATTATAGTGCAGGACTTTGCGATTGTTTTTTTTTTTCAATTTGTATTTATTTATATATTTCTGGGTCAAGGTTCTGTGTGCACATTTAAATCTCCTCGAAACTCGCAAGCTTTCGTAATTCTCGTGTCGATAGACGAGCCTTTTTTCACCTTTTAACCTTTCGATAACATATATAAAAGTAGATTTTGTAATAAAACTAAAGAAGCTCGAGGTCGAGTCTTAATGTGACATTTTTTTCGCCCTTTTCATTGCATTTCAAAAATCATATTTAAATGTGTATTTCCGGTGATTTAGTGCGGACAGATTATGAGACTGATTCATCAGTGGCAACGAGCCAGATAATCTTTTTTTTTTGAGTATCTTTATCGAGCTCAATTTTATGAGCACTGAAAATTCCATTAATTTTCTGACGTCTGATAAATTAAAGAATTTATGACATTCGAAAAATTCATTAATAATTCTGCTAATTAAATGCGTCATAAATGACATGGAAACATAATTTATTTGGCCATCATTCGTAATGGTCAAGGTTTGAAAAAAAATGTCAATTTTTTCAATGCTTCGATTTTACTAAATTAATCATTTTTTTTTTTTTTCAACAGGTCGTCACCGATGGTTTTAGCGCGGAAAAAGCAACAGCGAATAGCGCCGAAATGAGGGCTCTTCAAGCTGGTGATGTTTCTTACAAAGAACAAAGCGCAGCGACAGCGGCCAGAGCGAGAGTGGAAATGGACGGTGTCTCTGCGGAAAAAAGCGTCGCATCCGCTATGGTACGTTTTTTGCAAACAAAATGGATGGCAATTGCCATTCTACAAATAAATGAAGAACGCATGAACGACGGCAAAGGACGACTGAAGAAAACCTGATCGAATTTTTTACTAAAAATTCAAAGTTTCACACCAACAGCGTGAAACATTTAAAAAAATTAAAAAATCACGTAGTAGAGGATTTTTTTAAAACATCGACAAAGTTTCTTGATATTTGTGAGAAAAAAAAAGTAAAAAATCAAGAAAATCATTTTTAAAAAACGTATTTTTTTGATACTCGATAAACGTCCGGATTTAAGGAAACAATGAGGGCATATTTTCTTGAGAAAGTTCGTTGTACGCCCAACTGAGTCATGACATACCGTCGCGCAGGGCAACCTCGCGGTCGATAGGAAAACGACTGAGATATATGAACAAACCACCCTCTATGGAGTTTCCTCGAACTCTTGAACCACAGTCTCGATATTTTGTCGCAGTACGCGATGGGTCTCCGACTTGGACGTGCCGCGGGGCGTTTTTACCCAGAGTCTAGTCCCCGTAACGCTGTAACTCGTCGCGATGAAGCGGTAATAACGAAAAATTTAAATGGCAATTTGATTGGAAGCTCGCGAGAGAAACGTGAGACCGAAATGGTATTACAACGTATTTCACGGTACAAAGGAACGATGATCGCCTTAGGCTGCGTTTTATTTCTTCATCAATATTTTTTTGAACCAATTTTCTTTAAAAATTAAAACAAAAACCCAATCTGTCACAAAAAAAAAAAAAAACGTGTAGTCAAAAAACATAATCGGGATATTTTACGAGTCAATATCTTTTCATTTATTTTTTCTCGTTACAGTTTCTCACTAATCGTGACTCGTGTCAAAGTAGCCAAAATATATATTTGTTCGTGTTGCAATGTAAGGGTTTGAGAAGTTTTAAAGTTCAAGGTCAACGGGAGTTGCGCAGTGATATTAAATTGGTCAGAGTTAAGTTTCGTTGGGTCTTAAATTGTTTCTCAAACGTTGACATTTGTTTGAAAGAATTTGAATCAATTTTTTTTTATTGATTAGTTATAAATTTGAGATTGTTTTCCATTGGCAAACTATTGATTTCGTTCTCAAGCTTGTGTGCAGCCAACGTTTTTTATAGTCGATAGAAATACTCTTTTTTTTATCAACTTGTAAAAGTTGCAGGAACTTGAGTTCATTAACGATTAAAATCGAAGCTTAAGTACATAAAAAATGACGATGAAAAAAGCTTTTTTAAACGCTATCAATCTCCCAAACACCCACGCTTTTATTCCAGGAACAGAGAAAAAAAAGATATGTCTCGAGATAGTGGAAATCGTGGATGGTCTAGAAATACATATCGCGACTTCGCGATTTCTCGACTCGTTTCTTGGCTCATTTTACTCTGGTCGATTGCTCCAACTTGTTTTATTTTTCTTTCTTTTTTAAATCTTCTCAGAAAACTTTTGTTTGTTGATCGCAAATCGTTTCTTTTTACCACAAACTCTCGAATTATTATTGTTTCAATTATTTCATGCGGTGCTTCTTACTTTTACCCCATTAATCGTCTTTCTCTTTTTCACAGAAAGTTCAATTTTTTTTCGTTGCATTTGTAAAGTGTTGTGAAAACTTTGCAATAAGTCCAGAAGAATGTTTACAAGTGTTTGTGTTTCTTTACGAAACTCCAGACTCTTTATTTTTTCTTGTGAATTTCCTAAAAATTCTCGTTTACTTATTAAAACAATAAATTAAAAACATTCTTGTCTGTTTTTAGGAACAAAGGAGCTTGAAAGCTGGCGATCTTTCTCATCAGGAAAGCAACAATGTAGCTGCTTCGTCGATGAAACTCCAGAGCGATTCTTTCACGTCCGAAAAGGTGAATTATGCCAATGGTTTCGTTGAACTTTCACAAATTCTCGAACCATTTTTTTAACACCAGAGTTTGTAAAGTAATCACGTGGAGATTTGTTTTATTATTTTTTATTATTGATTATTATTCGAAGAATGGAACTGAAAATTTGCTCGATTCCATCAATATTTTCATTCCAAATGTTTTTCCAAATCTCAAATATTCGAGATCGTTCGTTTCGTTGGCTGCGATGAGGGAGTTTCTATTTTTTCTCACCTTTTTATACACAACTCGTCGTTCCTCGTACTCCGATCGTTGAGCAAATAAAAAATTGTATGTGCATTTTTGCTGCAAAAATAAAAATACCTAGTCGAGCTCGAACGAGAAAAAAAAAATATAAATTTTGAATGACTACCACGAAGTGCTAAATGATGTTAAGATGATAGTTCATCGAGATACGTTGATACGACGAAACGATTTGTCTTCATCAAGTATTCCACTTTGGTCCATTTTATCACGTACACTACGTGCTTTTGCTACAACATTTTCTCCTTTGAATCTTTGCCTCGCCCACGTTTATGATACGCAGACTTTAAATAATAAGGAAAAATAATTCATGGCCATTTTATTATCGAAAAACGCGAGTGATAAGTCATTTTATTAACACTGATTTATTCTGATTCATTCGGTACATCTCACAATTCTTCCCTTTTTTTAACGCAGAAGATTTTTTATATTCCTTCAAGTTTGAACTATTGAAACATAAAATATAATTCGTTCGAACGTTCTTCGACTTTCGTGAGAATTTGATTAGCAAAAAAAAATATGAACGATAAATAGTTTCATCAATTTAATTATTAAATCTTTCTATTTGACATTCATACAATTCTTTCATTTCGTTTATCAGATTCGATTACTTGACGAACGATAAATTATTTATTCGACCCTACAATCTTTTGATGAAATTAATCGATAGTGATTTTATTAGCAAACAAATAAACGACAGAGAAGTCACTTTATGGCCATTTGGAATATTGATTTAAAGTTTTCTTCTAAATAAGAAATATTTGGAGTAAAAAAAATGGACAGTTTTTCGTTCCTCTTAAAAATTAAAAGAGATTGGACGTCTTTCACATTAAATTTCATTATAATTGGAAGTATTTTTATTATTATTTTTTAGTTTATTCGATCGTATTATTTTTCTGAGAAAAATTAATTTATCGATTGTTGACTCTCGAAATGAAACGAATTTATAGATATTCGTGCAGATTCATGGATTGGTAAATACAATTAAATTCATTCAATTACATCTCATAAATCGTCGCAGCCATTTTTTTTTTTATCAAAAGATTGATATACTTTCTTTATAATTGAATAATTTACCCTTGACCCAAAAAATCCGAGTTCATAATTCAAGAAAGTACTTCTCACACAATTGTTATCGCGAACGTATCGACCTGAGAAATTTGACGAAATGGTTATATCGATCTTGAGCACGTTGCTGGCTTCGGCTCAAATATTTTTACTTGACGATTCTCGTAAATTGAGACACGTGCGTGGGAGCGAGAAAGAAAGAGACAGTGACGCAAAAACGTTTGGCACTATTCATTATTGCCGGGAGACATAATATTTTTCGAAGCCTCTCCACCTCCTTCTTTTCGTATTTCGTATTTACTCCACATTGCGAACGCAGCCTTCGTATAATTTTGCTTTTCCCCGCGTTGCTTTCCAAGTCGCTTTAAAATCTGATCGAGCCGTCGTATCTCAACGAGAATCTTTTCACACCCGGCGCGAAGAAACTCAACGAGACGCCGATCAGTTCTCAAACGTTCGCGCTTTTGATAGCATCGTTTTACTTTTCTTTCTCATTTTTCTTTACCTTATTTTTCAATCTTCTCGATACTCGTTACTTTATCTTCATTATCTGATGAAGAAACAGGCTTCTCTACGGAAATGGAGTCTCGACTCCAACATGGTACGAAAAATTTCAAACGATTCAATACATTTTTGTTATTTTCTTCAAATTCTTCATTTTTTTCATTTGTCTTATTCCCATTTTTTTCTTTCGTTTGTTAAGTTTGATATTTATCGTCACATTGAATCGATATATTTGTCTGTTACGTCCACTTCGCTATGATTCAACTGGCACACTTGTTTCCTGAGATTACTCTTATCATGAGATTGACCATCAACTGTCAATGAAAAGCGAACATTCTCAATTACATCTCAAGTGACTAAGACTCAAATAACGACGATATTGCGAAATCGTTATTTAAAAATGTATGATTTCTCGTGTTGAGGCTTTAGTAAAAAAAAAAAATGAACAAAAAATAACAGTGTTTTATACAATCGATCTGATTTTTGCTTTATTTATTTATTAATTTATTTATTTTTACTCCAAATTATCGTCAATAATCTACGTTTTCATGAAATTTTACTCCAATCCAATTTTTATTGAAATTTCCATTGAATTGAGCATTATTTTTGTTTCACATCGATTGAAACCAATGGAATACATGTTTTTATTGATTTATTAATTTTTTTACTTCGAGTCACCGTCAATAATCTACGATTTCATGAAATTTTACTCCAATTCAATTGTTATTAAAGTGTAAAAAAGAATTTGTAAAAGATTGTAAAAAGTAGAAGAAAGTGGAGAGAGAGAGAGAGAGAAAAAAAAACAGGATGAATTAGAATAAATGTGAATTGTTGAACTGTTTGCAGAAAGCGATGGCGGCCCAGCAGCAAAGACAGACGGTCTCTTCATCGGGAATCTACAATCACGAGAAGCACATGGCATCATCGTCTCAATCGAGTATAACGATAGCGTCGAAGGGTGTGACGTCAAAATCATCGATGATAACAGCGGCGTCAGCGGTGAATCAATTGATGAACGGAATGCGTGCCGGTGACGATGAGTTGCTGTCATTGCCATTGGACGATTTGGACGATTTGTGTTCGAATTCAAATCCTCAGGACGTGGATACAGCGATTGCAAAATATTCGGGATTTTTAAATAGTTTTGTAGAGCGTTTGAAGTCTAACGATTCGTTAAAAAGTGGAAAAGCGCCGTTGTTGTTAAATCGTGTTAACGAAATAATTCGTAAGGCATGGGCCGTACCGACGCATGGCCACGAGCTCGGTTACACACTGTGCAATACATTGAGAACGAGAGGCGGTCTCGATCTTTTAATGACAAATTGCGTGGCGAGTGATCACGAGTTACAATTTTCATCGGCGCGGCTTCTCGAGCAATGTTTAACGACGGAAAATCGTGCCCACGTGGTTGAAAACGGTTTAGAAAAAGTGGTGAACGTCGCTTGCGTATGCACGAAAAATGCTAATTCGGTTGATCACGCGAGAGTCGGTACTGGAATATTGGAACATTTGTTTAAACACAGCGAAGGAACCTGCAGCGATGTTATTAGATTGGGAGGACTTGACGCTGTTCTATTCGAATGTCGTAAAAATGACGTTGAAACTTTACGTCATTGTGCGGGCGCATTGGCTAATTTGTCGTTGTACGGTGGTGCGGAAAATCAAGAAGCCATGATCAAGAGAAAAGTTCCCGTGTGGTTATTCCCGCTAGCATTTCACAACGACGACAACATCAAGTATTACGCTTGTTTAGCGATCGCCGTTCTCGTAGCCAACAAAGAGATCGAAGCTGCGGTGCTTGAATCCGGGACTTTGAATCTCGTTGAACCTTTCGTCACTTCGCACAATCCTTACGAATTTGCCAAATCTAATCTTGCCCACGCTCATGGACAAAGCAAGAATTGGCTCGAACGCTTGGTCCCAGTCTTGAGCTCGAAACGTGAGGAAGCTAGAAATTTAGCTGCTTTTCACTTTTGCATGGAAGCTGGCATCAAAAAACAACAGGGTAATACGGAAATATTTCGTGATATCGGTGCCATTGAACCCTTGAAAAAAGTCGCTAGTTGCCCGAACGCTGTTGCCTCCAAATATGCTGCACAAGCTTTGAGGCTAATCGGTGAAGAAATTCCACACAAATTAAGTCAACAGGTGCCATTGTGGTCGACCGAGGATGTCAGAGAATGGGTCAAACAAATTGGCTTCGCCGAATATGCCAACAACTTTGTTGAGTCTCGCGTTGATGGAGATTTGTTGTTGCAACTTACAGAAGAAAATTTACGCGAAGACATCGGACTCACTAACGGCATAAGACGTAGACGTTTCACTCGAGAATTACAGAATCTCAAAAAAATGGCTGATTACAGCAGCCGTGACATCGGCAATTTAAACAGCTTTTTACAACAGATAGGCGCTGAATTTTCTATTTATACTTATGGCATGCTCAATGCCGGCGTCGATAAGGAATACATTAGAAATATTTCCGAGGATCAATTGTTGACCGAATGCGGTATTACCAACAGCATTCATAGATTAAGAATTCTTGACGCTATCAAAAATGGACAATCGAATTCATTCAGTCCCTGTGGACCTGACGAATCACCGGACAAATCACTCGACGTTTTCGTTAGTTATCGACGATCCAATGGCTCCCAATTGGCCAGTCTTCTTAAAGTACATTTACAATTACGTGGATTCTCCGTTTTCATCGATGTCGAGAGACTCGAAGCTGGAAAATTCGATAATAATCTACTCCAGAGCATACGACAAGCCAAACACTTTTTACTCGTACTCACACCTAAAGCTCTTGAAAGATGCACACAGGACACCGAGGGCAAGGACTGGGTTCACAGAGTGAGTGACTATATCAAAATTTCCATTTTATCTCATTCAATACTCTAATTTTTATACTTTCGTCGATTCATAATCACTTATTCAATTTTTTTGTTTTTTTGTTATCAATTAGGAAATCGTTGCAGCGTTACAATCACAATGTAACATTATTCCAATAATCGACAACTTCCAATGGCCCGAACCCGAAGAATTGCCTGAAGACATGAGGGCCGTTTGTCATTTTAATGGTGTTCGATGGATTCACGACTATCAAGACGCTTGCGTAGACAAATTAGAAAGGTTTGTTAATTTTATTTGTCAATTTATCGATAATATCGAGCAATTTTGAAAAGTGTCATTACAATCAATTGTTTTAAATGTAGAATCTAGTTCAGTTCATAGAATTACGAATCAAAAAATCTTTTAATATTCCGTTGAGTTATCAATTTATCGATTTTCAGATTACGTTTCCTTTTTTTTCTACTTTTCTGACTTCAATAGTAAAATCTTGAGAGAGAAACTAAACAAAACCTTGAAAATTTTTCCGTATGGAACGCTCTTTATGAAAAAAAAAATGAATAACATTAATTTTTTATTGTTTTTAAGACGAAAAAACAAATATAGAGTAAAAATAATCGTGGATACGTCTTTTTCTCAGGTTTATGCGGCTAGAAACACCGGTACGTCCTGAATTATCGAGCGGAATTTCTCGTACCATCGGATCGAAGGAAGTTACGACACCGAGCACACCAGGAAGCACAAATATGCGGCAACCCCCAAATTATCAACGAATGCATAGTAACGAGAGTCGAGGAAGCGACAAAGATTCTACGAATGGTAGAGATTGACTAGAGGGCCCGCCCACAGCCATACCCAGCAGGTAAAATATTCTCTTCGATTATTTGCCACCGTAATTTCTTACTAAACTCATTGGTGAATCCACAAAACTAACTCGATCGATTGTAACCATTTTATTCCATGCGCAGCGGGGATCGATCGGAATAAATCCTATAGAAAGAAAATAATCAAATAAACAAATCGAACGAGCGGAAAGATCATAATTAAAACGTGCTCGGATCGAATAGGTCAGTCGAATAGATCAACCCTGTCTCGATGTTGTATAGTTGTTGTCAAGTTTTCCTTTTCCAATTGTTTTACCTCTCCTTTTTCAGTTTATTTGTCGAAAAATTTATCTCTCACCTTCGTTGTCACAGTTGCAAATGTTTTACACGTACGTTTCGAGCCAAACTTTCACAAAACTTTATGTGTTTGCAGTAAAATGTATTGAACAACTAAGTCGATAATTTTTTGTAGTCATAAGGAATCAATGTCGTATTTACTGTCGAATTCATGTGATTAAAAAAAAAAAAAATCAGTATTTGCATAGAGACTTTTTTTTATAGAATATTGAAATTTTTCATTATTTCACGTTGGCTGAACGAAAAACAATCCGTAAAAGAAATTTTTGTTATGAAACGAACGTGTAAAGCATTATTTTCTATAATTTGCGTAAATTTGTAGTTTTTTTTTCTTCTTTTATTTATTCACGTTAGTTGAATGAGCATGGAATTTATTTGTAACGATATCCAAAGAGTTCAATATTCGTTCAAATGTTAAAACGATGATTTTTATTTATTCGCAGGCTTCGTAAATCATCGAGTCCGTCCCATTGGCTGATGAGCATGCCGCCAACCTCCCCACGTCTTAAATTTATTCACACACATCCGGGAAGAAGTCCGATACCTCGCCGTCCACCTCGACATCCGTCTTCGCCATCGGCGCGTTCACGGTCGCTCGAGTTGATCGATCAAACGGAAAACAAAGTTGAGAAACCTGCGAATAAACCTGAGCCACTGCCTCGTCCGAGATCTCGAAGTCTCGATGGCCTTCTGGACGATGACGGCCTCGTAGAGACGCCGGAAACTTCCGCGAGGACACGTTCTCGAAGTCCATTAAATACGACGGTAGAAAATTTAAAAGGCACAAAAATCATCGAGTGCAGCGAAGAAAATTTGTTTCCCAATGAAGCGGCGGCTGGAGGAATTAAAAATTCGGACTACGACTTGAATCCGATGCCTGCACCGAGACTTCGAACCAGAATTAACAGCGGAAAAGTGGATTCAAACGAGGCATCGAAAACGGCAGCTGGGCGGGAAAGTTTTCTAAGAATCTCCTCGTCGTCTTCAGAAGATTGCGAAGAAAAACGAACTTCCGACGATCTTCCAAATCGTTCGAGTACCGAAAAGGTCGACGGAGAAATAATGAATGATGTTATCGAACGGAACGCCGGGGACGGTTGTGATAGAGACGAAAATAAGGAGACGATTTACGTATCGAGAAACGAAAAGCCTTGCACGACGCTCCTCAAAGCGAAAAGCTGTGGTGCGGGTTTAGACGACAACGAAATGTTTTCGTCCAACCACTACGAAGGTCAGGAAAATGCGTGTAAAAACCTTAATTCTCACAACCATCAACAGCAACAACAACATAGAGGCTCGTTACTCTCTTTGCACGCAACTTCCGCTGCGGATCCAAAAAGAAAGCGAAATTTCATGAACAAATGTGTCAACAAAGTGAGATCTTTGATTAAGAAATAATCGCTCTTTATAAAAAAAAAAAAAAAAAAAACAGTGATATAGACTTATTATTAATTAAATTTTTTACACACAAAGTGCTAAACGAAACAAAGTGCTTTCAACGACCTTAAAAAGCGACAAAAAGTTCTCGATTTTTCATGATCGAGCACTACGCCAAGAAATGAAAATGTTCTTGTGCTTGACCACAAAAGAAAGAGAAAACTTTTAAATGTTGTCTATTTATATTACACGTTATATAATATTTTTGATTATCAGGCAGCTGAGAATCTATTTCGAATGTACAACGACTGGCAGCATTGAGAGGATGACAAATTTTGTGCCTAATATAAACGAAGGAGTTTTCATCGCTTAAATTTTTTTAAATAATCGACTATTTCAAAAAATTTAACAAATCGGCGACTTTCATTAGTGCTTTTTATATTTCCTTACAAAAACGAATGTATTATAATATTTTAAAATAAGTAGGCTAATTGTCATACTGTTAATCATTTATTTTTTAAGTTATTTTAATTATTGACAACACCATGTTATTTTATAATCATCATTTTTTGGCGCAGCTGTAATTGACTACGAAAAATGTATTTTTGATCGGTTTCAATGACCATTTTATTTTGTATTATCGACATTCGTTATTAGTCTTTATTTAGAATATTTTTATTATTATTTTAACGTATTAGACAACTCTCATTGAGAGTAATTTCATTCTATGGTATCGTCATATTGATATACAATTATACATAGATCTATTTATATACATAAATATATTGTATACATTATTTAAGAACCATTACCCATATTTTACCAAAGGTTCACCACAGTGGAAAATGTAAGTTTTTATTTTAAAATTTTTCCGCTCATTGTTTCGTGGCTAAATGTGTTTTTTTTTTATGAAAATGAAAATAAAGAAACAAGGAAACGATGGATTGGTATGAATTTTTTTTTTTTATAATCCTCTCTACTTGTTATTTACAAGGAATACATATTTTTTACACTTCAGGGATACGATTGGACATGTTTTTCCATAAAATAAAATAAACAGATTGTTTTATGAAAATAGTTTTACTGTAATTAATAATTACTTATCAAAGCTGAATTAATTGTACAATTAATTATACAAATATAAACTTATTATAAATACTTGACTCGTTCAAATTTTCTGAGTCTTGGAGTTAAAAGATTGTCCAGTATTTTTGTACATCAATTTTATATAACGTTGTTTATTCTCGCAATCGAAAAAAATTCATTTGTCACGAACTTAATCTAATTACGTTTATCGAAAAATTCTATCTGTTAATTACGTCGTCACGACCTCTCAAACGTCTCATGAGTATCATGTCATTTCTCATTAACGTCACTCGCTTAGCATGGAACGCCAGTAAAACTGCATCTTCGAAAAATTGTGTGAGGTACATTTCTGCAGATTCTTGAAGCGCTTCCAGAGCGGAAGCTTGTAACCTAATAAAAAATTGTTGATTCCAAGTTAGCTCATTTGGATTGAAGAAAAAAACAGCATATTTGTCAATTTTTCGATTGTGCTAAATTTATAATTGTATGAATATTTTTATTTTATCACATTTTATAGGCCACTAACAATGGTGTAGCAAAAATTATCGCAATTTTGCTTCGAGTTAACACTCGAATCGAAATTAGACAACTGGAGTTTGTAAAAGTGTTAAAAGAAACAATGAAAGGGAAACATTTTTCTTTTTATTTTGTACAGTAAAAAAAATCTGAAAAAGTGAATAAAAGAAACGTCAAGAGCTCATTTATGGCCATTTTACAAACGCAATATCCTAGCGGCATTAAATACTTACATTGTATAGAAAAAACCATAAGGAGGGATTTCTCCATTGCCTTACTTTTCCAGTAGCAAATCGGAATATTTTGCGTCAGAAATTGAATGAATTTTTCCAATTTTTTAATAGGAATATGATTTTTTTTTTACTCACCGTGTTATTTCTTGCCTTGGAAAAAGGTCGAACATAATTTCTCTAACTAGTCTCGCAAATGGAAGTTTGGGTAAGAGCAGACAAGTGGTTTTCCTTAGGTATTTGATTTCTTGTAAAACTCGTACTGTTCGTCGTCCTTTGTTCCTGTTGACCAGAACCTCAGTCTGAAAAAAATGTAATAACAGAAAAATAAACATTCCTGGACTTCAGTAAGATTAAATTTTCTTTCATAGTTTTTTAAATCTTCGATATTCTTTCTTTTGATGTTCGTTGTAGTATTAGGGAATATTTGTAAAAGTCCTGAAAAAACGAATTTTGCTGCATTTCAATCATAAGTTGTGAAATTTTTGAGTTCTGTCAAAAGTGCACATTTTTTGTTTATTTTTCTTACCCTGGCCGTCCTCGGAACTTCTGATGATTTCGTGGATACTGTGGAACGCGCAGATTGCGACCTGGAAACGATATTTACATTGCAAATGATTTGAAAACTTGCTTGAACTTGGACGGTTTCAAATTTCCAACATAACCTACAAACCTTGCCGTTGATTTTCGTCGGACCATCTTGCCGACTTCATTAAATTTAGACTTAATCAAGTTTTAGCGAACCTCCGTTTATTATTTATCCCATGCAATCACATAACTTTATTACAAACAATAACGATTTACAGTTTCGAATAAACACATGTTGATGTTTCCCGCGATTCTGTAGTAAACAACACTCATTAACGGCTGACAGCGTTATTTTCATAGCGGTCGCTTTGCGAAGATGCTTCGACAGTTGCACGAGCGCAAGATGATAGCGAAAACTATAAAAAAGCATATTCATCGGATATCTTTGATTTATTTCGAAAAAAATAAAAGTAACACTATTCTTTGAGAAAAAGAGAACGAGGTACACGGTGAAACAACTTTTATATTTATCTCGAAATATTAAGCCTTTCCGAATAAAAAAAAAACGTACAGCCAGAAAACTGTTTATTTACAGTCGATAAAAATTCGCTAAACTTATCTACAGTCGGTAAATAAATTAAGTTAATTCTTATCGATTGCTAGTAAAGTATTTTCAACTTATCTTGACCTCAAAAAACGGTAGATATCAGAAATCCCGTACGACTTACCAACAATTGTAACGAAGTACTTGCTAGAGATCACGTTGGACATTTGCTGTTTCACACAGAGATGGAACTTGAATGAACGTCCCTGCATTACAAGTTAGTCGACGGGAATGTTATTAAGGCGCAATTCTTTAAATATTGATTGAAAGTACAGGCAGCCAGGGTAGCCTGGCGTTCACGGTGAGGTAGTGGCGGGTAAAGAGGGAGAAAGTGCGAGAAAGTGGGCGGTAAGGGTGGTACGTCTATTATATATGATGGGCGCGGTTCCTCGTCTCGCTCTCTATGGATTTTTTCCGCATTATAAATGCAAGCTATACAGCTTTATATACATTTTTAATCGTTATACGTATATGAAAAAGTTTCGTTGACGGTACACCACCTCTTGGTATTCTAGACTCTAGACTGGCTTATGTATCCACTTCGTATTCATAAATTATTAACGTTTTCATCCAATTCGTCTATGTTATTACATTGATAAGAGGTTTAAGTACTCGATGGATAACGATTTTTGCGTAATTTTATACACAAATTACTCGTTAAGTAATTAATGACATATGATTATAAATTTTCATTAAAAAAAAAATGATTCAGATGATAAAAATCATTCAAAATGATAAAATTAACTGGTTAAATGTTCAAAAATTCTAAGATATATCGATGAGAGTGTTATTTTTTTTTTTTCGACCTTTATTTTGCCTCTGGCACGCTAGCAATTCGAGTCAACCTTCATCTCGACGATTTTGCGAGCACCCTTCGTGCCTCGTTTCAAAGGACCAGCAACAACCCCCTACTTTCGAGTCGCGAGACGCAGCGAGAGAGATGGAAAAAGAGAGAGAAAGAGAGACCCTTATGGATTTTTTTTAACTCTCGCAGGAGCAGAATGATGGGACGTGGCAGTCACCCTTTGGAACACCCCACAATCCCTGGTGCTGTCTTTACCCCTCGCATATAGTCAGCTAAAAAAATCTCATCCCCCAATTTGGAGGCCGTAGACGTTTAATTGTGATATTCTGAGAAAACTTTTTTTCCTTAAACATTTCTAGGTTTTACGAACTTTTGAATTTTCTTTCAAAAACCATTGAAAACGCATGGAAATTGTTCTTTCGGGACAAAAATTTGTACAAGATGTTGATGTTTTTTTTAAGTCGTCAGCATAGAATTTTCATTTTCGAAGCGATGGTATTAACTGTAAGAAAATATTCAACAGTCCGAATTTCCATGGTTGCAATTTTTGACGTTACATTTATTCGTTCTCAAGCATAATTAAGTTTCGATTTGTGTTGCTGTGGTTTTCACCACATTTGCAAAACGATCCATTATGAATTAGCCAATCGCCTCATCAAACCATGAAAAATGTCTACCACCCTAATTGCAATCTCTGTGTGTGCATTAAAATTCCATTCATCGTAAGCAAACATAAGAAGAAAAAAAAAGAAAGAAAAAAAAAACATAGAAAAAGCTATGGATAAAAAAAAAGCCACGATGGAGCACCAGACTAATAGTGGAGCCAGTAGATCGTGCCCGGATATTTCACAAAGGGTGCCACCCATATTTTGCCACCCTTTCGAAATCGGGAGCGAGGCATCGGGTTGCCTTGGCGAATAGTGTCGAGAGCAACCCTTAAACCCTTACGAGAACGAACGAGAGAACAGAAAGACCCTCGATTTGTAGGATCGCGGCTGTCTAATTGCGATATCGCTTTTTTTCCTCTGTTTTTCCCGTTCTCACCCCGCGCATTTCTTTACCCTTCACCAGAGAGCACCAAAAGTTTTTTGTTCACTTCTTTTGGCGAGAAGAGCCTCGACATTTTTTTTTACCGTTATTTTTACCGCCGACCGGTAATTATGTGGGCGCGGTGGACCAAACAAGGGGTTGATGTTGCCGAAGGGAGACTCCCCGCGAGAGAAACCGATTCGAAAAGACAAAAAAAAGCGTACGTTGATAAAAAACTTGGTATTTAAATCCCCGCGGTGAAAGGGGTGTTCGGAGGCCGCTTTTCTCTCTTCATATCCTTCTTACTCCCGTTGACTACCCTTCAGCGGGGAACAGAATTCAGCGGGCCACGCAAATCGGTGGCGCGAGGGCTCGTGCAGTAGACAATGCTCGTGTTTGCACACCCGAAAATTGGCCGAGGCAACAGTAGAAAAAAAACCGGATAGACAGCAAAAAACTTAACAATGACCGAGATCTAATCCATTGGGAGTGAAAGGGAGTATGTAAAACCTGATGCGTTCAGAAGAGCAAAAAAAAACACACAGGATAAAAAAACGTAGGCACGTGCTAACTGGCGTGGTAAATAGATTGTGCGATACTTGCTTGTAAATTATATCCGGAACACACAAGTTGCCGACACACATTGTCACATTCATTGAGTTCCAAGAAATCGATTAAAAAAAAAAAAAAAAAAACGAGGTCACGTACGTAAGAACCTTTAATTTCCACCTCCCCAGGAACCTCTCATTTGTGACGTCTAATTCTGAAAATTCATTAGTGATTCAATTCATTCTGGTCGATTTATTGCTTTCGGCCATTTATAAACGATAATACATCCTCAGTACAGATGTGTTAACAATCATCACTGTCTGCCTGCTTGTCTGTCTGTTCAATCCATCGGTTATATTCCTCGAGTTTATATTTTTATGTACTCAGGTGCTAAAGTAATGAGATTTATTGCGGCTGTGTGTGTCTCGCACGATTCGTTTCGCTTATTTGGGATCACTTTCGATAGGCATTATAGTAATCGGTTCATGCAATACGTAAACTTTCGTAGATAAATATAAATAGTCGTTGCTTTGAAAAAAAAAAAAAAAAAAAAAAAAAAAATGTCAACCTTCATTATTTTTATTCTTTAATTGAATTTTATAAAAAATTTATTTTATTTTCTTCATTTTTTCATTAATTTACTAGCAATTAGATTTAGGTAGCGAACGATTTTTAATTGAAGTTGAAATTCAGGTAAACTGTTTTGATATTTTATTAGCGAAAGATGAAACCAGTCGAAATATCAGTGTATCACAAATTTAATTAAAAAAAATGCCATAAAATAAAATGAAAAGTTAAATTTTTATTAAAAGGGTGTAAAATTTGTTACGTATACTTTATAAATATAAATGTACACAAAAACACACACGTATATTTAGTGTATTATAAAACGTAGGCGGGCATCGATAGCACGGATTAACCCGAGAGCAATTTTCCGTCGGCCATAAATTAGAATTTATGAAATGCCCAAGCTCTAAGCGTTTGAAGATGAAAACGGGCACGAGGGTGAAAGTAAGTGCGAGTGAGACGTGCTGTGTAACCCAGAGAAGCCTTGTGTTTTTCATTCTTTTCACCCTGCCACTTTTATCGATAACTTCCACCCCCCCTCGAACCGGAACTAATAGTTTTTTTTTCGTTTTTTTTTTCAACCATTTCCCCCCGTTGTGTCTGATGGGTTTCACGTTGCGCATTATTATTATTATTATCATTATGATTTTACCATCATTTCACGTGTGAATAAAGAAAGAGAAGGGACAAGCACGTGAGAATAGAGACGGAGCAAGAGAAGAAAAAAAAACGTCGATTATAACGACGACGTCGAGAAGAATCCAGAAACCAAACTGCTTCTGATACGTATCGAGAGTATATACTGACAGATGTTTCCCATTTTTTTGGCCTCGGCTCTCGAACGGGCGCCGTTAATTCGCAAAAAAATCCCCGAAACCGATCGACCTCGGCCTTTTTACCCGCGTTCGCTTTTTTTTTCTCTTTCGATGCCATATTACCCGCGACGTACCCCCCGAAATATTTCTGGGGACAAAATATATTTTCCTGTTTTACTCTCCACGTATATCCATGTTGAGCCTATCATTTTTCAGAGAAATGTCATGTCTTTGCATTCCGTTTTTACTTTTCTTCGTGTTCATTCAGATTTTCAACAAGAATGAATCCGAAGAATTGCGAAATAGAATCAAATTTTTTAATTTCCATTAAGAAAAAAAAAAATTTAATTTCATTCAAATTTGTCCTTGGGAACAATAAAATTAGAAAATTAAGGCCATCTTGAGAAGAATTGTGTCAACGATAAATAATTCGTCGATCATGGTTATTGATCGATATACAAACGGTTACGAAATTTCGACAAAATTAATCTGACAATAAATAACGATTTTCATTTTAACGAATCAATGGAGTAACTTGTTAATAACTTGCTTAACTCGTAAAAAAAATGTTAACTATACAAAAAAAGGTAATAAATATGAAAAAAGTGCATGAGACGATTACTCGTAGCTCGAAAGCGCATTTCATCGATAGCCCGGATTAAACGATTGATACCTGGAATTATGAGTGTCCAAGTTTTTTTTTGTTATTCTTAGATTCAAAGTTCCCTGGGGTAACCGATGAATCGGACATTTTTTTATTTCCTATTTTATGGATCTACGGTAGTTCGAGTTGTGTGTGAACTAAAAGGTCCGTGGCGGTCACTTTTTGGGTGCGGGATAACCTTGTAATCCTCCGTGATACACTGTGCAGATACAGGAGAAACGAGAAAACGTTTTTTTTTGGGTTACAAGAGTCGTATGTGCACAATAAGCGATTTCGTTTCAAAGCGAGAGAAGATCTGAAGTATCCTGGAATAATAATGATAATAACAATGAAAAAAAAAGATAAAAAAATGGGAATACCGAGTAATCCAGGCTGGGCAGGAATAACGAGTGTTTGATGACGGACTACCCTGGCTGTGCACCACAGATGGATTTCTATCTCCCTATCTTTCTCTCTCTCTTTTTCTCTTTTTCACTCTCATTTTCTGTGGCCTTTGCTGTTATACCGTGGAAATCATCCGCGGCGCTGCCGAGACCACCGTCAACGCGTTCGATACACAAACATACTCACACATACACATACACAAATACATTTCATAGCCTCCCTCGTACAACTTGTGTGGGGTCGGGGCAAAGGAATAAAAAAACGTTTTTAGGGCACGCGCTTCGCGTCTGGGGTACCCTTGGATCTCATAGCCCACATGGAGTCCTTTGCAATGACTACGAACCTATTTCCACCTCCTAACTGACTGACGAACGATTTTTATTCTAAAGAATTAAAAAATTAATAAAATATCAAAATATATTTTAAAAAAATGGCAGAATTTCTTATAAATTTAACTAGTCCACGTTAACTAGTCCGAGTGTTATTTAATTGCTGTCATTTTAGCATTTGTGAAAAAAATTTGAGATTAAATTACGAATAAATTATGAAGAATTTTATTGGTATCGATAAAATTGAAGATTTTCTTGTTTCATGTTAGTGAGTTACGAAGGTATAAAAAATGCTTTGGCTGCTGTGGCATATCGTGTCGGTTCCCCTCGCTATACCTTTCGCATGGCTTCATAGGTAGAGCTATGACCCCCTTCGGGCCTTTTTATACAAGGGTTTTTCCTGACACCGCCGAAGGGGGGAGACGGTTTTTTTCATTCTTTTTTTAACATCGATGCCGAGGGGGCCCCCGGGCCTTTCGCGTGCCCGTTCAGGCAACGGGATCTATAGATGTATGTATACTTTTTTCGTTTTTTTTTTTTTATTGTTATATGTCCATGGACCAGCATCTGTACCCCCCCGGTTGCGATGGTGGCGTGTGTGTGGATCGAACGCGAAATTTTTCAGTCAGCCAGTCACTCACCTGGCCCACATCGAGGCGGTGAGTCCCACAGTCAAAAACGTTCTGTTCTTGAAATTTGTTGAGAAACATCGATTTATTGATGTTAAAGATATCGTGAGATTTGCGTAATAGTTTCTTCTTTTTTTTTTTCATATCATTTTATCAGTCTCGAGTCGCGGGTTCGAGTTTCTCGGAAGTGCTCAATTAATTATTCCATGCGTCGTGAACTCGTATGACTTATTGGCATTAATCGCGTTATCGTGAAGTGTTTAAACGACAAAGTGGCTTCAAATTTTGGTAAAATAATATATACACATACATGTATATAAATATATATGTAGAGGGGACAAGGAAACATTTATTTAAAATGAAACTGATGTAACGAATGCGTTTCAAGGTGTCTCGGAAGTTAACACCTCAAAGATTACCCCAAAGAGACATTTAGACAGTAAAAAACGATTTAATTAATTAACGCAAGGGTCGAGTCTAAAAAAACAAGGTTCTCCCCGTCTCTTAATATCCCGCGAATTAAAAGTGTCGTGGACGAGACCAAAACTCGTTTGTCTCTTTTAGGGTGCTGGCTCCTCGTCCTCCTACTCTCAAGTTTCTGTCTCTTACGTTTTCTCGACCTTCTCTTTCTTCCACTTTGTAAATTTATGGCAACGCTTTTGGTGCTCGTTTTTATCTCCAGTATTTCTTCTTCTTCCACCTCTTTTTCTTTCTTTTTGGCTTGTAACGTCCTCGGGATAACGAAGCGAAAATGTCGTACGGCTAATTTTCCATAATTTCTCAAAAAAAAAAAAATAAAACACCTTTTTTCTCTTGTATTCGTAGTCAACTCGCCTCTGTGCTGACACGGATGAACGCAGACTTACTGGCTGATGTTTCTCGAGGGTAAAGCTCTTTCTCTCTCTCTCTCTCTCGCTCTGTGTCGTGTTATATCACGAAAAAAGGAAAATAATCTTTTGTATATATAGCAACGCTAGGATGTAATGGAGGTTATTTCGCGCTGCAAGACACCAAGGCGACCCCTTGCGTCCTTCTTCTCAACTACCCTTCCCGCACGCCCCCGACGTTCCTGCTTACTTTTTCAAGCCCTCCTCTCACCCTTCCGCCCTCGACTGAGCCACCTCCGTTCCATCCGACCATCTTCGCGTCCATCCTTTCTCTATACACGTCTGTAAAAAATAATATCCATTTGCGAAGATGGGCGCCAAGTACTGGTCGAAGAAAAAAAATACAAATTTGAAGTGTCGTGAAGATCATTAAAGTAATTCACGTCAATAAGATACACGATTATTAGTCACTTATCGATTCATTTTCGAATCTCACTATGGTGTCGTTACAGGATGCAACATTTTACGTCATTTAGGACGACGATTTAGAAGTTATTAATTAATTAATTCGCATGGGCTCTTATAGCCTTTTAATTCGTATCGAAGCAAAAGAGAGATTGGAATAAAAAATTAAGAATTGGGACTCGAAATATAGAATGACGTATGTTTCGAGTTTCAAAGAGATTGCGAGAAGGAGTAATGCAAAAAATAATTTATCATTGTTATACCAAAAACGTTTAATTCGTGGTAAGAAAACAAAACGATAAGCTTATGTTCTGTTTGGTGAAGATGTATAACCTCAATATATACATAAAATATCGTGAACATGAGTGAACTGTACTGTCACTAAAGATTCACAGAAGACGTCCTTAATTCTCTTAACTTTAGTGTTCAGGAAAATCTTTAACTCTTCCAATATCGAAGACGAGCATAAAAATGAAAATAAAAAAGAGAAAAACTGTTTGGGTTCTAGAACGTTTGTCTCGACAGTGAAAAACATTTTTTAATTTCATTCAAAAGTTCTCTGGGGAGAACGATCAATGAGAGATTTTCCAGTATAGCAATTATTTTCAACAATTCTAGAAATATATTCCATATCAGTAAAAATATGTCTTCATGATATAGAAACATAAAAATACAGGCCGAAGTATTATGAATTTTGTAAAAAAAAACCAGACGGATTTTCCATCGAGATCGAGTTATATACATACGAACATATAAAATTCCGTGATGCCTATAAAGGAAAATACGAAAAGAGCCTGGAAAAGGATACACTTTGCAGAACGGAGTATAAGCGGGCTCCATTTTGTCCTGGGGGTCCTTAGGCGTCCTCGTGCTTACATTCACATACTCAGGAGGGTGTATACGAACTGTGCTTTCCCTGTACGAGGAAAAAACCAATACGAGCATGACCAATGTCATCTGAGTACATATAGATATAGATATATATATATAAATATATATAAAGGCTATGTACATATCTGTGTATATATAAATAGGCTTTTGGGACGATATATGGTGGCTGGAAGGTCTC
The DNA here is from genome assembly GCA_948107755.1 of Campoletis raptor. NCBI lineage: Eukaryota > Metazoa > Arthropoda > Insecta > Hymenoptera > Ichneumonidae > Campoletis > Campoletis raptor. The sequence goes on along the minus strand of OX403625.1, from coordinate 14,509,711 downwards.
GTTTCTTATGGCACATACTCATTAGATCTCTGACACACGTGAGATCGCACCGGAGCACCGTGGACCTTCCTGTGCACGTATACACGTCACATATATACTCAAAACTTTACTTGTATATTTTAGTACGTAGCCTCGCGTAAACGTGTATGTATCGCGTGGGGGTCGAAGGGATGAAAAAGGTGGAAGGGATGCTGCCGTTGGCTTCTCTCATTTGCTCGTGTGTATACATATACATGTTTCAATATATATGTATATGTATATACATATACGAAGAGAAAAAAGAAAGAGAGGTAGCTTTAAGCGTTCGGGCACACATTCGAAGCGCATGCGCAGCGCGCGAGATATTGATAAAAATACGCGAAGGTTCACCCTCGTCGCTCTCGCGCGCGCCTTCATCCCCTCACCCTTCTCTTTCTCACTCACTCTCTCTTTTTCTTTCGTTCTCTCATCTACCAGCAAGCTCCACCGCGCGGCATCTCAGAAGATATTCTTATGTCGAGGACCACCCCCATACGGCCTCGCGTCGACTCGACTCTCATTCTCTGTTTCTCTCGTCTCCCTCGTCTTCCCCATTCCTCTCAGTCTCTCATTCACCCTCTCCCACGTTTCATCCCTCTCATTCCTCTCGCCATTTCACCCCGCGTCCCAGCTCCTTCGTTCTTTCGCTCGCTCGACTCCCAAGCACCCCCTTATTACGATATTAACATAATTATTAATATATTTTCTCGTGGAAAATTTCATTCGAGCGAGCAAGCGAGCGAGAAAACGTTAACGAGCCCATAACGATCTACCTTCCAAGCATTATGGAATATTATACTTCTTATATATATTTATATATGAAAATCTTTCGTTATCTACCCTCGCATTTTCGCTTCTTTCTATCTCGAAAACTCTCACCGCCTGATTAAGCAGTCGTGATTAAGTACCAACGTATATATATTCATGTATAAGTATAAATATGTCGTGTATGCTCAATATTAAAATTAAGCATCTTTTCAAATCTTATATTTAAAAAAAACTCGTATTTTTCTATTGATGATTTCGAAGCCAGAGTTCCATAATTATTGTCAATATTTTTCAACCCTCCGAACGTGGTTTATATCGAAATAAAGTTTTTTTCGTCACACGAAATAATATTTATCTTTATAAATAAATATATTCACGTCCTTCGCTCTTCCCACTGCAGATTTTCATACTCTGTTTCGTCCCGATTACTCGTCTCACCGCGAGCCTCTGCAATGCAGTTGAAAAGCTCTCATTATAGTCTTCGCTTTTGGTAAATAATACAATTTTTTATATCATAGAAGATAAAAAAAAAACAAGGCTACTGAATTCATATTGAAATTGTTCTCGTTATTATTGAGAAACTGTGAATAGAGCATTCAAATTTATTATTCTTTTTCGTGTTTTCTGAATCATTTTTTTTTTTTTTTTACATTTTATCTCATAGATAATGAAAATATAGTCGAATGGAGATTCCATCAGACGTTTTTCACTCTCGGACTTTGATGCCAAGGACTGTGAACATGTAGATTTTATTTTTCTTGAATGTTTTTTGTGCCGACATAAGAACGACACGGAGATGGGTGAAGAAGGCTTTTTTTTTTGTCGTTGGCCGCGAGTATCAACGCTGTAACCATATTAAATTTATCGATCATAACGAGAGACCTCGTCCGTGTGGCCTCCGGGAACAGGGTAGAGGCGAGAGAAAGAAAGATGAGGAAGAAAAAGACGGAGAGAGAATGAGAGTTAGAAGGGGTGGCAAAGTGGCAGCGAGGGTGCACAAAAAAATGGAGCTATATACATAGAGAGAGAGAAAGAAAAAAGGGGAGGGAGAGAGTAAAGAAGAGAGTTGGAAGAAAAAGAAAAAAGCAAAGAGTCCAGCCACAATCAAAGGGCGTATCGCCTTCGGGCGTTCCTCTTGTTGGAAAGGACGGTAAATTTTTTAAAGGGACACATGATCGTCAACTTTTCTTCATCCCTTTAGCTGCTTTGGCAATCGTAGATTCCATGACTCAACGGGATACTCTGTTCTCTCTCTCTCTCTCTCATCTTTCTTGCTCTCTTACTCTCATTAATTTTATTTGAAAAAATCCCCTTTTATATGTCTTTCCACTAAAAATCCACAACGAGAGAATTGAGAACCAAGTGGGAACATGGCACTCCTCTGACCGAGCGGAAACAATGAGGAGCAGCATCTCTCGAACTTTGTCGCAATTAAAACCTTCTGGTTCAAGTGTTTCCCGACTCTCTCAGCTGCTCTTCCTATGTACATCCAAGAGAGCTGCAAGTGATTGGAGAAAATGAGGGTCGGAAGTTGGTTGCGGCTGGCTCTTTCTCGCTCGCTTGTTCAGACGCCCTTTCGACTCATCGGAAAACCCCCACGATCAAAGGCGGATTATTTCATTAAAGGGATTAATCGCTCGTACCAACGAAGACCCTAACTCTCGAATCGATCTCGTAATTTAACTATCGATGCTAGACGGAGCATTCCAGCGACCCAAACTAATACCAGATCTCCAATTACTCTCTCATTCTCATTTTTTTCCTTTATTCACTTCTCTTTCAACATTTATTTTCTTCTACAAGAATATAAAGTAATCAAATCAAATGTAAATATTGTCTTGATTATCTACAACAAATATGCAACAAAAAATGTGTAGAAATATCAATCGAATATAAGTATTTTATCAAATTTGGTAGCCAAAAAAAAAAAAAATCATTTCCCAGCCAAAGGAAAAAGCTGACACTAGCGAATTCTTTTTAATTCATCAAGAACCAGCAGGATGATTAAAAAATGGTATTTTAATGCCCGAAAAAGGAAGCTGAAGGGTCTGTAAAGAAAAAAAAAATGATCGGCATCAAAATTTCAGAAACCGTTAGCAAATTCGCGCACTGGTGTGATTCTCCCGTTTTGGAATATGGATTAGTCACTTTTAACCTCACCTTGACCCGGTTTGACCGATTACCGAAGAAGTTTAGAATTTACTAGTGAATTTATTTCGATTTTGATCTTTTATCGTTGATAGGATACACCAAATATCCTGACATTAAGGATTTTTTTTGTATATTCCTTATTCTTTTTTATTATCTTCATAAAAAGATGGCGTGCAAAAGCTGGCTATGGGGGGATGAAAATTATACTTTTTTGTCGTCAGGACACGTTTTTCCGGTGGAGGATTTTCTTTTTTTTTTTTTTTGCGGAGCTTTCGCATCCCCCGGGGTATTTAAAGACTCTTCGTCCATCTTCACATGCTCACCGGCCGATTTCTGAGGTAGTAATCCTTCGGGCACACTAATACAGAAACGACGATATAGTGACTTTCGTCTCTTTTTATCTCCCTCATAATAATTTCGCCTACTCTGTCTTTTCGTGAATTCAGAGTAACACGTATACGAAAACTAATACCTATACGTTGAGAGAGTCTCTTAACGAAAAAGCCTACAGAAAACACAGAAACGTGAACGCCCACGAAAAAGGGAGACCGAAAACCGCGATCAAGTAGGATTACTTCGTAGCAATATGTTCTCTCTCACTTTCACGTGTATTTTATATATATATGTGTGTATATATATATATATATTTCACGTTCTTTTTGGTCCTTAAAGCACCCAGGGGTGAGGGGAGGAGATTTCTCTAGTCCGTATGCTTTCTCTCTTCGAGACTCTCTTCCTTCTCCCTCCGCATATCTTTTGCTTAACCCAACCCTCTTTTTCTCAGCCGATACAAACACGACCGCTACATACGCTTGTTTGTATATACGTGTGTATATATATAGAGAGAGAGACGAAGGTTGTATACGAAATCTATGTTTATATACACGGATCGTGTGATAAAAATCAAAAGGGCGAAACCCCGGTCATTTGACACCTCGAACGATAAGGTTTACGCCCTTTTGTTCCTTAAATATTTATACATAATATATACACATATAGTTTTTTTCTTCGAGCCGCGGGCAACAGCCGTTATCTGGAGAACCACAGTGTAGCACAGCGTCTCCCGAAATGAGAGAAGAATTCGTCGTAGTAGTGTGTATCGTCGTAGGTCTATCGCAACCGCTGCTGCTGCTCACGAGCATCTCGATTTCGTGCCTGCGGCGTTTTGTTCAGGGGGTGAGTTATGAGACAGAGAGAGAGAGAGAGACGAAAAGAAGAGGGTAAAAGAAAGAGGGGACACGCATCGTCACGCTGATCAGCCCGTTGTCGCGACGGACTAAACGCTGACCACGTTGAACATTAGAGATCTATCTCGAAGCGAAATCTACCCATTTTTTTGCTTCTTCATTCCCTCCTGCTCTTCATCTTCGTTGTTTCTGTCTTACGCTACTTTGAGACTCAAATCGATGGAGACACGTGGGTGCGTGCGAAAGTACAGCAAGCATTTTTCTCGAGGAATAAAAAAAAAAAAAATTGTAATGTCAAATGTTGGACGCTGGGAGGGAGATTTTTGCAATGAGAGCAATGCTGGATGGCCAGATAGACTGCGAGACATATGCTCGCATAGAGATTTTCTTTTGACGCACAAATGGCTTGAACGAGGACGAACCAAGGATTCGTAAGGGTAGCGACGTTCTTATATCCTGCTCGGTACTCGATATGTATATGAACGTAAAGTACGCTGAGGACCAGGAAAAATGGAGATACGGAATAAAAGGATGGAGACGGAAGACGTAGGAAAATATCATGGAGAGTTGTTCACAGTAAAAGGAAAATGCGAGGAAGAGTAAAAGAGAGGGTGTAACTCGCGGGAGGGGAATGGAATGGTTTTACCCGCGCACACAGGGGCTGAGAGAGACTCGGAGACGGGGAGGGCAAAAGTCCGCGAGCCATTTTTCCCCATATAATTATAAGAGAGGGACCTGGGTGTTGCTATGGTAACCACACACCCCCACCTTTCTTCATTTTTTCTTTTCTTTTTCCCATGGCTCTATCTTCTTTCCCTCTCTCTCTCTCTCTCTCTTTCTCTACTTCTCTATACATTTTTTCTTTTCCTTGCTTTCTCACTCTTATATCCTCGGCGTGCAGCCCGTTTACTTGTATCCCCGAGGTTGTGAGGACGAAAGCTTGGCACATGTGCCACTCTCCTCTCTCTCTCTCTCTCTCTCTATTTCTTTCTCCCCTTCTCTTCTGCTCCGAGACGTGTGTAAGTCTTTCGAGACCCTTTCTCCATCACCACTTTCATGAAAACATGGAATTATATACCCTCATTTTCATATGGGCTATTTCACCCCAAATTAATATCGGTAACGAGTCGAAAATCTTCTGAGACTTGATCAATGTCTCGATGTATAATTCTTTGAGTAATTCTCTTTTTTCAAAGCTCCTACAGTGTATTTCAAGGTACATAATTAAGTTTGAAAAAGTTAATTAGTTCAGAAAATTTGAATTTGTTGTTCAACGCAATGGATTTTTCTTATAATCAACGAATGGCTACCCTTTTATAATTATTTGCAGTAAATTGCAGTTTTATTTGAACCATTTACTGGTATTAATATTTTCCAGAAAATGTTGAAGCTCCGGTGCGGAAACTTGCCTTTATATATCCATTTTTATCCTGCCATTTCGCATTATGGATACAAATATGTTTTCTAAGCTCTGCTCTGATGAGCCCAAATGTTATAACGTTCCGGAGGCTGCTACTATTCGCCATTGTTTCCTTTCTCCAAGGTGTGCAAAAGACGTAGAAAAAAGACAGTATGAGGGGGATGAAATTAATGTGTTTGTTCTGTGGTCACCCTCATATATGCTTTCACGTTATCTTGTCTTTTCTTTCTTTTTCTATACATAGATATATACGTATTAGTATAGCTTTTTCTTATTCTCTCGGTAACGGTCGAGACAACGTTCAACCTCTTTCCCGTTCATCCATCCTTCTCTCTTCTGCGGAATGTCCACAACCATTATTGCTTTCTCGGGTAATGGATGTTCGCTTTTTCTCTTCGTTCGCTTATTTCACTCGCTCGTGTGTCCTTCCACGAGTAGTGAGTTCAATGAGAGAATTTCTAAGCAGAATCTTCGACTGTTTAGCTATTACTCCAATGTTTTATTGAAAGAAAACATTCGATATAGAATTTTAAAATTTCGGGCAATAGATTTGATTGGAAATGTTCTAAACCTGTCTCTTTAAATCGAATTATACAAACGGACTGTAGTTTCGAATAGAAAATTCCTCAGAGTCTCCATTTTGAATAGACAATAAGCGAATACTTAAAGAGTGACGATTTTTCGAATAATACGAACTTTCAAATTTTCTTGAATATCGTTGTCCTCTCTCGTATATCTTTTAGTCGTTTAAGAAAACGAGAAAAACGAATGAAAGGAGAGAAATACGTGAAATGGAGGTGGGGAGGGGGTGCGTGCATAGGAAATGGCGGTGTACTTACGAGCTTGAGGGTCGTTTTCTAAGGGATGCGCGGGGAGGGGAGAGGGGTTGGTGAATTCGTCGTAACTAGTGACAAGGGCGAAACCGGAGGGTTTTGGCGAAAGAGAGAGAGAGAGGAAGATAGAAGGGTAGTTCGTTCGGTGTGGCTCCCCTTGAAAAAAAGCCATTTAAATAGGTACGGTCGGAGGTTCGGAGTTTCGACGAGGACGTTTGTATAGAAGTTTCGTATATACAGTAAGTATATATACACGTAGGAAGGAGAAACGTAAGGAAGAAATAGGAGTAAAGGGTGTGGGAGATGGTGCGGTGGGCTGGTGTTCCATCGCTTCATCCTGTGCTCGTGCAGCTCCATCACTCCCTGAAAGAGTGAGAAAGTAGATAGCGCGATCGACCACCCACGAATTCGCGAGGTGGTTTGAGAGAGTGAGAAAAAAATAAAAGCAGGGAACGAGGAGAAAGAGTGCGAAGGGGAAGAGAGAAAAGGAGAAAAGAATGTGCGATTCCCTCGCGGCTGCCGCGAATCCCTGTACGAAACAAAGAAATAAAATTCTCCCTGGTTAGTCCGTGGATGAAACGCGTCGCTGAACCGAAGGATATACATTTGGAATAATTTCAATTGGAGTAAAAAGGAAAAGCACTTCTTACAAGATTGTTCGTTTTCCGGGTCGATGTCCTCAATGGTGGACAAGACGTGGAAGTGGAAGAATATTTTGGAACGCGAGAAAGAAGATTCTGGGCAAAGGAGAGAGATTCGAGTGAATAATTGAGCCACATAATTTATCCGATGGAATGTATAGAAAAAAGAGACAGAGAAGGAGGGGAGGGGAGGAAAGGGTGAGAAGAGTGTGAGCCCAGAGGACACGTAGGGGTGGGTCATCGGTTACCCGATGAAGCGACGTCCGCAAGTCGAAGCCGGGGAATGCTGCTGGGCTCGGGGTCGATTCTGGAGGGCTGAAGGAAGAGTCAGGAGGAAGGAGAGTGAAACTCTGGCGTCGGTGGCGTCGTTGCTGGAGCTCGAGGAGTGGAAATTGAATTTCGATCGAACACTACCAACGAAGATAGAACGAGAGAGAGAGAGAGAGAGAGAGAGAGAAAGAGAAAAAGCGGTGTGTCGGTATATCTTCCTCTCTCTTCTTCGGTATCGGGTAAGGAGACGCGAGAGGGCAAGGTGGAAAGAGTAATATAGAGTGAGAGAGAAAAAAGGATACGGGAAGAGAAAGATCGGCAGACTAAGAAGAGAAGTGAGAAGTCCTACGGGATTGAGAAGGAAGAGGTGACCTAGCACAGTGACAATATGAGGCGAAGGAGCAACAGAGATGCTATGCGAGGACCAAACTATTACTCGGATACCTATTTTTCCTTCTCTTGGTCCTCCTTCTCTTGCTAGAACGCGCAAACCCATCCTCTTTCGTCGAACAAATGAGCAATTCTCTCATTCCACCTCGTCCTATGATGTCCTGCACGTAGAACGTCGTAAGAATTCTAGTCGTCTATGGGTCGATTTTGCCCCTTTTTTGCAACCTTCATTTTCATCCTTTTTCTTTATATAGTCACATATATATAGATATATGTATATGTATATACAAAGTATATAAAGAACACCTATGCAACTATCCATACTGGAAAAGAGACTGCTGCTTCCCTGTTCTTATCCACACGTCCAAGTGTCCAAGTCAAGGCGAGAGCAAGCAACTCCTTTCCATCGTCGCGTCCATTCGCCCATCGAAGCGAGCCCCTGCTTTGAGATGATCGGAGTTTAAAATTTCTCACACGGCTCTTCCGTGCCTCGAGAAAACTACGTTGACGACAAGACTCTGCGATAGATTCGCCCTTTTCCTTTTTATTCTCTGTCCACATGCCTCTTCTTGAAAGATCTGCTTCATGAGGAAGATCCAGAATGACGACCATGTACGAACTTCATCCCTCACGAAATTCTCACTTCGTCCTTTCACTATTGCTATCATTGGAAGCTCATGGGTGTTGCTACTGCTGACGAATTATTTTTCAAAGTTTTGAATTACAGTTTGATGCTGACTCGAGAATTGCTTGGGAAGGAGTTTTTTTTTTGTTTTTTTATTCGACTTTACTTGACTTTTTTTTTTTTTTTTGGTTCGTTGTGTCCCCCGAGGATACAGGATCCACGTCCGGCAGACGCGAGAGCAACAGCAGTTGGAAAAAGGCCGGGAACTCATCTCGTGTTAACGTTTAGAACGTTTTTCTTCTTTCGGATCTCGTGTCCACATACACGAGCCCCTTCACCCGATCCATCGCGGTCAGGTCACGATTCCACGTGGACCATTGCCCCTGAGATCCGGGTATTGAAACTTGGGACCGATACTTGTTTTATTTGCTACATCGTGGTATATATAGCTTTGGATAAATGCTAGATTGATTTTACCAGGACGCTTCGAATCTATGTGTCAGCTTATATAACAAATGATTGCTGGTTGAAAAATAGAGTTAATGGAATTTGCGACGCAGTGCAGAAATCGTTCTAAATAACCCCACAAACAATAATTCCATAAATATATGCATGTGTATATATTTGTATACAAATGCCACATTATATATTTCAAAAAGAAAATGGCCGAAGCCAAGCGCCATTAATTAATAATAGAAGGAGTTTTCTCGGTCGCAAATGGTCAGATCGAGAAGAATACTTTTTCCCGTTCGTTCCATCTCTCCTTATTCGTTGCTTGGGCGAGCAACTTATTAGTTTCATTCCATCTCCGTCGCTCTTTAGTTCTCCACGAGTACGAGAGAAGCAAGTCAGGGGGGTTGTAAGGGGAAGGGGGCTGGACCAAGCGGGCAAGCAAGCAAGCAAGTGAGAGGAAACAGGGGGAGGCTGGTGGTAAGAGGCATGGAAGGCTAGAGAAAATGTGGAGGAGTGCGGGGAGAGGGGGGAATGGATTTTATGCCCAGAGCGAGATATATGGCGGCCGCTACGCCCGGGCAAAAATAATATTAATATCGGAAAGGAAAAAGGGAGGAGGGAAAGTTTCGCAGGCTGGCTCGTTCTCTGGCTCTGCTTTGGGCAGGGGATATCAAGTATAATCATAATAATAAACGCCGGGCGCGGGGCGCCACCGCCATTGCTGGCAGTGCCTCTACCCCACGAGCAGCCACCACCAACCACCCCCATCCTCTTACAACCCGAAGCGCACCCCCTCATACTCCCGAGGCTTTTGCCCCGTTCGCCTCCCCCACCCAATCGCTTCTGTACCGCCATCACACTCGCCTCTATATGTGGACAAACACACGCGTATATATGGTCCACCAATGTTACACACTCACGTTCCTAGAAAGCACATTTGTATACGTTTGTATTAACCTCCATCGCTCTCTTATTTTTGCTACACTTGTACCATAAGTACAAACGCACTGGGTTTTCAGGTGCTTCGGTATTTTTATGTATTTATTTTAGAAATATTTTTCTTTTTACTCAGGGTGCAGGTCCAAGGAGAAAAAATGTTCTCTACTGAGTCTTTTTTATGTTTTTAAATTTATTTATTCCGATTGATGAGTTTCCTACCCGGACATTAAACGGACAGTTGCCTTAATACTTTATCTGTTTTCTTTGTCTTTCAGGAACAATCTCCTCCGAGTAGGCTGCGGGAAAACAGTCGAAAAACAAGAAAACAATCGATGATACTCTTGTTTTCGGAAACAAAATGAACATGAAAGCGGCAGAGTGACAGAGAGGAATAAGTGGAAGGCTCTCGCGATTCTCGTATTTTTCCGTTCTCGTTATTTCCGGTAGAATACGTTCACGGACCAGAAACTCGGCGATTTGACCAAGAGAACTACGACTGTCAGATCCATCGGATTAATGGTCGTCGCCCGGGTGCGCGCTTCTAACGAATCCGTTACTGACGTCATTCCCTTCTGCTACTCTACTTCTAGACAGCGAATCCGACGCGTATCCTTGCCAATCGTCCTCTACTACTGTCTACCGCGTCCTTCCACTCTCCCTCTAATCCTCTTTTATCTGCTAAACATGTACATACTTACGTAAAGCTTTCTACAGTTTTCTATCATTTTTTTTCTTTTATACGTATAAATATAAGAAATGATAACCAAACAAAGTGGAACTGCGATACCGCCATTTTTCCAAAAGACAGAAAATTGCCTTCGTCGACAAATGATGGCGTTTGAAGGCTAGAAAGTAATTAATCACTTGCAGCCATGAAAAAAACTATTCAAAGAGTTTCAAAATACGTTGGAAACATTTTTAGAAGAATTCCTGATGCGCCCTAATCGTAAGAAAGCTAACGATACTAACGACGAGATAATTCACTGCATCAATGAATTTAGTACCATTCGTACTCCCGGTGTTTCTATTAGTGAAGTCACTAGCGATTTCAACAGGGATGTCGTTTCTGTTTCTCAAATTTACATAATAAATGGATTACGATTTTTTTAGCTGTTCAAAAGTTTGTTCTGGGAAAGAGTTTTCATGAGTGATATCATAAGTGACAGAAGATTTTACTGTATTGACACTTGTATGACTTCTAAATGTCTGATTAGTACCAATCAGGAGCTCTCTTCTCTCTGTTACCGTTTAGTAATATTTTTTCATAGGAATTTTTTTTTTTTGGCTAAGTCGTTCAGGGAACTTGTGATATTGACTTGGGTGTTTTTTATGGTTGCACATAATTGTATGAGGAAAAAAAACCGGTATGTGCATTTATATGGAATTGGACTGTTAGAAATGACGGTGATCAAGGTCTCACTCCCCTGGCTATACAGAGTGTTGCTACATCCCTCAAGTATTATTGGTTCTGGGACCGCGAAATCGAGGCTTTTGTCTTGGCGTTGCTCATAAGCGTGGATTTGGGCTTATTTCGAAGCTTTATCTTTCTCTCTCTCTCTCTCTCTCTCTCTGTTTTCTTCATTCTCGCTCCCTACGATAGTTTTTTTTCTTTCGTCCCTTTAACTACACGCACACACGCTCGACCACCCTTGGAGTCATCCCCTACTAGCGAAACAGAGTCCGAGTGGTTTTCTCTCGTTTTTTTGCTTTTTTGTTCAGGGGGTGACCCCACGATACGCAGCTTTTCCCTGCTTTGCTGCTGTTTTCGGGGTGGAAGGAAGTTGGTGCAGCATCCGCGTCTGATTCACACAAACATCGTGGTCTCTCGTTCTGGCTGGCACACACTCGACTCAACGAGTAGGAGTAGAGCTTTTTTTTATCTTTAGTTCTCTCTCCGATTTCCCTTTCTTCGGTGTTTTTTGTTAGGTTTCTTTGTCTCTGTTTCTCTTTCGCTCTGACTCTCTCGTACTCTCGTACGCATGTGTACGTTTCGTTTCATTATCATACCATTATTTTTTACCCCCGAGCATCATAAATTGCCTTTTTTCCATGCTTTTCCCCGTGCTTTATGCGTCCCACTTCTGCCATTAATGTCAGACAGTCTCTCTCTCTCTCTCTCTCCCGCTCTTTCTATCGTGTTCTCTTAAGGCTCTGCCGTTACGATTTTTTCGAACGACACACGAGCCGAGTTCTTTCGCATCCACTTTCTCTCTCTTTCTCTTCTGTTTTTTTTTTTTTTTTTTTTAGCTTTTTCCCCTTTCTGATGTATCCGGCATGAGTAGCGAACGCTAATACAACATAGAACCATTCACTCCCCCGCGTACCATCATCTATTCGTTGGTTACGTGACTTTTCTTGCCAAAAACACATCTCGCGCTACTCAGTCCCGGTTATTAATGAACAGGATAGCCTCGTGTGATCCATACAGAGCATAACTGATGCGTACGCATTTTTTTTTCTTTTTTATAACTCCCCCTTGTATCATAAAACGTTGCTTTATTTTTCCTCATATTCCACGCGAACAATGATAATAATATTGGACTCGGAGCTTAGGCAAACCTGAATAAACGATGTCGGTCAACTCTTATCTCCTTTTCGTCGGCGGAAATAAGAAATTGTACGGGGGAGGAGAGTGATCGATCGTGACCCCGAGACTCCATATTGATGCACTTGTACCCCCGGTGCATGGTTACACACGCGAGCGAGCCTCTCCAAGTGCATACAACGAAAATCGAATCATCATGAATAAAATACTTCTTCGAATAAGCTGCCGAAGAGTCTACCACCACCGGGTTACGTGAAAAAGAAAAGACAGACCGAATAGAGAACGTCGGATTCATTCCTTGCGGTTCGCTTGCAGGGACAGTGCCTCGCTGTTGCACTTTAACAAATGGAACTCTAAGAAGACTGCGACTACTGCTCTTTCATATATATACTATATATATATGTTGATAAACTGTTCCTATTTTTATTCATTGCACACAGCTTGAAACAGGCCTTTGTCTCATCGCACATAAGGCTTTTCTCATTCCTATTTATATAGAGATCTAAAAACGAAAAAAAAAGTGAAAAAGGAATAAGGAAAATGAAAGAAACGAATATCGAGCATTTGACTCGGGCACGCTTAGCAAAAAAGTCTCTTTACTCATTCCCTCGGAATATCGTGCTGTTTCGGCCCATTTTTTTAATCCATCCACGTTGCTTTTCACTCTTTCTCGTATTTCTCTTTGCCTAAAAGAAGATGTTTATGAAGAGTAAGGAAGAGAAAAGAGGGAGAGAGAGAGTAATATTGGGGTATGAAACCAGACAGAAGAAGAATAAGGAAGAGGAGATGAGTTATATGGACTCTGTTATAACAGAGCACTTGACCCGTAGATCTGGACAGAAGGCTGCACTTCTGGTGATTAAAGTGAAGCCGGGAATTAGAGTGAAGGAAAGTCGCGTTCTCGCATAGTCGTCCAACGGAGAAAGGGATAGCAGCAATGGATAGAATAAAGAGAGTTTTTCGAAGAAGGTCTGGTGAGTACCCTTCCGCATTTCTTGAAGGACATTGAGAATAAGAGAAAGACAGAGGAGGGCAGAATGATGTCAACGATGAGGAGGACGTAGCTATGAACAACATTGGCGAGAAGAAGTAACAGCAACAGAGAAGCTCAGCAAGGAAAGCGAAGTGTATATATGGCGGAAATACAAGCAGAGGGAAAGAGAGGGAAGAAACGGGCGCGGTGGCAATCAGTGAAATGGCGGCGAAAATAAATGAATGGAAATTGAGTCTGTCTCTTGTTGGTACAGAAGAAGAGGAAGCATAAGAAGAAGAGTAAAAATGCCAGTGCGGAGGAGGAGGAGGAGGAGAAGGCGAGATGACTCGAGACTCGAGCAAAGCGAATGGATATACGTTGGAAGATGCGGATCTGGCTTCAGCCAACCACCAGCTCGATGAACCAGCTCAGTCGCTGCCTCTTTTATCTCTTTTATCCTTTTTCTCTCATACTCTCTATTCTTCTCTTTCTCTTTCGAGCGTTGCCGCGACCACAGCAACGAGGGCCGCGGCAACGAGAGAACGGAATCAGCAGCCACAGCTTCTCCGCGTATGTGTTCCCTTCTTTATTCGCTCTTCTCTTTCTCTTTCTCTTTCTCTGGCGTCCTTCTGCCAACTTGGAGGAATGGATTGCTAAGCGGACGCGCCACATTTGTGATTGTAAAGAGGTTCTCTCCTTTACCCCACTAGTTTCAATTCTGCTTTACGTTACTGTGTTACAGCGCTGAATTACTGTGGATCTGTGGATACATATACAGCTCGTACTTTTATTTTTTTACTTTTATTCTCATTCGTTTACCAACAGCCTGGACTATTCAGGAGAAATCTTTGCAATGATGTTTTATCGATTTATATGGATCTGGAAGCAGAAAAGTCTGATGCAGCTATTGAAGTAATTAGTCTGCGTATATTTATTAGGCGCGAATCATTATAACTCCAGAACTCTCATAAACAAATAGGTTTCCAAAGTATAAAAATTCAACATATTTGTGGACTTCCTTGCGATCGATGATACGAGGAAACCTTTTGACTGTTTCAACAATACTTTCCAGCTTCGTGTGTTGATGAGAAGCCATGCAGGAAAATATACGCATGATAGTGAAAATATTTGGGCGTGTGTGGCTGAGTTTCATGGGGAATCCGTAAACTAAAGTATGTCTCGTTCCCGCAGCATCGACCACTTTTCTCGTATTCCGCGTATGTTGAGAAAAAACGAGGAAGTTCGTAAGAAGAAGCTCCAACGAAAAAGGAAAGACGAAAAAAGACAAAGGCAAGAATCCACGATTCTACGACCACGATGCCGTACCTACCCCTCATCGTACAGAAAAGCAAGCTTAATGCTTCGGAAAAAATAACATACACTCGCACACCCTTTCCCCCTTATTTCACCATCCAAAGCCTATTTATATCTATACTTCCAACGGTCCTTTATACTCGTTTTTCGTTTTTCTAGCATCCTTTTTTCAGGTTTGGCGAATCAAGACAGAGTGGGCATTATTTAGCTGGAAAAAGGACACTCGTCTCGTACGGTCTGGGATTGTTGCACGTGTATCTTTATTTTTGACTGGCACACTCCACCATCGTCTAGTGTTTTTCTTTCATCCAATAGTTTTTCACCAATGGCAGCATCATGGGGTTCCTGCCGTTTAATCGCATGCCGAATCCTGATGAATCCCATTTTTTTCATCATTTATTAATTAATCAATTAATTAAAAAACAATTAGGTAATTAAGGCGAGGAATTTTAATTGGCGTGAATGACACTTGGATATCCTTGGTTTTCTGGCAAAGTGTACATTATGCCGATATGTTCACCCTCCCTCTTGGAATTCCTCGATGTCCTCGTACGTCCTGCGCGCGCTCGCTGTTCCAGAGGCCAGCAGCATGCATACGCGCAAAATATACATACATGTGAACATATAAATATACATATATGCAACGTAGAGGGGTAAAATTTGCGCGCGCGCTTTCGCATATATAGACAAAAGCTTCACTATCGTTAAACGAGAGTACACCCACTCAGATTCCCCTTTTCATCCCCCTTCACGTCGGTCCTCTGGATTCCTCAGAGTTTCATCCCTCCTTCGGTTTGCCAATTTCCCCACGATTCTATTCCTTCTTTCCCTATCTCTCCTCCGGGGACATGCATGGGCACATCTACACCTTCGTCATCTACATAGCAAGAGGCCTTTTCTTAAGCGGGGAGGGCAGCACGCGAGGCGTGGTAGACTCTCTGGCCAGCATCGACGAACAAAAGACAGTTGAAAAAAGGAATGAAGAATGCGAAATGAAGAGAAAAAGATATTGCAAGGAGGCTGCACTTGCGCGTATCTCTGTACGAATGCCGTAACATGTATTTATGTTGGAGTTCTGCTGGGAAAAAGGACTGAATTCCTTCCACCTTCGGTCCAACATCAGGTGGACTGCGTCCTTTTGCTGTTCAGAATCCAATACGTATGTGTATTTACAATTATAAAGGCAAGCAGCGTAGAGACAGAAAATTTTCTCGTGTGTCGAACGAAACGAAAGGAGGGGCACTGATGGGAATCCCTCTCTACTGGACTCGAAGTATGAAAGAGAACGCGAGAGAGAGAGAGAGAGAGAGAGGAGGGAGAAAGTGAGACAGTCCGATACACCCTACTCTAGTGCATTTTCCCCTACGCTAGCTTCCCCACCACGAGACAAAATCTGGGCGTAACCAGCGCCATGTTGGTAACGCCTACGAAACTCGAGATGATTCCACCCCCGCTCGTGCATGGTGTGGCGGCGCGCATACGCTTACACGCTCGTTCACGTGAGCACACATTTGTCTGTTTTTATATGTAGATATCTATATATGTGAGTGTACAGAAGATATATATAAATGAGTACGTAGTACCTTGTACATCTATAAGTGAGATTCGCACTCAGACATCGGTAATGGACACAAGAAGAGAGTGCACCCAGATGAGGAGAGAAAGATAGAAAGTATAAGTGAGAGAGATAGAAAGAGAGAGAGAGAAGAGAAGAGAGTTTTTCCTCAGGGAAAAAGTGAGAAGAAGGAGCAGCAAAGTGGGAGAGCTTATTTCAAAATCTAACACACGACGGAGAGGAGACAGAAGAAGAAGAAGAAGAAGAAGATGAAGAAGAAGAAAAATAAAAGGTGTCGCTCGGAGCAACGAGCTCCAGGAGATTCTAAGAGTACTTGGTATAGCAGCGCAGGGGTTGTTTCCCTTGCTCCCTCTCTCTCTCTCTCTCTTCATCTTCGTCTACTATACACTCCCGACTTAATTTCCACCACCCTAGAAACAGCATCGGAGACACACATCGAAGCGAAGAGGAGCCTGGACCACCCTCTCATTTCTCACCCCCTTCTCTTTGCCACCCTCTTCGTCCCCCTCCCATACACTACTCCTCTTCCCCCCTCTCAGCACATACACTCGTACCATCGTCATCCTCTCTCACCCCCTTATCCACATCTCGTTACTGCACGGCTCTCTTCTCGCAACGTCGTACACCCAAAGTAATGCGGACTGTATCAAGCGAGAACGACTCCCTTCGCCTTCCCAAAGATTTTCTATGCGTTTAACGTGCAGTCTCTTACCCCCCCCCCCCTCCCCCCTCCTCCCCTATCTCATCCCTCGTTCTCGAGCGCCATTACGACTGCGGCTGTTGCAGTAGTAATGGACGATATTCCTTATACACGTGGCTCGAACTAACGATCTGTAGATTGAAACCATTTTCCACTGAAACTCCACTTGGCAATTTGCCTTGAGTGTCGTTGAAAATCTTTATGATGTTTGTTCTTTTTTATTTAATGACTTCAAAGTTACTGAAATGAGGAAAAATATGATTAAATGAGACTCATTTCGAATGCTTTTCATATTTCTAAGAGCCAATTTCACGTATTTATGTCTTATGTAGCTTTCAAGGGGGAATATATGTAGAATTTGAAAAAAAATCTTAAGCTTTCAGCGATTTCGTCATCACGATATCCCCCTGGAATGTTTCATTATATAAAAGCATTTTTTCGTGCTCAAATACGAAGAAAACAAATCGTTAAAACTCCCATATTACAGTTTTAAAGTGTATAATTCATAAAATTTTATAATTTTTTTTCCATCACGTTGATTCAAATGGAAATTATGAATACCAAGAATATTTCATTTTAATTGCATTTGTTACGGATAAAAACTACGGTATCTGCCAATTTAGAAGTCCCAGGACGACTTTATGCAAAGTCCTTACGAATAGGCGGCCATTTTGAATGATTTTGAAAAAAATTTCAATACGTTTCGGTTGTTATAAATATACGATGTTTAATCCCAATGTTTCGAAAGTTTAGACGTGCTCTTTTCTTCCAAAAAGAAAAAAAAATCCTTCACATGCATTTTTTAGTTTTCCACATGAATTTTCACCCTTAAAACATTCTAAACGTAGTAATTGAGTCGCATTAAATTTTTTTAATGTGTCTTTTTGTTTCACGGGGGCTTTTGTAAATTTCGCAACAAAGCCCAATAAGTTCAAATTATGGAATGAATAATTTCTGATCCAGTAGCTCGTTGCAACGGGTTTAAGGGACATGTCTACGGGTATGGTCTCCAACATTTTATATGAAACTCTATATATAAATGCATTTTCAACCCTGGAGTTGCCGAGGTGCCAGGACGGATTTTCCGAGAGTCAGTACGTGTGATAGAGAGAGAGAGAGAGAGAGAGAGAGAGAGAGAGAGAGAGAGAGAGAGAGAGAGAGAGAGAGAGAGAGAGAAAGAGAGAGGGTAAGGCAGAGTAAAGAGTAGAGAGAAATGAGGAGTAGAGAAGAGGAGGAATAAGGAGGGTTGGGAGGCTGTCGAGTCGTGTGCCAGAGGGGGTGAAACGTAAGTGCTTTTTGTCGGAAAATTATATGATATAGCGTAGAGTCGACGAGGACGTAGGGCGATGAGGAGTGTGGAAGGGAGAAAGCTTTTCTTTTTCCTTCGCTCACTCGTTTTCACTCTCTTGTACTTTCGTTCTTTCGATTTTTCCTCGCTCAACGTCGACACGAAGACGAGAGAGGACGACGATGGTTTTGGCCACGGTGGCGTCGGATTAGAAAATATGATTAGCTTCGTGCGAGGGTTATGGTATACAGAGAAGAACGTGTGTAGGGCTCGAGTGCTCGAGTATATATATATTGATAAGAAGCAGAACCGAGTAGTGAGGAAACTGGAGAAAGGAGGAAAAAAAAGGAATCGAAAAAGTATGGCGATGGGGAATCTCGAAGAATGGGAAATTGGGAGAGTAAAAGGGGAGTGGACGTTGGTTCTGCTTTATAGATATATTTTTATCATATAGGCGCCCTTTCTGTGTGTGTGAGAGAGAGAGAGAGAGAGAGAGAGAGAGTTCTGTTAGTCGACTTTATGAGCGACTTTGTCTCTACGTGCCGGACACAGAGCGGTTGCTCTGTATGTATTTTTGTTTGTTTCTTCCATCCCCGTTTGCCCAAAACCCTGAAGAAGTAAAAGAAAAAAGAAAAATCTCTCGAGCTCTAAGCCTAATCCTTATGTCTTAGATAATCAACGCGTTCGTTGACCCTTACGCGCAACTCGACACCGAAAGAACCATTTTTTTCGCCATTTTTCTCACCGGATAAAACTACGTTTTATTCGCCATAGAGAACACAATGGAAATGATAAATTTCTAGGGAATAAAAACAAATATTACCAACTTTAAGGGCTGGTGGAAAATGAAATAAAAAAAATAAAATGGTGGGCTTGGAACAAGGCTTGGCCAGCCAAGTAGGTGAAAATTCGAAGGGTCCAAAGAGAGCTGATACTTTTTTTTCGTGCTATATATATATGTTTATACATTTTTTGATGCTTCATCGTGTATCGAAGGGGGAGGGAATGTATAAAAGAAGCAAAAGGTAGGCAACGCACGTCCCACTCTCGTTTTGCTTTCATAAACCTTTTCTGTCGTCTCCCTATCTCTCCTTATTGCTACTTTCCCTCTCGCTCTTATTCTTTTTTGACACACACATATTTCCTCGCTTTTCAACCCTCTGTATGGCCTCATCGCCTCAAGTCCTCTGGTGACCCTTATACGAACCTTGCCACCTTTTGACGGACTCAACGACCTTTTTTCTCGGCTAATATCAAATATTTGATAAATTTTGAGATAAGAGCTCAAGCAGAATGCAAAAAAAAAGAAAAAATTACAAGGATGAAAACACCAAGTGACAATAAAATACTTTAGAAATTTAAATTCTATGACATTTTGAAGAAAATTTGAATAATAAAAAAATATTGGAGCCTACGAAATTATAGAGCAAGGATTCAGAGTTCAAGAAAAGGGGAAGTGAGTTACGCGCAATGTAGCGAAAAGATATTCAACCCCTACCACATGTCAAAAACCGGATCAGGGGTTTCCTCGACTTTATATATATTTTTTTTTCGTATGTATGTACGTGTGTGCTTGCTTGCGCGGGACTTGGACGATAGGGGTTTCGACTATGAGTATTTCCCAGAGGAGGACCTCCGGAGTCGACTCATCAGACTTTGCTCGATCCCACGCGACCCACCCTCCCGTCAGCTCCTGAAACGCGGCCAGGCTGCATAATAAGACCGACACACCAATTTTTATCGGGAGACGTTCTACACGTACACACGCCTTATTTATACATCTATAACTTGTGTTTTCGTCCTTGCCACAGCCAACGCGTGCTCTGCCCTTAAAACCATTTTGCATACGAATGCGATGAAAGAAGATTCAACATTTTTGTATTTATGTTTTAACGCGAACGAGCATTCCACGTTCAAATGTACTTGAAACGAGACTTTCTAAAAATTTGTCATAAATTTCAATTCAATAAAACCATTTTATTCCGAAGATAAAAACTGCCACGAAATTATGTTTTTAATGGAAAATAAAAACTCTGAATTCCAAAAAAAAAAGTAACTATCACGACATCATTTACCCTCGGAATTAAAAATCCTCTCGCTCTTCGAAAAATCGAGAAACTGAGACGATTCTGATATTTTATTCTTTCGAGCGGTTCTTGAACAATTTTTCAAAAAAATAAGCATCAGGAGAGTCAAATTTAATTTATGAAAATGAGATGAAAAAAGTTTTCAACTTCTTCAATCAAAGTTTACGATTTAAAGAGAAATGAGCGGTGTTTTTAATGTTTTATAGATTTGACAAAATAAGATTTTTACAAAAAAAGTTTGTAAAAAATATTTCAATATTTTGGCCACTTTCAAAAAACGATTGTAAAGTTTCGTTTGCACTGCAGAATAATGCTTTCCGAAATCGTGGTTTTTTAATCAATTTGCTATAATTCGTTTTTTTTTGCAGAATTTTCGAGGAATTTGGTTGCCATAATTATCCTTCAATTTAGAAAAAGTGTCAAAAAAAATGTATAGTTTGGATCGAATAATTGTATGGTGGGAGCGATTTGTAAAATAAGCGAAGCAGGATCAGTGTATTGTAGTGAAGGATAAAACTCGATGAAATTTGATCTGCACGATCATGCGAGCACTTTTTATAATTTAATTTTCATCGGAAGCTTTTCATAAAAATATACAAACAGCCACACACTTTGTTAAAAGACTGATCGACGTATGTAATAAAACGAAAAAAAAGGTCGTCGATAATGCATTAATGTCGGAGGCCACACAAAACCCACCCTTTTGGCATAGCACAGAATTTTTCACCCTTGCGATAAAAACAAGCGATAGATAGAGAAAGAGGGTAAGAGAGAGAAAGAAAAGCCTCGAATTTATATCGGAAACGAAGTATCGATTTCGGCACGCCCGTCCGTCAACCCAACAGCACGCGGCTGTGACTGATCTTTATGATTTTAAGGTTCTACTTCTTTATTTCATCCCCTCGTCTCTGTTTTTCGATGTAAAGTTTTTTTCTTTTCATTTTATCATTTATAACTGTAACTTGTATCGTTGTCGTTGATGAATTTTAGCGGATGGTCAAGCATTTCGGGGGCAAGCGAGTAATTAATCTGGCTCTAACGAATCCGTTCATAGGATTTGACATGTATGAGGAAGACACAGAAGGAAGAGAGAGAGAGAGAGAGAAGGAATGCGGAAAAGTAACAGAGCAAGCAAGAAACGAATCCTCTTAATCAGTTCACGTCCGGCTGTCCAGTTCGGTCAAACGAGACGATCGGTCAGTGTCATCCGGTCTGTTTTAACTGCGGATTAAAGTAAACCGGAATGGCGTCAGAGAAGAGTAAGAGAGAGAGAGAGAGAGAGAGAGAGAGAGAGAGAGTGAGAGAGAGCAGGAGATGTAAAGAGAGAAACTTCGTCATCGTCATCCTCTGGTATCGCAAAGCCACTCTCGGGCAATGTTTGGACAATGGATTAAATTTCCTCCATCTATATAATCACTCACTATTATTGTGTCCAGTAATAAGCTTGGCTGGTAGTATTAACAATAAAACGTATGGCCTGTTACACAATTCGCCCAAAACATAACAAAAGGCTCACAAGGACGAGATTAATGCGATCAATCAAAGACGACGAAGGTGAAAGTCAGTTTAAATGTAAATATTGCTTTTTGAATCATCGAAAATTGGAATTATTGAATAATGGGATTTCTAAGTTGATTGAAACCCATTTTTAATCCATTACATTCTCAAATTATATTGATGGAAACTTAAATAATTATAATCATATCCCATCAAATCCAAAAGATTGTTTGTTTGGTGGTTCATAACTCTCGTCCAATCGATAAATCGTTACGAAACGTAGCATGTGCATAATTCGTGGGCAGCTGAGCAACCCTTAGAATACTTTTCATTGTAGAAAATAAATGTGAGTTCTTGAAGGAAAAAACCAAAAGCGATATTTTTTTTCAGCGACAGGTGGCGCTGCTGTGGGTCAAAAGATTGGGGTTTTGTATAATGTGAAAAGAATGATTAATGTTAGTTATATTTACTTTATATTGATGTAAAATTTGAGATGCAATCTACAGAAAAACACATCGATCATAAACATCATTTTTTGGTACGAGTTCCATCAGTTTTTACGATAGAATCTGAGAGAAACGTTACATCTGCATCGTTTAGACTGATCAGTAGTATTATCAGAGTTTCTGTCATTGTGTATTGGTTTTTCGAAAACTACAAAAACAAAACCTGCTTCATCGTAACTTTCGTCAGCATTAGTGCCATTTCAATTTGCCTGCAGCCTGAGCAAAATGTCAGTATCTGCTGTTTTCTCATCAGATCAAATTTTCACCAATTTTTTGTATTTTGTTATTATTGTCGTTTACGATGTTCGAAACTCGATTGTTGTTCAACATTTAAACGCAGTTTTTAAAATTCACGATGTCATGAAGTGTGTCATATTTCTAATTATTTCTTAGAATCAAAATGTTATTCCAAATATTAATTGTTAAGTGCCAGTAATTAATAATGAATAAAAAAACGTTTTCAGAATATATTTCTAGTCAAAACATGAGACAATTTCAAACAATTCTTCGAAATGAAAATAGTCCGTGTTGGATTGTATCGAAGGGGGTGGTTTGTGTAGCAACCCCTTTGGAGTTTCGGCCAACCCAGAGTGATCTCGGACTCGGGGGAAGGTTAAGGGATGCGAGAAAGCTTTGCACACACATACAGATAACCAGGAGTGTGTATATATAGGGAGAAAAGGGTGCAGGACGTTGGGTAAGAGAGCGAGAGGGAAAGAAAAAGCAAGAGAAAAAAAGATAGAGAAGGAGCGAAACAAGGGAAGGCGATCTTGGCTCCAGTGGACGTGTCGTAGAAACTCGTGGTTATAGAAGAAGAGGAAGAAAAATAAAAGAGAAGCCTTCTAGTTGGTACAGAGTAAGAGAGCCAAAGGTGGTGGTGGTGGTGGTAGTGGTGGTGTAAAATATGGATTTACCTCTCCTCCAGGGCCATGGGTTTTCCTTTCGCAGCTTCCATCTTTCTCGACTACATTCTTCGCCCCTTTCGTTTCGCCTTGCTTTTCCGAGCTCACACATGTGTATATACGGATGTTTCAGAGAATTTTTCTCATGTGTGACGTCGTGCAAACATGTATATCAAAGTCTGATGTACAAAAGGGCTCAAAGGGTCCAATATAATGTGTAAATTTATAAAGGGTTACGCCCTATTGTTTGTCAATCGTTGATATACATATGTATATATAAAAAAACCCATACAAACAGCGGTACACATATGAGGAGGAGTAGAAGCAGCAGCAGCAGCATTCCCATTACGCGGGGTGTCGTAGCTCGTTTGTTAGACGGGGTTGGTTGGCCGGGCCGCTCGGGAAACGCGGCAAGATGAGGAGGCTGGGGAGGGCAAAGCGAGGGTGAGTTTCTCGCGCAAGGGGCTGTTTTGTTAGTGTTTTATTTCCACGGGTCGCGTATACTATAAGAGACGCGACTGCCGCCGGTGTTTTGTCTTCGTGTGGCAGGCAGGGCACCCCCAACCGAATGATGAGAAAGAAGAAGAAAGAGAGAGAGAGAAATAGAGAATGAAAGACAGAAAGGGATGAAATAAAACGAGATGAGAAAGCGCAAGAAGCAAAAGAGGAAGAAGACGAAGCTAGAGGTACACCCACAAGCGTGTATATAAACATATATACATATATATTCGTACACATACATTCAATACAATGAGAAAGAGTGACGAGAAGGAAATGCATCCGTCAGTGGACATTTCTGCACGATCGTACCTACATGAGAAAATGTGTAAGCGACATATTGTTATCGTCGTTTGGGGTAAATACGTCAAATAAACAACAATCGGACAATGTAATATCTGTTGAAAATAGATTAATATCCAAAAGTTTATTCGGCGCTATTTAAAATCGAAATTTCCTTATCAATGAAAATCTTTCTTGTAAATAATTGTTCTACATTAAAATTTTGCATGGAACGAACTCTTGCCAAGAAGAATGACGAATGCTCAAAATTTCGGAGAGTCATTGACAAAAAATAAAATTCCAAAAAAGCCAAATCTCTGGTTGAACGAAATTCTTTAATTTAAACGTCTCAGCTGAAAACGTTTTTTTTATTTATTTTTATTTCAATGTAATATATTCATTTTTCAGGGGGATAAATAATATTGTAGCGGGCATTGGGTATGATTCTTCTCCCCCGTAGAGTCTCATCTTATCGATTCGAGTCACCGAAAGGATTTTCCCTCAATCCATCTCACATGTGTGTACAATCGAGATATAGATATACATGAATATACACATCCATTATATTTAGAACGCGCTGCTTACGTAAATGTGGAGAGCTCAGATATCTCTGGAGTGTGGAAATGGGCATGTACTTATACGTATATGTAAACGTATGAGATAGAAAGGATAAAAAGAGAGAGAGAGAGAGAGAGAGAGAGAGAGAAAGAGAGAAAGAGAGAAAGAAAGATTCGTCGTCGTATATAAATGGCTGGGCAAGCTATCTATACGTGCCGGGTAATTTAAAATGCGATTACTCGGAAGGGTGTCCCTTTTCACCGAAGGGGGATCAGTGGCATTCGTCGTTGGACATAAGAATAGCTAATACGGTGGGTGGTTGGGTGAATAGGTGGATGGTTTGAGGGAAAGAGGGAGAAACGTTTTTTCTTGGTCGAGTAGGATAGGAGAAGGTGGTAGGGAGGTCCAGCGATGGTGATATAAATATATATATATCCATGTAAGTTAGGTAGATATAGAAAAAGTATACTGGAAGGGTCGCTGGATGGTTGCCATTAAAAGATTTCGAAGTCTCTATCTCTCTCTCTCTTTCTTTTTCTTCGTCGGTCTTCGCCCGTTCGCCTTTCCTCTTCGTTTCAAACCCCAATGCCCGCGGCGCCCATATATAAGGGTGAGTAATCTGAGTGAGCCCGGCAGCAACAGCAGCAGCAGTAGCAGCAGCAGCAGCAGCACCAGCACCATCATTCCCCTTTTCACCCCTCTGCAACTTTCTTTCTTATTTTAACATTTTTCTCTTTTTCTCACCCGCATCTCATACTCCAACACCATATACACACCTTTACTCCGCCCTTACGTTCATCCCCGTCCTCTCATCCCTTTACTCCGCACTTCTTTCGTTCTTGCTCCAGCTCATGAGCAAACTTATTTTTTCTTTTACCTCTGGATTCTCTCTTCTCTTTCTTTTTCTCGTTATCTCATTCTCTTTCTATCTCTCATTTCTTCACGATTTTACTCTGTTCTATATAAGTCTCAGTCTTCTACATACTTTTACTTATACTTTAGTGTACACGTGACTTGGGTGGTGGAAAAATCGACGGTGAATATACTCCATAGGAGTGATAGGAGATGGTGCTTCCTTAGAAAGGGATGGCAGAGAGGAAGAAAGGTGGACACGAGAGAAGAACACATACGAGAGGAGCTGAGTAGAATTTATATACATACACTCTTGCGTTGCATGTACACACATATAATCGTTTTCTCAATTTCAGAGACAGTGTGTAACTCAGCACAAAGTTTGGTGGCATGTGTGCTGAAAAATATACACTCACACACTAGTCAAAGTCGAGACGGAAGAGCGCGCGAACGAACAAGTTAAAGAAGAAGGGGTAGACAAAAAAAAAAAAAGATAAAGAAAGAGAACGAGAGAGTTTAAAGAGCGGGGGTAGCGAAGGACACAGAGAAAAAGAGAGATGACGAGCGAACACACATGAACTTTTAGCCGCATATACATCGGAGCTGGTACATAGTATGTCGTTGCCGCTCACACGTGTACACGAGGTCTGAAGAGGGTGAAAGGAGGGACGGGGGGGGGTATAGGATTGGCAGCTCTGATCAATATTCGATTTTTGAAATATCTCCCTCCGCGTTGCCACCCTTTCAACCCTGGGGCCTCACCATCCTCGACTCTCGCTTCATCTCACGCCGCCCCCGACTCTTCAACCCCTATTTCCAACGTTTTCTCTCTCTATCCGTTGAGTTTTTCTTTTCTTTTTTTTTTTTTTTTCATCCCTCATCTCTTTTCTTCTGAACATTCGCGGGTCCGCGGCGTCCCGGTATGTTCTTCCTCTCTCGCGTCACCCGGTTACGTCGCGCCATTCCACAGGGTCCACCCCTACCCAATACACGAACACACACACACACACCTTTTCCACCGACACGTTCTTCGCGAAAGCTCGATACTCCATTTGTATTTTTAAACTGGAATCCCGTATATATCGTACCGAATGCTCGTTCTCTTACCCCTTCGAACCACCAGCGTTCCTCTTTCTCCATACACTTGCCGCTCTCTCTTTCTCTCTCTCTCTCGCTTCCATTTTATTCCTGTTCACTCGAAACTCTCAAACCATCCCTTGTACACCCCCTCCCCCCCCGGCTCCTCCTCCCACAGTCCCGAAGTCGCTTTCTCTCTGTCCTCCGTTCTTCCTGACTGCGCTATCAGTATACGAGCATCGCCATTGCCATCACCATCACCATTACCACCGTTGAGAGCTATCTCTCTTTCTCTTTTCTCTTCTTCTCAAGGCTTCAATGTCGTCGTCCGTACACACTATTCCAAACTCCCGTTAGTTCCTTCCCTGACTATCTCCCTTCACACCCTTATCTTCAAATTTTGCGTTTCTCTTTCGCGTTTCTTACGCTTCGACTCTCTCCTTCTATCTCGCATTAGTCCCTCTCTATTTCTCACGTACTGTGTGTCATGCATACGAGACACCAATACACTTTAAAGCATATATTTATCTAGCTAGATACGTTTGTGTGAGTGTTTATGTGTGTTTGTAGTCCACATGTGTGTCAAAAGGCCTTCGATATTGCGCGAAGGGGGTCGCGGAAGTGCGAGGGGTTGGTAGAGGTGAGGGATTGTAGCTAGAACGGATCCAGCGGCGGCGCCGCACATACGATCCATCGGAATTTTAAGGAAATAGGAGGACACTCGATGCATACTATCGTTATGTACATATATATTGTATAAATATATATATATAAACGTTGAGACTCCAGGCCCAGGACACACAGAGGGTATTCAAAAGAGCGGGGCACGAAAGGGAGCTAGAAAGAGAAACGGTGAGAGGGTGAAGTAGGCGAAAGAAGGTGCGAGAGGGTGAAAAGGAAAAAGTACATATAGAATCGAATGTATACGTTATATATAGAGGGAGATTCGAGTGTATGTAAATGGGAATAATGTGTGCGATAGAACTATATGTGACCGATGTAGAGTTTGGTGAAAAAGAGCGTGGAGGGATAAAAGTACGAGGGGGTTGCGGAGGCATCCGACTTCGTTTCTCTTCCTCCTTCAATATCTTTTCTCTCTCTCGGTCTTCCGATTCAAATACTCGTGCGTGGCTGAGTATACAAAGAGGGGATGGTTCCGTAGGGTGAGTTACTGGGAGGCGAGGTGAAGGTAGGATTCGCGGGGCAATGCCAGCAGCGTTTCCTCTCGTGTGACGGGACACAGGTGCATTTTCCCCTGTGCCCATCACACATAGAAACCCTTCTCCATGTGTTCATACATGAGCGAAAGGAGAGCGAGAGAGAGAGAAAGAGAAAGAGAGTGAAAGAGCTCTCGAATACTTCTTCCTCTTTGCCGTACCAGAAAAGCAGCGAACACGTCGAATTGGAATTTTTGCATTCCCCGGTGGAAAATCACGCGAGTCTTCTGAGTATGTACCCGAGAGACGTTCTTTCTCACTTGGATGGTATGCTTCAGTAACTTCACCAGATGAATAAGAATATTTTTAAAACAGCTCTAACTATATTATTATTATTATTATTATTATTATTATTATTATTATTATTATTATTATTATTACTGCTGATGAAATATAAAGAATGTAAATACACGAATCGCAGAAATACAAAACTTGGGAATGTATGTGTAGATAAAAAGATTTTTTTTAATCTTTGATAAAGGATTTCGTTTACGTTTACGTATTTTGATGATTTTCCAAAAGTCACATGGTCCTCTGGAGAAAAAAAAACAACGAGAATATTAATAATGTACTTGATCATTCGGAGACGGCGCAGAGAAGGTCTCGTTTTTATTTAATTAGGTGTCCCGTCAGGATTTCCGGTGGGATTTCGCTCGAGTTGGAGACTCGCGAATCAGCGGTCAGTAATTAGAAGGATGAAACACGCCTGGGTCCTCATTAGGGTGGCGTTGATTGGCTGACCGAAAATCACGAGCTAGAGGGGCGTCTGAAGCCAGACAGAAGTTTGGGGTTACGAGGGAGAAAGAGAGAAAGAGAGAGATGGGCAAAACAGTACTGAGGGGGTTGTTCTGGGACGTATAAACTCTCGTCGTCGCTTGTTTCTATCCACCCTCCGAGAATCGAGATCGTTGGTGTACAACTGGCCACGCCTATTGCCATTCGCGCGAATCCTCATGCCAATATCAAAGGCGGACTTTCTCTATATCGTCCACAGATTAATTAC
Source organism: Campoletis raptor (assembly GCA_948107755.1). NCBI lineage: Eukaryota > Metazoa > Arthropoda > Insecta > Hymenoptera > Ichneumonidae > Campoletis > Campoletis raptor. The sequence goes on along the minus strand of OX403625.1, from coordinate 14,481,141 downwards.
AACGCCCACACCGTCCAAATGAGCGAATCAGGAGGGGATTGCTCTCGATTCGTAGGGGATATTGTCCATCGCGCAGGGTGCACCGCACACGCAAACTTACCCTCTCTCGTTTCAACCCCCTCCCCCACCCCCCTTTCTACCGCATATATCTTTCGGCTGCAACCCCCTGTCTCTGTGTACACTGGCGTATCGATTAATTCGCAGGATCGATATATCTGCATTGTGCCCCGCGATGCTCCAATAATTCCCAACCTTTCACTCCTTCTTTTTCAAAACCTGACGAGCATTCAACGCGAATAATGAATAATGATGAATTTTATATATTCCGCATCGTTTGTTACACACTTTTTGACAGCTCGAAAATACACCCTTTTGAAAAATGATAAAAATAAATATACCGGCTTGACCATCATGAAATTCGTCCTTTTTCTTCATATCCGTATACCAACTATACGATAAAATGGAAAATTAATGGAATTTAGGATTTGCATTTGCAGAAAACTCGTTACGTATTCAGTCGTATCAAAAATTGTACGATTCACAATCGACGACTAATTTTCGGCTCGAAAATGTTAACGACGTTTTGAAAAATCTACGATTTTAATGACGGTGACATTTTGTAAAGAAACAAAGCTTTTGATTCATTGGTTTTGTCAAATCTTTTTTTATAATGAATGGGAAAAATTTTAGTTATAATACTGAGACTTCGTTTTAGTGTGGAGTCTAAAAAATTTTAATAGTCGTCACAAAAAGCATTAAATTAGGAGAAAGGACACGAGGTAGGGAAAATTGTTGATTCTTTTTGTCTCTCTTTCGCTTATTTCGGTAACTCAGTCAAAATTTGTATACATATATATTGAGTGTCGATTAGCCATGTAAATCCCATGCAAATTGGTCGGTAGCGCCTTCAAGAGGGTTTGATTGGCCACTCGTGGAGAATACGCTGATTGGATTGCCGTCCACCGTCGTTCACTATGGCTCTAACTCTGCAATGTTCTCTCGTTCTCTATCTCTTTCTCTCTGGGGGCTAATCATGCAATTACTCGACCCAGCTTTAATTTCATCCTTAATTAAATCGAATCTCTTGGTGCGATGGGACAAACGCTTTTTCCAAGGACCATCTACGTGAATTTGTATATATTCATGAAGATGTTTTATTTTATATTTAATTTGCAGCGTCGTGCAGATTCCCTCGAGCTGGAACGAAAGTGTGGGCAAGTGGAAAAAGATCGTTACCCGGACGAACGGATTCACGAGACGAAAGGGTTATCAAGAAAAATTGCCTTGATTTAATTTCTTGTGCGATAATAAAATTATAAAAATGAATTAAATAATGGAACTTGGAGCGTCAGATGGGACTAAGGAGAGAAAAAAAAAGTTATTTATGATTTTGCAGTAAAGATTGAGAGGAGTAAAGAAATAAAATGAATGCTACCCTCTCGCCAGAGGACTATTTATTACTGCGTTATTGGAGAACCTCACTGCCTAATAACAATTTATTATTATGTTTTTCTTCGTTTTTTTTTGTTGCCTCACCCTCTCAGCTGTTTTTCTCTCTTTCTCGCATTCTCGTAATAACGAGAACAATTTATTTCTCTTGGTGGAACACATCGGGTATATAAAGGCGAAATATAGCGAGGCAGAGACAGAGAGAGAAAGATAGAGAAAAAGGAGGGACGAAGGGGAGGAAAAAAACGATTGGTCCTGGAAAATACGAAAAGCTGACAAACGACCCTGTTGACGTTCACCCTCGTTGAAACAAAACGACGAAAAGGGCCTTTTCTACCTCTGTCTCGTTCCATCTTGCACACGAGCCTTTCACTTGCCCTCATATTTCATATTTTTCACACCCCAACCCCCTCAAAAAATAAAAAAAATGACACATTGTATACTTTTTCAATGTGTGTTTGTGCCTCGTCATCTGTGTCTGTTGCTACTGTTGCAACGACCTCTCACTCTTTCCTCAGCCTCGAGCCACCCTGATGCACTCTTTGATTTTTTCCCCATGTTTCTCCCTCTCCCGATTCCCCCCACCGGCGAGTTTCGAACGTTAGATATTAATTTCCGACGAACGGTGTGAGGAATTTTCAACCCAAGGGGAGATTTTCATCGTTCGGTGTCCACACACCAGAAATAATAATCGGGAAAGAAAAACAACCCCTGATCGATTTTCGCACGAGAAAAAATGAAAATAATAACGAAAGAACCGGAGAGAGATCTCGTCTGGAGTCAAATTGTGTTATTTATTCATAAAAAAACGCAATATTCACATCTTGGTTGGAATTTCTACAGACAAGAAGTGGAGGTTGATAAAACAAAATCTCTCAAATTAGAACGAGCTCAAAGAATTAGTGCTCGGTTGAGACGGCTATCCATGTCTGTTTTTTTACACCACTTCATTTATCTTTCTCTATAACATTAACAAGAGAGCAAGAGAGAGAGAGAGAGAGAGAGAGAAAGAAAAGCTAATTTTGTTTAATTTATTAAGAAACCCCCTCGAGGAAGAAAAAAGTGGAGGTAGTAAAAAAAGAGGGTGGTTTGTCGGTCTCGCGGGTGGTCGTAGAAGCTCATCCAACGAGAAAGCTCTCTCCTCTTACTCTTTTTAGTCTCCCTAGGCCCTCCGACCTTCTGTCTAACGACGTAATCCTCTAAAAAGTTATAAAGTTACATTTTTTAAAAGCATCCCGACACCATCTCGCTTTTTCTTCGTCCACCCCCTGTTTTAGAGGTCGATGGGACGTGGAGTTTCGTGCACTAACCCCTAGCAGTTCAGTGACACACCCCTCGTACTTTTTTACCACCTGTATCACCCATGTATTCGCTTTTTTATAGGCTTTTTTATTACCTGACATTTGTGACTGTGTTCCTAGCTATGCGGGCAATGAGCTCGTGCATAAATTTCGACAGGTTAAACGAGGATAAAAACTCGCTAAGGAAATTAACCTTTTTCTTCATCCACTTCAATCGTACGTACTTTGTAATTCATAAATTTAATGAGATCTAAAAGAAAATTCCTGTTGGAGGAAGAATTTTAAAAAAATGAGTTCAAAAATACGTTTTTAAGCTAAAAATAATCATTAAAAATTCATGTCACCCTTCGTCATTTGCAAATTTGGAACTTGGTACATATTTTTGTTGTTAAAAAACGATGATATGAATAAATTCAATTAATTAAGACACTGTGGCTAGAGCCTACAACGGAGCTATATATTCAGATAAACATACAGGACATATCTTCACCCTCAGTCTTGTTCTCCAATCAACCCCGTATCGCAACGACCCCTGGGTTGTATCTGCGATTGCAACAGACTGCAGGGATCGGCAAGGCAATAGTGAAGGTACTCGCGTCAATTTCACATTCAAATTTCCATACAATTGAATTAACGAACAAAAGAGCAAGCGGTCGTTTGATCCGTCCCATCGAGCGATATAGTTGGAATTCTATGCAACACATATATGTATACAGCTTTTATATAGTAGATCTGCGCGATATATTCGCAAAATATATACATATATATATAGACATATGTCTGAGTTTTCTTGGTCGTGTTCGTTTGCTGCAGAGTGTATACCAGAGGGCACTCTCCTCGTATCCACAAAGTGGCGTCCCTCAATTATGAATAATTCGAGAATACAAATTCGCTTAATTTCTCTTGGTTGGACCTTCTCTCCTTCGTCCAGCAAATCGCCTGTGGCACAGACACACAAACACAAGTTTACTTTAAATTCACATGGAGCTGTACGTATTGATGGAATATTTTGGTGTGGGGGTGTGTCATAACTTGAGCATTGATGCCGCATCACTTATCCACGTCACACGAATGAATTTTTAAGCTCGTGTGTGTGCAGCAATGAAAGTTTGAGCGACCCAAGAATTAAGTATGTTGATCAAGTTTCTTTCTTTTTTTTTTTTTTTTTTTTTACGTAGCCACTAATATTATATTCTGTTTAAATGTGTATCAAGTGTATTTGCGGATACACAAAAGTACGTAATGGCCGGACGCTAATTAATCCAACCCGCCCAAGGTCTCAACAGATGTGCTCCACCAAAATTTAAATTTATTCCGGCATCGACGAGAGATTTTACCACTGGTGCAAGTGAGACACAACAAGAAGGGACAAAAAAGGATCAAGTAGAAATGGCGTCACCTGCTACCTGCTACCAAGATTCTCGTCTTCTTTTTCTTTCGTTTTTCTTTTTTTTTTCATTCTCTTTTCTCTCTTACCCTCACAAACATCGTAGGCTTCTCGTTTCCCCTTCGTACTTTACTTTGAGTATGTACTTTTTTCCTCTCTCTCTCTCTTTCTCTCTCCTATTCGTATCCTCAGCCAATCTCTGTACCCACTCACGGCTTCCACATTCCTCCAGTATTCCATTATACAGTCGTGGACGAAATCGTAAAACTCGTACCAAGCGACAAAATGTCTAAAGCTATCACTATATGAAAAGGAAAAGGAGAAAAAATCAAAGACAATGAAAAAAACAAAGAGGACAGAGGGACGGGTGGAAAAAAGGAGCTTTTTCAATGATCAAAAATTTATTCAATTAGGCAAGACCCTCGCCAATGTGGCGAGGATGTCTCCTTCGAAAGCAAATTAAATCCTACTGTACCGTGATTTGTTTTTTTTCGCTTTATTTCGCCAAAACGTTTTACAGGCACATCATTATTTTCATAAACGCGTTATATGATGAGGAAATGTATAATAAATACGTTCCGATTGTACTTATTTATCATTAAAAATTCCTGTATATTGACATAATGTGTAAAATGTACTTTCAAATCAAAATTCCAATCGTCACGATGTATTCAGCAGAAAAAAAAATCTTAAACCTTAAACTCTACGATAGTAAAAGTGACGGTGAAAAAAATTAGTGACAAGGTTAAATTTGGTCTCCCCTAGCATTTATGGGGCTATAAATTTCATCGTAAATGTCAACGAGCTCGTCATCAACTGTCACTAATAGGAATGATACAAGTATGAGAGACAAAAAGTTGTGATCGTGATGATTCAAAGATATATGTGTATAGACGAGAGGTGCAAGGGAAGGCGAGACCGAGAGATGCCTGGAACTCGAGAACGTTGAAACGATGAGAGAGAATCTCTCTCGTCTCTCTAAGAATCTATATCTATAGATCGAGTTCCAAAGCGGGGGATAAAAAAACTAAAATAAATGTCTCTTTTTATCTTTCTCTCTCGAGTCTTGGTTTCTTTCCTGCTTTGACACGCGGTAGCTGTGAGTGGAGACCACATCTACGAAGTATAGGAGGGCAGGGCTCGATTTCGAAACGATCGTATATAAAACAAGAGCAAAACGTGTCCAAAGCGCCGATCGCGCGGTTGTTGGAATTCAACGATGTGTGTGCTCGCTCATGGCATATCAGGAAAGGTGAGGAGAGAGAAAGAGAGAGAGAGAGAGAGAGAGAAAAAGAGAGCGAGAGGGAGGAAAAAAAGGGAGAGAAAGATTGAGAGGAATGAGGGAAAGAGATTCGCGTCGCTCTCGCCAAGGTGAGTATTTTTTTCCCCCTTGTCGTTTGATTGACTAACGTCAGTCACTCGAAGAGATCAGAGAGCAAGAGTTTCAGAGACGAGAGAGAAACACATCGATACACAGAGGAAAATCACATTCAAGGTATTTCTGATATTGTGTCTGTTACAATCCGATGCTTTTCCCTATTTGGTATTCTATGTAGATAAGTACAGTCGGAATAACAAATGTTCACGGGGTCACCACGATTATACCAGAGCCAAACAAATCTTCATGCGATAGTTTTATATAAAATAATTTTTTTTTTTTTTTAAATAAACAAGTAAAAACCCAAATAAAAATGTTACGACGAAACGCTGGAACGAACCAAGTTATTATTCCGTCTGAAAACTGGACCACCATGCAAGTTGTTCAATGGAATACACACGACACAACATTCTATCAAAGGAATCATCGAAAGCTTCATTATTCGTTGAATTTGTAGTCTTTCATCATTGTAATCAATTTGGAAAAATTGAATCTCGATTGCCATTAAAATAGTCTCCACGAATGCGTAATTAAAAAACTAGTGTTTACTAAAAATGACTGAAATTTTTCATTTTTATTACAAATAATATTCGTTGACCTTTGTCAGGTTTTATTTTATGGACTCTGTCCATAAATGGTCTGGATTATATTTAATGAAAAATGAATAAAGGAAATAAATGAATTGGTCAATGGAATTTGGAGCTTAATCATCCTTTTTAATAACGTTTTCTTGGATGCCACATTGAATGTCTGCTAAATGTTGGATTCGTAAGCACAAAAATGATTTTTCTTGTTTGAAGAGCGAAATACTCGATTCTTTATTCGTCGAGGACACATTTATTATATCTGTATGATATAAATGTGTTGAAGTAAAATATAAGGAAGCGAGAAGAGGAAAAGGGAGGATGGGAAGGCGGAGGCAGGGAGTTTCTGCTCATGGCGACCATCACCAAGTCAAATCGTCCTCGTCGTCGTTCGTTCGGTCTTTCGTTCGTTGTTGTCGTCGTCTCTCGCAACGCGCCAGCGAATAATCTTAAATTCAAATTAAGAACGAGTCTACAAATTTAAACAATAAACGATCAGATTCTCGGCGATTCAAATTTAGACGGCGATCCGGACAATGGGACGAAGGACCGAAAGCAAGACGGAGAAAGAAAGAGTGAGAGAGAGAGAGAGAGAGAAAGGAGAACCTATCTTTGTATAGGCCTCGCGTTCGCGAGATCGTCATTCTGTCAGAGGCCACTTATGTGCCCGAGACTCTCTGTCGCGACTCGTCACTCTCTCTCGAATTCCAATTTTGTATTATCTCTAGCGTACTTATAGTCGTACATACGTGAATACACATAAATGTTGTCTGCCCTTGGAGACTGTCAAAGATCCAGATCAACAAATATTTACTTTCTTGAATTCCAGAAACAACTTTCATACATTATTCTAACTTAATATCATTTATAATTATATGTTACTATTATTTTTGTATATTTTATGTCAAAATAATGCAGAGACAAAATAATCCACAAAAATAACGATCCCTGTAATAATTTAGTGCAAAAATGACGCAAGACAAATAACATGAAAATTATCAAACAGTTTATGAATATAAAAAAATTCGAATCATTTTTTGTGTAATTCATCCTGAAGGCAAACTTAATCACGTACACATCGTTTTTATGAAGAAAACCTAAAATATTTTCTTATTATTTTTATTATATCGATAAAAAAAAAAATGTTTGACAGCAATAGAACAAAAATGTGAAATCACTTTTTTGTGAGTGAATTTTTTATTCTTTGAATACGAGAATATTCAAAATCAAGGCGAACAACAAAAAAACTTTTGGGTACATAACATTTTTGAAATAAATTGTAAATATTATTTCTGGACCCTTAGTCTAGGGGGAGGAAACATTAGTTTTGGAAATTGGGACTTGATAGATTTTTAAAATTCTAATAAATGTCATGAACAAATACGATTAAAAAAAAGTAGAATTCCTTGTTTAGACATTCAAAGATTCATTTAAATTTCTGTCCTGATGAAACAAAAATAAATAAATAAAAAAAAACTAATCGTGGGTTTATATACATTAAATATGTCTAGGCAAATGGAAGGTGACGCCGTTTCCATAGGCAGATTGGAAGCTTACGACAGGAGAGATTGTTCGGAAGATGGGAAGGGGAAAAAAGGGTGTGTGGAAAGAAGAAGCGAGATATAATGGAAAAAAGCACGTGTGTGCTACTGTCTTGGACTACGGTTGCTTAGATTTTGGCTAAATTTAGGCGAGACAAGAATCGATCGAACGTCAGATCGAATCTCGTTTGGTGAATCAAATTTGGCAAAATAAAGGAGCGAGATGATCTGAGAAAGAAAGAGAGAAAGAGGTGAGAGTGGAGACTTAGGTTTGGTCAGAAACGAAGAAGAATAATAGGAGGGACGAATATTCGGATGCAGACAAAGCTAGAACATGCGTTCCTGAGGAAAAAATAAAATAAAAAAAACTGAAAGAGCGGTTTAAAAAAAGGGCTGCAAGATCGCGAGAGAACAGTTGCGCTTCGTGCGTGCGTGGGACATTAGCATGCGGGAGGGCGAAGGGACTTTTATTTCTGACCATCAGAAATAAAAGAAGGGGGTGGTTGGAAGTGCGGCGAGAGATTGTTAGTGATCAAACGACTGTGACCCAAACTGTTTAACATTTAAAGTGATGCAAGTTAGGCCCTTTTGTTACTAAAAATACGATACGTATGTATATTTATACCGCACGAGGGTACGAGATGAGAAAGAGGGAGAAAGACCCAAAGAGGCTCCTCTCTCATTCAGGGCTGAATCCTTTTGGGCTACGAGTAGAAACTGGAGAGGACGATCTCTCGTTTGGCAAAAGATGCTCGCAAAAAAGCCGCCATGCAAAAAAGTCTTTTCCAAAGTTTCTTTGTGTGCTAAGCAGCCAGCAACAGTCTTTTTCTATCTCGCTCTTATTCTTTTTTTAATCTCTTTCCACTTTTTATCTGCTTCTCTCGGTCTTCTACCACGCGTTATGTTTACTCTTGCGATCGCAGCAGGAGCGAAGAGACAGTAGAAACCAACATCACATACGGAAGGGCGCGAGTCGTGTTATTATAAAACCACGCGAATTCAACATCGAGAAAAAGGATCGAAGGAGCTCAATCGCGAAAAACGGCAACAAGGAATATAACCCAAAGAAATATTAATATTCGGCCCTGTTTCAGAGCTTTCTTTACTTTATTTACTTTTTCCCTTATCTTTTTTCATATTTATTCATCTTTTATTTCTTAATCAAAGAATTATTTGATCAAATTAATCGACTAGTTCGAACAGTTTCGAAAAAACAGAGTCACATCAACGTAAAAAGCATGTGAAGCAAAGAAAAAACTAAAAAACTAGGATTTTCGTAAAGAAAATTCAAGTGAACGCAAGTCTCCAATAAGTTTTGCGGAGTCTCGTCGTCCTGCTGCCAAAGTAATCTATAGTTGTGAGAGGAGAGACGAGCTGATCGCGCCTTGTGAGATTCTCCTTGAAAGGAAAGCCCACCGGGCGGACCAAAGTAAAGGAAACTACGGTCGCACGAAGCGGCAAGAGAACGAGACGGAACGCGCGGTTTCTCGCGGCATTTTCTCTCTTTCTCTTCCTCTCCGGACGCGACGAGTAAAAGAGGAATGACTATAGACACACGTATATACCTGTACGTGAGAGAGATCCTCGCGCTAGACAACCGGCGCCATTTAAAGTGGATCATTTGAATTCACGCCGCGTGTGTGTCCCCGAGACGCTACTTCTCCTATTCGAGTATCTTCTCAACCGACCCCCCACCCCCCTCCGACCTCCAGCCCCCCTGACTACTTATCCTATTTCTTCGTCGTGGATCCATCCATCCAAAAACCGTTTGAGCAAAACTGCCAACGTTTCACCCTCTCGAGCACATTTAAATATAGTCCCTAAATTTTGGTTTCGATACTTAAAAACAAAAAATCTTTAATAAATAAAACAAATCATTGAAATCTTATTACTGCATTCTCTCGAACATCGTTTATCGTATATTGAAAAATCTGGATTTTGAAAATTATTAGGGTTCAAGTTAGAGGAGCGAAGAGATAACGCGAAGTTCTAAAGAAGAAATTCTCACTTTTATATAGAAAATGAAATAAAATATCGTAGATATGGATCAAAAAGATAAAAAAAGTTGTCGTCAATAATTTCTAAATATTTTCAATGCCTGTTATCGTTTTTTTCATCAACGTTAACGATTTTACGAACAAACATTTTTTATTTGTTTGAAAATATCATCATAGCACCATTTTTCGTGAATTCTCATGACTACGTCATCGGTAACTGGTCCGAAAAGTTTTAAAAATTGAGAAAATAATGATTTTTTCAAACAATCGTATCAACCATAAGTATTAACATTAAAAAACTCTGCAATTACTAATAAATGCAGGTTCAATAATAGCGACAATGTACAATGACATATTTCATGGTAAGAGTGAACAAAAAGTATACTTTTAAGTGTTAGAGTGGAAAGATACGAAAGAGTGAAAAAAATGACGGAATAAATTGTATATATTACACACCGAATGCCCAAATTAACGATGAGTTTATCGATAAAGCGAAAATACGGTGGTTAACGACGAGAAAAAGAGAGAGAATGAGAGAAAGATTGTCGGGGTGGAGTCGCGCGCGGCACTTGCGCGTCCGCGTGGTCTTCCGTTTGCTCTCGTGGTGGTCATCGGGCTTACACATCGTGAAGGAGAAAAAGAAAGAGAGAAAGAGAGAGAGAGAGAGAAAGAAAGGAAAAGAGAGAAGGAGAATGGTGGCCGCGCAGGATTTTCTGCCGCGTACTCACTCATTTATTATGCATACCCAGATACGTGTTAGAGATATTGTTGCACGTTGTAAAAAGAGAAAAGAGTTCAAAGATGTATGTACGCTATGGTATATACATATATATGTACGTGTTACTATACCAAATTATTGTGGCTCGAACAGTTTGCGCCGTGGCATTATCGACAATCGTAAAAGAGAATAACACTCCAAAGTTATTCCAAACTTTTCAATCTCATAAATCATCCATCAGAAGTCCATTAAAACTAATCAGAATCTATTATTTTTTTATCCTTTTTCACGCTCCAATAATTCTTAACGAGACAAGTAAAGATGCATAAAAGTTTTAAAAAAGAGCTATATAACAATTTTACATTATAATAGTATATAAAAAAACAAAAAAAAATCACAACACTAACCGTACTAATGACTTGCAGTACTTTTTTTCCTTAAACTTCAACTAATGTTCCAAATACTCTGGAATTTCTCTACCGTTTTATTCATCAGTAATAGTAATTATTGGTTTTCTTAAGAAGTTTGGAATAATTGGTAGGTAAGTGGAGGTAAAGAAATGAGTAGAAATTTTGAAAAATTTCACGAGATTAACTCGTCTTTTTAGACGAGAGGCAGACGAGACAGTCGGTCCCCAAATTTTCGTGCAGGAAATTTGGAGAAAGAGGATCTCGGATCTCTGTTAATTAATCTCTGACGTGCTTTGGTTTTTGTTTTTGAATGAAGAGTTTCATTCATGTTGCAACGATATCTAGTCACGGGCGGTAGGCTACGTGGCGGCTCTTGTTTGTTAGAAGATACATTTCGTACTGATGCATACAAAAAGTTACATTTAAGGGCGAGGTGAAGAGAGCTCGTCGCGGGCTTCGTAATCGGCCAGTGCGATCTCAGGAGCGAGATAAAGAGTGAGGCGATGAAAAAACGGAGCCTTAGCCGTGTGTCTTGGGCGTGTGGAGGAAAAACAAAACAACTCGGAGCCGTTTGGTGCTGGTTGCGAGAAAAGACAGAAGATTCTCGACAGAATGAGGGCAAAATCACGTTCTGGTCTTTGAGGACCATTTAAAAAATAAAAAATAGTTAGAGACAGAGAATAATTGGAGATGGAGAATGGGACCAAGAGATGGGAAGGAAAAAACGAAAGAAACATTGGAAAAAAGAGAGAAAATTTTGGTCTAAGGGACCAAAAATATTCGTCATCTGTTTCTAACAAGTTGGAGTTGTTTTGTAATAAAAGAAATAAAGAAAGAAATCTCTCTTGGTTGTTTAATCTACTCATTCGTTTCTCTAACCCACATCCTTCTTGTCTCTCTTCCTATTATTTTCATTCTCTTGACTATAGCAGCTGCAATTAAGATAAAATAATGTATAAGATGGAGGAGAGACGATCTACACGGGGATCAAGCTCGTAGGCACATTCATGTAAACGAGTTGTATATACTTTTAACGCACGCAGTCATAACGACGGAACAGGAGGAAAGAGCTGAATGAGATTGAATGTACGAGGATAACACACGAAAGGATTTGGATGAGAAAGACGTGAAGGCACGTACACGTAGCTCGTTTCGTTCGAATCAGCGCCCACTCAAATGTTCAAGAAGACTCAGAACTCAGTTTCTACGAGACTCGTTCGAATAAACCGCCTCGTTGAAGGTCAAGTTTATAAAAACGATGTAATTAGCAAATTTGAAGACATGGAGATTTTTATAATTTTACACGTAAATGTCAAATGTAAAAAGAAAACGATTGACATTTCTGATCAGTCAAAAAGTCAATTGCATTGACAACCTTTTGAAAATAATTCAAATTTCGCTTCATGCCTTGTTTCGATTAAGATTTTTATTTATTTTATCGATCGATTTGAATAAAAGTTATTTTTTCTTAAAGAAAAATATCCTTTTTTCGAACCAATAGTTAGATTTTTTTATTTTCTATTGTTGTCCAACAGTTGGAATGTAAAAAAGGTGACGTGAGCTTCCGGAATGAGAATAAAATTATCGTGATTCCATTAAAGAGCAGGGGGGAGTTAATTTCTGTACCGTGCACGATTCTTTCTGAAGCGTTTCTTACGCTGTATTCGTTGAAAAAAATGTTCAACTGACGTTGAGTACACCTCGTCTTGTCAAATTATTATTTCTCTCATTCTTCTTTCTCCTCTCGTTTCCCCTTTCGCTTTTGCAGTTTCTTATTCTCCTCGGATCTTTTGTCTCTCGTTTTATACGCCTGTGGTCAAAACGAGCTATAAGGAGCAATGGCGGCTTTGGAGGGAAACGGAACGTGATGTTCTGCTTCGTTTTCTTTCGAGATGCTTCTCCTTCTTGTAAGATATTCCAGAGGAGTGGGATAAGTAGGAGCAGTAGTCATCATACTCGAGTGTATACAGTTTTTTATGTGGGATAGCGAACTTTGATCTCTGCTACGAAGAAACATGAATTAAGAAAGAAAAATAACAAGAAGATGTGGAAAAATGCGTCTGACGAAAAAGTTTAAACTAGAAATAATCCCTCAAATCAAAAGTTATAAGTTCTCTTCCATTTTTACGTTCCGAATTAATCCTCGCCCATCAAAATCTTCTAAAAGAAGAAAAAACTTATTCTAATTCTTTTTTATATGCAATTGACTTCATTTTTTTGGCACTCAAAAGTTTTTGACGTCGTTGAAAACGTGTGAGACTTAAAATCCCAAAAATTCAAAATTTGTCGTTTTTTTAATTAATTTATACACAAAAACCGCTCGACGATAATTTGGGAAAAAATTCTGTATAATTCCTTGAGGAGTATTGAGTTTACGAAAAAATTGTCATTCAGATTGTCGTAGTATTTTGGTGGAAAATGATTTTATTTTTTTTCATGAAAAAGTAAGAAATTCGACAATTTGGGTTTTTTTGCATTTTCCTAATGTCCCAGACACTGATGATAAAAAAAAATGTAAAAAAATAGGAGGGACAACGTAAGTCTTACTGAAACTTCTTAAGAATTAAGGACGAAGCCGTTTTAATGTCAATCACAAAATCCATGAGTTGCGTGACGCAATAGAGTAACAGACACGCGAATAATCGATTTACGATGCACATCTCCAGCTATAAAGAAAGAGAGAGTGTGAGAGATAGAAAAATGAAGGCAGAAGAACGTAAATAGAGATTGCGGTTAAAAGAATAATAAATGGAGGAGAAACTGTGCTCGTTTTTGTATCGATGTCTACAAGTAACAATATATAAACGAGATTAGAATTAGATGCATGTATAATGGCGTTAACGCGACTGTTCCATCGACTACGATTTGAATTTGAACAATGGATCCTTATGGATAAGAAAGAAGAAGAAGAAGAAGAGGAAAAAAATAGATATAAATAAATAAAAATAAATTAATAATAAAAAATGGGAGCGTGACTGTCTCGTGTCTCGATACTGTTTAAATTATAAATTGAAACAAAGGTTGATCGACTATTTATATATAAATATACACAGTATAAATGTATATGTAGATTGAGGAACGTCGCGACGTTCGTGATTAATGATCCTCGAATTTTTCGATCGTATAAATAAATAGTAAATTCCTTTGGACTTTAGGTGTTGTTTGCACGATAGATTATTGTGTATAAATGTTTATAAATATATATTGTTATCTGCTATAATATGTTTGTTTGGAAAAATTTATAAAAACATAAATAAAATCGAGGATTGAGGTGAAAAAAAAAGGTTGATAATTTCTTCAGGAATTTTGTCCTACTATCTCGCGCAACCCTCCGAGTGTCTGGTGCATAAATTATGCACCCCCGTTGCTTGCATATAACTTCTGAACATTGTGAAGTGAGTGCGTGCCAGACGGTTGAATTAACAGCATGTACACATACACCTGTGTCGAGTCATTCGCGAGCCAGGAACAGCAAATGAGAGAAAAAAATGAAAGAAATAAAGACAGAGAGTGAACCGGAAGTTGAAGGTTTGTAAGAACTTGTTCGCGGGCCCTCGTTTCAACTTAATGAGTCGGTTTACCACGCGCCGATATTATTTATGGAGCTCTCTTTTGTTGCGGTGTTTTCATAATCGTATTAAAGACACCCTGACGTTGTGATAACACGCACAAGATTGCTTTCATACTTTCGCTAACCACGATTCATTATCATTTTTCTTAACGCTCGAAGTCTCTGGTGAATTAATTGCCCTCGAATTGAAGAATTATCGGGAAAGAGGGGTACATGAATTCCATGGGAAACCGGATTTTGTTGAAATGACAAATATTTTGTCGGAAACGTTGAAAAAAATTGATTGGCGGATATTAATCAAATTTTTATTCAACGTATCCGACGAAATGTTTGCAGTTCCAACAAAATTCGGTTTTCTGTGGGTAAGAATATTTGGGACATGTATTAAAAATGCTATAAAGATTGATACGCGAGCTGATACATGGCTGAGCGGTCACCCAACCAAGTACTGACCTCACTCGAAGCTGCTTAACTTTGTGATTGCCGGAGCCATGTACACCAAGCGTCCATTTATTTCTATCAGTAAATTTTACATTTTATATTGTTTCACATAAATATTTGACCTTTACTTGATTATTAAGCACTTTTGTTTACGATTGTAACTTCTAATCATCCTGAAGTGTATAAAATTATTTAAAAAAATGAAGAATTGAAGAAACATTTTTGAATTTAATGTAAACATTGAGATAAAGAATTGGTGAAGATGGCACGAGTTTATCTCGAGTGCATGAACAGAAACGATGCACAAAACGAAAATGCACTTATATGCATTACGGATACTTATATATACGAATACGTGTATATAAAAGAGAAAGAATTCGTGTAGCAGCCGACGCCCAATGTCGTGATGCGTCGTAACTGAGAGATAGCGATCGGTCTTTTGTTTCCATTTCATCCCTCCTCGCACCTCGTGGCTTTTGCTCGAGCCATTCCCTCTTCGCATTATTCTTATTCTCGTTTAACTGCTGCTGCTGCTGCTGCTGTTCTTGCCACTATATACGTGTATAAATTTATTTTCATTGCTTCGTTAATCGATTTTGTACGATGTTGCGACTCTCTTATATGCTAATGACCGATTACAACCTATTAAGCAATATAAATAAATAAATACAAATACATCCGCGTAATGTAAATTTCTATAAATACATATCTCCATGTAAATTGTCTTAAAACTTCCTTCCAAGAAACTTTTTCAACAGTCTGACTTAAAAAGGATGTAACGTGACATTGTCACCGTCCTCCACCCCGTCATCTAATTGTCCGGAAGTTGTGCCTTAACTTCATCGTGCCATTTATATCTTTAAGTTTCGCCGTACAAATTGCTTCCCAAACGAAAATGCAACGCGACATTTGGGCAGCGAGAGAATTTTACTAGCAGCAGCTAAATACGAGTGATTATAAGGGACACAAATTTTGTGGGAGAAGAAACGATTTACGAGGCGCCCTCATTTACGTAATTTATGTTTTTTTATGCATACATTATTGTCGAGTGATTAAGGGCTCAAATACGTTTGTTAAGGTGCAAAAAATGGGGTAATTTTCAATCATTTTCTTTATATTGAAAAAATGGATCTCTTGCAATGATTTTTTCTTCATATAAAATGGCATTTTGTTGTAAATCGAAGTGGACATCGTTTAAAAAAAAAAATCGTACTACGAAGACTAGATTTTTGTGTAAAATTTCCCTGTGAAAAATTTAATGCAAATGTTAATTGGTTTTGAAAAAATCGCGAATTTGAACGACTGTAAATAATAAATTACTTACGAAAGTCGTAATTTGGAATTAAAATGATGAAAAACAAAGTTTCAAGATGAAAAAAAATGAAAAGATGTTGAATCCAAAAATTAGAGGATTTTAAAGATCACTTTGAATCTTGTCATAGTGTTTCGGTTCTAGGAATGGTATAAATTAATCATAAAAAATGGTTATGTCACGAGGCACTGAAAGGAAGGATAAAGAGACGAGGGCACGGATCCCTCTTCCACGAATTTGAGCAACACGTTTGAGGATCCTCGTACACCTATATCTTTTTCCTCTCCCCCACTTTCTTCTGTTTTTTTATCTTTTTTTTTAAATTTTATTATTTTTTTATATTTTTTGGTGCTTCTGCTTCAGCTTCTGCTGATTCTGTTGTCTCGCATTTGGCGATGTGGCCCACCTTCTGAGCGCCATAGCGAAAGAGTGTTATACTATATCCTCCTACGTACGCGCAAGGACTCGGTCTCACTCTTTCGCTCTTTAGTTCTTCCTTACGAGGTAAATATCAGGTCTCTCTTTTTTTTTCATGTCTAGTGTTTCTCTGTGGACAGACGCGCCCGCGAGATTAGATCTTAGCTATATACGAGATTCTCATATTACCACCGAAAGAGAGAAGAGCGTTGCCATTTTCGTCTCTCCTGTGTATCTTTTTTCTCTCGATTTTTTTTTCTCTTTTCATCATAATATACATTTTTATTTTTATTTTTTTTATTTTGCGTGTGTGTGTGCTTTTTTTTTATGACTCGTGTGTACTCGGCTCCCGTTTTACTTTTGGCGCGAATGGCAGCCTGCGATATACATATGTCTCGTCCGTACCTTTTTTCGCAGCTTCCTACTTTCCTCGCGAATAAAAAAAAAAAAACGCGCGTACCAAAGTTTCTCTCTCCCCTCGTTCTCATTCACTGGTGATTATACTTTTTGAACGTGTGTACGTTTGCACACGCTCGGGTTTGTGTGCTTGTGTGAAGACACGTTTTATCAAACTTCTTGGAGTTCTTATCAGGTCTTACGATTATTACAAGCCATTATCATTACGCGAGAACTCATCCTCAGTCCTTGGTTTTCATCTGCAACGTGCTGGAACATCATTCGTAATGAAGCTCAAGAAAATACGTGAGAGAGCCTTTTCTCTTATTCCTTCTAACCTCTTTTATCTGATAATCTTAATTTTTGTCTTGGATTCCTGAGTGTGCACCTCGCGGTTTCCTCCCGGAATAATGTATAATGTTACGTGCTGAGGTCGACCGAGTCTCTGTCTTTTATTCCTTATTTTTCTCGTCCTCGTCTATGGCATCAGTAACCATAAAACAAAAAAATGGGCTATGTGCGCAAGGTATGAAATGAAAATTATATCAAATTTGTCCTGTTTCGAATCTTCTGACTTTATGTACCAACCGATGGGGCATTTGCATATTTCAGGAATTTTTTTCTCCCCCACATTCTATGGGGTTACAGATTTTTTATTGTTGCTTTTTTTTAGATAAAAATAAATCAAGTTTGAAAAGAAAAAAAAAATGTTAACGTTTTAAGACGATATATCGTGCACTCTCGCGAGGGGATAGCAGACGAATAAAAATACGTGGGTGCGGGAAGGAAGTTAAAGAGAGCGTGCATCGGAATTCCATAACGCACGCCATGGGGCCTTACATAAGCATATATATACATATATATATAAATGTATAAATGTTCGTGGAGCGACGATTTTTCATTTATCCATACTTCCTCGAGGGGGTGGGGTGAGAGGGCAAGGGAGAATTTCTGCTTTCTCTTTCAATCTGTGTTTCTTTATATATCTCTTACATATATCCCGGTATTTGCTGGAGGAGAGGGTGAGAGGAAGATATTTCGAAGGTAAATAATAACAATGGAAAGATCCATACACGGGGGTGGCCCGTTGGATAGTTTATTAGCGCTTGCGAGACAATGGAGGTCGAGACCCGAAAAGAATGAGAGAAAGATGCGGTTGGAAGAGGACAAGACAGAAGAGAAGAGAGTTCTGTGTGCTACTCGCTCTTGCGAGATCGTTTTCTGCTTGGTGAGACGAGCGTGTGCGCGATCTTATGGTAGAGAGAGAAAAAAAAAGAAAGAGAGAGAGAGAGAGAAAGGGTAGTAACGAAAAAACGAAAAAAAAGGAAGAAAGGGAGGAACAGCAGCGCACAACTCGACAGCTATCGACGGTCGGTTTCGCTGGAAGACGTGGAAGAAGAGAAAGAAGAAGAAAGACGACGAATAAGCAACAGAAAGATTCGGCAGTAGCTACAGAAAAAAAAATGAAACAAAAAAATCAGCAACTATGAGAGAAACAAAAATAAAAAGGGTTCGAGTCCATATTTAAGTATGAGCCGACTCTGCCGCCTCCGAATTTATGCCCGGCGACAAATATTTCAAAATCATTCCCCTCTATATATCGTATCGACGAGCCAGACCTTTGGGGAGCTTTCGCCACCGCGTCGATTTTCGATAACAATAATAATCATAATAATAGTTATAATGCTATAGTCACAAAAACAAAAGAATCGAAAAATCTTAAGCCGCTTGGAGTGAATCTCAGTGAAAGAATAAATTATCTCAATGGGAGAGAATTGGAGTGAAGAATCCATCTTTTTGCCGAATTGGAAGAAAGAGAGAGAGAAGAGAAATGGTAAGCAAAATCACCGATGGAATCTTCGAGAGACTTTAGGAATAATTCGACGCCGAAGACCTGGAATATATTTGAAAAATTTAAATCTTCTATTAGAACAAAGGCAAGGCCTAGTCAAACGAGCTATTATTCGGTCCAAATATCTTCTATAGATTTAGGTCAGTATTTTGAACAGGCCTCGTTTACAAAGAACAAAAAGTCTGAAGATTTTTAATGTTTCTTCAATCATAGAAAAACAGTCATCGAATTTAATCGCAAATTGATTGAACTTTGAAGCTGATTCACAACACATCGAAAGGAACCCTAAAAAATGACATGAATAGTTCTTAAAGTATGTTTTTCTGTAGTAATTCAAATAGCAAACCGAATTCACGATACTTTGTTTTTATATATAATGATAATTTTAATAAAGAACAGAAAGTGGAGCGGTGACCACGTTTGTTCGTAGAAGGGTAGGCGGCAAGAGCAGAGGATAGATCGTGGCAGATTCCAACGCGAGATAAAAGCGGAGCGAGAATGATCAGTAAAGCGATATGCTGCAAAAGGGAGAAAGATAAAGAATAGAGAAAGGAGAAGAGGATTTTGGCTGATCCGCGAATTAAATGCGCGAGAGATGCCGATGGCTATAAGATTTATGGAGATTTGATTAATTCTTTCTTGGCATTCGGCTCAATTTGAATAGACGAATTCATTTTTTTCTTTTTATACGATCCAATTTTATTTTTTTATGACAACTACTATTTTAATGCAATCAATTTATTCGGCTGGGAGCACAAAATTATAATAATCCTGAATTATAATAACGGGGTCGAGAGGAAAACAAATCTTTATAATTAATACAGTTCTTCATCGATTGTTTGAAACTCGAGTTCGTCTCAATTGAGAAGCAAATTTACCGTAATTTTAGGCCAATTTTAGAAGACAAAAAAATTTCAATTTTTTGTTCCCATGAACCGGAAGTGCGAGTGTTGCAAGTTTATTGAATGAGAGCGTAAGAGAGCGAGAGAGAGAGAAAGAGAGAGATGAGAGCCTGAGCGATCAGTAACTCGACTGGAGAGATCGTGAATTTCATCATGGCGCTACGAGGTAGAGCGATTCCGGTCTCGATTCACGTTCCTTCTCTCTTTCTCGCTCCCTTGCTTGCCAGCTTCCTCTTTGAATGCTGTCCTCGCACTCACCCCTCGATTCAGGACTTAATTTCCATCGTAGCCCCGGCGAGATATTAGAGCCGGAGCGTGTGACGTCATATGTATGCAAATTCGTGGCCCGAGTCGCGGTTGCCTGTCTGCCACTGTACTTCCATCACTATACCGTATTCGTACATGGTATATAATATTGAGAATATCAACATATATCTATACAAATATGTTGAGAATTTACGTATATAGACTGAGACGGAGATCCGTTCTCGCTTCCGTCTGGAGAGCCCATCAGCTACTAGCTTTTGGTATCCGTTTGCGAATCATTCGACCAGACTGTACGAAAGAGAAAGAGAGAGAGCGGGAGAGAGAGAGAGTTCAATCCATACGCGTTTGATTCCACGTGAACTATGTGACTCCATTTTTGTTAGCTATATATTAAGCAATCTATAAAATCTTATAAGAGGACATTTTGGTATCACGAACTCAGGGATTGTAAAATCTTCTGATAAAGAAACAAATGCCATTGCGTTTTTTTTTTCGGCAGAAAAAATGACAAATTTGAACACAATTATCGTTATTGGACACGACGATAGATATTCATATCGAAAATATTTTCGATCTATCTCAGTTGAAGAGAATTTGAGCCTTCAAACATTCACCCTTGATGCCTTTATCCAATATCCCTTAATTCTAAAAAAAAAACGGTGAAAAAAGATTCCGAACACATATGGAACCGAAATGATGGTCAAAAAAGATATCCTTCAAGATTTGAGATCTACGTGACGACGACGATTGAAGCCGTACACATCTGGATGTAAAAAGCATAAGTAAGGGGATGGCATTGAACGAATGAAAGTAAAAAATAGGGTGTGAGAAAGCTTAGGCTAAATTGACGACAGAGAGAGAGAGAGAGAGAGAGCACGAGGTAAAGAAAGTGAGAGAGCGTGAGGGTGGGAAAGAGAAGGAGGTTGTGGTCAGTGTCGTCGAAGAGGGATGATCCTCAAGGTATATAGGAATAGGAACGTGATTTGCGGTTCGGGACTGGCGTTTCTCAGATTTGAATTTATCTTATCCATGGACGAGGCGAATTCAGCTCCCATATACATCGCGAACTTTCCAACGTCTCATGTCGTTTCTCTCCCTCTAGGTGTGACCCTGGTTGATCGAGACGATACGTCCTAGCAATGGCTCTTTCTCTCTCCTTCTTTCATCCCCATTGGTGTTATCCTTTCAATGTCGTTATATGCAGAAAGCTTCTCGCGTTGACCACCGTTTCCAGTTCCTCCACGTTCGTTTCTCCTCATTCTCCCGCTGGCAGGAGGTGGCAAGAGGGATACGTTCGTTGCGGGCTTTTGTCTGTGTGAAAATGTAAGTGTATTTGTGTAGAATGAGGGAGATGTACTTGTCCAAAGATCTTGTCGGTTTGCGTCTGGTCCGACGAAAGCGGCCACGAGAAGGACAAGAAGAAAGAAAGGAAACGGAGGATGAGAGATTCTAGTTTTTCCGGTACAAAGTACGAAGAGAATTCGAGTGAAGGATGAGCCAGATGAGAGAGAAACACGAAGAGAAACAGAGAGAAAGTACAGTACATAGGAAGCTACAGAAAAACCCGATGGAAACGGGGATTACAGGGCTGGAGGACCAGTACATGCAGATGATCCTCGTTGCGCCCAGTGGTAGACAATCCACCCCCTGAAACCAACCCCACCTCGCAGTTCCTCTTCCTGTATCTTTTTTTTCTCTTATATATAACTCCAGGAAACTCTGAAACGACCCGCGCGTTCACTCCGGCCTGGAGAAGAATATCGATTTCCTCTGTACCCTCGTGAAGCTGAGGGTTTGCCTAAGACCATTCATCATTACAACAATTTACGTTTTGCTCGCATCATCGTTCAATTAACTTTCAAGAGACTAAGCGCGAGATGATGACCAACAAAATGTATTTTTCATGCTCTTGATCCGAGTAGAGATCAAGTTAATGTTTAAAAAGTGAAATTAAATCATGAGGACCAGGGAGAAATTGACAAAAGTCTACAGATACCCTTTTGTTGTCACATTTTTATTGATTCCAATAACCACGTACGAATAATTGATCCAATTTATTCCAAAAAGTTTTGTCCATTTATGCTCAACGATTCCTTCATCCCTTACGAATGAACTGAGGAGAAATAAAATCATTTGAATGAAGCAATTTGATGCATTTTCGTCGATCATCATTTCGAAACAAAACGAGGCTTAACGAGCAGCAAGATATTATTCAACGAGAGACTCGATTGAACGAATTACGTACGCGATAATCGAGTGCGATAACCTCCCCTGTTGAAGGGCAAAGGCAAAGGGTTATGAGAATAAATACATGACAAGAGGAATGAAAAAGAGAGAGCGTGTTGCATTGGCCCTACGGGAATGATAATTAGGTCGCTATGAAAGCGGTTTAATTGGCCTGGCGGCGGGGCACCCACGCATAAACTAACCCCTTTTATCAATCGTCCGTTCGTTCCTTCTCACACGATCATAACGACACAAGAAACGTGCGATGATGAATTGGCGGGAACGAGGAGAGAAATCGTCGAAGAGAAACGCTCCGGGGCAATAAGGAACCCCGTGAAACCCTTTGACTCCCCGTGACTTATTTTACTCCCTCTTTCTCTATTCATTGCTCTTGATGAAGACAAAGTAAGGAGGTCGATTGAACAAGGGTTATTTCATTTCTATCATCCTTGCTACTCTCTTTCTCTTTATCTGGCTACAAAATAACGATACACGCGATCGGATATTATTAGCATTGTTAACCGACCAAGCAAGCTTTTGCTACATTCACATCATCCCTTATTCCCTTCCCTTTTCCTTTCACCCTTTTAGTATCATCTCACCACCCTCTCTCACAAGTGCAACACAGTTATACGGTCCAGAACAGATCCCGTAACGCGATCCGGACCCCTTGATGGCGCGTGCATCAGCAATCAACCCTTTTGCTCTCGACGACAGCCTCGAGGCATCTCTATCGTTTCAACTTGACGATAGTCATTCGCGTACAAACGTCCTTCATTTTTTGACATATTATCACTGATCGACGTCGCTCTGTTTTGTTAAGAATCTTGTGAATTTGATCGCAACTCTGATTAACTTTTGCTTCCTTTTGCTGAACTAATTAAACTAAATGTTTCGTATTAAAAAAAAAAAATTCTCTCACAATCTTACGGATGAGGAGACAGTTCAAAAGTCTCAAGGATTATCATTGAACTTTATTGGAGCTTCTATGAAGTCATTTGCCTGGACTGCGGATTCAAAAATTGTTTTTATTCATTATTTTTATAAAATTTATATTCCGTTACCCTTGACTTGATATTTCTTCAGTAAAATGAACGTAAATGAATTTTTTGGAAGCTGTTGGAAAATTGAATGCGTGGAAGAGCTCGTGTATGATATAACGAGAAAATACGAAAGGCTTTTAAAGCTTGGGTTTTGCTGAAACTCTTTCTCCTCCGCGATCTGGTCAACGGATGTGGCTGTGAGACGCTTTGGGTTACAGAGTCGAGTTGAGTGAGAAGCCAGAGAGCAATGGATGCTAGTAAAAAGCTCACGTATGTCAGAGAAAAAACGACGTCGTGGTAAAAAGCTTGAGAGGGAAGAAAAATCATATATATATATATATAAATTCGAACATATCTATAAATATATATACAGACATATGAGTAGTGAGGAACGGTGAGGAAAAGGAGGCTAGGAAACGGGTAGTCCACGATGGGGCTGAGATGACGAGCCTCGGGTTGACGTTTCATTCCCGACGTACTCCCGCACTATGCATACTAACTAGGCCTCTCGCTATAGATACAAGCTTTTCTCTCTACCTCTACCCTCAATCCTTCTCCCTCTCCCTCTCTCTCTCTTTCTCTCTCTCTCTCTCTTTCTCTTTCTGCCTCTTTTAGTTCGCGTTCTTTCGTGCAAGCAACGTCGATCCTCCGGGGGAATGAAGAAAGCAACCGGCTCGAAGAGATGACGATGATGATAGGATACGATTGGGTAAAACGCGAGGGTGCACAAATAAAAAAATTGACAACCAGAAATACGTGATAGACGCAATGAGACAAACAAATGAAGAGCACGAGAAAAGTTTCCAGTGTCTTATCGTCGCCATATACTTTCATTTGAAAATAAACATACTTCTGTTTTTATGGGGTTTTCTGACCTGGTATGCGAAAATAGAGTTTAATTCCTACCATTTCCTCGGTTTTTTGAAAGAAAAAAAAAAATAGCGTCGATTTTGGTGAACATTTTATTATCAAAACTGTAACGAACGAGGAGAAATTGCAAAAAAATGTAAAAATGAAAGAAATTTTAAGTTCCCATGACACGACTGATTACAGGGTTGTATAAAAATCGAAATTTTGTGCTTTAGTTGAAAGTTGAAAAATGGCAGTGCGCTGGTACAATTTTGCAATAAATTTATTATTCAATGTCAACACTAACGAGTTTTTTTTTTTTTTTTTTTTTAATAATTCATACAAAAATACGTTTTCTGATACACGTTTTATTAGAAAATGATTGAAAGTTCGTTTATAATATTGTGCAAATGAGTTTCTGGTTAAAAAAAAAAAGTTAAAAGGAAGAAAAATAAAATGAATGAAACATAGATTGATAAATGAGATAGAAAAATGTGATGATTGTGTAAGTTGGCACTGACAGTCACGAGGTAGAGGTTCATCATCCCTTCTTCGTTGGGGCGTTTCAAGCTCGAGAGTATGGAGGGTTGCATAGCATAGTGGGCAAGAGTATTTCTGTCTATCTCTCTCTTTCTAAAACTATTTTTAAACGGTTTCCTATTACCCTTGGCAACTATCAGCAACGCTAGATCAAACCCATTATTTTTGGTCTAGGCTTGTTTTTCTCTGAGCTTCGTCGAGTCCTCTTCCTTTGGTGTCTTTCCGCTTTGCTCCAGGGGTTAGAGACACACGATCACAAAATTCTCAAACCCTCAACGCCTCGAAGGAGGACGAAAGAAAAGAGTGGCGGGAGGGAGAAGGGGGAGGGGGGAGGGGGTTAAATCTGAGGAGTTTTTGCCTTCGACCGAGACTATCATCCCTCGTAGTAGCATCGCGAGTAGTCTACGATGTTAGTGGGGGAGGATAGAAGAAGAGAAATAAAAAAGTAGGATGAGAAAAGATTTTTTTTTTCATTTGCTTTTATTCCAGTGTAATTGTTGGGGCCAGTCACCACTATCGCCACTATCGAGTGAGATGGAGAGATTTCGAGGGAATAAAAGAGAGGGAAAGACAGAAAGAGAGCCGACAAGGTTTAACCATCCACTTGGCGAATGTTACCGTGCCACGCGACCCTTTTATGGGAACTCTCCGTGAAGCTCTCTCACGAGTTTGTATATACACGTGTATCAAATTTTACCTACTAAAAGGACGTAAATTTCGTGATTCAACTGGCAATGTGACGTAAGTTAGGTTGTTTAGTTTCTTACCGATTAATATATTATTCGTATATCTGTATTCATATGAAAGACAAAGTCCAAGTTAGAGTTTTTTTTCAACGCTTCTATGAAGCTCTCTTTTCATTGGTTTTTTCTTTATCATGTTCAATAAGACACGAGTTATATACATGTATATCATATAAATCTGTATAAATAGCGACCTCCCGTCACGTTTCGTAGGAAAGAAATGAGACACAGAACATAGAATACTCGCGTGCTTTGCAGTAACTATACATCAACCATATTTATATATAAATTTATAATACAGGCTCTCTTACCACCCAACAACCAACCCCTCGGCTCATCCGTCCTCGAAAGATACCACAATTATCCTTATTTCTCTCATGATAAATAGAAGTCACTTTCGCCAACTTGTTTCGCTGTTTTTGTGAACATTTCAGTATAGTTGTGTCATTCGTTAATTCTACATCCCCGATTCACCGCGTCGTCTATTTATATTACGTTTGAATAATAACTGTCTTTGGTGCAAGATTTAATAAAAAGCCTAATATAGACACGAATAGATCATTCGTTTGTCTGGGGCAGTGAAATTATTCTTAAAGATCGAAATAAACAAACTTGTGCAAAAATCATATTTCCTGCAGTTTTAACGAGTCAAGAGTATCCAAAATTCACAATTTTCTTGTGTATGACAATGATTACAAATTGGGAGAAAATTGGTTGAGATAAGAGACTTTCTGGCGATCGATTCTTAGTGAGAAAAAAATCATTGTTTAGGGAACAAAATTCATTTTTGGAAAAAAAGTAGATTCAATTGTTTTTTTTTTTATTGAATGGAAAATTATGGAGTTCATCGAACCTAATCATGAAAATTTCTAGTAGATAAATGTTTTTGCATCTGTATTTAAATATCTGTCACAATCCCAAGCTTCAAATCAACTTAACGGTATCGTGGGATAAATAAATAAATTAATTAATTCGTTGTAAGATTTCTTTGTTCAGCAGGTGTTTGATTGAATATTTTCTTCGAAAAAATCGAAATAAGTTTAGTTCAACGAGTTTTTTAACTCAGAATAGTTTCCGAAGCCCATTTGATCGAATCTCCTCGCCCTGGACATGAGTATTTATAAAAAAAACCTCCTAAATTCGAAAAAATAAAATAAAATAAAGTCCTGTCTTCCCAGCCAAGGAGAATGAATAATTGACAAATTCTCTTGTCGACTTGTTCCGAAAGTTACAATACACCAAATGGGAGCTGGCGATCTAATAAAGAAAGTGATGTACAAGAAGCTATTAGTTTCATGGTTCAGGAGTGAGAAAGAGCTTCCTGGAGAACTAAATTCCCGTATAGTATGCGGGAGGAGGAGGAGGAGGAGGAGGGTGAGGGTGAAGAGTGAGAGGGGGTTCTCGTTTACGATTTCGCTCAGTGCTACGAGCAGAGGATCGAAATATATATATACATTGAGTATGGAACTGCGCCCGAATGCAAATTGCGAAGCTCGCGGACCATTTCACCGCGACGCCCTTTTGGTCGTTGGTCCATCTATTCGCGTCGTCCATATTACAGCTGTACATACCTAACATGCACACAGACATGGACTGATATATAGATATATATATATTCAAATATAAATTTATATCCAAATGAACATGACTCGAAGAGGATAGAAATATATCTGTATATATATATGAAGCAATGGTGGGACGAATGCTCGCGAGAGAATCGAAACGTGCAGCTCGCTGTTGGAACGGGGAAAGGCTAAATCCGCGATGTTGGATGGTTATATGGTCCATGGACGAATATACATCAAGATAGAGATATATTGAGTAGAGAAAGAGAAAGAGGAGAGGGCGTTAGAGGGAGGCTACGAGTTTAATTATCGGGTTAAACGTAGCGAGGGCTGATTCTGATGAGAGTTCCGGATTCAAATGTGTCGCTCGTCCACTCGAGCGAGCGCTCTACGGGCCGTGCTCGCTCCATCTCCTCTTCTCTCTATTTCCCTTTCGCTCTAACTCGTGAATTTTATCATTAGTACGTCTCTCTCCGACTCTCATTCACTCCGACTGCTGTTTCGACGCTTCTCATACTCTCTGCGTTCAATGCCTCATACCCTTTCCTCCCTATCATTCCGTCTCTCTTCCTCTCTGGTTGTTCTCTCTACGTGACTGTCACCACGACTGGCTAGTTAACTAACTAACGGAGTACGCCGACAGTTAGCAGCCGGCCGCGATTCGTGGGGGAGATACGGCACGTACCTCTATGTTATGTTTATATATATGTAGATGTTTATAACTATACATATGTATAAAGTTACATTATATTGCCAGTACGAGATTCATCAACCCCTTCCTAGTCTCTCGCTTTCTCTCTCTCTCTCTCTTTCTCTCACTCTCAATGTACATTCATATCTCTTCCTCTATGTTCCACCTCCGAAACACCATGCACAACACCCCCTCGATGACATTGTTCGCACTCGGATTCATATTCAAATTGGCCCCACTGAATCCTCTCGACTCGCAGAGCGGATCCGTTCATAACCCCTTCTGCCTCTCCATTCTGTTTTCCTCTCTCTCTCTCTCTTTTTCTCGTTCGCTATTAGTCTGTTCCAGTCACTCTTCGTGTCTCCGACCAACGGATCCCGATTATTGCGATTATTATTGTCGCACCAGACTCAAACTACATGACCCTAAACATAACTCTGTAGCCACCCTGTTCCGTTGGGACTCTCACGCTTTGATTATGACATTGCTACTAATTCTAGAGCCTAGAATTAATTTTTTTGTAGATTTTCTTTTTTTTTCTTTAATATTGTATTTTAATTTTTAGTAAGAATTTAAATTGCACTGATTTTTCGGTGTTTTGAAGCAAAAATGTTGCTCGCAGATTGTAGCCATATTTTTTATCTTTTTTTTTTTTTAATTAATCGGTATTTTGAATCTTTCGACGATATTGTGAGAAAAAGTATACGAGGATGAGCAGGAGATTACAATCGAAGAGAAAACGGCTATAGAGATTTAGGGTCGAAAGGACGATCCTGGATCATCGAATACCGCAGAGATTGGCGGAAAATACTATCGCAAAAACACGGTGGAACTTTCCAGAGAGTAATTACATTGTACGGAGTCACGAAAATATAATATAATAATAGTAAGAAGAAGGAGGATAGAAGGAGAAGAAAAAGAGGGAGTACGAGGCGACAAGCTGAAAAGCAAGCAAGGATTAATGTACCGAGAATCGTACCAATTAAAAATCCAATTAAAGAAAAGCCCTTGGTTGGTGTCGGAGGAAATACGAGAGGACGAAGATTTAAATGAGCGTCTCTCCAAGGATCGTCGAATCAAAATTATTTCCGGCCGATAAAGCGGGTGTTCATTTGTTAACTGCCACTGCGAGGAGACTTTTTTTTCTTTTTTTAAACCCCACACCTTCTCTATTTTCTTGGATCTCTTTCCTGTTTATTTTTTATATACTTCCTCTCTCTGTTTTTTTCATTTCGTGGTAGCTCGACTCGACGGCTATTTATTCCCTTCGTTAATTCACGACAATTCATCTCTCTCTCTCTTTCTCTCGTTTTTTCTCTTGGGCCGTTAGTTTTATCGCTCGTCATTTTTTAAGTGCAAATGAGTTTGTATTTTTTTTTTTTTCCAAACGCTATCGCTTAGTTCTCTTATTCGGTTGGGATTAAAAAAATCCTGTCGACTACCGAATCTCATCCCCCCCCTCCCCCCGCCCGTTTTTTCGCCCCCTGCGTCTTCGTCACTTTCTCGCGAGGAACCGCCGACACCCTTCGTACCAGTCAGCGTTTTTTTCTCGCGTCCTTACGCGCGTCTCACGCCGGAACGAACGCTTTTGTACCTTCTTTTGTCCTGTTTCACTTCATCCCCATTCCTCGCTTTTCATCGTTTTGCTTTACCAGAAAAACGACGTTCCCCGATATTATGACGATTTGAACGTTAAATTTTTACAAAGTTTTCATTTACCTCCTCGAGTAGAACGAACTCTTTGTAAAAATATTTATAGAATTTCACAAAAAAAAAACAAAAAGGAGGATGAAAAAACATTTATTTACAAAGATTCAAATTAATAAAATTTTGCACGAAATTTGTCATTGATTAATGAACAAAATTCCAAACGAGAGAAAAAATGATAAAAAAAAACAAATCTAACGAAATGCTGCGTCAATATATTCCACACCATAAAAATAGATCGAAAGAAGAATGATGACAAGATCCAAGTTCCCACTGACAGCTCCATTACATCAAAATTACGAAGCTCGAAAGGCAGCGGAAACGAAATGAGTGCGCGTTCTTAATTATTTGAGAAAGGCATCGAGTTATTGGTATAAAGAATTAATACATTTGAAAATCCATTGTTGAAAACCAATGGAATATAAATTATAAAATTTCGGATACAAAGTAAGTTTTGGTTTAGATCTCCTTCTAATTATTTCTGGATCAATTTGGGTGGCATAACATAATTCTCAATAAAAAAAAAAAATAAAAAACTTGCACGTAGTTTTTAATATGTTTTTATAAAAGTGCTTTATAGAATAGATATTCGTAATATATCACGTCGAGGTCGAATAAAGAAGAAGCCGCACATGGATAGATAATTGGGGGCGCTTCGGAGGAGACGATTAAGTAGTAATTACCGAAAACAACTTGAACTAACAGAAAGAACGTCTTTTCTTTAATTCCTTGTTATATATATATGTAAAATATAATATGTTAAATATATATGTATAAAAATGTATCCTTTCTTCATCCGCATATATCCACATTGTATAACGGATGTTTCGTTCGTCTATACCATCATTAAACAGTATAATTGCTTACGTCCTGTTCTGCCTTTCCCTTGAGCCCCGCATCGGTGTGTCCGTGTGTGTCCCTCTTTCGTTCTATTTCCGTTCTTTCTCATCTACGATTGAGAACGAGAGCGCGAGACAAAGTGTGAGAAAGAGACGAAAGGAGAGTTGAAAAAAAGGGAGAGAGAAAGAGAGAGAGAGAAAGATTTTTCCGTTTGGGAACTGACGCTCCCATTACCGTGATATATTCAAGTCCTCGTTGGCACAAACGTTAATTTCGTTTTTTTTCGTATTAACCATTATTTCGTCATTATGACGAATGGAGATAATGAATAAGTGACTGAAAATAAAACAAGAGTTTGAACAAACTCTCGACGAATGGAACACAAATCTAGTGAAAAAACTCGAGTGTCTTCGAGTCTCAAAATCCTGTAAAAGCACAAAATCAGCTAACAAATAAAAGAAAAACTTTTTTTTTACTCTTTAGTCATCGCACAAGGGAAAAATTGATAAAACAAATGCAATTGAAAGAATAATAATAAAATAAAAATCACAGAAGTCTCTCGCGATGACATGAATATTCGCGAGCTGGGCTCTCTTTTATTCCGTAGAAACGGATAGAAATGCGGAGATGTATTTAAAGTGGCAGCAGAGTTGGAAGTTCGTAAGGGAAAGGTGGAGGGTTGGGGCGTGGGGTGTGGGGCGGGGGGGATTGGTGCCCAATCGGGTGTGAAAGTTCCTTTGTGATGTGGTGTGGCCCTCCGAGATATTGCGTTGTTTAATTTCGCGCCAGGGCCAAGCACTTCCTTTGTTTCGTACGTTTCAATTTAAATCGTGGCTCGACGATCGCGTTCGACCAAAAGCGAAGTACACAGAGAAATCGAGCAATATCCACCTTTAAATACATATATAATGCGTCAGGAATATATACAGACACAGACATCTCTTTTTCGGTTCTTTTGCTCCACACAGTACGATTTCGATGACGTGTGTAATATATAAAAAGAGAAGCAGACGCGAGAGAGCAGGAGAAAAAAGGAGGGAGAAAAAGGAAGAAATCAGGCGGCGATCCGTTATTAATTAGATTGGCGGTTCTAGTAAAAAGGAGGCTCGAAGGGGGGGGGGGGAAGGGTGGAGAAGAAGGAACTGAATTGTGCCAACGTATATAGTATCCATAAATACATAGGGTCAGCGTCGCAGTGAAAAGGGCCCGATCCGAATGAGCGAGATCGGATCGCCCAGTTTCTGGAATTTCTCGGTCCAGCGTGCGCCCCCGAACTTCTTCTGTTTCAAAGAGGATTCTTGTTTCTTCATTTTTTTCTTTCTTTCTACAATGTTTTTTTTTTTTTTTTTTCGTCTCGTTCACGCGGTGAATTAGAAGGAAAAGGTACCATCTCGCGCGGAGAATTAATTGCCGAGGCCGCGGGGTAAAACGAATTCGAGGTATAAAACGATATATATATATATAGAAATTTATATATACGCGTGAGGATTTCGATATCGAACAGACGGCGTGCACGACCAATTTGTTCAAAGCGATCGAAACCGCCGGGTTACTCGTTTCGGCAGCGCTATTTCGATATCGGTAGAAAAATTTCTTCTCTACGCTTATTCAAACCGATAATTAATTATTTATTTATTGGATTTCGAAAGGAAAACACAGCATTTATCATTTTTTTTTTCAAAACCGAATAAATGCATTTCCATCTGGACATTTTTGGAGAGCTCCGAATCTCAGAGATCGTGGAAAACTAGGGCCAAATAAAGGAATAAAATCTCGAGAGATTCTTTGGATCATAAAAAATGCCACGCACACTAAAGAAAGTTGATGGCAGTACTTTTCATCCAAAGCTTAGTGCGGATAAGTCGGCGTGAAAATTTCTACTTCAAGTTCTCTGAGAAATCTGTACATTTTTATTTCCTTTTTCCCTTGCAGAACCATCGACCACAAGGAATTTACGCAATTGGCGTTCTCAGTGCATCCTTGCAAAGATCTACTGCAGCAGGAAAGAGGGCGAGAGTGAAGACGAGTAAAAGGAAGAAGAAAAAAAGTGATCGCTAATGAAGCGAGACGAGTATTTTCATTTTTTCTTTTGTTTTTCCAACGTCGATCAAGGATTCAGTCGCCGTGTGAGTTCCAGGCAAGAGTTACCTACGGAATTTTTCTCTTTACTCTGTGGAGCATCGTGGCAGGATGTCCATCGCGTCTATAAACACACATACAAATAAATCCACGGACTGATGGTGATCGAGTGTTTCAAAAAGACTTTAAGGAGTTCGTAGATCATTCGAGCTTCGTTCACAAAGACAAAGACGAAAAAAAAACAACGTAAAACAATGAAAATTAATACAAGGAGCCAGAATTTGGAGAGAACAGTTGGAGACCGTGGACCAACGAAATTTTTCATCGTCATTAAATGCATTAAAAAGTAACGGCCGGAATAACAGGAATTAAATGGAGATCGAATTGGGAAACGATCATCACGAGACTGATGTTAAACACGTGTATATATAAGAGACACGAGGTTAATATGCAGTAGCTATAAAATAATAATAAAGAATAATAGAATTCAGCAATTTGTGGTCCCGTATCACGGGGTGGAATAATTCGCAAAAGGAGTTGCGGGGCGACGAGAAAGAAAGAGGAAGAAAGAGAAGGATCCGGCGCACCGGAAGCGATGTATTATCGCGCGCGGGCTCTCGTCGTCTGATGCTCAAACACCATAACGTTTTATATATACGTGTATATATATTTCAAGCTGTATTTATACATATGTGTGCATCAAGGTATAATGCAATCTGTGTATTTGAATACCTAATAGTTTTCAATGCATACATCATGCCCCGACGAACGCTGGCCATTACCTCCCGACGAGCCTCTCTTTCTCTTCTCCTTCTTCTTATTCTTTTTATACTTCTTTCTCTCTTTCGTGTAATATATCGTACGTTGCACCAGCTGTATAAGCGAGAGATACTCAGCAATGCATCATCATACCGCACTTATGTACACGTTGCATATATACAAGCAAACTTGATGCTAATTTTCCTGATGTGCAACCCAAATTCGGCTTCCCAAACGATCAGCAATCAACCCCGAGTCCTCACATACCGATTACTATCCTGAAATCAATGAATTTGTCCTCATTTCACAAAAGAAATGATCGAAATTCAATTTCACAAGATTTGGAAGAACGAGTGGATCTTTTTGGGTCACATTTTAAGGATGACAATGTAATCCCAATAATTTGGGAGTCTTCGAATGAGTACTTCGGACTCGATTTTTGATAGGAGTTTAATCAGTCTGGATCACGAAATCGAAGGGAAAATTTAACTGTACGTCGTTTGGACTATTCGGTAGTGTTATTAGAATTTATGGCTTTTTATGGATTTTTTGGAAACTATGAAAACAAAAGCTGCTTCAGCATGACTAAAAAAAATGTCACTTTTTGCGATTTTCTGATGAAATCGAAATTTGGCGATGCTTCTCATTCAATTCGTTATTCTCCAGTTTTTCTTTTTTTTTTTTTTATCGTATCTTCTGTAATGTTTCATACACTCGAGAAAAACAAACTAGTATTCCGAATATGGTTCACTTCCATTTATATTTAAATTGTGAAATGATATTGAACGAGGCTAAGAATTGAGATTCCTTTTATCCACAAGGGTGATGAATACTTTGCGTTCTTATGAACTAAGAAGCACGAAAGTCCATGAAAACTGATATCGCGAGGTGGAAAAACACGCGGAACCAAGAGAGAGAAAGAGAGAAAGAGAGAAGCGCGAGAATTCCTAAGTCTTCGATATGAAGATGGTCTAGTAATCCTGCGTAATGAGCCTCTGAAGATTCCTTCTCAATAAAGTCGCAGGGTGACGATAGTAAGAAGATCCTTTCGAATATTTATCCGGAATGAAAAGGGTGCAGCTCTTAAATCGTCGATAGTAAAAATTAATCGTGATGAAGCTGCGCAATTTCGAAGGAAATAAATATCTTCCCTTTTCATGGTTTTCAAAATAAAAAAACTCGTTTTTTCTTTATGAAAAGCCAAAAAAGACGTTTTCATCTTTTTCAAACTGTCATTTGTACACGAATGAAAAAAAAGATAATTTTTTACAGTTTTCAATGTCAAAAGAAAAAATCGTAAAAAAAACTACCCCAAAAGACGTCCGGCGGCGAGCAACGGCCGCGGGCAAGTGCGTGTAAAAGGTCGGTTAGTTTGGGTCAAAACTGTACATTCTTGACCGGGAGTCAGCGCCACCCGGACACTTTGTAGAAGGTCCAGTTTGTCGTTTGTTGGCGTGTTGTTGCGCGGTTTGACTCAGAGATGGCGTTGAAAGTTCCGTATGTGCTCGTACGTTCAACAGCGCCCGAGTATGTGAACGAGGGGAATTATTGGATAGAAAGAACGAGAGAGAAAGGGAGATGGAAGACAACCCTTCGAACTATGCGTGAAAGAAAAGCCGGCTCGCACAGTAGAATGCATCATAGCTCACTCGTCTTTTAACCAAACTCTTCATTCACT
The DNA here is from genome assembly GCA_948107755.1 of Campoletis raptor. Classification (NCBI taxonomy): domain Eukaryota; kingdom Metazoa; phylum Arthropoda; class Insecta; order Hymenoptera; family Ichneumonidae; genus Campoletis; species Campoletis raptor. The sequence goes on along the minus strand of OX403625.1, from coordinate 14,446,498 downwards.
TTGTACCTCTCTCTCTCTTCTCTCTCTCTCTCTCTCTCTCTCTCTCTCTCTCTCTCTCTCTCTCTCTCTCTCTGACTCTCGTTTTCTTTCTTGTTGTTAAAGGCTCGGGGTAGCCCGTGTGGCATAAAGTGCCAACATAAACGCAAAGTGCTCGAGTTTTTTGCTCAATTATTATACGACTCCTTTACGAGCTCTTTTTTCATAGGATATGCACTCACAAATGAGGCTTTGTATGTGCACACGAATAGGCGAATGTATAGTGAAGAAATCGAGATATAATTAGACCGATTAATCATAAAAACTACAAAATAAACATTTTGCATAAATTAACGTAGTAGTCACACCAAAGTCACGTTTAAAAGTTAACTCTTTGGATTATTTGACGATTAATTCAACAATGTTGGTTGTTATATTTTTAATAAATATGAAACCACATAAACTTTTGGAAAACGTGTCTGATGTGAAGTGTAGAGTTTGAGAAACAAACTACTTTTCCATTTATAATTCGACAAAGCTTCGACTATTAAATCTCGTTGAAACTACACAGTCAAAATTCTTGATTTCCTTTCGACAAACTTTGTTATACAGTCCTCTGTTAATCATAATGATAAGAAAAAAATCGTATTTTTGATTAATCCTCGAAAATCAATGTAAACAAATACAAGGATTTGGACTTTTGGTAAAAAAAAAAAATACTGAAAACCTACTAATTACTTGAAAAATGATCAATACTTTCAAAAATAAATAGTAATTCCCAAGAATTCGATAAACTTAATTTTTTAAAATATTTTTATATAAATTTGCATTCGTATATAAATTTATAAAATATAGATAACGATTTTGTAATCGTGGATCGAGTGCGATTTTAATAATGAATTTAATAGACTTAAAAAATTTTGATACTCGTATAGATGAGAATAAAAATGTGAGTTAAAATTTGCATGAAATCTATTATGCATTCGTACAAGTATATGGATGACGATATTGTAATAATAGATCGAGCGAGAAGAACGACGTATGTACGTCCTGTACTCATATATACATATGAACAAATGTCTCTCGAGATAGCATGGAAATAATTAGAATTAATTTAGGTGGAACGCGCTTTAAATCTAGGCGAGTGGGCCTCCGTTTCTTCTTGGCCCCGACTTGGACATCTCTCTCTATCTCATTCTGGTTTTTGCTGTCTCGACGTTACGAAGAGTGCCAGGAATGACCCAACTGGCTCTGATTAGTCTTAATGTGTTAATTAGGGAAGATTGCTCTGTCTGCGGTCATACTACACTGTATCCTATATTTATATATGTATACATGGAAGTATCTCGTCAGCTGGGCATGCTCCAATACTCATACGTTTAACATTCGTACGTTCTTGACGTATTAGAAACGCCTATAGAAGTTGCGACACCTCCAACTCGATAGATGGAGCTCCGAGACTAATTTCTCGTTCACAGTTGAATATCTCTCAATGAATAATTATTCGATATTATTTCACTGATGAAGCAATAACTCAAATAATTATTCTCAAAAACAAAATCGTACTTAATGCCTCACTACTTTTTCGTTGAGACTAATTAAAAATCATGAGTTCTTATTAAATCATTAGTCAAACCGTCCCATGAGCCAACACACATTTTTTTTCAGAACTCATTTGTTTTCTGATTATTCTTAATTATTGCATCTCTGATAGAAACATTTGTATTCGGAGACAGTCAAATTTATGACTCGATTAATCTTCCAAAAATATGAATATATACGAAAAAGATGTTGAAAATAATTCCAAATCGAAATTTCATTACGATTAACTTTAAAATATCAAAACTTTCGAATGCACTATTGATGAAATTTGCTTCGAAAGTAAGTCGAGGTTTGACAGCTTGTCAAACTTTAATTAAATGAACTTTATTTCGTCCTTTTCACTGCTGAGTGGTAACGAAGGCTCTGATGGGAAATCGCATGTACGAAGAAATTGTTCATTGTCCATTATTGCCGAGTCTCGGTAATAACATTGTTTTTATTACGTGTATGTAAAACTCGCGAGTATGTGAAGATACACACGGAAGAACGCGAGAACTCTGGCAAAACTCACGCCCGCGTTCACTCGTGTTCTTTCCCTCTGCTGTGGCCTCTAGCGCAACATCATTAATCACTATTATCTCAGGGTAATTTTTCTTCGATATAATTTTGTCTGTTTACCCCTCACCTTTCCCTTCCAATCTTTATATATATATATAAACTTTCTGAAACAAAGTTCACAGGAGATGTATTTTGTGTGTATGCAGATAAATGCAGTGTCGATGCAGAGCAAAGTATAGACGATAACATATCGATTTTTTCAGTTCGAATCAACAGTTTTTCAATAAAACTATGTGAAAAAGTTTTCGAGTTATTATCAATTCAAATGTGTTTGCAAAATTTTTACATATTCTGCAAAAAAAAAAACGCTTTGACGAGATTATTTGTAGATTAAATAACCAAATACTGTTTTAACTCAAAATTTATCATTTATAATCTCGAATGAATTTTGAGTTGAGTTATCGTGGAGGGGAATGAAACTATTCTCGTAAACTACGATCGTGTAATTTCTCTCTCTCTCTCTCTCTCTCTCTCTCTCTCAGTGATTCTCTATCTGTTCTGCTTAACTCTCTGGTTGCTGGGGGGCAATATCGTCATGCATTTACTAACGTTATTATACACATATGTTTTTGATTTTGTACGTCATCTTCGGGGAGGAAGATTTTAATATACATACGAGACGAGCACGTGTCCTCGAGGCTTGAAGCAATAATATTGGTACTTGGGTTAGAAAAAAAAAAAAAATGCCTCGATTGAACTAAGAACTGAAATAAAGAAAAGGAGAAATAAAACGAATAAAAATCGTAATGGAACTTGAAGAGATTTTTTTTTGACGTCTCATTAATTTTTTCGAATTCCTGATTTTCTCGCGCGTGCTGTAAGTGCAAGAATTGCAAATTAACTGCAATAATCCTCATACTTATAAAACGTAAGAATAAGAGGGAAGCTTTTGCCAAGTGTTAAGTCTCAGTGTTTGAACAGTTAATGCTCGCACTCGTGTATATATAAATCCTCGTTCATTTGCTGCGAAAGAAACTTTTCGATTCTCGTTTGTATGCACAGACATTTATATATGAGCCCATGAGTATGTTAATTTTTCGCTAATTCAACTTTGTGCGACACTCGATTTTATCTCTTAACGCGTAATCGATACTTCCCTCAAGTTGTTGAGCAGAGGTGTCTCGAGGAAACTTCATTTGTTCTTATGATTCTCAGTTTCTTCTCACTTTCTCGACACCAGGTGTTACATCGTTACAAAAAATACGAGAAAAATAATTAGAAAAAAAAGTACAAATGTGACAAAAGTTTACGACAATACGTTCGATTTGAGAAGCGAGGAGGAAAATAGTTTATGAGAATTTTTGAAAAGTGTCAAATTCGATCTAGTCAAAAATTATTTAATCACGTGGCGAGTGAAGAGTAAAAAAAAATTTGGTACACGATAATGGATGATTCGAAATAAAATTCGCCTGGAATAAATCACAATTAACTCGATGTGATTTTTATTCGAGTGGGTATATGAGCGAAGAATCATTTGGAATGGTTGATGGGGTTGAAAGTTCGGGAAAAAAGATATACAATTTAAAAAGAAAGAGAGAGAGGGAGAGAGAGAGAGAGAGAGAAAGTGAGGAGCTAACTAAGCGAGAGGAGTTTTGAGATCCTGTAGATCTTTCCTCGAGATGATGGTCACTCGGGCAGCGGATATAAATCACCATACACGAGAGAAGAGAAAAGAGTGTCATCCCGGGCCACACAAATACACGCACACATTTTCTTTCCTCCTCGCACTCTGGTTGCCCGGTCTGAATATCCCGCACCCTGTAACTCGCGTCGCCGCCCCCGGAATTCCTTCATTTGAATGCCGTCACTCATTTCTCTCTTATCCCTTGCTTCTTTGTCCTTCTCTCAGCCTACATTCTCGCGACACCAAATTAGTGTGCAACACACGAGCACACTAATACAAACACACATATCGTACAAAATTTCCTTCCAGCCCCTTTTGAGTTACAAATGAATCGCATCGTCCAACGTTTCCAGAACGATTTTTATTCATTTTTTTTTTTTTTAATCTTCTTTGACTTTTTAATGTCTCTCCAAAGATCGAAAACTTCGGAACATTCTGTACCGCAGCTAAAAATGCACTTAAGGACTTACGTACATTTAGAGATGCCAAGAATAGGATCAATTCATTGAAATTGATCTTATTTTCAAAAAATCTATTTTAAAATATTGTGATCGATGGCAGTAGAAATTGTTATAAAAAAAGAAATTAGATGTTCTGTGCTTGTAATTTTCGATGAACAGTTTTTGTTTTTCTGGAACATGTTGTTTGTGATTACTGAGATTTTGATTATACGTTTCAATCAGGGAATAAAATAATATTTTTTTTCTGAAAGTTGACAAAAAAAAAAAATCGAGCTTGACGAATTGTTAAAATATTAAGTTTGATTTTCGCCTTCAAAGCAAATATTAGTAGAAATATGGAAATGTCTTGTTTTTAGTGAATCACCCTGTACATAAAATGAATAAATTGAAAGTTGAGAGAGAAAGAGAGGAGGGTAGTGTGCGGATAAAATTGTAAAAGTCACGAAGTGACCGGTTAAAATCCTTCGTTAATTATCATCATTAATAATAGTCCCTTTTTCCTTTCCTCTTCCATTTCCCTTCGTACATTAACAATGTTTTATCGCATTCTCTACCAAGCCATGCTATACTTGCTCACATATTTATATGTATATATAAAAAGCATAGAAAACAAGAACACAAGATATAAATGTATTCGACTGAATGTACCGATTAATATACGTATTACACGTTTCTTCCTTCCACGCCTGTTATTCCTCCTTCTCCATCTTTCTTCAATTCACTCTTTTTCATTTATAAATATAAGTATTTATGTGTATATGTGCAAGCGTACGGTTTAATATTTCAAATAAATGCGTGCATTAGCGCGCTATCTCGGCGTGATCCCGTGTTGACTATTAACAACGAATGCCTCGTGTGCGAGACCGCGAGAGGCCACTATTATGACTTATCTGACCGTACAGGAGGAGCGAACCCAAAGCGCGACTCTTCGACGCTTCCACCCTACAATATCACACATATATATATGTATATATGTATGTACATAGTGTTTATATACCTGCTGATTGTATTTCATATACTTAAGTATATAAAATACATGGCTTGATATTTGCAGAATAGATTTCTTCCAGCAATTCGTGTCTGTATTGGTTTCTACGTGTATTTATATATATATATATATAAGTATCGTTATATTTTCTTCGTTTTGCTGAGCGACATCATTAAACAATACTGGAAGGTGTACCGCGCACACCGATCACGGAGCCCGAGAAAGAAAGTCGCACGTTTCCACTGATTTAATCGACTGAACTCGGCAGAAGTCGAGCAAACAGTTCAAACGTGAATATATATAGTTATACAAATATATTTTTGTGTTTTTTTGTATGTCTTAAAGGCTGTGTTAATATGAAGAATGGCAGATCGTGAAAACAGCACGGAGCGATTGGAAATAAAGTGTAAGTTTTCGATGTAATTATCTCCAACGAAGTTTGTTTGGTTATTGAGTCCGGATGGCGTTCACGAGGAAAAAAAAACTTGTAAAAATTGGAGTCTGATTTAACGATATATTAGAAATTGTTAACAATTTTTGCTCGTTCTCCAGACACGAATCAATCAAAGAAAAAAATATGTCAGCTGTCCGTGGAAAGAAGAAAAAAAATTAACGAAAATGGAGAACTTTGATTCGTTGGAATACTCACGTCGCTTTTTGCCAGCCAGAGAAAAATATCGTCGTTGTCGTCGTCCACCAGAGTGAGGTTTAATATAATGAAACACGCTATACCTGTCCGAGGCTCGTCGAGGCCAGACCGTGCCCATTATGATCGGCTCATTAGACCAGTAACGTTTTCACGGACACCCGGTAGCTGGGCGCTGATGACCGATGACCGTCCAACTTCAAATATAAATATATATATATATATTATTGTCTAACGTCTGAAATAAAACCGATTCGTTTCTACGTCTCTAATGTCTGCCACCGGAAATCCTATGGTAGCTCCCGTTTCCATAGTTTACCTTCTGTTTCTTTCGTATTTTTTTATCTCTCATCAAAATCAGTGTCAGAAGATAAAATATAAGCAAAAATTGATTTTTAAGAAAAAAAAAATCGTAAAAATCATCTAATAAATTGTAATTTTAACGAATTTTAAATACTCGCGATAATAATTCGTCGATATTCGTGATAGAAGCGTAATGATATTCTGACGCTGAGTTGAGCCGATCGTGGCTCAAACTCCACGGGACATCGGTACGTCAATAAGAATGAGATTCCGGTGGATCATAAGGCGAGGGATGCTCGTTCGTTACCAAATGCTTTTTTTTCTCTCTCTCTCTCTCTCTCTCTCTCTCTTTCTTTCTTTCTTTCTTTCACATGCACACGTACAACATATACAAAGAAAAAAAAAAAAATAAACTATGAAAATCGGTATGGAAGGTAAATGCATCGTTCGAGATCGAGACTTTGCCGATCGTGCACACATATTAACATATACATGTGTTATACATACGTGTGTATAAAATCTACGTGTAGTTACATCTCTTCTCGCCCCACTCCGCGGGGCTAAAAAATACCACGACCCCCGCGGTGTTGCCGGGGCCCCATCTCTTCTAATATATATTTAATCAGACCTGGTGAGGCGCGCGTTCACAAACACATTCATACAGGTATAATAAAGATTCGTGTATTGAATCCTGTCACGTGACTGTTCCAACGTCCACAAGTATCGATCGTTGAGAATAAAAATGGCCAAAGTTTAATCGATTAACATCGTTGAGATCGTGGCTTATGCCCTTTCGCTTGCAACGCTTGCTCACTAAATCCTCAAGTATCTGTATTTTATATGCATGCACATTGTTGGACTTTGGATTCCTTGGACCATTGTAATACACAGTCACATACACAGTCACATTGAGACACGAGAATAAAAGAATCTGGAGACTAACGGGCGTGGGCACTTGCCTGTGAATCCATGAGAATTATTTTCACTTATGTGTAGACGATGTATATATATATATATATATATATATGTAGAAAAATTTGTGTATGTGCCATTGATGAATTCGTGTAAGACTTGCAACGTTATTGTACACATGGAATGGTTTTAATGAATGATTTTTAAAAGGGCGTCATTTTCATCCAACTGTTGAATATTTTTTCGATTTCTTACACCCTTCTGCTTCTTGGTTCACGAGATTTATTTAAAAAATACACATGTATTTAAACCTGTGTATATACTCAGTTGACTCGGATTAATCTTTTATTTTATTTATTTTTTATCTTTATTTTTTTTTGTAAGGCTCCGGGATCTCTCGGTCTTGCGAACGGATTCGAACACCTTTTTTTGAATCAGAGGGTCAAGCGACGCAACCGTAGATCATCTTAATGCTTCCATTGTTGTTTTAGGACTCTTGCGCGGGATAGCGCGAGATTGCGGCCGAAAGATGAGAGAAAAAAGTCAGGAGAATAAGAGAGACAGGACAGAGAGAGAGAAAGAGAGAGAGAGAGAGCTAGAGAGGAAGAGAAAAAGTTTATTCTTCGTTCTCAAGCAATGAAGAGCTCTGGGACGATTTTTGGAGTCTGACTCTGCGTTAATAAGTATCGTGCATCATAATGACGGCTACATTATTCTTTAAACTTGATTTTCCAATGAATTTTTTTCTTGTCGTGGGTGTATTATTGGTCGCAACGTGCCACCAACCATTAGAAACTGTCAAAAGTGTCCAGTTCTTAATTAATGTGCTCGAGTCATTCAGACAAAGAAAAACAAGAAAAAACTTACATCGATGATGAAAAAACGAGTCACAGTACAGTTAGGAATGTTTAACACTTTATAAAAACTTGAAAATTTTCGATTCAATGGTTTACGGGATGACAAATTCCAAAAAAAAAAAAAAAAAAAAAAAAACAACATTATTAATCATAACCGATTTTTAGCTTCCAGTCATTTCCTTTTCGAATAAATAATTCTATAACGAATTTCTCCGTCTACTGTTATTCAAATTGACAAAAATTTCGAAACACTCTGTGATTCTAACAACATTTATTATTATTAAACAAAATGTTGTGATGTAGAAATCGAAAAAAAAAAAAATCTATCGATTTTGAGATGGACACATTTTTCGGGCACTTTCATGGAATTCTTTGCAGATTGTTGATATTTCTCGTTTTGGGCAATTGATTAATGGATAATGTGGGAATTGCGACCGCGGAGTTTTGGGAATGCATGATTTTTTGGGGGAAGAATACACTTTGGAATATTTGTGTCTTTGTCTCGATGTATGGGCGATCGGTATAACAGGAAAGGGCACTCTTACTTTGGCTTGTAAATTGACGGTGAGGCTGGAGAGGGTGGCATGTAAATCGGACTGTAATTCCGGTGGAAGGAGGGCGAGAATCGTGTGTTATATCTCAGGCAAAGGTGAGCGAACGCGATCGAGTGTATTCTTATATACGTAGACATAGAAAATTACACATGGACGTATATTTAAACCTATATATATAAATAAATATATATAAGATACATATATACATAAAGGAGGTAAGATCGGGGGAAAAAAAAAGTGCGACCGCGAGAGTTACAGCCGACACGAATCGCGAATTACCGCGGTCTCTGAGCGCGCGGGGGCCGAAAGGAGATCGCTTCGAGAGTCGTTGACATCAAAAAGTACTTCGATCCCAGGTATTCAAGGACAAATTAAATTTGTTTTTTTTTTTTTTTTTCATTATTTTCTTTCTTTTTTTGTCCGATTTTATTTGTTGTCTCACAGCAGAGCAAAGCGATAAGGCAACCAAGATCGTATGTAGATTGTAGATTAAATTTCATCTGGTAAATGCTCCAATCGATCTTTTGCTTTCATTCAAAAGGAAAAAAGAGAGGCAGAGAGGGAGAGAAAGTAAAGCGCATCGATCAGGATGCAACAATCATCATCGTAAATTTCATCATGTTCTGTTCGGATTCCTTCCTCTCTATCTCTCTCTTTTTCTTCGAGCATGATGAATAAATATGTTTCTCGCGTGGGTGGAGACTCGAGAGCATTTTTCCATTATATATGTACTCGAAGTATACGAGTGTGTATTTGCCTTCGTTTTTCCAACACCGTAATGACAGGCATGCAAGATTCGAGCTCTACAAGGAAGAGATAAAAAATTAACGTAAAAATGCTGATTTTCATGGACTCGCGATCACCGGAAAGATTCATAGAGGAAGTGACGATGCGACGAAATGCACAATTAATGTTTCAATATTCGTTTCACTTCAAAATAAAAAATTAATTGAAATTATTCTATTTCGAGAATCAACTAAATAGAATTATGGAACGAAAATCATAATAATATTGATCTGTATAAAAATGGCGAATGCAAGAATACAAATGAGAAAGAATGAAGCGTAGGAGAGACGAGATGAGAGTAAGAATCGAAGCTACGTACTAATCCGGACTGTCGAGATAGCATCTCAAATCGATAGCTTTAATAAACCAACAACTGGAGAGACTTCTCCCTTTTTTTATTTTGCAATTCGAGATAAAGATGAAAGAGCAAGAGAGAGAGAGAGAGAGAGAGAGGCTCGAAGAGAAGGTGGTACAAAAGAATTAACAGCATACATATATTTTGTATGTATTTATTGTATCCATACAGTCACATCCAATTGAAATGTCACTTGACTTCTAAGGATCTCCTGCGGGTGTCATTCGATTGATTTAAAAACAGCAAAATCGTAATTTTAAGCAAATTTTATCAGCTTTCGAATGAGCCTATTTGTGTTACGATAAAACGTGAAGTGACGCATTGGCAGCAGATATTGTGAAAAAGTACAAAATCCAACGTAACGTGTTGTTTTTTGTACAATAATTCTAAACCGAGATGAATCCCCTTAACGTTTTTCCAGTGATTTTTCAAGAACTAATAAATCAATTTCCGGAGAACCTATAAAAAGAGTTGATTGCCCGTTTCGTAAAAATCTATAGATTTTTGACGATTGACACGTGCTTGAAAGTGCAATCGATACATTTTTGAAAAACGTGAAATCAAACCCTTTCCGTTAGCTTTAGAGAACTGTCAGGGTTCATTTTTTTTCGTTGAAACCTCCGAAAGTTCTATGTCTCGGAAGCATAAATCAGAAATAGTAAAATGTCCACTTTTCACTCATTTTTTGATCGGATTCTTCGTGTCCGATTGAAATGACGGAAAAGAGACTCGTGCGAAAGTTAAAAATTTGCCTGAAATAAAGATACTGTTGATTCTGTCAACTGAGCCGTGAGATCGGGTGAAAAAATCGATTATTGTTATTCCAATAGTACGTGACTGTATATGTGCATATAAAAATATATGCACAAGTTCTCTGTGGACTCAAGGAGAGTCTTCCCTTTGGAGAGTCCTCTGGTCGGTTGAACGTGATGCTCTTATATTCCGTGAGGCCCTTCAGCCTCCCGGGCACGTCTGGCACAATGCCCAGTCGACGATTGGCATTTAACCTACGACCCACACGAGGCCCTTTTCTTTTTTCTCCATTATTCTCTCTCCCTCTCTTTTTTTAACCCTTACTATATGTCCACGTCGTTTTGAAACTCCATCAAACTTTTTTAGATCGACATTGATCATTTGACAGAAGAATGTCATCGAAATATAAACAGAGAGTGCAGCTCATACAGTCAATGGACAGCAATAATCAGAAAAAAGTGTTAATCAGTTTGACAATTCGTAGTAGAATGACGTTTGAAATGAATTAACTCGATTTATATATAATTAATTGAGTGAAAATGGATGGGATTAAGAGGAGAGTTGAGTGAGAGAGAGAGAGAAGAAACAGAGTACATGAGGCGTCATGTAGGATGCGTAAATATGCAAAATGGTTCTCGTGTCACTAGAAACACTGTGTGGTGTATTCGTTCGGAGCACTCGGTAATTCCAATTAAAATAATCGCCCCGGGGTCCATATAGCACTTGGACATTTCTCGTCTCGTTTCTCGCAGCCATGGATGAGCATTGAAAAGGAAGAAAGAGATACAGACACAAGAATAGCTCGAGGAAGAAAGAGACAGATGAAGAGAAGAAAAATCTTGAATATTCATTTGGTTAGGTCGAACGAGGGACGAGATTTGCTCTCGTCTTCCTCTGTTTCTGTTGGGTGCTGATGATGATTCTGTGTTACTGCCGCATTGCTCACGAGAATTTTCTACACACACACACACACACACTTACAGGCAACACACATTTACACACATAATATAGGTAACAAGAGCCCCCCGCGCGTTTCTCGAGCACGAAACGCGTGAGTTGTAAATCAAAGCTCGAGCAGAGCTTGGTACGCGTTCAATTAACTCGTCAGAGTTACACACGCACACTTACACGTACACACAAACACACATTCAACCTTGTTCTGTTTAACTTGCCTTCCTTGTCATGTTTTACTTTTGGTTCACTTTTTTTTTTTTTACGAATCTTTCCGAGCGTTAATAAGATTTGTCTTTGAGTACTGCTCATCTGGCGAGTTATCGATGTATGTATGAGGAAACGTTTCGAGACTTGGTCTCGTGAAATCGTCGTTAATGCAGCGATATTGCGTTCTGTAAAAAACAATTTTTATGCTCTTGAAGTGTTTAAAAAAACAGAAAAAAAATCGATTGGGATGAATTGCATAGAACAGAGCAGTTTCTTTTTTTTTATTTATTTTCAGAATAAAGAATAGCAAAACATTAGAAAATTTTGTATCTCATTTAAAAAACACCATAAACCTCATCGTCTCTTAACGACGTTTACCATAGAGAAATTTTTAAACGCTCGAGGACACGTGGACTTGACCGACGAGATACAAACACAGACACTATACCGTGAACACGAGTTCAAGCTAAGATAGAGGTTGAAGGGTTTGCTGGTTGGATGTACGCAACGAAAGTGCATAAGACAAGTATCCACCAAGTTCAAGCTGTTTCTCTTTCTCTCAGTGGTGTCTCGACACCTCGAAACTGTTAAATCTTTCACCGCAGGCCCGAGAGAGAGAGAGAGAGAGAGAGAGAGAGAGACTGGTCGATTTCTTTTTTTTTTCGTTCTATTTTTTTTTTTTTTACTTCTCTTTAATCTCCACGCCTCGGTTACTCTTTCACTATGCAAACGCTCTTTTGCACTCTTTCTCTCTCGTTCTTTCTTAGTTTGGCACTCTCGGGTCGTTTTCTTTTTCGTCGGTTAATTAGATTTTGATGGCCGAGAGCTCACGAACATTATTTGCATCCTTTATCCAAGTTCCTTCCTCGCTCTCTTTGCACCCCACATGCTTTTCTTATTCAACGTTTTTATTACATATATATATATATATAGATATAGACTTATGTATAAAAAATATATAAATATATCTATAAAATTACATATAGTTTGAACGGTGACTGTACCTTACGTTATTCTTCAGCACTGCGGGGGAGAGACGTTTAGAGGTGCTCGGACCCGCTTAACTCCAAAGCGATTTAGCGGCCGCGGGGCCAAGTGTCAACGAGACTTGCCACAGCCTAGCTATACATGCACATGTGTATTCGTAAATATATACGCACACATGTTTATATATTTATATATATAATGATGGTTAACTGTACGATATACGTCTCATGGGTATATAACGCGCGTCATAATACCATACACTTGAATATCTATACGTGTGTTAGTTTTTTTTTGTCTTTTAGGACTGAACACCTTCCTCGTGAACGACCGTGACGACTGCTCTCCTCACCAGGCCTCTCGCTCTCGCTCTCTCTCTCTCCAACGCTTTTTTCCTTTCTGTCCTTCATTTTTTTCGTTTTTCATAGTCTTTCTGCACGTTCGAATGTGTGTATATGTATGTATGGCGTTTTTTGTATGTTGCATTTCTTCGGTACGATTTTCGCCCCCCAGAGGTGCCAAGAAACGCGTCTTGCTTCGCTAACCATCGCGCATAAAGAGACTCTGACATATATTGCACCTATTTGTGCTACAGCTGCTGAAAAAATCGTATTCCTTCAGTCGTACACATAGAAAAGGGAGTTTTTTCAATATTTTTATCCGGTTGACGATTTTTAGTCATTGTTCTACTTACGAATTCATTTTTTAATCACGAAAAAGGTATGGAACTGTTGCTTTAATGAGAATTTAAAAATTGTACCCATTGTGACATAATTTTTCGTTTACTCTTTCCATCCACTCTTTTTATAGATTTTTGCTTGTAGTTTTTCAAAAGAAAAGCAAAAATTTGTGACCAACTGTCATAGTTGAAATCCTCACAAAATTACAGACACCAAAAGTTAGAAAAAAAAATGACATTTCGTTGCATTTGATCGATGCAATCTATAAAAAAAAAAGTAAGGAAATGAATTTCAATTTTCGTAACTGCTGCAAAAGTTCATATTACTTACAAAAGAATATGAAAAAATTAGCTGCAGTTTTGGAGACATAGGAAATTTGAAATTTCATTTATTTTCATGTGTAATACGAGAAACTTGAGATGCAAAGTTTTGACGACTGTGAAATGTGCTCTTCAGTGTTGAGCTGAACACGAGAGTAAGATGCACGAGCCAAAACGAAGGAGATTGCATAGCCGAGAAAGGGCGAACGTCAAAACACACCTCGTCCACATAAGGCACGCACCATATATATATATACACATATGACAAATATAAAAATCTTATACTCTGGAGAGCGAGGTATGAGCTGGAAGAGAGATAGGAGGATGGATGGCTACAGAGCAACCAATGACTGGAATGACTTGCATTTGCATTAGATGTCGAACCGAGGATTCCTTCGTCCGATCGTTCCTTCATCCTTTTTTTTCTCTCTCTCTCTCTGTTTCTCAACCTCCCCACGAGTTTCGTTTATATTCTTTTTTTTTCTCTCATTCTCTCACGTTTCTTAGGTCCTTTCGTATGTAACTAAGTTTTCTAGACGAGTCCAATAATGAAAATATGAGCGATTTTTGTCATTTAAAAACACAATTTGAATTGCTGATTATTGAACTCCAGATCAGGCGAAAAAAGCATAAGAAATTCAAGAAAAATTTTCTTGAAGTTTTGGAGAAATGTAAAGATTCATCGAGTGGTTACACGCAGCAAGAAACGATGACAGGGACATGAAATTTCGAATATTATACGACGACGAAAGTCTCTGAGTCTCTGGTGTGCTTGGAACGCGTTTGAAGACGCGAGCCCACATTATTCCCGCTGAGAAGAAGGAGAAAGAAGGGGAAGGCGCTTATTCTCTGGCTTAATTTAATTAATTCCATGCGCCATCTTGACAAGTGTGTACCGCTGGCTGGAGAGCTCATAATGCATTTTCATACTCATCCTCATCCACCTTCTCTTCCTATATCTTTGCTTGTATCCTTTGTTTCTCTATTTATCGCCCAGTCTTCGGCATTCAGCTGCATCTTGCGTTTGTATCGTTGTGTATAATGTACGTGTATCTGTATTTGTATAAGTGTGTGTTGTCTGAAAAGAGTTTCTACTTTGTTATCAGATTATACCTCATTCTAAATCTCTCATTCATAATGCAACAACGTGAGCTTGATTTTCTCTCGTCCATTGCTCTCGCTCGTTCTCCAAATAGACAGATTTAACTATATGCTATTTATTTGTATGAGAGATAGTACCTATTATATCTGTAACGAAGAATGAACAAGAGATAGACAAGTACACACTTAAAAATATATATAAATAAGCGAGAAGACAGAGATGAAGAACAAGATGAGTACGAGAAACAAGCACAATGTGTACACACTTATCTCCTTTAATCTTTATTACGAGCCTGTTTGTCTTTTTCAGATTCTGTCCACCTCATCCTCCCTACAATTATCTATATCATTCTGTACGACATATTTAAATGTATCTCATAAACTATTGGCACGCCAATAATTATCCCAAATAAATGTTTCAACAATCGCTTATATTTTCGAGTGAAAAATGCAAAGATCAATTTTTCATTGATCGTTAGAACCAATTGTGTAAATCTTGGTAATCCGTTGGTTCAAATTGTTGCAAGAACTTTGAGCTTAGCATGTGGAAAAACATAACTGATGAAAAAGTGATATATAGCAACATTTTTCATGTATTGTTAAGAGATTTTTGAAAAACAGCAAGTGCGTTGGCAAATTCATTGATTTTTTGGCAGAGTCAAAAAAAAAAGTTACGAGGATATGGGAAAAATTCCTGTGATTAACTTTTGGGAAATGTCAAACTCGGGGCGATTTCCTTAAAATAAATAAAAGTGAGAGAGCGAAGTAAACGTTATCGTTTTGGTGTTTCTACGTTCGAGTTTCAATTTGCACAATATTTTTGTCTCTTTATATCTGTCTGTGACTGTCTACTCGATGTATAAAGGACGAGGATGAGATGATAGTCTCTCGTAAGGTATGAATATATATATATATATATGCACTTGAGTAACACATGAAAAATATATATGTAGGTTAGAGTCGTGCGCGTCCGCGTCCGCAAGGATGCGTGTTGGTGGCACCGGGGGTGCCGGAAATTGGCGTGCCAGGGCCCTTGAGGGCCGGTCCGACACGTCCGTGGACCATTAGTCTTGGCGTGGCCACCTCCAGAGAAGAACAGACGAAGAGTAAGAGAGAGAGAGAGAGATAGTGCAAAGGAAGAAAAAAAAACAGAGCACGAGAGCAGGTACAATAAGTGGAAGAAGAGAGAGAACACGAGTCTCATCGCCTCCCTTCTCTTTCCACCCTTTGGTGTGTGGACGACGATGCTGAATGTGTTCTGAGAGATCACATAAAAGAGTGAGAGGGCGAAAATTTCGTGGGTGGGGTTCGCCCTCGCAAGTTAAAAGAACAAGAATGTTTGACAGCCATTTTTCAGTGATCACGCCGTGTGTTGGTTATCGACGTTTCGGATCTCAACCCCTCTTTCAATATCTCTCTCATTTTTCTTCTCTTTCTCACTCATATTGCTTTTTTGCTTGTTCGTTTCAAACTCGTGAGCTTTTCCAAGTAATGGAGGGAAATTCTTATATTATTCTATTCCTTTGAGCCTCGAACCAACAGAGAGTTTATCTCTCATCGTCTTTTTCTCACTTATATATCCTGTCAATCTCATTCCTTTTTAATTCTGTTTCATGATCTTTTCTCTCTCGTTCATCCTCTTCATACATATATATATATATATCTCTGTGTATTTATGTGAGTGTGTTTGTGCGTATAAACGAACGAGCTAGTTCGAAGGCATCATGAACGTCTAATAGCGAGGCATTGTGTGCCTAGTTAGCGCGATCTCCTCTCGCGGAATGGATCAGGACCGCCCACGGACTTGGGTTCTCTCTCGTAGCACGCAGTGATTCTTCGCTTTCTTTTTTTCTTTTCTTTTTTTTTTTTATATATATATATTATTTCATTCTTCCTTTCTGATAAATGTATATATCCACGTGTGGGTGATTATCGAGAGATGAGACGCGTGTATACATGCTATTCCTCGCATTCACCCGCATGATATGCATGAGGATGTGGAAGAGAGAGAGAGAGAAAGAGAGAGATGGTGATGAAAAAAAAAAAAAAAAAAACACAAAACTAGAGGTTTCGATATGTTTCGAGTGAAATTATTGATCGATCGAAAATTAGCGGCTAAATAGCCGGGCCTCGGAGCCACGACACGTCCGAATGAAGATCGTAATCGGTATATACGGATCTTATGCTTCGAATTCTCACTTATATATTCTCGTATAAGGAGCCTAAAGGCACAAGAATTTATCTTCTCATCCTTTCGTGCCTCGCAGCATCTTGCTCTCTCTCTCTCTCTCTCTCTGTCTTTACGATCACGATTCAAATTACATCGAAACATTATTTTGCATTTGGAAACAATTATTCTTTTCCATAAACGAGTTTTCTGTTTTGCTTTCCAAATTGTGGAGTTATTACGTTTGGAATAAAGAAGAAAACTCTTGTTGGTAGTGAAAGAATTTGGGGAGGAAAATAAAATGCTCGAATTCACGTCTCCACGGAACAACGAGCAAACCGATCGACCATCCTTTCGAAAAAATAGAGTCACGTTCAAATTTCTATTACAAATATAAAAACATATCTATATATTAATTCTACAGGACACTGAGCTCAGTTAAAGTCAGTTGCAGACGTCGTGAGGATTATGAACGAGTTGTGTAAGAAAAGCGTTCTGTGCCTCTGTATTTTCAGGCTCGGTTTCGTACCCTTCCAGTGCAGGACACCATCAGAAAAATTGGTGGACAACAAACGACAAAATAAATCAGGGTGATAATTACAAAGATTTGTCCATAAAAAAAAAATAAAAAAAAAAAAAATACAATCAACTTAACAAACAAAATTGTTCCTGTTCATTCTATCGACATGATTTCGTCAGAAAATTATGAGCTTGTCTCAATTATAAGATCAAAAGAGAGGGATGAAAGAGAAACAAAGCGAGAGATCGAGAAAAAAGGAATTTCGATCACGCACAAGGGAATACAAATGTGGAGGAGAGAGGCTAAGTATACGAAAAAGAGAGGAGAGAGAGAAAAAGAGAACGAAGCGAGCAGGAGGATGTGCCCTGGTCAGCCGTGTGTTGCCTCGGGGTGCCAACCGCAGGATAATAATTTTATAATTGGGGGAATTACTCTCTGGCTCGTCGAATGTACTACACTCATATATATGTGCACATAATATACACATGAGCACATGCTACATATATATACATATTATTGATACGTATGTGTATGTAAGAACTTGGGTTTCTTCGTAGCGTGGGAGGGCCAAGAGCATATAAAAGCAAGAAAAGATGAAAAGAAGGGAGAGCGCGAGACATTGTTTTCATCCTTGAGCTCTTTCTCTTTCTCTCTCTCTCTCTCTCTCTCTTTCATGGTTCAAATACACGGTTATATCGTTTTTGCCAAGCGCAACATACACCCGAAGCCCTCGAGCCACACCAAAGACGATCATCACGCAAAAGAGGGAGAAAGAGAGAGAGATTAAAAAAAATTAAAGAGAGAGATGGAGTAAAATGAAGGAAAGATGCTGTGGGGCTCCTCCACTGGTGAGATATGGCCGGCATATAACCGTCCAACTATTATATATCCCTTTCTGGCGAACCAAATGCTCACTTACCCTCTATATAACCATCGAGCAACAACACCATGCGACTAACTCGCTCAGCCAACTCCGCAAAATCCGCTGCTCCGAAATTATGAAATTACACCATCCTCCGCGCTCACCCCTCTCCCGCCAATATCATCTCGTTAAAAACATTACGAGCAGTTTATCAAAAATCAATGGGTCCATATTTATAAATATACGTGTATGTGTGTGTAATCGCACCCTAATGCAGGTTCAAATTGCTTCGTAGACTCGTGGAAAAAGAAATAAAATTTTGACACTCTTTTTACTACGAGCTTCCATAGAAATTTTTTTCCATATCCACAAATTGGTAAATAACTCTTTTTTTAGTTGTTTTTTGTTTTTTTTTCTTCAATTAATACGTGTCTTATATTTTAAGACAACGATTATTACAGTTTTCATAGCAAAATCTTGGAATTTATATTTCTGTCAATGAGCACAATTTAAATGCAGTACGAAAAATAGTGAAAATAAAATAATCGAAAGACGTAATAGATGGATCGAAGCTTCGATTGTTTTTCTTCGTTATTTCGATTCGAGAGCTCTGAATGAGAAGAAATTTAAATAATAAAACAAATATATATTTATATTGAAAGTTAGAGTTCTATTGGATCGAAAAATAAATCCATTATTTAGCAGCTGATGATGAGGAGAGAATAATGATTTGTTTCACGGATCCGTGAATAATATTGCAATTACTGTCTTTCGGTTCGACGAACGTAGAACCAGAGAAGGATATAAAGAAATTGATATAAATTACACGATGAAAAAAAAAAAAAAAAAAAAAAAAAAAAAAAAAAAAAAAATGTACACTTATATATAGCGAGGGAGAGGAAAGAATAATATAAAATGTAATAAGTCCGGGAGTAGAGGTGAATTTCTGATTTCGTCTCTCGGCCAGAAGAGCTATCAGACACTCGAGTGAAGTTGCAGATCTTTCGAGCACTGCACAGCCTCTTATTCCTCTCTCACTTCCTCTGTCTCACTTACGTTGAGTTTTGTTGGGTGGAAATGGAAATAATGAGGCATCGCCTCCCGGGCATGGTCATTGGATCACGTGCCCCTGCGGTCGCGATCATTTCCCATTATATTATTGTTATTATTATTGGATATCGATCATCCCAATGTATATATACGGTGCTGCATTCTGCATTGTGAGTCGATGAGCGAAAGGGCGTAAGCAAGAATTCCTCGGGGTTTTAAATCGTCTGAGATCCGCTGGTTTGCAAATTTTAACTGAATCTCATCAACATTCACAACAATTCTTAATGATATTGGCCACAAATACGATAAAAATTTCAAATTTCAAATTTCTAACGTCCTAATTTTTATAATGATAGACATGAATTAATCAATTAATGAATCTGTACAATGTTTTTAGTGACTCTGCAGTTGATTTTTGAAAACTTGGATCGGATCGTAAAAACGTATAAAATTTTGGTCCAAATGTCTATGATAAATTGAGAGTTTGGGAGTTGGGGATCAAAGTTATTGATTTTTTTCTCTGGGTAGTTGAGAAGAAAAAATTTGAAAAAGGTGTAGAAAAGTTTTGGAGTTATTTCTCGTTAAATGTGAATTTTTTCACTGCTTCCCATGAGAACGCGAGAGAAATTGTGTAATCTTTGATTGGCAATATCTTGATTATTGGACGGGAAAGACGAAAAAATAATAATAATAATAATAAATAAAAATCTCTTGCATAATGCATCATCAGAATCAAAATCTCATGGAGTCGTACTGTCTCTGTGTGTATTACTGATATGCAAGACACCCTTAATGCAGAATGCGATTCCTCGGCAACATAAATTCGCAGATGAATCTTCGCAGACTTCGTAATAAAGCATTCCCTTTTGCTTTCTGCTCCCTCTCTCTCTCTCTTTGCAGCTCTTTTTCTTCCGTTTCATTGGAGTGTGTTAGCGTTCCAGATCTCGTCCGATCTAATCACCAAAAACTCTCGTTCGACGAGAAAGGAGAAAAAAGAAGAAGAGAGAAAGAGGAATAAAGTGCGAGAGGGTGAGATCGGGATACTCCCTTCATTCCGTTAGCAATTTTCGTTCTCTCGCTCTCGAGGATTTTGTGGAGAAAGAGATAGAGAAAGAGAAAGAGGGAGAAGAAAACGGGCAAAGGCGCGAGGACCGCAAGTAGCGATCTCTCGATCTTCCTGTGTATATGCCGTCGTTTGATTATATTACATATATAGGTTTGTATGTATGTTTACGTATGTCTATGTAAGAAACCTTAGAAGTTAACAAAGTTCAGAAACGCGAGAGACACGCGTGTCTGCGACTAATAGAAAGAGAGAAAG